>CM059804.1:17171727-18386727 GCA_030435695.1 Brachymystax lenok tsinlingensis | reverse complement strand
AGTGTTGCCAGGGCAAGTCAATAATGACTTCTACAAGTCACATTTGCTGTTCATTTCCATGTAAAAAAAATTGAGCAGGCTGTTATGTGACTTTTCTTTTGTCTTGTAGAGCTGTTAAAAGATCTTGCTGTGGAAATGTAATGAAAGCAAACATTTGAGATATGTAATGTAAATATTTAGGTGCTTCATATATTCAAGAAAGACAGTGACATTCAAGCTACAAAGTGGCATATGAAAATGACTCCAGTAATTTAGTGGACATCCTTTACTGACCCCTAAGTTTGACATTATCTGTGCTATTGTAGCTGCCCTCTTTCACAGTGACAAATATCTTCTTTAAAAAGGTGCATAGCCTACTGTAATTGGAGGGGTTGTGTTTAGGATGTCATGGATTGGTGAGCATTGAGATGTTCTACGCGTCAAGTATCTTGTCAGTCACTATTTACCTTTCTCCGCATGACAGTATTAATGTGACAGTCTATGACAAAATCACACCAGGCTATTGGTTTAAATAAGCACTGGGTTTCCTGATTCTAGGTGGTTGTTATAGGCTGTCATTCTACCTGATATAATTTGGTCTAATTTTATATACAGAGTGCATGTGAAGTTGCCAAACGTTCTCCTGTTGCTTATAGTTGCTTTCTCTGCTAGAATGTGCCAAAACATTTACCGAAGGCTGAAATGGTCCTCTCAGTCCATTTCTAGACATGTAGGGAAAGAATATCTTTGTTGGATTTTGATGGTGTCATTTCTTGCGGTCTGTTTATAACAAACACAGAATAGCCTGTCATAAACCCATCCTCTTCACTTCACTGTCGTAGGCCCATGTGAAAAATAATGAAAATGTATTTAACTTTTCCTCCTCAAAATTAATTTTCACACATAACCTTGACATTAGTCAATTCATTTGTCATTTGAGATAAAACATTCAAGTTATGCATTAAACATATAAGAACATTTATATAATTAGCAAGTACTGAACAATTATTGGGGCTTTGTTTGAATCTTTGTCAAGCGCGTCAACTTTTTGTAATATTTCAGAGAACCTATGCTCCCACCCTAAACAAAATTGGAAAAATAGAATTTTAAAAGACTGTGGTGTATATATCAGGTAATGATGAAATTGTAACGTTTTTGTTGAATAATGCCATTCACATTTGCTGTTTTATTGTTTTGTATTGTTTTATTTATTTTAACTGATCTATATTTCATTCGTTTTATAACTCAAAAGACAGTGTTTATTAATGTTTAACTTATTTTTTAACATATTGAGCATCTTTGTTAGAAATTGTCAAATTGTGGTAAGCATATGATGTAAAGTTCAGTCTTTCTTTGTTTACAAAACAACACCTTGCAAAAGAAAAAAATGCCAATCTTGTAACTGCCCTTGAATATCTGTGTCATTTAAATAGTGCTGCTAGAGAAATAAATACATTCTAAATGTAACATCTTACAATAAACACTTTTTAGACTTTTTCCCCATATGTGATGTTCTTTTGAACTATGTTTTTTCCTTCCATTATGCATCACATACTAGGACTGAGCACTAATATAATGTACATTGTATACTGTATGTGTTACATCCTAGTTTAATAATTAACACAACTGAGTAAAGGTAACAAGTACTATACAGTAGGCATATTCTACAATTAATAAATATGTGTACAGTATGTCTGCTTTCCAGCCCCCTTTTCCCCTGGAAATGACACAGAGAAGGCGTCCCCCTCTACAAAGGCCCCGTACCTCCCAAAAAAAGTGCAGTGACTCTTCTGCATGTTCACATGTGGCCAACAAATTAATTTTCACGGATTTGAGAGATACTTTTGTATATATAGTGTATATGGACATCCCTTTAAATTAGTGGATTCGGCTATTTCTGCCACACCCGTTGCTGACCGGTTTATTAAATTGAGCACACAGCCATGCAACTTCCATAGATAAACATTGGCAGTAGAATGGTCTTACTGAAGAGCTCAGTGACTTTCAACGTGGCACCTTCATAGGATGCCACCTTTCCAACAAGTCCGTTTGTCAAATTTCTGCCCTGCTAGAGCTGCCCCCGGTCAACTGTAAGTGCTGTTATTGTGAAGTGGAAACGTCTAGGAGCAACAGCGACTTAGCTGTGAAATGGTAGACCACACAAGCTCACAGAACGGGACCGCCAAGTGCTAAAGCCTGTAAAAATCATCTGTCCTCGGTTGCAACACTCACTACCGAGTTCCAAACTGCCTCTGGAAGCGACGTCAGCACAATAACTTTGTCGGGAGCTTCATGAAATGGGTTTCCATGGTTGAGCAGCCGCACACAAGCCTAAGATCACCATATATTTTTATTGGTCATATACACTTTTAACAGGTGTTATTGTGGGTGTAGCGAAATGCTTGTGTTCCTACCTCCAACAGTGCAGTAGTATCTAACAATTCACGACAATACACATCTAAAAGTAAAAGAATGGAATTAAGAAACATATAAACATTACAACCAATGTCGCAGTGACTAGAATACAGTATGTAAACATTATTACGGTGACTAGTGTTCCATTATTAAAGTGACCAGTGATTCCATGTCTATGTACATAGGGCAGCAGGGTTGAGTAACTGGGTGGTAGCCGGCTAGTGACAGTGGCTAAGTTCAGGGCAGGGTACTGGGTGGAGGCCGGCTAGTGATAGCTATTTAACAATTTGATGGCCTTGAGATAGAAGCTGTTTTTCAGTCTCTCGGTCCCAGCTTTGATGCAGCTGTACTGACCTCGCCTTCTGGATGATAGCGGGGTGAACAGGCTGTGGCTCGGGTGGCTTGATGTCCTTGATTATCTTTTTTGCCTTCCTGTGATATCAGGTGCTGTAGGTGTCCTGGAGGGGAGGCAGTGTTCCCCCGGTGATGCGTTGGACAGACCGCACCACCTTCTGGAGAGCCTTTCTGTTGTGGGCTGAGCAGTTGCAGTACCAGGCGATGATACAGCCCGACAGGATGTTCTCAATTATGCATCTGTAAAAGTTTCTTCAGCCTCCTGAGGTTGAAGAGGCGTTGTTGCGCCTTCTTCACCACACTGTCTGTGTGTGTGCACCATTTCAGATTGTCAGTGATGTGTACGCTGAGGAACTTTAAGCTTTTCACCTCCACTGCGGTCCCGTTGACGTGCTCCCTCTGCTGTCTCCTAAAGTCCACGATCAGCTCCTTTTGTTTTGTTGAGGGAAAGGTTATTTTCCTGGCACCACTCCGCCAAGCGTCAGCTGGAGTGGTGTAAAGCTTGCCGCCATTGGACTCTAGAGCAGTGGAAATGCATTCTCTGGAGTGATGAATCACGCTTCACCATCTGGCAGTCCGATGGACAAATCTGGGTTTGGCGGATGCCAGGAGAACGCTACCTGCCTGAATGCATACTGTCAACTGTAAAGTTTGGTGGAGAAATAATGGTCTGGGCTGTTTTTCATGGTTCGGGCTAGGCCACTTAGTTCCAGTGAAGGGAAATCTTAACGCTTCAGCATACAATGACATTCTAGACAATTATGTGCTTCCAGCTTTTTGGCAACAGTTTAGAGAAGGCCCTTTCCTGGTCCAGCATGACAATGCCCCTGTGCACAAAGCGAGGTCCAGAAATGGTTTGTTGAGTGGTCCTTAGATGTACACAGATAGCTAACATTAATAATATGCATTGACTTCATCACTACTTGTATTTGTGAAATATTGACATGTTGATTGCATCGAGCTGTCTGTTTGAACTACTGACACACAGCTCAGACACCCATGCATACCCCACAAGACATGCCACCAGAGGTCTCTTCACAGTCCAGAATAGACTATGGGAGGCGCACAGTACAACATAGAGCCATGACTACATGGAACTCTATTCCACATCAAGTAACTCATGCAAGCAGTAAAATTTGATTTAGAAAACATAAAAATACACCTTATGGAACAGAGGGGACTGTGAAGCAACACAAACATAGGCACAGACACATGCATACAAACACACGATAACATACGCACTATACACACACGTACACATGGATTTTGTGTTGTAGATATGTGGTAGTGGAGTATGGGCCTGAGGGGACACACTTAATGTTTTGTGAAATCTGTTGTGAATGTATTGGAATGTTTTTTCAAATTGTATAATTGCATTTATTTTGCAGGACCCCAGGAAGAGTAATTGGGATCTATAAAAAATACAAATACAAAATACACCCCCTCCAAGGTGCTTCTTTCCTGGCTATCTTACTGGAAAAATGGCCTCCGTTGCGTTGCTGTTTTGATGGGCCCCAGCATTTAATCACATGCTGCTGTTATGCTGGCGAGTTTTGCACCTTGGTGTTGTTTATTGTGGGTCCTAGTTCTAGTCTGTGGTTGGGTTCTGGCTTGCCTATAACTGTGGTGATCCTACAAACTGTGTGATTCAATCTAACTAACTATCACACTGTGTGGATTGATTGACTTTTAGCTGATTCCTCACAAACCTATTTTATTTGTGTAGATTGTAACAAAATGTTTCCATTATTGCGTCTACCACTTTCCACCATACGAGGAAACTGACTTTTTCCAGATTGGCGGTTACACCTTCAGAGACTACGGTGAACATTTCATCCAATGTCAAATAAAATTGTATTTTCACATACGCCGAATACAACAGGTGTAGACCTTACAGTGAAATGCTTACGTACGAGATCTAACCAACAATGCAGTTTAAAAAAGCATTGCCATTAAATTGTTTAACTTGGGTCAAACGTTTCAGGTAGCCTTCCACAAGCTTCCCACAATAAGTTGGGTGTATTTTGGCCCATTCCTCCTGACAGAGCTGGTGTAACTGAGTCAGGTTTGTAGGCCTCCTTGCTCGCACGCGCTTTTTCAGTTCTGCCCACACATTTTCTATAGGATTGAGGTCAGGGCTTTGTGATGGCCACTCCAATACCTTGACTTTGTTGTCCTTAAGCCATTTTGCCACAACTTTGGAAGTATGCTTGGGGTCATTGTCCATTTGGAAGACACATTTATGACCAAGCTTTATCTTCCTGACCGATGTCTTGAGATGTTGCTTCAATATATCCACATCATTTTCCTTCCCTCATGGTGCCATCTATTTTGTGAAGTGCACTCCTGCAGCAAAGCATCCCCACAACATGATGCTGCCACCCCGTGCTTTACGGTTGGGATGGTGTTCTTCGGCTTGCAATCCTCCCCCTTATCCTCCAAACATAACGATGGTCATTATGGCCAAACATTTCTATTTTTGTTTTATCAAACCAGAGGACAATTCTCCAAAAAGTACGATCTTTGCCCCTATGTGCAGTTGCAAACCGTAGTCTGTCTTTTTTATGGCGGTTTTGGAGCAGTGGCTTCTTCCTTGCTGAGCGGCCTTTCATGTTTTGTCGATATAGGACTCGTTTTACTGTGGATATAGATACTTTTGTACCTGTTTCCTCCAGCGTCTTCAAGGTCCTTTGCTGTTGTTCTGGGATTGATTTGCACTTTTCGCACCAAAGTACGTTCATCTCTAGGAGACAGAACGTGTCTCCTTCCTGAGCGGTATGACGGCTGCGTGGTCCCATGGTGTTTATACTATTGTTTGTACAGATGAACATGGTACCTTCAAGCGTTTGGAAATTGCTCCCAAGGATGAACCAGATTTTTTTCTGAGGTCTTGGCTGATTTCTTTTGATTTTTCCATGATGTCAAACAGAGGCACTGAGTTTGAAGGTAGGCCTTGAAATACATCCACAGGTACACCTCCAATTGACTCAAATTATGTCAATTAGCCTATCAGAAGCTTCTAAAGCCATGACATCATTTTCTGGAATTTTCCAAGCTGTTTAAAGGCACAGTCAACTTAGTGTATGTAAACTTCTGACCCACTGAAATTGTGAAACAGTGAATTATAAGTGAAATAATCTGTCTGTAAACAATTGTTGGAAAAAGTTACTTGTGTCATGCACAAAGTAGATGTCTTAACCGACTTGCCAAAACTATAGTTTGTTAAAGCGGCAGCTGAGGGGTCGGTTTTGGAGAGTTGTGCGTGCCCAAAGTAAAATGCTTGCCACTCAGGCTCAGAAAATAGGATATGCACATAATTAGTACTATTGGATAGGAAACACTCTGAGGTTTCCAAAAGTGTTATCATTTTGTCTGTGAGTGTAACAGAAGTCATTTGGCAGGCAAAAACCAGAGAAAATTCCATCCGGAAATCTCATTCCTTGTGGCTTATGGCTCACTTTGAGACAGTGCCTTTAGAAAAGTCTTTATACCAGGACACTGAATGTAGTACCTATTGCTTCCACTGGATGTCAGCAGTGTATAGGTAAAGTTTAATGGAAATCGGAACTAATGTGTTCAATTGGGAGAAGTTTTAGTCGGGGGAGCTATTTTTCAGTTGCACGTTTTTGGGCGCACGTTTGGCTGAGCGGTCCACTTTATTTGACTTGTATAACGTTTAGGTGACCATCCAAGTGAAAGATTATCACTTTTATTCATAAAAGAAAAGCTAAGGAAGCATTTTAATTGTTTTTGTTTTGTTGAGGAAAGTTTATAGGTATAGTTGAACGCTGCTTCGTCACATTGCATTTTCTGAACACAAGGTACCAACCAAACGGAGATTTAAGGATATAATAAATTACTTTTTCTAACCAAATACCCATGGATTGTCTTCGTTGGACACTTAGGAAGCCCTCTGCAGAAGTTCTACAAAGGTAAGGCACAGGTTTTCCCTGTGAAATGCATTTTCTATCGACCGCGCTGGCTAAAGATTTCATGGTTATGGAAAATATTGAAGGTGCTACCCTCAAACAATCAAATGTAGTGCTTTCGCCGTAAAGCCTTTTTGAAATCCGACAACGCTGTGATATTGCCAAGAAGCAGAGCTTTTGATGAGTATGAAACACTTGTATATTGGTGCATTTTTAATAATTACATTTTGGGATTTTGCCTTGCATTTCACCTGGTAGTGTCGGGAGTGGGGCGCTAGCGCACCACCACTCCCCTAACAAGTTTTAACAAGAAATTTGTGGAGTGGTTGAAAAATGAGTTTTAATGACTCCAACTTAAGTGTATGTAAACTTCCGACTTCAACTGTATGTGTATGTATTTATGTTTGTATTCATGAGGAGCCGGCAGATGCCACGGTTATCGATCCTGCATCCCTTTGGAGGCAGAGGTCTTTGGTGAATGGGGCTAAAATGTCTTTGGGGGATCCCATCCTGCTGATCAACAGTCTTTCCCACCTGCTTCCCGAGATTCCTACTCCTGCTCCTTCATCCTCTACCCTGTCTCCTGAGGGTCCAGCTCAGGGGGTTTCTACCACAGGCCCGTACCCCCCCGGGCTCCCTCTCACATCAGGCCTCTAGGGTGTCTGAGGCTCCAGATCTTTTCAGTGAGAACTTGAAACTACCTATGGAGGTTATAAAATTTCGAATTCTTCAGAAGACTTTTCCAAAGAATTCGCAGCTGAGTATAAAAAAGTTTCTTTCCCCATACCACTTTTAAATCTAAAAGGAACAGCGTCAGTTTCACTACTTCTAGTAGAATAGTTATGATTATCCTGTACCAAGTTAAAGTAGTTACATAGATACCTGGGGACCATACTGTGGACAATCTTATGTACAAGCCACAATTTAATCTGAGAGACTCTCTCCTCCACTTTGAGCCATCTAAGGCTTTCAAAGTGGGAATGGTCAAGATGTGTAAGTGCTAGAAGTTTAAGAATAATCCTGACTAATTTGTTCTGAGACATCTGAAATGTATTTTGTATCATCTTGGGGGCACTATTGTACCAGGATGAGCACGCATAGTCAAAGTGGCACTGAACAAGAGCCCTTACCAATGCCCCCATTGCATTCTTATCCAGATATTTGGAGGTTCTTGCCAGAAACCTAGTTTTATGGTTTACTTTGGAGATAACATTTTGTGCCATGCTCTCTCCTGTCAGATGGTTATCTAGCACACATCCAATATAATTAACATAGTATTTTGCTGTGACAACTATGTCACCTACTACCACCTTAAAATCAGGGGATTTCCTCAGTTTCAATTTGGACCCGAACAACATGGACTCTTGTTTTTCCAAGGTGAAGTGACAGCTTATTGTCATATAGTAATTTACTGACATTCAGAAGTTCAGCACTGAGGGCTTTCTCAACCACATTTTTGTCTTTGTGGGAAACCAACAGTGCAGAATCATCTGCATAAAGGAAAAGGTCAAATGTACAGGCAGATTTCAGATGATTTATATACAATAGAAAGAAAAGTGGACCCAGCACACTCCCTTGGGGTATCCCACAGTTCAGGATTTTGGGTTTAGACTGGGTCCCATCCACATTCACCATCTGTTTTCTTCCTTGCAGATGAGAGCTAACCCATTTTAAAATAAAATACAATTGTATTTGTCACATGCGCCAAATACAACAGGAAAATGCTTACTTACAAGCCCTTAACCAACAATGCAGTTTTAAGAAGAAAAAAAAGATAACAGTAACAAATAATTAAAGAGCAGCAGTAAAATAACTATAGTGAGGCTATATACAGCAGTAAAGTACCTCCTAAGTTGTTAAAGCCCATGGCTCTTAGTTTGATTAACAGATTCTCATGATCCACTGTATCAAACAACTTTTGGAGATCTAACATATCCATACCACAAGATTTCCCTTCATCTACTTCCTTTCTGATGTGATCAGTTACATATAGTAGGCAAGTGTCGGTGGAATGGGATTTCCTAAATCCAGATTAGTCCTCCATCTCCCGTCCACAGCCACTCACATTCGTCCAGCCATCATTATTGGTAGCTCCATGGTAAGGAACATCTCAGTTCCTGGGGCAAAATCCCTGCACTACCTGGGGGCTACGGTGAAGGATATCACAGGATTTCTTTTGTCCGTCCTATATCAGCTGCAGCTGCAGTAGTGCATGTGGGATCAAATTATATCAAAAGGAAAAATCTGAGCTAATGAAAAAGGTTTATATTGAGCTGATCAACACCCTGAAAGGCTCTTAAAAGCAGCCAATTATCTCTAGTCCAGTGTTGTTGCTGGGACACTTTTTGCAAAACAAAAGATGATGATTGTGTTTCAGCTATCCCCAAACCTTTTTGCACATGTCTTCAATACTATTGTGGACAATCTTACTCAGTAAAAAAAGGTTAAAGGATGTTAAAGCATTGAGAGAAAATACATTTTCGAGATGAGGAGTGATTGTCTGAAAACACTGCTCAACCGTCCTGGGTTGCGTCCCAAATGGCACCCTATTCACTACTTTTGACCAGGGCCTGTATCCATAAAGCGTCTCAGAGTAGGAATGCTGATCAAGTCCCAACCTGTCCATATAATCTTATTCATTATGATCTACAAGGCAAAACTGATCCTTGATCAGCACTCCTACTCTGAGAGATTTTTGGATACGGGCCCAGGGCTCTGGTCAAAAATAGTGCACAATATAGGAAATAAACAAGGAAATCTAGTGTCTAAATCCACCGTGACTCAAAGATAATCCTAAATCATACTTTATCGTATCGCATTTCTGTTAACTTATCTCATTCAACTCTAACATTTTGTCTGCACTAATACTTTGAGTCACCTTTTTGACATCACTGAGACAACTTAATAGCACGTTGCCACGACTGTCACACCTTTTCACAGAGCTCTGAATCTTAAACATGCAGGTTAAATCTCTCTCTCTCATACAGGGCCAAATGTGGCTATAGTTTAGATGGAGAAACATGGCTAAAGATGGCTCATAAATAAACAGACGTTCAGAAGCATCATGAGATGTGGGATGCCAATGTGAAGAGCCAGCTGACAGATGTTAGGAGAATAGTGGAGCAAAGGAGCGAGGTTAGAGAGAGAGAGAAATAACATTGTTGGACACCATAACAAGCAGGTCAGAGCTGAGATGATAATGCAAGCTGACGAATTAAGGATCTCAGTCACTTTGTTTGGCAAATATCAAAGGCACTTTCATATTCTATGCAATTGGGTAGATCACTTGGCTTACTTACAACAAGCTGATTTAGTAGCAGTTTTCCTTATTCAAAATATATAGTTAAACAAAACAGAAGAACCCACATTTGTGTAAATGCTTGATAATTTTCTGTAATTGCAGTGAGTAAGACTGATATGTTTGTTAAATCAGATAATCTCCCTTGTTAAGCACACTTTGTTTTATTTTAACTCCTAGGGGATTTTCAAGCAAACATTCCTTGATTAAACATAAATTCTGAATTTAGGTCATATTGTCCTGATAAACAAAACAACTCATGTTTTACTCGAGTTGAGTTTTGTCTCAATAGCTGCCCTGCTAACAATTGAAAGTGGAAAAACCCTGCATTCGATTGTTTATTCGTCATTACGCAGTATACACATTTGGTTACTTTTACACCAGGGATACCTTTGTGTATAAGCCTGTTGTATAAGAGCAATGAACCAATAGGAATGAGAACAAGAACAGCTGTGGAGTTGCATGCCAGTACCTGTGAATCATGATAATTAGATTACCTGCAGAGGTAGATGATTAAAGGTCCAGAAGGATCAGAAGTCATTCATAAAAGAGATGATGCTTGGGTCAAGGCCAGGATTGCAGGTGTAGGCCCGAAATGGCAAGCTTTTAAGCAACTGAGGAATCATTGTGTAAGACAAATCAGAAAGACTAAATCCGATTACTATGTAACTGCTCTTTCGGATGGTATTAGAAACCCATCTAAATTCTGGAAAACTGTCAAATCCCTGAAGGGTTATACTTCCTCCTCTTTGCCACAACAAATTTATTCGGACACTGGTCTCATTACGGGAAAAAATGCCACCATTGATCCATTTAATCACCATTTTATTTATCTCTTTGAAAGAACTTCTGAGCCTATTCACAATTAAATTGGGCTTGATGCTGTTTGGGGAAGGTTGCTGAATGATCAGATAAATGATAGTCAAAGCTTTTCTTTTAGGCTATTTACACAAAAATAAGTCCTGGATGCTTTGCTAGCAATAGACAACAAGAAATCCACATGGCCTGACCCATTGGATCCTGGTCTGCTTAAGTGTGCAGCGCCCATCATTGTTGCCTCATTTACCCACATTTTTTATTTAACATTGTTATCAGAAAATATTCCAAAAGTATGTAAATCAGCTCTTGTGCTGCAACTCCATAAGGGCGGGATAGTAGGGATCTTAATAATTATCACCCCATTTCAAGGCTTCCTTGTTTAGCTACGATTCTTGAATCTTAGGTAAATGTACAACTTTGCTCTTTTTCATCTGAGAAATGTATTTTTAATGTTAACCAATCAGGGTTTAGGACTGGGCATAGCACATGTATTAAGCACAAGTTTGAAATCCCTTGCTGATTTCAAACTTGTGCTTAATACATGCAAAACAAAATCCATATTGTTTTTAAACTCTCGTAAGAATGTTTGAGATTAACAACACTCATTAGATGGTTCTCCAATCGAACGTGTTCACGCATATCAATACTTTTATATTTTATACGTTTGACATTTAAAAAAAACACGCTGAGTCTACAAAACCTTAAGGACATCTGCTCTTTCCATGACAGACTGATAAGGTGAATCCAGGTGAAAGCTATGATCTCTTATTGATGTCACTTGTTAAATCAACTTCAATCAGTGTAAATGAAGGGGAGGAGACAGGTTAAAGAACGATTTTTAAGCCTTGAGACAATTGGAGTCATGGATTTTGTGTGTGCCATTCAGAGGGTGAATGGGCATGACAAAATATTTAAGTGCCTTTGAATGGGGTATGGTATTAGGTTGAAGGCTCACCAGTTTGTGTCAAGAACCGCAACACTGCTGGGGTTTCCACACTCAACAGTTTCCCGTGTGTATCAAGAATGGTCCACCACCCAAAGGACATCCAGCCAACTTGACACAACTGTGGGAAGCATTGGAGTCAACATGGGCCAGCATTCCTGTGGAACGCTTTAGAGACCATGCCCCAATGAATTGAGGCAGAGGCCCACCTGTTCATGAGACCCACATTTTTTGCAAAAATATATATATTTATATATACAAATATATTTTTGGGGGTGGGCTTGCATGTTATTTTGGCATTAATACGTGTCACATCAGTTTGCAAATATAATTGAGTTAATAAAGCTGCATACAACCATGGTCTATTTTTGTTTTCTTGAGTAAGGCAGCTCCAAAATGCAGGTGTTTCAGCCTAACTCAGTGCTTTCTGTGGTGGTGGGGCTGGCCAGCAGAAAATGGGAGCATTGCGCTGTGATTGGCTCAGTATTCTGTCACTCATGGGGACCTTGCGCAATTGCCTAGCTTCAGTCCTTTAATAATGGTAGACATCCAAAATGTCAGCCCTTTGGGTCCTACCACAGAGTTATATTACAAGTGCCCTTCCAAGAAGGCTCAAGGTCATTGGCCACAGAAATGACGTCAAATCAAGTTATATGTACAGTTTTACAGATGCACAATCGGGAACATCCTGTCGGGCTGTATCACCGCCTGGTACGGCAACTGCTCCGCCCGCAACCGTAAGGCTCTCCAGAGGGTAGTGAGGTCTGCACAACGCATCACTGGGGGTAAACTGCCTCCAGGACACCTACACCACCCGATGTCACAGAAAGGCCAAAAAGATCATCAAGGACAACAATCACCCGAGCCACTGCCTGTTCACCCCGCTATCATCCAGAAGGCGAGGTCAGTACAGGTGCATCAAAGCTGGGACCGAGAGACTGAAAAACAGCTTCTGTCTCAAGGCCATCAGACTGTTAAACAGCCATCACTAACATTGAGTGGCTGCTGCCAACATACTGACTCAAATCTCTATCCACTTTAATAATACAAAAATAGATGTAGTAAATGTGTATAAGGTAGTTGTTGTGAAATTGTTAGATTACTTGTTAGATATTACTGTATTACTGCAAGGTCGGAACTAGAAGCACAAGCATTTCGCTACACTCGCATTAACATCTGCTAACCATGTGTATGTGAAAAATAAAATTTGATTTGATTTGATATCTTTGATTGGACTGATCATGTCAACATCTTACTTTCACAATCTTAGCTAGCAGTCATCATTGTGAATCAAGTCTACTGGAAAATCCTTTTTAATCCTTGTCATATGAAGATAAATATTGAAGAGAAAATATAGATAAGACGTATCGGTGCTCATTGGCCATTAACGTTACACAAAAACTTGGAAATCGCTAATTCAACAATGAGGTATTTGGAAGGAATCAGTGACAGTGGATAACTGCAAGCATTGCAACTGTGAAGTCAGACTGGGTAAATACATTTTGAACGGTCATCCAACTCGAAATTGTAAATATTTTTCTTTGATGACAAAATGTGCCATTGAAGGACCGTCACGCACAACAAGGTGAGTCCAAAAATGTCTTATATGCTGCTGCATAAATGATGTAATATGCCAGGGAGATATGGTCAGCCATATCAGCTATGTTTTTTAAAAAGGCAGTAAACAAGGCTGAATGAATTGCTCTGCTGATAGCCAGGTGTAGTGGTGGTAAGGATTCACTCCATTGTGCTGGAAAGAAAGATATTTTGTTGGGCCAGCTTTATGTAAGCCCTAAACGTCTGTGGGCACCGCCTGTTGCCGTTATAGTGCAATTCATGTATTGTTTAGTGTTTTAGGGTTATTTTTTAAAAATTTATTTAACCTTTATGTAACTAGGCAAGTAAGTCAGTTAAGAACAAATTCTTATTTACAATGACGGCCTACACCGGCCAAACCCGGACAATGCTGGGCAAATTGCCGGTTGTGGTACAGCCTAGATCCGAACCAGGGTGTCTGTAGTGACGCCTCTAGCATTGAGACGCAGTGCCTTAGACCTCTGCGCCACTCGGGATCCCCGTGTGTATCAATTATGGTGATATTATTTATCAAAGTGCAGCTCCTACTAATTTTAAACCTTTGGATAAATACTGTACCATCTACCATGGTGCCCATCATTTTGTTACAGGTGACAGTTTTGATACTCATCACCGTATCCTGTATCAAAAGGTTGGCAGGACTTCGCTAAAGACCCATAGATTTCTACATTTCTCCCTTTCTGCTTACAAGGCCATACTTCATAAACTTCCGTCTTATCTAACTCTGCTGTTGAAGTATACAGTAGACACCTGAGTTGCCTAACCCATTCACAGGATTGGTTAAGTCTTGAGGTTCCTAGGGTCTCCACCGAGCTAGGTAAATCTGATTTTAGTTTTAATGCACCGTATTGCTGGAACAAAAATTAAAATTAATTTAATCTTGATGTTCTGGTGCCGTTTGGGCAGTTTAAAGTATTGATTGGGGACTTATTTGTGAAGGAATGTAACTGTTTTTATGGATGATAATGCCGCCAAGAGTGTGCAAAGCTGTCAGAATTTCAAATATAAAATATATTTAGATTTGTTTAACAATGTTTTGGGTTACTGCATGATTCCATATGTATTATTTCATAGTTGTGATGTCTTCACTATTATTCTACAATGTAGAAAATAGGAAAACTGGTAATCTATATACCGTGCCTTCGGAAAGTATTCAGTCCCCTTGACTTTTTCCACATTTTGTTAGGTTACTGCCTTATTTTAAAATAGATTTTTTTTAATCCCTCATCAATCTACACACAATACCCCATAATGATAAAGAAAAACCAGGTTTTTAAAAAAACACTGAAATATCACATTTACATAAGTATTCAGACCCTTTACTCAGTACTTTGTTAAAGCACCTTTGGCAGCGAGTCTTCTTGGGTATAATGCTACAATCTTGGTACACCTGTATTTGGGGAGTTTCTCCCATTCTTTTCTGCAGATCCTCTCAATTTCTATCAGGTTGGATGGGGAGCGTCGCTGCACAGCTATTTTCAGGTCTCTCCAGAGATGTTTGATCGGGTTCAAGTTTGGGCTCTGACTGGGCCACTCAAGGACATGCAGAGACTTGTCCCGAAGCCACTCCTGCGTTGTCTTAGCTGTATGCTTAGGGTTGTTGTCCTGTTGGAAGGTGAACCTTCGCCCCAGTCTGAGGTCCTGAGCGCTCTGGAGCAGGTTTTCATCAAGGTTCTTTCTGTGCTTTGCTCTGTTCATCTTTGCCTCTATCCTGACTAGTCTCCCAGTTCCTGCCGCTGAATAACATTCCCACAGCAAGATGCTGCCACCACCATGCTTCACCGTAGGGATGGTGCCAGGTTTCCTCCAGACGTGACGCTTGGCATTCAGGCCAAAGAGTTCAATCTTGGTTTCTTCAGACCAGAGATTCTTGTTTCTCATGGACAGAGTCTTTAGGTGCCTTTTGGCAAACTCCAAGCGGGCTGTTATGTACCATTTACTGAGGAGTGGTTTCCATCTGGCCACTCTACCATAAAGGCCTGATTGGTGGTGCTACAGAGATGGTTGTCCTTCTATATGGTTCTCCCATCTCCACAGTGGAACTCTAGACCTCTGTCAGAGTGACCATTGGGGTCTTGGTCACCTGATCAAGGCCCTTCTCCCCCGATTGCTCAGTTTGGCCGGGCGGCCAGCTCTAGGAAGAGTCTTGGTGGTTCCAAATTTCTTCCATTTAAGAATGATGGAGGCCACTGTGTTCTTGGGGACCGTCAATGCTGCAGAAATGTTTTGGTACCCCTGCCCAGATCTGTGCCTTGACACAATCCTGTCTCTATGGACAATTCCTTCAACCTCTTGGCTTGGTCTTTGCTCTGACATGCACTGTCAACTATGGGACCTTATATAGACTGGTGTGTGCCTTTCTAAATCATGTCCAATCAATTTAATTTACCACAGGTGGACTCCAATCAAGTTTTAGAAACATCTCAAGGATGATCAATGGAAACAGGATGCACCTGCGCTCAATTTCGTGTCTCATAACAAAGAGTCTGAATACTTATGTACATTTTAGTATGTTTTTTATTTTTTATAATTTAGCAAAAATTTCCTATAACCTGTTTTCGCTTTGTTGTTGTGGGGTATTGTGTGTAGATTGATGGCTGTAACGTAACAAAATGTGGAAAAGGTCAAGGGGTCTGAATAATTTTTCCGAATGCACTGTATATACTATAGCCCACAAAGCAAATATTGCATATAACAAACAGTTGTATGACATGCAGCATGGTCAAGCAAGTTAATGTTTACTAAACAACTACTGATTTAGAACAACAGAGTTACCACAAGTCAGCACAGACATGGGTCAATCAATCAAATGTATTTATGAAGCCCTTTTTACTTTAGCAGATGTTAGAAAGTGTTATACAGAAACCCAGCCGAAAAGCAATGCAGATGTAGAAGCACAGTGGCTAAAAAAAACTCCCTAGAAAGGCAGGAACCTAGGAAGAAACCTAGAGAGAAACTAGATTCTAAGGGGTGGCCAGTCCTCTTCTGGCTGTGCCGGGAGGAGATTATAAGAGTACATGGCCATTTAAGGCCAGATTGTTCTTCAAGATGTTCATAGATGACCAGCAGGGTCAAATAATAATCACAGTGGTTGTAGAGGGTGCAACAGGTCAGTACCTCAGGAGTAAATGTCAGTTGGCTTTTCATAGCCGAGCATTCAGAGGTCGAGACAGAAAGAGAGAGTCGAAAACAGCAGGTCCGGGACAAGGTAAGCCGTCCGGTGAACAGGTCAGGGTTCTATAGCTGCAAGCAGAACATTTGAAAAACCGCAGCAGCAGCACGACCAGGTGGACTGGGGACAGCCAGGAGTCATCAGGCCAGGAAGTCCTGAGGCATGATCCTAGGGCTCAGGTCCTCCGGGAGTGGAGGGAGAGAAAGAGAATTAGAGGGAGAATACTTAAATTCACACAGGACACCAGATAAGACAGGAGAATTACACCTGATATAACAGACTGACCCTAGCCCCCCGGGAACATAGACTATTGCATCATAGATACTGGAGGCTGAGACGGTGGTGGGTCGGGGGACACTGTCCGACAATACCCCTGGATCGTCCAACCAGGCAGGATATAACCCCACCCACTTTGCCAAAGCACAGCCCCCACAACACTAGAGGGATACCAACAGCATGGATTAGGTTTTCTGCATCCTTTTTGGACAAAAGGTTTCTGATTTTTGCAATGTTACGAAGATGGGAAAAAGCTGTCCTTGAAATATTCTTGATATGTTCATCAAAAGAGAGATCAGGTTCCATAGTAACGCAGAGGTCCTTCAGTTTTATTTGAGATGACTTTACAACCATCAAGATCAGATCCAAAATCAGATCTCTTTGTTTCTTGAGACCTTGAACTAGCATCTCTGTTTTGTCCGAGGTAAAAGTAAAACATTTGCCACCATCCACTTCGTTATGTCTGAAACACAGGCTTCCGGGGTAGGTAATTTTGGGGTTTCACCAGCTGTGTGTTGACTGCATAGCAGTAAAAGTTGACATTGTGTTTCCGAATGACATCATCGAGACGTAGAATATATAGTGAAAACAATAGTGGTCCTAAAACGGAACCTTGAGGAATGCCGAAACGTACAATTGATTTGGACATACCATCCACACAGACATACTGATATCTTTCTGACAGATAAGATCTAAACCAGGCAAGAACTTGTCCGTGTAGACCAATTAGGGATTCTAATCTCTGGTGTCAAAAGCAGCACTAAGGTTTTTGAGAACGAGGACCTTTACCACCTTCACGAGTGCAGTCTCAGTGCTATGATCTAAAACCAGATTGAAGCATTCTGTATACACTATTTGTCTTCAGGAAGGCAGTGAGTTGCTGCGCAACAGCTTTTTCAACAACAACAAAAATTAAAGGAATGGGAGGTTCAATATTTTTACTTTTTTATTTATTTCACCTTTATTTAACCAGGTAGGCCAGTTGAGAACAAGTTCTCATTTACAACTGCGACCTGGCCTGGATATAGGCCGATTCGTTTTTTACATTTTCCGGGTCAAGGTTTGGTATTTTTAAGAGAGGCTATATTACTGCAACTGTCAGTGAGTTTTTTTCACATCCGGTGGATAGGGAGCCATTTATTATGTTCAACGTAGGAGGGCCAAGAGCTGGAAGTAGCACATTCAGTAGTTTAGTTGGAATAGGGTCCCGTATGCAACTTGACGGTTTAGAGGCCATTACTATTTTCATGAATGGGATACAGGATTAAAAAACTTTAGTGTCTCCATTGATCCTAGGTCATGGCAATTATGTGCAGACTCAGGACAACTGAGCTTTGGAGAAATACGCAGATTCAAAGTGGAGTCCGTAATTTGCTTTCTAATGACCATGATCTTTTCATCGAAGAAGTTCATGAATTTATCACTGCTGAAGAAGTGAAAGCTTTCCTCTCTTGTTGAATGCTGCTTTTTAGTTAGCTTTGCAACAGTATCAAAAATACATTTAAGATTGTTCTTATTCTCCTCAATTAGGTTGGAGAAATAGGATGATCAAGCAGCAGTGAGCGCTCTTTGATATTGCACGGTACTGTCTTTCCAAGCTAGTCTGAAGACTTCCAGTTTGGTGGAGCCCCATTTCTGTTCCAATTTTCTGGAAGCTTGCTTTGGGGCTCGGATATTTTCTGTATACCAGGGAGTACATTTATTGTGACAAACGTTTTTTGTTTTTTAGGGGTGCGACTGCATCTAGGGTATTACGCAATGTTAAATTAAGATCCTCAGTTAGGTGGTTGACCGATTTTTGTACTCCGACATCCTTGTGTAGGTGGAAGGAGTCTGGAAGGGCATCTAGGAATCTTTGGGTTGTCCGAGAATTTATAGCATGGCTTTTGATGATCCTTGGTTGGGGTCTGAGCAGATTATTTGTTGCGATTGCAAATGTAATAAAAAATGGTGGTCCGATAGTCCAGGATAATGAGGAAAAACATTTAGATTCACAATATTTATTCCACGGGACACAATTAGATCCAGGGTATGACTGTGGCAATGAGTAGGTCCGGAGACATGTTGGACAAAACCCACTGAGTTGATGATGGCTCCGAAATCCTTTTGGAGTGGGTCTGTGGGCTTTTCCATGTGAATATCGACTGCATAGATTAACTAGGAGTGATGAGCTCTACAGCAGAGTCTCACAACTCAATCGCTGGTTGAAAACTGTTTCCTGCCCTCCCAAAATATAGAATTTGTAGATAATTAGCCCTCTTTCTGGGACTCACCCACAAACAGGACCAAACCTGGCCTGCTGAGAAGTGACGGACTCCATCCTAGCTGGAGGGGTGCTCTCATCTTATCTATGAACATAGACAGGGCTCTAACTCCTCTAGCTCCACAATGAGATGGGGTTCAGGCCAGGCAGCGGGCTGTTAGCCTGCCACTAGCCTGCCAGCTTAGTGGAGTCTCCCACTAGCACAGTCACTGTAGTCAGCTCAGCTATCCCCATTGAGGCCGTGTCTGTGCCTTGCTCTAGGTTGAGCAAAACAAAACAAAACATGGCGGTGTTCGCCTTAGAAATCTCACTGTAATAAAGACCTCCTCCATTCCTGTCATTATTGAAAGAGATTGTGATATGTCCCATTATGCCTGGCGAAAACCAAACACTGCATTCCACAGTAAGAACCTTATACCAATGGTCAAGCATGGTGGTGGTAGTGTGATGGTTTGGGAATGCTTTGCTGCCTCAAGACCTGGACTATTTGCCTTAATAGAAGGAACCATGAATTATGCTCCGTATCAGAGAATTCTACAGGACAATTTCAGGCCATACATCTGTGAGCTGGAGCAGAAGCTGAAGCGCAGCTGAGTCATGCAGGAAGACAATGATCCAAAACACAATCAAGTATACATGAAAATGGCTAAAAAGCAACTGTAAAGTTTTGGAATGGCCTAGTCAAAGTCCAGACCTAATCCCAATTGAGATGTTGTGGCAGGATTTCAAATACAATTGTATTGGTCACATACACATGGTTAGCAGATGTTAATGCGAGTGTAGCGAAATGCTTGTGCTTCTAGTTCTGACCGTGCGGTAATATCCAACAAGTAAACTAACAATTTCAGAACAACTACCTTATACAGGAATTATGTAAAGGAATGATTAAGAATATGTACATATAAATATATGGATGAGCAATGGCCGGACGGCATAGGCAAGATGCAGTAGATGGTATAGAGTACAGTATATACATATGAGATGAGTAATGTAAACATTATATAAAGTGGCATTGTTAAATGACTAGTAATACATGTATTACATCCAATTATTATGAATTATTAAAGTGGCTAGAGATTGAGTCTGTATGTTGGCAGCAGCCACTTAATGTTAGTGATGGCTGTTTAACAGTCTGATGGCCTTGAGATAGAGTCTCTCGGTCCCCGCTTTGATGCACCTGTACTGACCTCGCCTTCTGGATGATAGAGGGGATAACAGGCAGTGGCTCGGGTGGTTGTTCTACTTGATGATCTTTTTGGCCTTCCTGTGACATCGGGTGGTGTAGGTGTCCTGGAGGGCAGGTAGTTTGCCCCCGGTGATGCGTTGTGCAGACCTCACTACCCTCTGGAGAGCCTTACGGTTTTGGGCAGAGCAGTTGCCGTACCAGGCGGTGATAGAGCCCGACAAGATGCTCTCAATTGTGCATCTGTAAAAGTTTGTGAGTGTTTTTGGTGACAAGACACATTTATTCAGCCTCCTGAGGTTGAAGAGGCGCTGTTGCACCGTCTTCACCACGCTGTCTGTGTGGGTGGACCATTTCAGTTTGTCCGTGATGTGTGCGCCGAGGAACTTCAAACTTTCCACCTTCTCCACTACTGTCCCGTCGATGTGGATAGGGGGGTGCTCCCTCTGCTGTTTCCTGAAGTCCACGATCATCTCCTTTGTTTTGTTGACGTTGAGTGTGAGGTTATTTTCCTGACACCACACTCCAAGGGCCCTCACCTCCTCCCTGTAGGCCGTCTCATCGTTGTTGGTAATCAAGCCTACCACTGTAGTGTCGTCTGCAAACTTGATGATTGAGTTGGAGGCGTGCATGGCCACGCAGTCATGGGTGAACAGGGAGTATAGGAGAGGGCTGAGAACGCACCCTTGTGGGGCCCCAGTTTTGAGGATCACCGGGGTGGAGATGTTGTTTCCTACCCTTACAACCTGGGGGCGGCCTGTCAGAAAGTCCAGGACCCAGTTGCACAGGGCGGGGTCGAGACCCAGGGTCTCGAGCTTAATGACGAGTTTGGAGGGTACTATGGTGTTAACGTCTTAGGGAGCGGTGGGGCGCTACCAGGTGAAATGCAAGGCACCAAATTCAAAATCCAAAAGTTTAATTATTAAACATGCATCAATATACAAGTGTTTCATAGTCATCAAAAGCTCTGTTTCTTGGCAATATCACAGCGTTGTCAGATTTCAAAAAGGCTTTACGGCGAAAGCACCACATTTGATTGTTTGAGGTTAGCACCTAACATATTTTTCCCATTATCATGAATTCATAAGCCTTCACGGTTCACAGAAAACACATTTCACAGCGAAAACAAATCAATTACCTTTTGAAGAACTTCTGCTGAGGGCTTCCCAAGTGTCCAACAAAGACAATCCATGGTTCTTTTGTTAGAAAAAGTAATGTATTATATCCATAAATCTCAGTTTGGTTGGCGCGCTATAATGAGAAAATTGGAGGCTCTATCGTCCATTGAAACGTGAAGAGAACTCGTTCAACTTATACCTATAAACTTGTCCAAGAACAATCAAACATAATTTTAAATATATCCTTAGGAACACTTTTATGTATAAATAGTATAATATTTCAACCGGAATATAAACTGGGCGATAAAGGAAAAAACTAAAGAGCGCGCCAGCCGTGAACGCGCCTTTTCCTCTATTGACATTCTGTGTGACCACTTCCTAATTCTTCTTCTTCTGCCATCTAATGCATCTAAAAAGAATCCGAACACTTTCTCGACACTGTTGACATCCAGAGGAAGCGATAGGTACTGCATTCATATGCCCTTATATGGGCATTTTCATAAGGGAGGAGTTCTAAATGAGGCAATGTGTCAAAACCCCTTTTTCCAGGACAGAAATTCCTCGGGTTTTTGCCTGCCATATCCGTTCTGTTATACTCACAGACAAAATGTTAACACTTTTAGAAAGTTCAGAGTGTTTCCTATCCAATGGTACTAAATATGTGCATATCCTATTTTCTGGGCCTGAATGGGAGGCATTTTACTTTGGGCACATTAGGCTCTCCAAAACGGTCACCTCGTGTGCTGCTCCCAAAGAAGTTAAATGTTGAGCTGTAATAAATGAACAGCATTCTTACATTGGTATTCCTCTTGAAACGAGCAGTTCATGCTTGAAAACCCACAAATGTCGCTGAGTTAAAGTGGTTCTGCATGGAAGAGTGGGCCAAAATTCCTACAGGAGGAATTTGGTTGGAGTCATTGCAGCTGAAGTTGTGTAAGGGTGCAATTACTTTTTCAAACAGGGGCATTGGGTGTTGCATAACGTTGTTATAAATGAAATAAGTATGTAATTGTTGTGTTTATTTGTTCACTCAGGTTCCCTTTATCTAATTTTAGGTTTTGGTTAAAGATCTGATAATTCAGTATCAAAAATATGCAAAAGTTGAGAAATTAGAAAGGGGGCAAATACCTTTTCACAGCACTGTTGCTTAGTTTAATACACTGAAAAGAAACTTAAAGATACCAAAAACATTTTAGTCCAATCAATGTTGCTAAATATCGTGTGTAAGTAAAAAACAAAGTTGTGGGACTCACCCTACTTGTAGACTAGTTGAACGCTTTTAGTTTTTGTTTTCATAGGCTACCTAGCTAAAATGCTTGCTAGTGTAACTTCCTTGCATGGGCAACAATGAACCAGCAAAACCACAAGTCCAAATCCCCATCTCCATCCATGGCTTAGGAAAGGCCCGATTTAGCAACCTAGCTACTACAGGACATCAACACCAGCAGACCAGAAACAGACACGTTTTTCTGACTGATGACATTTTGCTCATGAAGCCAAGTCCAAACTGGCCTCCCTTTGGGAGAGTTTTGCTGCGCCAGGACAACCCACAGCTCAACGCTGATTGGCTAATTATTTCATAATTTCTTTAATCAAGGGAGGCCAAATCTTTGCTGGCATCAATCAATCAAATGTTATGGCGGCAACATGTCATACTCTTTTGTTCCAGATAGCATCATATACATGGGCTACACATACTGAGACAGAGGGGCAGAGTTTCCCTTGCTCAGATGATTTCTCCGGTGAGATTCAGCCACTTGCAAATTTAAGGAAAATTATGAAAACACAGAGAGACAAGTTAATGTTATAATTTTTATTTGTCAAATATTTGGGTAAACCTGGCTTCCCTTGGCATCCATGAATACATGCCACTGCTGAAGGGAGGGACATCCATTTCTATTTCAGAGAACTCCTTATTATAAATAACGTATCCTCCCTAACCATCATGTGGAGTCGAGGTAAATGTGGAGTCACACAATGATGTTTTGTTGTCCTCCCACCACAATGTGGAAAAAGCAAGAAGAGTTTATTAGGCAAATGAAATAAGTTAGAATGAACTTCGCACATTGAAGAGCTTGATGCAGATTTCCAATACATATCGATAAGGGTATTATTTGTATGCTGTTGACATGATGATTGGTACTTGGCTACCAATTTTTTTTTTATGATCTTGCTCATTCATATCTCATTATGTAACCTCTCCACTTTATTAGCGAACTGTTGTCTAAATTGCATGTGCCTTTGTTTAAAGAACATGTGCACATCGGCGTCGTTTACAATGGGAGCCAATTATGCACATTTAGATACAGAGTGAGAGAGAGCAACGTAGTGGGAGGATGCTGCTCTGGGCTGACCTGTTGATCTAGCTAACGTTAGCTATCTACATGGGTGACAATGCAGCTAGCTAGCTTAACCATAATATCTAGTGGCAACCTAATGTGATAGCTAGTTAGCTATTGTCACATCTGATTAATTTGTTCACTCCTTATGCCAATGACAAGGTGGCTAGTTAGCCAACAAACAGAAATCATATGGAGAGCTAAAAGCATGAGATTAAACTTTGTCTCTCATATCCTGGTTTAGTCAAAGCTAGCGTTTTAATTTGCACTCTCCCTCAAAACACAATATCAACAGCAGAATTATATCTGAGAAATACTTATCTTACTCCAGAAATATTGAATATTACAAAGGCGGAAGGTAATAAAGTGTAACCCATGGGGAGGCGCACAATTGGCCCCGCGTCGTCCGGGTTAGGGGAGGGTTTGGCAGGCAGGGATGTTCTTGTCCCATCGCGCTTTAGCGACTCCTGTGGTGGGCCGGACGCATACACGCTGACACAGTCGCTAGGTGTACAGTGTTTCCTCCGACACATCGGTGCGGCTGGTTGCCTGAGTTAAGCAGGCATTGTGTCAAGAAGCAGTGCGGCTTGGCTGGGTTGTGTTTCGGAGGATGCACGGCTCTCGAACCTTCGCCTCTCCCAAGTCCGTACGGGAGTTGCAGCGATGAGACAAGACTGTAACTACTAATTGGATACCACGAAATTGGGGAGAAAAAGGGGTAAAGGTAAAAAATAAATAAATGACCTCTGATCGCATCTAGCTAAGAACACACAAACAAAACTCTCAACAGTGAAGACGCGTGCTTCACTTCAAGAGCCGTGGTGGAGATACGGGAATTGACAGACAACTTTGAGAGCCAATGGATTTAAGAGTTTTGATGACAAACTATTTTGAATACACTTTATTAGTCAAGAGGTTGTGAAACAATCATACAGACATAAAGGTGAACAAATAGTATTGATTAATGTAAAATTAATATACATAATAATAAACAAATTTGAGTTACGAGGTTTAATCCAACAGCTACGATACAATAATATAAATCAATGTAACTGAAGTGATTTGGTAAAATGTAACGGAGTAAAAAGTAAGTAAATAAAATGTTATTTGTCACATGCGCCGAACAGGTGTAGAGCTTACCGTGAAATGCTCGTCGAGGTAATTGAGGTAATTACTGACAAATAGACACAGACCACTACCTCTCGTCTTACTGGAGGTAGCTGTTCTGTCTTGCTGATGCAGGGAAAACTCAGCTAATTGTATATTATCCATGTCGTCGTTCAGCCACGACTCGGTGAAACATAAGATATTACAGTTTTTAATGTCCCGTTGGTAGGATAGTCTGGAACGGAGCTCATCCAGTTTATTCTCCAGTGATTGCACGTTGGCCAGTAAGACGGATGGTAGAGGCGGGTTACCTACTCGCCGACAAATTCTCACAAGGCACCCGGATCTTAAGCCCCTGTATCTCCGTCTCCTCTTCATGCAAATGACGGTTTTGGGCCTGGTCCGGGAGCTGCAGTATATTCTTCGCGTCAGACTCATTAAAGATTAATCTTTGTCCATTTCGAGGTGAGTAATCTCTGTTCTGATATCCAAAAGCTCTTTTCGGTCATAAGAGACGGTAGCAGAAACATTATGTGCAAAATAAGTTACGAACACTGCAAAAAAAACACACAAAATAGCACAATTGGTTATGAACCCGTAAAACCGTAGCCATCCCCTCCAGCGCCATTATGTACTGAGTAAGTAAAAATTTAGTAAGAGGATAAGTACTGTCAACAGAGAGTAAGTAGAAAAGTACAAATTCCTCCAAAAATGTACTTAAGTACATGTAATGTGTTGTAGCGTGTTACTACCCACCTCTGGTAGCTAGGATATATCAGTTAGCTAACCATTTACAGTAACAGCAGTTTATTAATGAGGCAATACACACTATCATTGTTGTGGCTAGATTACAAAGCTAACCTGAAATATAAAGCAGCAATTGAAAGACCTCACCTTATCTTGGCACTGCGGCATGGCTATTCATTTATTAATGAATAGATAAATAGAATGGAGTTATAAGGTTGAACAGATTTTCTGAAGGGACAACAAGTGTTGGCTGTGTATTTGGCCAATGACTGGAATTCCACATTTAACTCCACACACACCTGAAAATCGGAACTTACACGGACAGTCTTTTTATACATGTTTTATTTAACCTTAATTTAACTAGGCAAGTCAGTTAAGAACAAATTCTTATTTACAATGATGGCCTACCCCAGCCAAACCCTCACTCGGGCGATGCTGGGCCAATTGTGCACTGCCCTATGGGACTCCCAATCACGGTTGTGCTACCAGCCTGGAATCAAACCAGGGTCTGTAGTGACTCCTCTAGCATTGAGATGCAGTGCCTTGGACTGCTACACCATTTGGGAGCCCTGTCTGAGTAGCTCAAAGACTTATTTCAATATGCAATCAGTTTAATAAATTGTAAAACAGATTACTTTACTATTGTAACATGCAGTGATTATATTGTCTCTGTCAGGAGTTTGGGCTTTTGCCGTAGAGCAGGGTTGGAGGCCATCTCAGAACCATTTTATTCTAAAGGGAAAATCAGATTCAGAGAGTTCCACGTACTATACTACATATGGAGGGGATGTACATTCTATCCTTTGACTCCGTAGTATTGAAGTCAATATCTTCTCTGTAACTTCTTCTACATCTTCTACTGAACATAGCCTTACAGTATATTGCATGACCTGGGTCTGGCTGTGGGAGCTAGGTTGAGTGTTAACACACACACACACACAAAGCAGCCAATGGGAATCCTTAATAAATACAAATACACACACACACAGAAAAGGAGAGAGTGAGGCGTCGTGAGACTGACAGCTGAACCCAGCGAAGGCCGCTCACGATGGCAGCCGTGAAGACACAACACCAGAAAACCAATTATGCCATTGACAGACTGGACAGTTTGGGAAGAATGTGAGCTTAGTTTTTTACATTTTCCCACAATTCCAAATGCATCAACACAGCCAGAACTAGGGTTAAAAAAGTCTGTGCCCCACTCCTTCCCCTAGCCTCCCAAAACCCTCACTCCATTCCCCACAGCCTCAGCAGTGTGGAGAGGTGGGATTAGATTCAGGTGTGAGGTCCTGTTTGGGTTGGACGGGCCCCAGCCAAGAACAAACTGTTTCTGTCTGCACTCAGCCCAGTTAACAGCTTATTATGAGACGCTGCCATTCCAAGATGTCAATCATTCGGAGGGAGACCCCGCTTCGCTGATATAACCAGCTGCAGGCTCTGAAAACATATTTAACTCTAAGTTTGAGAAACATTACGTTTTTTAATGGGATCTCTTTACATTCCCCCTACCTCCACAAACCCAACCAACTACTGGCCCCCTGCTGGTAACAAGAGCTACTCCAGGTATTCTCTGGCAAACATTAAAGCCCCCAATCAAACAAGAGAGAGATAGAATGGCAGAATAGTATTTAGGGTTCTGAAAGAGGCGATTGCGTAGGTGCTGACTGACGTGGAGCCGTAACAATGGTCTGTATCTGAGACTGACTGACTGGTCTCACTGACTGACAAGTATCCATGAAGCCTTTCACAACAGCCTGAAAACTGCTTTACAGCCATATAGGAGCCAGAATGACGGTATCTACTGATGCCCAGAGGGTAGTGATTGTATGGCCCATAATGAGGGTTACCACTGAAAATGTTTTGGTCCTGACTGACTGACAGCCTCTAGGTACGTCTATGGCATGCAGTGAATCAGAGGCCCAGCTCTCATCTAATTTCTGGACTGCACCCTCTTACAGCACTGCTCTCTCTCTATACATTGATCAGCAGTGGTGGAAAAAGTACCCAATTGTCAAACTTTAGTAAAAGTAAAGATTTCTTAATAGAAAAGTACTAAAGTAAAAGTGAAAGTCACCCAGTAAAATACTTCTTCAGTAAAAGTCAAAGTATTTGGTTTTAAATATACTGTACTCAAGTATCAAAAGTAAATGTAATTGATCAAGTATACTTAAGTATCAAAAGTAGAAGTATAAATCATTTAAAATTCCTTATGTTAAACAAACACGAAGGCACCGTTTTCTTGTTTTTCTATTTATTTATTTATGGATAGCCAGAGGCACACTCCAACACCCAGACATTTATGTTTAGTGAGTCGGCCAGATCAGAGGCAGTACATATGACCAGGGATGATTGTGTGAATTTGACAATTTTCCTGTCCTTCTAAGCATTCAAAATGTAACGAGTACTTTTGGGTAGAAATTACATTATTTTCTTTGGGAATGTAGTGAAGCATACCACCCTGCATCCCACTGCTGGCTGGCTTGCTTCTGAAGCTAAGCAGGGTTGGTCCTGGTCAGTCCCTGGATGGGAGACCAGATGCTGCTGGAAGTGGTGTTGGAGGGCCAGTAGGAGGCATCTTTCCTCAGGTCTAAAAAAATATTCCAATACCCCAGGGCAGTGATTGGAGACATTGCCCTGTGTAGGGTGCTATCTTTTGGATGGGATGTTAAACAGGTGTCCTGACACTCTGAGGTCATTAAAGATCCCATGGCACTTATTGTAAGAGTAGGGGTGTTAACCCTGGTGTCCTGGCTAAATTCCCAAGCTGTCCCTCATGGTCACCTAATCATCCCCAGCTTACAATTGGCTCATTCATCCCCTCTTCTCCCCTGTAACTATTCCCAAGGTTGTTGCTGTAAATGAGAATCAGTCAATGTACCTGGTAAAATGTAAAAGTTGTCATAAATAGTAAAGAACAGCTACCCCAAAAAACTACTTAAGTAGTTTACACCACTGTTGATCAGTAGGTTAAAGGTTACACTATATTTAGATACTCCAAATACTGCATGAGAAAGCTATTTGTCTCTGTACCCAATACTGATCGAGGAAGAACCTGTTATAGCGAAATTTACATTTAATGGTAAGTTCTGATTGAGCCGACATCCAGGCTGCATCACATCCGGCAGTGATTGGGAGTCCTACAGGGCGGCGTACAATTGGCCCAGCGCCGTCCGGGTTTGGCCGTCATTGTAAATAAAAATGTGGTATTTAACTGACTTGCCTAGTTAAATAAAGGTTAAATAACAAATAAAAAAACATTATGCAGCGTTTTTTCCGATTGCGTGTTATACGGTTTTGGAAACCCCAGAAACTACTTTCATATCACCCCAAAATAATTTTACAAATACAAAAGAGAAACTTACTGTGCGCCGTTTAACCACGCATAGGTGTTTTGCGTTGCACATTAAACTGAACTGTGATATTTCTTGAGCTAAATGGAAACTCGGGAACTCAAAGAAATGTAGAAATTTGTCTCGAAGCTGTGTCACACAAATCTGTGGTAAAACAGCTAACAATAAGTCTATATATATTTTTTTTGTAAAGTTATTTTTGGATGATAATTAAGATGTGTTGAAGGTTTCCAAAAACGTTTTGCAATCAAGGATAAATTGTTTCTAGATAGAGCGTTTCACACTTGACAAATCACCTCAGCTAATCTACAGACGTTGAATGACTACAATGTAGCATTGGCGTCAGACGGGAAACATTAGATCCAGCCTTGCATCTGAATGCATTCAACATTAGGCATGTGCACCACAGGCGACTGGTGGCGCCTTAATTGGGGAGGACACCAGGCTCATATTAATAATATATGCCATTTATTGAAAGTGACTTAAAGTCATGCATTCATACATTTTAAGTATGGGTGGTCCCTGTAATCAACCCACTAGCCTGGTGTTACAAGTACCATGCTCTACCAACTGAGCTACAAAGGACCAGTAATGACTGGAATGGAATGTTATCACACATAAAACACATGGTTTCCTTTTATTTGATACCATTCCATTCACTTCATTTCAGTCATTATTATGAGCTGTCCTCCCTTCACCAACCTCCTGTCATGTACACCATAATGTTGGTGTGATATTGGGCAACTGCTGACAACTGTTATTTCACCACTGGTTAACAAACTCTGGTTCTCTCATTTTAGAGCACATTGTACACCTTACACACATGTTGCACTATGTGTGTAAATCATGTGTGTTAGCTACAGTATACGCATGATGCAGCAATCCATCAATTTTAAACCTCCATTTTCCCATAAACACTATGCTTTTATTTGGGTTGACTTCCCGTCGACTCGGTTCAACATCTCACTTTGGGACATGATCATTTGGTAGATTTGGCCTGATCAATAAGTGTGTGAATTCTGAATTCGCAAAACTCGTGCAGCACACCATAATATGGTAACTGCCCTCTGGGCCACCATAATCACAAAATGTTTTAACTGGTCATTCAGTACAGCACCGTTTCCGTGTCTGTTGAGTTCAACATTGAGTACCGTTCTGGGATACTGAACGCAACCCTGATGGCTTGATGCCGAAACGTTTGTGTTTTGTTTTTTCACCTTACATTATGAACTTTTCTGCACAATGCACTTTTTGGGCATCATGATGTCCCAATAAATAATCTATATTTTTGCATTTAAACCTGATTTGGATTTTTCCTCATTTTCGACAGTGTGCGGGTCTCCATCTCTCCCAGGATTCTTATATATTTTGAAACCTACTCACCTGTAACAGACACTATTTGATAAGGTCCTTTAAAGAGAGCAGATGGCCACCAAAAATTTAATTAGAGGCCCAGTGCAGTCAGAAACGGGATTTTCCTGTTTTATATACACTGAGTGTATAAACCATTATGACACCTGCTCTTTCCATTACATAGACTGACCAGGTGAATCCAGGTGAAAGCTATGATCCCTTATTAATGTCACTGGTAAATCCACTTCAATCAGTGTAGATGAAGGGGAGGAGAGAGGTTAAAGAAGGATTTTTAAGCCTTGAGACAATTGAGACATGGATTGTTTAGGTGTGCCATTCAGAGGGTTAATGGGCAAGACCCTTAGTGTGGTAAAAAGAAATGCATGGCGGTGTGCTAGACAATATATACATAAAATGATAAGTAGTGTATTGTTTTTAAACATATGCATGCTTTTCTCCTATGAGAAAACATCTGCGGTAGGATACACCCAATCGAGGAGGAGCAAACTCCTCTGTTCACCTATTAACGAATTGACATTCCTACATATGACGACCAATTATCAGTTTCCGGGTCATGGAGGAGAGGAAGACAGAGGAGTCGAGGACTTACTTAAGGCTTAAGTGTTCTACTTTCCCAGCCAGCCAGCACCTCACCAACCAATCTCCCACCTCCACTCCTGAGATACAACCTTTAGAAAGTGACCAAATATTTTCCTATTTATGAACGCTCAAAACTTTGTTTCAAGCACATTTTTTTTTTTTTTTTATTGGTACACTGAGTACATTGTGAAAAATTAACATCAGTCCATGGAAAGTGCCCATATCTCATGCACCAGATATATCCTTAAAGTGATCTGTGATTATTGTCCACATTTACTCCACAGTATGAAATTAATCCAGTGATCCAGTGACACCCTGAATACGACTGAACCTTTGAATGTGTTTAATTTGTTAAGTGTTTATGAGTTTTTAGTACACTATTAACACGCCACATAATTCACAACTCTTTGGACAACCCTCGTAGGATCATGAACGGTGCAGGAGTTGTCTTTCTTACAAAAAAGTTTATTTTGTCACTCAAGCAACAGGCATTGTTGTTTACATTCAGAACACTGGGGCTGAACATGCTGCGGAGTGAGGCAGGTTTTGGTGGTCTCAGATAGTCTTTTGCTCTGGAAGTTTGTGGGTTTCAGAAGTTGTTGTGTCCTCCTGGCTCTTATCTGCGCCCTGTGTGCAGCCTTTTTCACTTGAAGGCTTGTTGTCTTTTGCGCCATTGGGAGTGTTGGAGTAGGTTGCATCTATACTCTCGTAGGGCTCTGATGTCCACTGGGAGCAACATAGAAAAGATAGAAAATTCTTAATTCATTCAGAATTATTTAATTAAATGTATTTAATACAATCTGAAATCTGATGCATTGTACCAACTAAAAATCAAATCTTGTCTCATTTGAATTTGACTTATTTAAAGGTTCTGACCCATGTCTGATAAGTGTCCTCAATCAACTGTTGACATTAAATGCTAACATAGTTAACCACAACATAGTTAAACGTTAATATAGTCTCATGAATTAAGCTTAATAAATGATACTAAATATGTTGTTATCGGGCTGGAGCACTGGCTTCTACCTGTGTGGCTCGGCTAGTGGACCGGCAGGAGGGTCCACCCATGGCGATGTTGACGCTGCTGGATGACTGCGTGTCCGTGGTGTTGCCCCCCTCGGCCGCCGACAGGCCGGAAATGACCAGACCGCTGGAGAAGCTCCTCTTGCCGAACAGCAGGCTGAGGGTGGAGCTGGAGGAGGACACCTGGCTTGAGCGGTGGTGGGCTGCAGCCTGGAGCTGGGAGCTCAACTGGCCCCCGGCCGTGGAGAGTCGTGGCACCTGGGAGAAGATGGAGGCGATGGAGGTGTTGAAGGACAGCTGGCTGTTGGAGAGGCGCTGCACCAGGCCGTTAGCAGAAGCTGACACCTGCTGGCTGTCCAGGATGGGCCCTGACTGGCTGGTGACTGGAGGCCGCTGGCTCTGGGGCTGCACTGAGCGGCTCCGGTACTCTCTCCTGGCTGGATGGATGCACATAAAGACAAGACACAGTCAGTGTCAGATCCTAACATGGCAGAACCATGAACATGGCTGTCAGAACCTAACATGTTAGAACCCTGAACATAGCTGTGCCAGACACATCAATGTACTCTACTTAGATATGTAATGCTTTCATGGTAAGGACACCAATTTGTAAATTAGTAACTTGGGTGAACCATCCCTTTAAACGGATCATGTATTGCATTTGTTGAGAGCATACGTGTGCATCTCCAGTAGAGAAAAGCTGGTGAACCAAACCTGCAGCGTGCTGCCTATTGGCGTGAGAGGTCCTGTTGGGCCTGGCCTGGTGAAGACTCAGGCTCTGGGAGGTGATAGAGTTTGGGTTGTGGCTCAGAGAAGAGGAGCCCCCTGCACAGTCCACATCCTCCATGTTCACACCACTGTTACAACTGGTCAGGTTATCTTTCCGCACCCTGCAACACAACACACATATAGTAGCCCTATGTTACCTTCATATGCCGTCCGACAGCTCTATTAAAATGTTGTTTAACTCAAGGGCAATGAATCTGGATTGAAAAATCTACATCTAATCTCAATCGAAAGCATGGACCTATAAAAGGCTTACACAGTGCAGCCGTGCCTCCACCCAATAAACACTCTAAACATAAAAGTTCCATTAGCCTAACAGAAGATGCTAATGGCCAGTTAGTTATTTCAATCTCTCTGGATGCAGCCAAACATGTCGCAGAACTTTAGCCCTATAGGGTTTGGAAAGAGTGGTGCTGTCACAGCAGAAAATCCTGATTGGATTCCATCCATAGGGGAGCAGAGCACTAGCAGACTGGCTGATAAAGGAGACCCTTCTGTTTCCCCTTGGCAGCCAGCACTCACCGCAGCCACTTGGAGAAGAGCCAGGTCCTGATGCTGTCCAGGCTGAGAGGGCCGCCCCAGATGCTCCTCAGCTGCTTGTGGGTGCCCATGTAGGAGGTGGTGAGGGGGGACACGTACATGGGGTAGCCCAGTGGCTGGTCGCACGACGAGTTGATCATGTTTCGCAAGGCCTGCTTGGAGTTCTGGATGCTGCCGCGCTCTGGGTTGCGGTTACGCAAGAACACCAGTTCCTGCTGCTGGCCGGCCCACAGGCCCCTTACACACTCCTTATTGATCTAGAAGAGAGGAGAGAATGAAGAGGGTAGTATTACTGACATGTGAATACACATGACACAGTCCAAATCCATACTTTTTTGACATAAATCACAATTTTAATCAACTATGATATTATGATTAAATCATGACTTTAATCTACTGGCGATGGCAGAGAGAGGGATCAGGGTAGTACTATTGTCACCTGAAAACACATCACACACCTTGTCCAATTCCACATTTCTTTACTCTGATTAAATCACAATTTTAATCAACTGGATATGGCAGACCCATTTGTATAAAGTTTCTTTACTTCATTAATCAAACCAACAACTTGTCGACCCCACACTGCTCACTCTAAACTCTATTAATATACAGTGCTGTATGAAAATATTCACAGCCCTTGACCTTTTCCATATTTTGTGTTTCAGACTGAATTTAAAATTGATTAAATGTAGGTTTGTCACTGGCCTACACACAATACCCCATAATGTCAAAGTTGAATTATGTTTTTACAAATTAATTACAAATGAAAAGGAAATTATTTTGGTTAATAAGTATTCAACCCCTTTGTTATGGCAAGCCTGAATATGTTCAGGACTAAACATTTGCCTAACAAGTCACATAATAAGTTGCATGGACTCACTCTGTGTGCAATAATAGTTTAACATGATCTCTGTACCCCACTTATACAATTATCTGTAAGGTCCTTCAGTCGAGCAGTGAATTTCAAACACAGATTCAACCACAAAGACCAGGGAGGTTTTTCCAATGCCTCATAAAGAAGGGCACTTACTGGTAGATGGGTAATAATAGAAAAAGTAGACATTGAATATCCCTTTGAGCATGGTGAAGTTATTAATTACACTTTGGATGGTATATCAATACACCTAGTCACTACAAAGATACAGGCAGGACTCAGCTGCCATAGAGAAAATAAACCATTCAGGGATTTCACCATTAGGCCAATGGTGAATTTAAAACAGTTACAGAGTTGAATGGGTGTGATAGGAGAACACTGAGGATGGATCAACAACATTGTAGTTACTCCACAATACTAACCTAATTGACAAGAGTGAAAAGAAGGAAGCCTGTACAGAATACACATATTCCAAAACATCCTGTTTGCAACAAGGCACTAAAGTAATACTGCAAAAAAATTTGCAAAGCAATTTACTTTTTGTCTTGAATACAAAGTGTTATGTTTTTGCCAAATCCAATACAACACATTACTGAGTACCACTTTCCATATTTTCAAGCATAGTGGTGGCTGCATCATGTTATGGGTATGCTTGTAATCATTAAGGACTGAGGAGTTTCAGGATAAAAAAGAAACAGAACCTGGTTCAGTCTGCTTTCCACCAGACACTGGGAGATGAATTCACCTTTCAGCAGGACAATAACCAAAAACACACGGCCAAATCTACACTGGAGTTGCTTACCACGAAGAGTGAATGTTCCTGAGAAGCTGAGTTACAGTTTTGACTTAATCTGCTTGGAAATCTATGTCAAGACCTGAAAATGGTTGTCTAGCAATGATTATCAACCAATTTGACAGAGCTTGAAGAATTTTGAAAAAAAATAATGGGCACATGTTGCAAAATCCAGGTGTGGAAAGCTCTTAGAGCCTTACCCAGAAAGACTCACATGTGTATTTGGTGTTTAAACTGATTCTAACACTCAGGTGGTACTTATCTAATCAAGATATACTAGTATTTTTTTCATCATATTTTTCTTATACAAATTTTATAATTTTTCTTCCACTTTGACATTACAGTATTTTGTGTAGATTGTTGACTATAAATGACAATTAAATACATTTTAATCCGACTTTGTAACACCAGACAATGTGTAAAAAGTCAAGGGGTGTGAATACTTGAAGGTACATCAGAGTAACTTCATCTCATGTTCCAGACAGCTTCACGCAGCTTGAATAGACAGCAATGCTGAATAATTCCGTTTGAACTATAATACCATAGGCACTTCTATAGATCTGACAGGACTGGATAGATGAAGCTATTACAATATTGCTTACATCTTGCCTTTTGGTTGGTAGAAAAACTGCCATATTGCTTACTTTACACACTCCTCACAGATCTACAGAAGTGGCTACAGAATAGGGGCTTGGAATTCAGCATGTGTTCAGCACAACTGTTCATTCCAATCTGGGGTGAATTTTTTTAACCATTGGTGGGGAAAATACAAAACTGACCCAAGATCAGTGTCTAGGGGCAACTTCACCCTACATCATTCATCCCACACCCACCTTAATGACCTTGAAGCTGAGGTGGCGTTTGTAGAGCATGATGATCTTGTACTCGTCCGTGCCGTCATCCACCATGTGTCTCAGTGTGAGAAGAGTGTCCCGGCTGGACAGAACCGCCTTCCTCCAGGCTGGGTCGCTTTCATGGCAGATCACCAGACTGGTCTTGTAGTTACTAATGGCCTCGTACAAGATGGCTGGCTCCTCTGTCTCCTCCAGACATGTGAAGTGGTCCTGAGAACAACCAAGGAACAGAGCAGTAAGTAGAACTGCCATAAGTAAAAGCTTTATTTCAGGGATTTCCTGAACCACTTAAAGGACAGGATTCAATTAACAGAGCATTGTCGAAAACTTTTATAGCGTAATTTGCACTGGAGCCGACATCCGCCGCTTTTACCTGTGAATTGCTTCTTTTAAAGGCAATTTCTCTTGACATTTGCGGGAATCACAACGCTGCAGATGTCAGCTCAAGGGTAAATAACCTTTAAAAGCAAAGTGCAGTCAGTGCACTTATCGACAATGCGCCTTTGATTGCATCCTGGCCTAAATAAATCCCTCTTTTTTGCAACTCTACTGTAAAGTGCCTTCAGAAAGTATTCACACCCCTAGACTTTTTCCACATTTTGTTGTGTTACAAAGTGGGATTAAAATGGATTTAATTTAAAAAAAATGTGTCAACAATCTACACAAAATATTCTGTAACGTCAAAGTGGAAGAAAAATTCAAACATTTGTAAAAAATATATATGAACATTTAATTAGATATATAAGTATTCAACACCCTGAGTCAATAGAGTGGCGCAGTGGTCTAAGATACTGCATCTCAATGTAAGAGGCATCACTGCAGTACCTGGTTTCTAATCCAGGCTGCATCACATCTGGCCGTGATTGGCCCAGCGTCGTCCGGGTTTGGCCGGGGTAGGCAGTCATTGTAAATAAGTAAATTTGTTCTTTACTGACTTGCCTGGTTAAATATATATATATTTTTTTAATAGATGTTAGAATAACCTTTGGCAGTGATTACAGCTGTGAGTAAGTCTCCAAGAGCTTTCCACACATGGATTGTGCAACATTTGCCCATTATTATTTTCAAAATTCTTCAAGCCTTGTGATATTGGTTGTTGATCATTGCAAGAAAACTAACTCAGCAACATTTACTGTCTTCTTGGTAAGAAACTCCAGTGTAGATTTGGTGCTTAGCGCCATTCCGTCTTTTTTATCCGGAAAAACTCCCCAGTCCTTAACGATTACAAGAATACCCATAACATGATGCAGCCACCACTATGCTTGAAAATATGGATAGTGGTACTCAGTAATACTGTATGTTGTACTAGATTTGCCAAAAACATAACAGTTTGTATTCAGGACAAACAGGATGCATGTTTTGGAATATTTATTATTCTGTACAGGCTTCCTTCTTTTCATTTGGGTTAGTTTTGTGGAGTAACTACAAAGTTGTTGATCCATCCTCAGTGTTCTCCTATCACAGCCATTAAACTCGGAGTTAGGAAGGACGCCTGTATCTTTGTAGTGACTGGGTGTATTGATTCACCATCCAAAGTGTAATTAATAACTTCAAAGTGCTCAAAGGGATATATATACTGTATATATATATATTTTTTTTACAATCTACCAATAGGTACTCTTCTTTGTGAGGCATTGGAAAAACTCTTTGGGCTTTGTGGTTGAATCTGTGTTTGAAATTCACTGCTCGACTGAGGGACCTTACAGATAATTGTATGTGTGGGGTACAGAGATGAGGTAGTCATTCAAAAATCATGTAAACACTATTAGTGCACACAGTCCATGCAACTTATTATGTGACTTGCTAAGCATATTTTTACTCCTGAACTGTAGGCTTGCCATAACAAAGGAGTTGAATACTTATTGACTCAAGACATTTCAGCTTTTCCTTTTTAATTAATTTGTAAACATTTGTAAAAACATAATTCCATGTTGACATTATGGGATATTATGTGTAGGCCATTTAATCTATTTTAAATTCAGTTTAACTCAACAACATTTGGAAAAAGTAAAGGGGTGTGAATACTTTCTGAAGGCACTGTACAGCAAAATACCATGGTTAATAGATACATGTACAGTCCACTGAGAATGCACAGGAAGAGTTTAAGGTTAAATGTACAGTCACCTACATATTCTACTTCAATAAGGGAGCAAGAGAGCAAATGTTATTGTCTTCAAGATAGGCTATTGTGAATACCTGATGGAGCTTGAGACTCATCCTTACACCTGGGGCCACCACTTTCTGCAGCAGATCCATATCCGTGAACACCCACTCATCTTTAGTGGCGATACGGAAGTCTCCTTTGAACAGAGTGTTGAACCCATATAAGAAGGACTCCAAACTGAGTTAGAGAGACAGAGAAAGGGAGCATTGTCAAGGTTTTTAATCACATTACAGCAAACAGAGGGTTAGAGTTTAAAGAGCCTTTCGTACCACTGTGATACTAGTGTATTTGTATTTGTATTTATCGTCCTGGGGTCCAAACACATTAAGGCACTTACATCACACATAAAACAGTACATCACATAACATTATTACACCATTACATATCTACAACACAAAATGTATAAAACCACCATACAACAATATTACAATGTACGTGTGTGTAGAGTGCGTGTGCTAGTGTGTGTGTGCGTATGCATGTGTCTGTGCCTGTGTCTCTATCACAGTCCCGCTGTGATACCTGACCACACGAGAGCCATAGCTGCCCCCTTATGGAATCTCAATGGAACTACAGCTTAGTGTAGATTGATGTGTTTTTACCGTCCATGCCTGGAAGGTAATAAATCCCATATTTAACGTGAAAGGAATTAACATTTGACAGCTATGGAAGGTTTACCTGTTGGACATGTTGTGAGATGCTGTCCCCAAGGATCTCCTGCCCAGCACAGACAAGGCATAGCACAGAGTGACCAGGGGGGAGTCCTCATCACAGTCCACAGGCTGGCAAAACACAAAGGTCAAAGGTTATCATAGTTCACATCCACTGAAATGTGCAGCAGCAAGGAAACCAAACGGTACAACATGGGGCCATACTGCATGTCATAATAAGGCCCTGTAGTTTTTCTTGACCACATGACCTTATCAGGAAAAATGAACTAGTTCCTAGAGTTTTCCTGACCAGGAAAAATAAACTAGACTTGGGTCTGGAGTTTTCCTAACCACATGACCTGACCAGAAAGAATGACCTAGACTAGGGCCTGGAGTTTTTCCTGACTACATGCATGGTTGTACTGTTCATTGCAATCTCACATCTCTACTTACCTCCTCCATTTTGTTGGCACAGTACTGGATCCACTCCAGATAGACGTTACAGAAGCTGGCCCTTGTGACGCCCTGGAGGCAGTGGACGTAGTCCTCGTCTATCTTAACACTGAACACGGCCGGGTCTCTCTCTATGTGGTGCCACTTGGTGTAGGACACCAAAGCCTCCGTGATAGAGGGATCCTTGATCCACGTCTGTAGCTTCAGGGAGTGGATTAGGTAGTAGATTATGCTCTAGAGGTGAAACGAGAGGGAATAATAACAGAAGATTGATGATTTTATGGTCTACTCCATTTTGCTTGCATAAGACCAAGCTCAGACTTACCGTGGGAAGAAACGTATTTAACTGCTTATGAAATAAAACCGGTAATGAATTACAAAGATGCTGAAAGTTAAAAAAAGTGAATACAATTGAGCAATAAGGCCTGAGGGGGTGTGGCATATGGTCAATATACCACGGCTAAGGGCTGTTCTTATCCACGACGCAACACAGAGTGCCTGGATACAGCCATTAGCCGTGGTATATTGGTGATATACCACAAACCCCTGAGGTGCCTTATTGCTATTATAATCTGGTTACCAACATAATTAGAACAGTAAACAAGTAATTTGTGTCATACCCGTGGTACACGTTGTGATATACAACGGCTTTCAGCCAATCAACATTCAGGGCTCAAACCACCCAGTTTATAATACTGCTTAGATCATAGGTTAAATTCAAAAACCTTTATTGTCTGTTACATTTCCATAAGAAGTAAAAAGGTCTACAACCTTCAGATAGTAGGTGATAAGCAGTTTGCGCAGGTCGTACACCTGCAGCATGGTGGCAGCATTGTTCTCGCTGATGCTGTAGCCCTCCAGCAGGTACTTGGTGGTGGTGACCTCCCAGGCCAGCCATCGCAGGTTGAAGGCCGCGTTGCAGGACAGGACGTGGGGCAGGTGGCCCGGCTCACAGCAGCAGCAGGCATCATCCTCCTCCACCCCCTCAGTGATGGCCTCTACCTCCCTCTGCTGGCAGTATGTACCTGGGGAGGAGGAGAAGGAGCACAGACCATCATGTTAATGGTGATTTTAAATCTGTGGTCGAGATGCAAGAATTATTAGAAAACAATTTCATATAAAAATTGTATAACTTCAGAATTAAATGAAGCATATCAAACATGTAACATTCAACACAGTCAAGATATTTCCCATATCAGTAGTGTGATCAGAGCCACAGAGTATCTACATGTATATAGATGTATATGGTTCTGGGTGTGGTATAGTGCTCCTCACTGTGTTGCTGTATATTAGTCAGTATCTGACCTCTGAACTCCAGGCCTCGGAGCTGGAAGGTGACCAGGCCGTTGCCGATCTCGATGAGGTGAACAAAGGCGTTGAGGTAATCAGAGGCCAGGATGAAGCAGTCTCCAGAGCTGTAGTTCCCCCAGCGGCCCAGCATCAGGTCACCACACAGAGAGTGCTGCAGAGAGCGCGTCAGATACTCATAGAAGATGGAGTTCAGGTTGTTGTCGTCGCATCCTGGGGGAATAAAAGTTTATGTAAAATACACTGATTGACATGACCAACAAACCAACATGTATTAACCATGAGAAGATCCTTGTAGAGTTGAGAAATTCTAAATCAGATTATTATTTGAATGTTAATTAGGGGGAAAAAACATGTTGATATTTATTCAATAAACTCAATAGGTTACCTGTCTCTTTATCAACCTGAGATACCAGTCTGCTATTTGAGTTGTCAATGCGTTTGGTGCTGCAAAATGGTACAAAACCATAGATTAGGGAGACAGTACATTCATTAAAATAAGGTAAACATTGTCTAATTCTGATTTATTTTTAGGACCTTTTCTGTGTGTTAAATTAATTACATAAATACTCAATAACTTAGTGACTGGAGTAGTTAGAGACGGAAAAGGAAGCGAGACATCTCACTCACTCCTTTTTTCTGGTTCATAAACACTCAATGAACTAAACAGACCAGACCCAGTTGCTGTCACAATGGGAGAGACATCACTTAAGCAGACCGGAACTGTGACCATTCCTTTCAGTGGTAAACGTCCTGAGTAAGACTTATTTTTTCCATCATCTTTGGTAGTCTCTATACTCCGCTTGTCTACCCCTAGCCTAGAGCACTTAGCTCAGTGTCCTTGCTATCCGGAATCCTTGGGACGTCCCTACCCCATTGAAGTTTAAATTTTAAATGGTTAAGGTAAGGGTTAAGGTTAGGGTAAGGGGTAGTGGTTAGGGTTTAGGGTAAAAGGATCCCAAGGATCCAGGATAGCACTAACACTTGGCTCAGTCAGCTGAGTGCATGACATCATCTCTGAGAAAGAAATGTCCTTATATGGATGTCAACAGGGGCTCTAGGAGGCCATAGAATTCACCACTTGCATATTTCCTGAGCACATTAAAAACAGATGAAGCAGATGTGAACGACTAACAATGAACTTTCACCAGATGAAAAATTATTAACAGCGACCTAACTCAATGGTTTGGTCATAGACTCAAACTGAGTCGGACGTCCCTCGTTCCCTTCTTTATTCATTATGGACTTCCCCACGTCCTATCTCTAAGGCTGAATGCCCTGGGGTGCAACCGACACACCGTGGTGCTTTAATGGGTTCATGCATATTTCATGGTGCTTTATTTCATGCTGCGGGCGGTGAAAGGCCATTACTTGTAGTTCCTCTCCCAGAACTTGACGGGCCGTGGGTAGGAGGTGATGAAGATGGCACTGCCCAGGAAGGGGCTGAGAGGGGTGTAGAACAGAGTCGTCACAAACGTCTGCAGCAGCAACATGGCTGAGTCTGAGCTGCATCATGAAGGAGAACCACCACAACCAAGGAAAAACCACCAGGTATCAATTCAATTGGAGACAACAGGTTTACCAAAATCACATATCTTCTGTCAAATTCGCAGTTACATTACAGTTTCAGTCAGAGCAACGTCAAAACATATGCGGAAGCTTTTATAGTTTCTGCACATGTCAAAACCAAAGGATACGAGGTACAGCGAAGGGCTGAGCGAATGCGTGGAAGGCGCTGCCCCATGCGATCTGCCACGGTGCGATATAGACCATGATGAAGTGGAGCTTGTGAAGCAGATCACTGAGCTGTAGAGGAACAAAGACATGCTGTGAGTCACTGACAGACAGAAAAGCCAGTTATTTTTAGACCAGATCCTAAAAATAAATCCAATATAATCAAAAGTAGGAAGGCCCCTCTACATACAGAGCAGCTGGCAGGTGTTCGCTGCTTCATACAGACCCCGAAAAAATACAACTGTACGTTTGTTAATCAACTGTATGGAGTTTGGGGACCGCAGTCATAGTAAGTTGTATTCATTTCCTATCTTATTGTAGTGAGAGGTCTGTCATTGGGAGTGTGTGTACCAGTCTCGTCGCAGACTGACCTTGTGGAAGACAATGGACATGATAAAGAAGTCCAGCAGAAAGGTCTCTGAGGCCCTGCTGCAGTCGAACTCGAAGAAGACGATAGTGAAGATGAGAGTGACGAACTGGAAGCTGGGATTGCAAAAGGAGGCGCGGAGGAGCTTCATCCCAGCAACTGTCATCAACAAGACATCACAGCTGGAGCGAGACACAGAGACCTGAGCGACTCAGGTGTACAGGCGTGGCACAGCGGAGCAAAGCAGAGGGGTGACATGGAGTGGGAGGGGAGCAGGGGAGACAAATGCACCAATAATAGCGAATATTGTATATACATCACACTTTCTTCCCTAGCAAGGGAAGTGACATGCAACGTGACTGTTGCCATGATGACCAGGCTCAGATGATGATGACATCAAAGTGACTGACTGTCTACTAGTTAGTACATGTACATAATTCAGACTGGGTTGAAAGTGATATTTATGTGATTGATTAAGGTACTTAGGGTTTTGTTCCACCTCCAAGCTGCGGGGAGTGGTGGAGACTTTATAAACCTATGAAGAACTGTGTGTTTCTGGACAAGGTTTCCCCAGCTGCTACATGTAACTGCCAAAATAAAGGAATCAACAACATAAAGTGTCTTAATAGAGTGTTGGGCCACCAGAACAGCTTCAATGCACTTTGGTATAGATTCTACAAGTGTCTGGAACTATATTGCAGGGATACGACACCATTCTTCCATGAGAAATACCATAACCAGCTTTTTTGTTGATGGTGCTGGAAAATGGAGCGCCGCTCCAGAATCTCTTATAAGTGTTCAATTGGGTTAAAATCTGGTGATTTAGACGGCCACAGCATATGGTTTGAATCGTTTTCATGCTCATCAAACCATTCAGTGATCACTCGTGCCCTGTGGATGGAGGCATTATCATCCTATGGGGGCATAGCCACGGTAGCCAAAATAACGGCCTGTGGAAAGAAGTGGAGGGTGCTCAACCAACCGACGTGAGTCGAGGTGCAACCAACATTTTTTTGAATCATAGAAAAGGAAAAGGCGCAACACTCCCACACCATTAAACATAATTTATTTTATTTAAGCAAGGTTAAAATAATCATGTTTCCGCCTTTCAATGGCCTTTATCAGAATAATCCTGATAATTATTCAGATGAAGGCCAAAACGTACATCTTTTAACCTTGCTTAAATAAAACAAAAAAATGTAATGGTGATTGAGTGTTGCGCCTTTTCCTTTTGATTTCTAAAATAATGTCCCGCCTAGCATTTTATACATCATTGGATGTTAATTGCTTAATTAACTCAGGAACAACACCTGTGTAGAAGTACCTAATTTTAATATACTTTGTAATGCTCATTTACTCAAGTGTTTCTGTTATTTTGGCAGTTACCTGTACATTAAGATTTATGTTGACATTTTAAGGTAATTACGTAAGCGGGACAGAGGCAAGTTTAAAGTATTTCATACTGCCTACCTGCAAAGCGATTAACTTTACATTCCAAACTGAATGTTATACAGACTATCTACATAAAATGGTTTCAGACTGAAAATGGTTCTTAGAAGACCTGGGTCAAATACATACACAGGTTTGCATTTATTGAGATGACTCATGTAATAGAGGCATCAATGTCTATCACTCCTTAATGGGACAGAGATCACAGAAAACAACAGGCTTTATTTAATTAACTGCAGTAAATCTCATCACTCTTTCGTGTCCTTCTTGCTCTCTTTTCCTCCCTCTCTTGCTCTCTCTTTTCTTTTCTATCACCTCTTCCTTCCTTTCTCTCTCACACCTCTTTCTCTCTCTCTCCTCTTTTTCTTAATTTTAAAAATTAAGTAGATTGGTCTCTAGCTAGCACAGCCACAAAGTCATAAAATCTGATTTTAAACTTAACCCTAACCTTAACCACACTGCTAACACTAATGTCTAACCCTAACCTAAAATTAAGACCAAAAAGCTAATTTTTGTGTTCATGAATTTTTATGATATCGACAATTTTGACTTTGCCGTTGGCCTATCTAGTGGAAACCAATCAGTTCTGCCTCCAGGGCAAGCAAGACTCGTGACAATAAATGTCAACCTGCAATACATACGTCCAGTACTTGGCATGTGCTTGATTTAGTTAGCTTGGTACAATGGAACCACTGGAATAGTTCCAAAAGTGCAAACCCTAAATTACACCAAGCGCACACCAAATACTTTTGCATTTGACCCAGGTCTGGGTCTTGGTTCAGGGAAAGGAGGGAGTATGTGTTTTTTATTCAAATCTTTAGGAGAAAGGTACTCACTGGATGCCTAGCTTCTTGCGGTGACTGAGTGAGAATCCATCATTGGTGAGCGCACTCAGAATGATGGCTGGGTAAACCACGTATTTCTCAAAACACAGCAAGCCCACGTACAGACGCTCAAACCACATCAACTGAGCATCGTCTGGAAAATGAAATCAACTTTAATCTTACTTTTGCAGCACTTGACAAATCCGTATAGATGAAAGCACAGGAAATAGGTCTTCCCCAACTAACTGAACCCACACGTGTATAGAACTATAGGCTATTAAATGTAGTATTTCATCAAATTTGTACCAGAGAGCCAGAGATGCAAAAGACCTGCCGTAGGAAAGACCGCATTGTGTCAGATTATTATTATTCTTTAACAATAAAGGCAGGACTGACCTCTGGGCTCAAACTGGGAGTACTCATTGCTCTTTAGTACTGGGTGAGAGATCCAGAGCCAAGGGTGGTGCTTCCGTAACTGGGGCACGAGATAGTGGGTGACAAAGCCCACTGTCCCTGCCAGCGCATACAGTACTATGGTCACAAAGGGCTGTGGAGAGAAAGGAAGAGAGAAAGAGAAAGAGAGAGAGAAAGAGAGAGAGAGACGGAGAGAGACGGAGAGAGAGAGCGGGAGAGAGAAAAGGAGAGAGATGGAGAGAAAGGGAGAGAGGGAGAGAAAGGGATAGAGAGGGAGAGAGAGGGACAGATGGAGAGAAATGAATAGAGAGGAAGAGAGATGAGAGAAAAGGGGGTTGACAATACTGAACCGATCAGATAACATTTTATTTACGACACCACAGTAATTATTTACTGATGAGACAGCATTGCTTTATGACACAAACAACATTTATGACACATCGTTTAGGGATGGTGTTTGGATGTAGGTAACCCACCTTTAGGGACAAGAAGACAGTGCTTGAAGTAATAGCAAAAGTTAAAATGTAGGCAATGGAGCAGACCACAAGATCCGAAAGAAGAATCTCCTTCTGCAAATGCAAAAGCAAATTATACAATATCACAATTGCGGAATATAATAATGTGTTAATGTTAAACTTTTGTCCTGAAACAAAGACAGAGGACAGCATTTGAGTGGAAGTGGAGGAAACAATGCAAGTCTCTGACTTACCACTGAATTCATGAGCTTCTCTGGAAGAGGATCCTTGACGTCTTCTGAGTCTTCACCCTCTTCCTCACTGTCCACAAGAGTAGGCATCAGTTTGGACTTGATCAGAGACCTGTTGTGCACAAAGGAGAATATCTTAGCCTTAGCACTAACAACTCTCATACAGTCAGCATGTTAGCAGGCATAACAATAGGAGCAGAAAAGCAGGCGGCTTACATCAGCACAGTTGGATCACTGCTCTGCCCACTCAGATGATAGGAGAGAACCACCAGCAAGCCACAGAACCCAGAGAACAAGGCTGGGGTATGCTGTTCATCCCAGGGCTCCTTTAGAATAGAAATATTGATTATTGCACCTTTTTCATGCTCGACTAAGCTGCCTCTGCAGCAACAAACTGTTCCGTCGCAGTGCAAAACATATCCTTCATGTAATCATACACACGCCTTTACTCAATACTGAATTCATTCCTACCTTCAGAGCTCCAAAACAGAAACCGTACAGCAAAGATAACGCTGTCAGACTACGGAATATGCTGTACACTGCTGAGTGGAGTCCAGTTGCAGCTGACAAAGGAAGTGGAAACACAAGAATCAGGTTAAGTGATAAGTTTATGGTGGTACAGTATGCATTCAGTTCATGATTATGAAGGTCAAAACGAAACAGAAAAGAGAGTGCTACTCACCTGTTCCACCAAAGAAATGAATGTCTATTTGTTCCAGCAGGTAAATCATAAAGGTGTTGATTTGTGGGAACAGGCCAACGAGAAATGTGACAGGAAAGCAGTAAGTGATGCCTGTGGAATATAGAACAGACAGCACTTTAGAACTATAAGCTTTTACGAATGTCAAAATAAAACACAATCTAATAATTTAATGGAGATGACTGAAAAAAGGTAAAATAAATCATTTATGGTATGTGACTTACCCACTAAAATGTCTCTCAGGAATTTAAGAGCATCTGCTAATACTATGGTGATGCCATATACAGTGGACACAGGCAGATCCTTACTTCTTAACATCTGTTCCAGAATCCAAATAAGGCCACAGAAAATACAGAAATAAGCAGCCCGGCTGTAGGCAACAATCTGATTGTGTCCCTGGAAAACATCAAGAGGGGAGAGATATGAAACAGAGAAAGCCTTGAACCATCTAGTTTGAAAAAATGTAAATACTAAACAACCAGTGAAAATTTACAGGTAGTTATATTTAATGGAAACACCAACATAAAGTGTCTCAATAGAGCGTTGGGCCACCAGAACAGCTTCAATTATTCTTGCCATAGATTCTACAAGTGTCTGGAACTCTATTGGACGGATGCGACACCATTCTTCCATGAGAAATTCCATAATTTGATGTTTTGTTGATGGTGGTGGAAAAAAAACTGTCTCAGGCGCCGTTCCAGAATCTCCCACTCGTACCCTGTGGATGGGGGCGTTGTCATCCTATGGGGGCATAGCCACAATAGCCAAAATAATGGCCTGTCCAGCATTTTTATACATGACCCTAAGCATGATGGGATGTTAATTGCTTAATTCACTCAGGAACCACACCTGTGTGGAAGCAACTTCTTTCAATATACTTTGTATCCCTCATTTAATCAAGTGTTTACATTAATTTTGGCAGTTACTTGTATCTTCACAGTATGCGTTTAGAATATGTTCCATACAGACTCACATGTGTTGGCGAGGCTGCATCAGGTTGTACACTCTGTAATACAAACAATTTGTTCAAAGTGTTATTAATGTGATTAACTGATATAAGGTCAATGACTGACAGAGAAATGTGTTTCCATCAGCAATGTGCCAGATAAAAAGTACTTAGCTAAAGCTTAATTCCATTGTTACAGTGGAGTATGTGGTGGGGCATTGAAAATGGCACGGTATTATCACAGATCTGGTATCCTATCACTGATCTGAATTATGTCAACACAGATAAGCAATGCTTGTACGTTTGATTAAGCCTCATCCTTTGTTACAAAATAGATACCTTCCTTACCTTTAACAACGAGTACTGGCAGCTAGCTATGACCACGCAGAACTGGAAAACCCAGATGTCTTTGAAGCAGCCATGGTTGAGCAGGATGAATCCCAGGAAGGCCACCAGGAAGGCCAGGAACACAACTGCTATGTTCTCCACCACATCCTGGTTCCTGAGGAGAGAGAGCAAAGGTCAAAGTAAAGTCTCTGTTAACTAGTTGATCAATCGCTGAGAGATGGAAAAGGAAAGATAGAATGGGAGCTTTGTCTCTTACCTGTCCAATAGCGCCAACAAGGTGAGCCGGTCATACAAGATGTTTATCCACTTCCCAGGAAAAAGCTTGAGCTTGTAGTACAGCTTACGAGAAGGCTTTTCCTGTGTGGAGGTCTCTGATGATTCATCAATCGAGTCCTCCTCCTGTCAGAGGTGGAATTCAGGTTGTAATGTAAAATAAATCTCAATAACACTTTAACTGAACCCTTAGTCATAAGGGTTACATAACACTGACATAATAGATGTCTTAAACAGTCATGACTGTTGGTTTCAGCTCATAACAACTGACTACACGCTGTCATGACACAGATAATGTTTAGGTCAGTTATCTCATACAGCTACAATGTAATCATCAGTACATTTCACCCAATGTATTTCCTGTGTGTGTGTGTGTGTGTGTGTGTGTGTGTGTGTTGTGAATTAGGCTCTGAGAGAAACGATGTGCTATGTGATGTCTGAGCCAGGCAGGCAGTTTCTGTTCTGCTCACAGTCACTATAGTTTGATTAATGGCCAGCACTCTGATTTGCAGTGCTGAGTCTGAGCACCGCTTGGCCTTGGTTGCCTGCGCCCACTGTCTGGGACGGATAGGGGTTTATGGGTGGAGTGGAGAGGAGAGGAGAGAGGAGATGGGGATGAAAGGGTGGAGGGGCGGGGTGTAGTGACTTGGAAGATTTTGGGTGGGAGAAGGAGGGGAGGAGTGGGTTATGGGGAAAAGTGATGGGGAAGGGGTAGAGGTGGAGGAGGTGGTGGGGGGTGTAGTCACCTGGAAAATTTCAGGGTGAGTTCTTCGAGGCCGAAGCCTGTGTGAAGGGATGATGCGGCGCTGGAAGGGGCAGTCTGTATGTCCACCCACCAGCCCGTCCTGGCACTCCGAGTTGGAGGAAGTAGACAGGAGATCACTGGGTACACAACAACGTTCACATGTAAAAGCCCATGACGTTTAAAAACAACTCAAATTAAACATTGTCAAATGTAAATAGAACACAACAAGAACTTCATACAAATACTACATATTAAATAATTGAGGTTATAGTACCACATGTTGCCTGTGATAAGTTCAGCTCCGAGGGGTAGGTTTAGGGCTCTCTCAGCATACAGCTTACGAGGTCTGTCTCCTGGAATAGAGAGCAGACAGAACCTCACGTTTAAAACACCTACCTGATATGACATAAGTGATATACAGTATGTTACACTACAGTATGTTATACAATAGTTGGGCAACAATAACCCAGACAATTGACCCTTGGTTACTGTTGCAACCTCTGCCAACATTTTCCCGGGAAGCCCAATTTCCCATTGAACCACTGCCGAAGTCCCCTCACAATGATCTCAAACTGTGTTTCTAACAAACAAATTTGCTCACAATATTCTAAAACTGTGTTTCTAATACACAATTAAAGTAAATACAGACTACCCCTTGCTAATCAGGAAACTCTTGGGTATGTTGTGGTGGACTGTCATTACAATTTCTTCACGGGAACCTGGTAAAATTAAGTTATATTAAGTGGCTAGCTAGTGTTAGCAACGTTTGGTGGTCAATGTGACTTAGAGCTAGTTAACCAGCTGAACTAAACAAAAGTAGAATTTCACATTTAAAAACATACTCCAACAGGCTCTGCATTTCAAGAATCGCAGTAGCAAGATACTATTCAATTATTTAGCCATTTAAACATTTATTTTTTGAAGATAACGCTCAGTTTTCATGCGATTTAAACGGAAGCTTGTCCAATGTATCGACAGTTGCTATCCATTGAAGTGCTGCGATTTGTAGGCCAAAATGGTGGAGATTATTGAAGGGTCAGTTCACTACCACATTATCCAGGGTTTGTAACCAGTTTGTAGACTTCAGTGAATTGATGCCGCACAACAATATTTTGCACTTACTGTGGACTGTATGGAAAGTATAGGCGTCCTCCTTGTTGGTGGCCTCTGGTCTGCATATGACCTGGAGCATGGAGCTCTCTGACTGAGATGTTTGGGAGGGCAGGGAGTCGTAGTCTGGGTCTTTATCCCGGTCTGTCTGGGGACTGAGAGTAGAGGACAAACTATACAACGATTATATAAAAAAATGCATTCATTTACAATAAAGATCAGATCAAATAACAAAAGAAAGTAAATTGTGATGATGACCTTTTATATCTAAGAGACATTTGAAAAGGTTTACCTGTCTGGAGACACAATGGGAATCCGTGTTTCGGGGACGGTGTGGAGGGTGTCTGTTGTGGCCAGAGTATTGGGAGGGTTTGGCCGCTCCTGCTGGCTCTCTGTCTCTGTGTTATCCACAATTTTTGCAGTGACATCCTCTGCAACAGAAACACTCGTTTTCAATTTTACCAGTAAAGAATGAGTAAAACACAGCTGTTTGCACAACAGAGACAAGAGCTTCTCTCCTAAAATCTTAACTGTCTACATGTATATCATCATTATCTGACAACCTACATATGCCTGGACTCACCTTCCTCCATGGCTCTGTCCTCCTCATTTGACACCACCTCTGGTGGGTTTTCACTGCCACTGGCTACCCTGGTGCTGTTGATGGACTCCAGCAGCGACACAAACTCCACAAAGTTGGACTCGTTGGGGATCTGGCCCTCCTTGGCCTCCAGGTCTGACTTGGATGAGGTCATGGTGGTCTGTTTATTCTGTGATCTGTCAGCAATGAGGACTGCATCCTTCCCGCTGTCCATACTCAGGCCTCGCACGTGTGTCCTGCCCCCCGGGCCGTACTTCCTGAACATAGACGGGATTCGCAGGAAGCCATCTGCATCCACATTGAGGTCCGGAGGGTCGTTCTCGTCAGGGTGGGAGTGGACATCGATGCCAGAGGAGCTGTTGTCGGCTGTGGTCAACTGGGGGCTGGGGTGTTCCAGGTCTGCCTCGTTGTACTCTAAGTCCCGGCAGTCCAGAGCGGCAGAGTCAGCGCTCATCAACTCTTTGGTGATCTGGCCGTCTGGGCTTGGGGTCTGCAGCTGAGCAGAGTCAGCCTCAGATAAGGGTTCCCTTTCATTCTCTGCACCACTCTGTTCATCATCCTCAGGTGAGTCAAAGGTGATAACAGGGATTTTGATAAGGCAATCGCCAGCAGCCCCTCCATGGGAGTCGATGCCCATCTGTGCCTGGGCAGACTCCAGGATGCTCTGTTTGACCGACTCCTCCAGTTCCGCAGCTGTCTGGGCGTCACAGCTCATGGTGATGATGATCTTGACCATGTCGTTCTCGTCCAGGCGGGCTGATGGGCCAGAGTTGTCCACAAAGACAACAGCGATCTCATCTGAGCAGTAGGTCTCCTCTGGCTGGTCATTCTGAGGAGGAGGTGGGAGGGGGTCATCACGCTCCTGAATGACCTCTAGAGAGTTGTTGTTGGGGTCCTGTTGGGGCTGTTTCTCCTGCTCTGTCTCCTCTGTGCTTTCTTCATCACTCCCCTTGGAGGAGGGCAGTCCCTCATCAGCAATCTCCTTATCAGCCACATGCTTCTGCTCCCCCAGCAGGAGAGGGGCAGCCTGGTCAGGGTTGGGGCTAGACAGGTCCTCTGGGGAGAGCTCCTGCTCAGGCTGTAGGCTCACTCTGGGTTGTTTCTCCTTGGGGATACTGTCACTCTGGGCTACAACAGATACACTAATGTTACAAGGAGCGTATTGACAGGAATTTAGAATGGCTCATAAATGAAAGAAGAAAAAAAACGTCTCAGTCATTACAATTTCTGCTCTTAACTAACAATAAAGGATATAGATCTTCTCAGCAACACTTTGCAAAACCAACATTATGTGAGAATATTTATTGGAAGCTGACATGCTTATCTGAGCATATTTGAAGCAATAATGTGCTAGGCTAGCATAATGAGTAGTAATCATTTTATCACTACATCCACACAATGCATTCCAGGAAGAGCATTTTATTCACAGTGAGATTTGAGAATAGAAAACCCATTTCCCACTATAGGGGGGAATCAGACCAGTTTTAAAAATATACGAGAGTACAGTACCTTCAGTATTCTTTAAGTCTTCTGATTTTGGGCACTCCTGTAAGGGCAAGAGATATGGATGATGATGAATAGAATAAGGGGGGGACGGGGACGGTGTTCATTCACATCTTAGCTTTAAATCAAAAATGTCTATTCCATAATATAATATAGTAGTAGAATGGAGCTTGCGGGTAGTTATAATGGTACACTAACCACTCCAATCAACCCAGGGTCTGTCTCTGTCTGTTTCACTGTAACCTGGATGACTGGACTCGGCCTGTTTCTCGTCAACATTGTCATGGCAACACTGTCAGGAACCGTGCTGCTTTTCCTATTTGGAAAGACGTAGAGAGTATGTGGTCATCTGTGGTAGTTAATTTATCAAAGGATGACATAATGTTTTTCAAAACAAAAGCACTACCCAAAAGAGACATTATATTGTGCATTTGGAAAGTTTTCAGACCCCTTGACTTTTTCCACATTTTGTTACGTTACAGCCTTATTCTAAAATGTATTAAATTTCTTTTTTTCCTTGTCAATCTACAAAGCAAACACATTATTTAAAAAAAAAACACTCAAATATTACATTTACATAAGTATTCAGACCCTTTACTCAGTACTTTGTTGAAGAACCTTTGGCAGCGATTACAGCCTCGAGTCTTCTTCAGTATTATGCTTCAAGCTTGGCACACCAGTATTTGGGGAGTTTCTCCCATTCTTCTCTACAGATCCTCTCAAGCTCTGTCAGGTTGGATGGGGAGCATCGCTGCACAGCTAATTTCAAGTCTCTCCAGAGAGGTTTGATCAGGTTCAAGTCCAGGCTCTGGTTGGGCCACTCAAGGACATTCAGAGACTTGTCCCGACACTACTCCTGCGTGGTATTGCCTGTGTGTTTAGAGTCATTGTCCTGTTGGAAGGTGAACTTTCACCTCAGTCAGAGGTCCTGAGCGCTCTGGAGCAGGTTTTCATCAAGGATCTCTCTTTTCTCCGTTCATCTTTCCCTTGATCCTGACTAGTCTCCCAGTCCCTGCCGCTAAAAACCTTCCCAACAGCATGATTATGCTGCCACCACCATGCTTCACCGTAGGGATGGTGCCAGGTTTCCTCCAGACGTGACGCTTGGCATTCAGGCCAAAGAGTTCAATCTTGATTTCATCAGACCAGAGAATCTTGTTTCTCATGGTCTGAGAGTCCATTAGTTGCCTTTTGGCAAACTCCAAGTGGGCTGTCATGTGCCTTTACTGAGGAGTGGCTTCCGTCTGGCCACTCTACCATAAAGGCCTGATTGGTGGAGTGCTGCGGAGATGGTTGTCCTTCTGGAAGGTTCACTCATCTCCACAGAGGAACTCTGGAGCTCTGTCAGAGTGACCATCGGGTTCTTGGTCACATCCCTGACCAAGGACCTTCTCCCCCGATTGCAGTTTGGCCGGGCGGCCAGCTCTAACATCTCAAGGATGATCAATGGAAACAGGATACACCTGAGCTCAATTTCGAGTCACATAGAAAAAATTCTGAATACTTACGTAAATATGGTATTTCTGTTTTTTATTTTTTATATATTCGCAAAAAAATCTAAAAACCTGTTTTCACTTTGTCATTATGGGGTATCGTGTGTGGATTGATGAGGAAAAACATAATTTAATCAAGTTTAGAACAAGGCTGTAACGTAACAAAATGTGGAAAAGGTCAAGGCGTCTGAATACTTTCCGAATGGACTGTATACTTTGGATTATATTTATTATTCATTTTGTTTTTATAAACAGGCTCACCTTAATTTAGCTGCAAGACATGAATCTGACGCGTTGCTTTTATTCTCTGCACCTTGGATTACATCAGAGAGACTGCTTGGGGGCACAACGTCACCTTTATCAAACATCACATGAAGGCGATAGTTGACCATCTTTATTGTGATGAAGAAGATGGTGACTGAGGTGCAGTATATACTAAGTGCCATGGTGGTGGGCGGAAGAGCCTGAGGATAGAACACACAAACTCCCTCAATATCTCAAAACACATATCCTGACAATAAAATAATCTTCCATTCAAATTTTTTTTTAATCTTCTTCATCACAGAGTGCATCCCAACCTTTCCTCAATAATATGATAACTAGTCTCAAATTAAGTCTGAAACACAACACCAGAGCAGCTATTTGGGGCTGCAATATTATGCTCAAACAGCCAAGAGCGACACTGAAAGAAAAACTATTGTCTGAGGATGATCTGAATGAAAAGTCAATGCTCCGACCATATAATGTAGTCATGTGGCCCCTCAGCTACATACTGAGATGAGTGAGTCATCAGAGGAATCAACCTGTCAATAGAAACAAATATGTGCAATAGCCATGGTGTTCATTATGTTGAAACACAGGTCTACATGAAATTATGAACAGTAAAACCGTGGGCTTGTGACTTGCTCTGATCTATAATTCAGAGGAACTGTCAGCCTAAGGGATGTCATACGTTTTGTGCTTAGCTCCTTGTCATCAAACCATGAGGACCAAGTCCAAAAAATTCATAATCACACAATAACATTGTAATCAATTTGTATTTTATTTTACCTTTATTTAACTAGGCAAGTCAATTAAGAACACATTTTTATTTAAAATTACGGCCTATTTTATTGTCAAGTAAAATATCAACCAAAAACAATTCATTGACAAGAGCAATTTCTATATTATTTGTATAAAAACATATGTCAATATCTATTTTCTGATAAATCGAGTGTATGGAAATACAGGCCCTTATGAAGTGACACAATATCACATTCTGTGGTATAGGGAATAAAATAAGAACTTGAAATAGAGGACAAAACTAATCTCCTTGAAATGGGTTAGTGGTGGGACAATATTACACCATTACATAAGAATGACAGTCCTTCATCACTTTAACATCTGCACAAATAATCAGAAGGCTTTTGGTCTTCAGAGTAGCTCATACTGTATGTCGATTGACCTTTTTTTTATCAAGTTATTTATAGATAAACTATGAAACAAGCGTTGTGTGTTTTTTCTTAAATTCATATTAATTGAAACTTTTCCTTTATTTAAACAGACAAGAGGTCATATTCTGAAACATAGTAGGCCTATTCTGTGCAACAAATAGCATAGAATTCTGGAAATGAAAATGCATTCAATTCCATTACGATGGGAATAAAGCGACACATTTAAGAGAGCACAACCACAACATCTGGTGCCGGAAATATTTTTTTATAGGCTATCTTAACCAAATTAAACCAAACCCAAACAGCATCATTAATGACGTAGGACTACTAGTCACTAAAATAAATTGATCAAATGCAGATGAGTGCGTGCTGTAGGCTATACTATCACATCGAAAAGGGAGAGAACGGTTAGGTGTGCCGCCGTTTGTCTTTGTGAACGCTGTGTATGCCTGCACTTTTCTTCTTTTTCATCACTGTGGCAGCCATGCGTTCCATCACTGTGCTACATACTAGCCTACAGCATGCAGATAAAAATGCGACCATTCCATTTTCTGCCAATACAATTAATAAATACGCGGAAATGTTTCAGTGCTGAGGATAAAAATATCACTGTAAATTAAAAGATGAGAACGGAATGTTGCTCCAAGAGAACCGTGTTTGTCAATGAAAAGGGAGCTTAGTGATGCGGCGCACTAACCCTTATAGCCTACACAAGATCTGGGCCTTCGATTGAATTTATACTCACCAAATGTAGTGATAGTGGCAACATAAGAAGGAACATCCACAAATAGAGGTGACAGGAGTTATTGAATGTGTTCTGGTCCGGGTCATGGTACCAACCTCCGGTCAATGATGCCCAAACCCCCTGACGCAGAGTCTGGACCAGTTGCGAGCCCATCCTCCTCAACTGCAATAGATTCGTATCACGATGAACAAATGCATATGTGGCCCATATAATACGTTGTTACCATGTTGAAACTATAGCCCTACTGGCTCTATCAAGCTATCATTCACAATTTACTCGCTGCATCATTTCATCCGAATGTCAGATCTCACATGGTGCGGACAGCTCTCTCATCCTCTCTTCTTCTCTCCCTCCGTCAGTCCAGATTAATTATGCATATAAACCCTGGATTGCTGATGCTATGTATTGTCTATTGTGTGGCTTTGAAGCCACCGGTCGGCCATATTGGCCCTCCCCTGTAGGCGCGGTCTTCCATAAGAATGAATGGAATTCTACAGTATTTCAATTAAATGTTTCTCAAGGACAAAATAACATGTATTTAACTATGCTTTTTTTGTAGTGGGGACAGTAACATTATTAATTTTAACAACAACAAAACATTTTTTTTTAATGTTTAGCTCACACAATATAATTTAAAAGTATGCATTAAGGTGTCTGTAATGGAATACACGTGTCTGAAACGAATGTAGACCTTAATACAAACATTTCTATAGCTTCTAAAATATTTTATTACGACGGAGGAGTACCAAGATGGCTGCGCGATGTCTTCAATACAGCGCCCCCTGTCAGTCATCCAGGGTTTATACACATCACTGGTCCAGATGCGCAGCTCGTGAGAGAGCACGAGCAGCAGCCACTCCTCCAGTTATACTGTGCTGCATCACTAAAATAAACCCTCATGCGGTTTATGAGCGGATCCTGAATTGAATCGACCTTATGGTTATTGACATAATTTCACATTTATAATTGACTCTAAATCTAAATAAATAAAAAATGTTTCTCTATTCTTTGGGACTGACATTATATATTTAAAAAAATATTATTGAAAGAAAAAAGTATGATTTTGGTGATTGAATGTAAAGCATAGATAGGCCACGAATCATGCAATGTCCCATCGAAAATGACAATAACAGTAGCCTTTGTCAAAACCCTAAAAAACGTGTCACGCTGATGAGTTGGAATCTTACAGGCCCTCAAAAATGTACAAGTAATAGTTGAGAAATATCAGCTATTCACAAGTAATAGTTCATATGGTCTTAAAAGGTTAATAAATAGGCCTTGTTGTGGAAAACTCGAGCCAAAGATTAGGCAGAGACTAATTTAAAATGACAATGGTGAATCTTTAATACATATGAGCAGCTGCAAGGTAGATCCCCCTCTGATTGCAGTCAGGGAAAGAGCTTGAAGAATAAATGGTTACATGTCCCTTATATAGTGGGAGGTGATAATACTATCATATTGTTTACACAACAGTCCTTTTATACAAGCAACAGTTCAAGAACACAATGGTCTTATGTTAAGGTGTAGTGATAACAGGATTCTATGAAATTACAGTCCAACACAGAACAATAACATAATGCTTGAGAAGTTACAACAGCTCACCCCAATTCTGCCACAACAATTCCCCCTTTGATGCTATGGAAACCATAAGCATCACCATACATGATATATCTGAGCTGTCAGACAGAACTTAAAACCTTCTGGTTTCTGGGAAATTGGCATTTTACACAGAAAGGGGTGGTCTGAACGGAACTCCTGAAAGGTAACTTTATAATAATAATCTGGGGAAAAGGGAGGTTCATAGGGATCGGGGTCATTTCCAATAGGACAATAAGGATCCCCAATGAAGGGTGAAACAGTGACCAGATCCGTCAGGTCATTTAAGTTCGCTTCTGTGGTCATGAACATCTGGTCGGGAGGAGTTACTGCTGTTTCACACAATCTCCTCACCAAGGTCGTCAGGCATTAGAACAGACAGAACATTCTTGACCCACCACCGCACAGCTAACTCCCTGAGATGCTAGGAGAATGTCCAAAGCCAATCTATTCTGTAAGACCATAGTACTCATAGCCACGAGTTCAGAGGTTAATTCTTTAATAGCAGTAGCAGTAGCATTACCTATTCTTTCGACTTCATTTGCTAGTTCTCTAATGGAATCAAGCACAGTTGTCATGCCATGATTGGGAATTAATGCAGAGAAAAAACTTTTTGCAGGGCCAGGTACAATGGTCCTCCTATACAAGTGGGAGAAAGAGTGATTTGGGGGTACTGGGATAGCACGCACAGCAGAACAACATAGGCAGTATAGCATGATCCTGACCAGTTTGTAGGCAGATAATAGTAGGCTTTCCACCCACATACATACAGTAGTTCCACTTACTGAGGAAGTCAGTTTAGCATGCACACTGGTATTCTTGAGTCTAAAATATATTCCCAATGACATGTTAGTGTAGAATTTTAATGTTTTAAATTTCACTTTTATTTAACTAGGTAGGCTAGTTGAGAACAAGTTCTCATTTTCAACTGCGACCTGGCCAAGATAAAGCAAAGCCGTTCAACGCATACAACAACACAGGGTTACACATGGAATAAACAAACATACAGTCAATAATACAGTAGAAAAAGTCAACATACAGTATATGCAAATGAGGTAGGATAAGGGAGGTAAGGCAATAAATAGGCCATGGTGGCAAAGTAATTACAATATAGCAATAAAACACTGGAATGGTAGATGTGCAGAAGATGAATGTGCAAGTAGAGCTACTGGGGTGCAAAGGAGCAAGATAAATAAATAAATATAGTATGGGGATGAGGTAGTTGGATGGGCTATTTACCAATGGGCTATGTACAGGTGCAGTGATCTGTGAGCTGCTCTGACAGCTGGTGCTTAACGCTAGAGAGGGAGATATGAGTCTCCAGCTTCAGTGATTTTGCAGTTCGTTCCAGTCATCGGCAGCAGAGAACTGGAAGGAAAGGCAGCCAAAGGAAGAATTGGCTTTGGGGGTGACCAGTGAGATATACCTGCTGGAGTGCGTGCTATGGGTGGGTGCTGCTATGGTGACCAGTGAGCTGAGATAAGGCGGGGCTTTACCTAGCAGAGACTTGTAGATGACCTGGAGCCAGTGGGATTGGCGACGAGTATGAAGCGAGGGCCATCCACTGAAGCGAGGGCCAGCGTACAGGTCGCAGTGGTGGGTAGTATATGGGGCTTTGGTGACAAAACGGATGGCACTGTGATAGACTGCATCCAATTTGTTGAGTAGAGTGTTGGAGGCTATTTTGTAAATGACATCGCCGAAGTCGAGGATCGGTAGGATGGACAGTTTTACCAGGGTATGTTTGGCAGCATGAGTGAAGGATGCTTTGTTGCGAAATAGGAAGCCGATTCTAGATTTAATTTTGGATTGGAGATGCTTAATGTGAGGGTTCCACATATTCTCAGTCAGAACCATCCAGAGTAGTGATCCTGGATGGGCGGGCAGGTGCGGGCAGCGATCGATTGAAGAGCATGCATTTAGTTTTACTTGCATTTAAGAGCAGTTGGAGGCCACGGAAGGAGAGTTGTATAGCATTGAAGCTCATCTGGAGGTTAGTTAACACAGTGTCCAAAGAAGGGCCAGAGGTATACAGAATGGTGTCGTCTGCATAGAGGTGGATCAGAGAATCACCAGCAGCAAGAGCGACATCATTGATGTATACAGAGAAGAGAGTCGGCCCGAGAATTGAACCCTTTGGCACCCCCATAGAGACTGCCAGAGGTCCGGACAACAGGCACTCCGATTTGACACACTGAACTATTATCAGAGAAGTAGTTGGTGAACCAGGCGAGGCAATCATTTGAGAAACCAAGGCTGTCGAGTCTGCCGATAAGAATGTGGTGATTGACAGAGTCGGATGTTCAGGTGATGGCTGAGGTTGGCCAGGTCAATGAATACGGCTGCACAGTAATGTCTCTTATCGATTGCAGTTATGATATCGTTTAGGACCTTGAGCATGGCTGAGGTGCACCCATGACCAGCTCTGAAACCAGATTGCATAGCGGAGAAGGTATGGTGGGATTCGAAATGGTTGGTGATCTGTTTGTTAATTTGGCATTCAAAGACCTTAGAAAGGCAGCATAAGATAGATATAGGTCTGTAGCAGTTTGGGTCTAGAGTGTCTCCCCCTTTGAAGAGGGGGAAGATCGCGGCAGCTTTCCAATCTTTGGGAATCTCAGACGATACGAAAGAAAGGTTGAACAGGCTAGTAATAGGGGTTGCAACAATTTCAGCAGATCATTTCTGAAAGAGAGTGTTGTGTATTGATGTTCTAGTTTTGTCCCTTTAGGGCACCTGTAACCCCCCTTGCTTACCTACGTTAAAATGCTTGGAATGTTCTTCCTGTGAAACGCATTAAACAATGCCCACGTTAATTTCTACTCCCGTCTAATGTCCTGTCCTTATATTAGTTGTATAAGTAATACAGTGTGCTATACAACAAAACTGGCGACGAGGAAGAAAGGTTCTCACGTTTGTGCTCATTATCTTCGTCAGAAAGTCGCTGTAGAAAGACGCGAATAAAACGTGGAGCTAGCCAGTCGAGGAAAGCTAGCTAGCTTCTGATGTCACAGCAACGAGAGCCTTGAGGGATAGGAAGAGTTTCGCTGCGGGAGAAAGTGAAGTCATCGTGAGTTAAAAGAAGAGAAAAGGTGTGAGAAAGAAAAATAAACCTAAAATGTCTGGATTGGTTGGAAATATAGGAACATTTGATGAATCTGTGGACCAATGGAGTTCTTACACAGATCGTTTTGCTACTGCGCAGCCTAGTAACGCCTGAAAAACCTGGTGATAAATCATATGATGAAATTGTGGCTACCTTAAAAAGGACATTATTCTCCCAAACCACTGATAATCTCAGAGAGATTCAGGTTTCATAAGAGAAATCAAGAGGAGGGAGAATCAATCTCACAGTTTGTGGCTGTATTGAAACAGTTATCTGAACACTGTGAATTTGGGCGATCAATGAGTGACACTATACGTGATAGATTAGTGTGTGACATGCGCAGCGAGGCAATTCAGAAACGTCTTTTGACTGAGAGTAACTTAACATTGCAGAGCGCAATAGAAGTGAGTACGTCAATGGAAATGGCAAATAAAGACGCACAACAGCTAAGTGCATCGACCCAAGTGCATAGGGTGTCTACGGAGTTAAAAAAACAAGGCAGGAGGTGGCAAGCCATGCTATCGCTGTGGGAAACCAGGTCACCAAGCAGAGGAGTGTTGGTGCAAAGACTTAGACTGCAGAAGTTGTGGAAAAAAGGGTCACATCGAATGTGCATGTAAAAACAAAAAGAGACTTCAGGGAGTACAAAAAGAAAGTGCATAAAATGGAGCACACAGAGGATGAACAAAGTGGTACCCTGTCTGAAGGGGAAGAATCTTTGCATGTTTTGTCCATTTCAGACAATGGACACGGATACTGGGTGACACCGCTACTGGATGGAAGTGCAGAACGGATGCAAGTGGACACTGGAGCAGCCATATCTTTGCTGTCTGAGGCTGTATACAAGGAGAAACTACATCACCTCACACTAAAGCCCACAAAGATGACGCTGAAAACATACACCGGTGAGATTGTTCCAGTGCGAGGAAGCGTGATTGTGACAGTGGAGCTCAACAAACAGAAGGTAAAGCTACCACTCTACATTGTGAAAGACAACCATCCAGCATTGCTAGGACGCACATGGCTGGAAAAGATCAAACTAAACTGCCAGGAAATTCATATGGTTGCAAAAGAGGACACAAACCTACAAGGGATATTGAGGAAACACGCGGATGTGTTCAAAGGAGAACTTGGCAGTATGAAGGACATAACAGTTAAACTGACCATGAAACCAGACAGCAAGCCAAAATGCTTCAAAGCTAGACCTGCCCCATACGCCATAAAACCAAAAGTTGAAATGGAGCTAAACAGACTAGTCGAGAGGGGAGTATTGGATCCAGTGAATGTTAGTGAATGGGCTACACCCATTGTTCCAGTCATAAAAAAGATGGGTCACTCAGACTCTGTGGTGATTTCAAAGTCACCATTAACCCAGTCTTGACTGCTGAAAAATACCCACTACCCCTCATTGACGACCACTTTTCTGGTTTAGCTGGAGGACAAAAATTCAGTAAGATAGGCCTGACATAAGTCTATCTACAGATGCATGTGGAACAAGAGTCACAAGAACTGTTGACCATAGTGACTCATAAAGGACTGTACAGGTACCGGAGGCTTCCTTTTGGAATCACCTCAGCCCCGGCCTTGTTTCAGAGAGCTATGGACCAGATACTGAGCGGGCTCACTGGGGTCCAATGTTACCTTGATGATCTACTCATCACGGGCAAAGACGAGCAGGAGCACCTGAGAAACCTGAACGCTACACTACAGAGATTGGAGGAGTACGATCTAAGGGTCCGGAAGGACAAATGCAAGTTTTTCCGGCCCTCTGTTGAGTACCTGGGCCACGTCATCGACAGTTCGGGGCTCCACAAGGCGCCATCGAAGGTGAAGGCCGTTGCGGACGCTCCATCCCCACAGAACGTGAGTTAGCTGAGATCATTCTTAGGACTACTGACATACTATGCAAAGTTTGTGCCAAACCTAGCTAACGTGTTAAAGCCACTGCATGAACTTTTGAACAAAACCAAACGGTGGAAGTGGACAGACAGATGTGAGGAGGCCTTCAAGAAAGTGAAAACAGCCTTAGCTCAGTCAGAGGCCCTAACCCACTTCAACCCCAACTTGCCATTACATTTGGCATGTGATGCATCGCCTTATGGCGTTGGTGCGGTTGTCTCACACATCATGCCATCAGGTGAAGAAAGGCCAATTGCTTTCGCATCACGGACCTTAAGTAAAGCCGAAAGAAATTATGCACAGATAGAGCGTGAAGCACTCGCCATTGTGTTTGGAGTTAAGACATTTCATCAGTTTGTGCTTGGCCGTAGATTCACACTGCTGACGGATCATAGACCCCTCACCTCCATCTTTGGTCCCCACACCGGCATTCCGTCGCTTGCAGCCAGCCGCATGCAGCGATGGGCAGTATTGTTATCTGCTCACCAGTACGATATCAAGTACAGAAGGTCTGAGCAGCACTGCAATGCAGACGGCCTCTCAAGACTTCCCTTACCTGTCGCACACAATGAGCACTCCCAGGCTGAAATCTTCTACTTCAAGGAAGTGACGAATGCCCCATGTACATCTGTCCAAGTGAAAAAGTTCACCCACGCTGATCCAGTGATGTCTGAGGTCGTGGACATAGTCACTCGTGGAAAAGAAGGAGAGGTGTCGGACAGCCTACGACCTTACCTAGTGAGGAGAAACCAGCTCACAGTTCAGTTTGGATGTTTGCTATGTGGTTTTCGAGTCATCATACCGCCGCCACTGAGAAGGCAGGTGCTTGAAGAACTCCATTCAGGGCACTGTGGCATGGTGCGAATGAAGGAGATTGCACGCAGCTACTTTTGGTGGCCAGGTTTGGACGCAGCTATCGAAGACAAGGTCAAGTCATGTTCTGCATGTCAAAAGATGAGGAACATGCCTCAGCTAGCGCCACTACACCCATGGGACTTCCCAGATGAGCCTTGGCAGTGAGTCCACAGACTATGCAGGCCCACTGGAGGATCGTATGTTCTTAGTTGTAGTTGACGCGCACAGCAAATGGCCTGAGGTCACAGGGATGAAGAGCACCTCAGCGGAGAGAACCATCGAAGAGTTACGATCTTCAGTCACTTTGGATTGCCAACGCAACTCGTTAGCGATAATGGCCCCCAACTGGTGTCTGAAGAGTTCCGGTGACGCGCACAGCAAATGGCCTGAGGTCACAGTGATGAAGAGCACCTCAGCGGAGAGAACCATCGAAGAGTTACGGTCTTCAGTCGCTTCGGATTGCCAACGCAACTCGTTAGCGATAATGGCCCCCAACTGGTGTCTGAAGAGTTCCGGTCATTCATGGAAGCAAATGGAATTCAGCACATCAAGTCAGCGCTGTATCACCCTGCAACGAACGGCCTCGCTGAAAGGTTTGTCTAAACGATGAAGCAAGCTTTAAAATTATCACAAGGGAACGGCTCCCTCAATAGGCGCCTAAACTCCTTCCTGTTAACCTACAGAAACACTCCCCACGCTACAACCAAAGTGGCACCCGCGTCAGCCATGATGAAAAGACAGCTTCGCACGCGACTCGACCTCCTGAGACCTCCAAAGACTAAACAGGTTGTACAGACACAACAGAGAGCACAGGTGGAGAGACGGAGCAAAGCAAAAGACAGAAGCTTCATAGCTGGAGAGAGAGTTATTGCTCGGAACTACTGCAAAGGTCCAAAGTGGATACCAGCTACAGTGGTTGCACAAACAGGGCCTGTGTCCTACACAGTTCACACACCGGAAAACATCATCTGGAGGAGACACGTGGATCAACTGTTGCCAGGAACCAACCCCAGAGATGACTCCTGTCAAGTGGCAAACCAAAATCAGCTACTGGAGACCTACCATGACTATGAGCCATCACCTGAACATCCACTGCAGCAACCTACAAATGTGGAAAGTACTCCAGACTCACCTGAACCAGCCAGAGTGCCTACTCAGGGTACTGTTGCACTCCAGTCTGGGCATACACCATCACCACTCAGACTCAGAGACAACGTGACTGTAGACTCACCTGTACGTCGTCATTACCCTGCAAGAGAAAGACGACCCCCTGACAGGTGGACTATTTAGTTCAGACTAACCTCAGACATTGGGGCAGAATACACCCCAGGGTTAAGTCTGGGAACTGAGGCAGTCTACCCTCTTTCCCTAGTTTAAAAAAGGTTATTCTGAAAAATTCATTTATTTACATTAAGAGAACTTATGTTAAAAAAAGAAAACAATAGGCAAAACAGTGAATATTTACTTTTTCCTTATGAGTCATCAAAAGGAATATGTTGTGTATTGATGTTCTAGTTTTGTCCCTTTAGGGCACCTGTAACCCCCCTTGCTTACCTACGTTAAAATGCTTGGAATGTTCTTCCTGTGAAACGCATTAAACAATGCCCACGTTAATTTCTACTCCCGTCTAATGTCCTGTCCTTATATTAGTTGTATAAGTAATATAGTGTGCTATACAACAGAGAGGGTCCAGATTGTCTAGCCCGGCTGATTTGTAGGGTTCCAGATTTTGCAGCTCTTTCAGAACATCAGCTAACTGGATTTGGGTGAAGGAGAAATGGGGGAGACTTGGGCGAGTTGCTGTGGGGGGTGGAGGGCTGTTGATCGGGGTGGGGGTAGCCAGGTGGAAAGCATGGCCAGCCGTAGAAAAATGCTTATTGAAATTCTAAATTATCGTGGATTTATCGGTGGTGACAGTGTTTCCTAGCCAATAATACAGTAGAATGTAAGGGTAGGGTAAAGTTATTGTTGACAGAAAGGTTATGTTTACAGTTACTTTCCACAACTGGGAACCGGTTCTATATGACACAAATGACCTGGGGGGAGAGTAGGCCAGGGTGATGGGTTGCTTGGGCAGAGAGATGTAATTATTATAATCAAACCTTCTCATATAAAAACACCTCAACCACCCAATTAGGCTCTCGGTCTGTAAGGTTACCTGCTTTGGTCCACATCATTATTTCATAAGGGGTGTAGTGGTCCCGGAGCACCAAGTCTAGGTGCAAAAGGCTCCTTAACAGCTTCTACCCCCAAGCCATAAGACTGCTGAACAATTCATCAAATGGCCACCCGGACTATTTACATTCACATACATCCACTTTGTTTTTACATTGCTGCTACTCGCTGTTTATTATCTATGCATAGTCACTTTACCCCCTACCTACATGTATAAATTACCTCAACTAACCTCTACCCCCGCACATTGACTCTGTACCGGTACCCCTTGTATATAGCCTTGTTATTGTAATTTTATAGTGTTCTTTTTTTATTTTATTTATTTAGTAAATCTTTTCTTAAATCTATTTCTTGAACTGCATTGTTGGTTAGGGGTTTGTAAGTAAGCATTTCACAGTAAGGTCTACACCTGTTGTATTCGGTGCATGTGACAAATAAACTGTTATTTGATTTGATTTGTATAGCTAGCAATGACATAGTCTCAGCACTGTCTGGTAACAGTCCACAAACCCAACAATCTGATACATTCTGTAGAACAGACACGTTACTAGTCACTTGTAAGAAAGTGTTTTACCTGGGGAAAACCACATAATGTTCATATCCTTCTTTTCTTCTCTTCAGGTCAGCGGGGTCCAGGTTCAGGTCGCTGGGGTCATCTACTTCTGGGCTTCCCCCTGTGGAAGGCGGGCCTCATTGGAGCAGAGAGGTCGGGCAGAGGTTACTAGCAGGTTCACCCGCCTCTGGCCTCGAAGTCTGCTACCACCCAGAGGATGCCCACAGCCACAATAGCTGCGAGTCCCAGGGTAAGCAAAGTGCCCCTACTGGGTTGTGGGAGTAACAGGAGTAGCATCTTCTTCCGGCTCTGCTACTTGCTTACAGTGGGATGCGTGAATCCAGGTGTCTTTCCCAAAGCACTTTGCTGCCGTTGGGGTGGTGAGGTTGATCTGATGTGACCCCTTCCACTTGGGTTTTAAAGGTTCTTTACCTCTGTCGTGCCTCCTGACCATTACGCAATCTCCAGGCTGAAGATCATGATGGGGAAGGTCGTCTGGGGGAGTTCGGGCATCAGAGACCTGTGAGTAAACAGCTCGAATACAGTTAGTCAGAGCTATACAGTACTTCATCATAGTGCCATTCAACAGATGCAGACCTGGGACTGCAGCTGGTGGTGACGCAGGGGTCCTCATGGGACAGGCCATCAGTATCTTTATGATAACTTTGTGGTACACCGAATCGTGGAACAATATCATGTAACAGGTATTTAGCCACAGTCTTTGCTTCCTCATTAGATGGGGAAGGCTTCAATCCATTTAGAGTAGCTGTCAACCATTACCAACATATATTTGGTAATATGCAAATTGTTTTTGTTCATATGCCTATCTACAAAAGGGCCCCAGAGGACTGGTGGGTTTGACAAAGAGGTCGGTACTTGCTTTCCTGGGTTGTGTTCTTGACAAATTAGACATTGGGCACAGGGGAAGGCTTCAATCCATTTAAAGTAGCTGTCAACCATTACCAACATATATTTGGTAATAGGCATATGAACAAAAACAATTTGCATATCTACAAAAGGGCCCCAGAGGACTGGTAGGTTTGACAAAAAGGTCGGTACTTGCTTTCCTGGGTTGTGTTCTTGACAAATTAGACATTGGGCACAGATTTGTGCGGCGATCATACATTTGGGTGATTCACCACTCTTTTATACAAGCTCTTACTATTCCCCCTTTGGACACATGACTCGCACTGTGATTCATGTGTCCCCCCCAAAAAATAACCTGCCGATTTAAATAAAAATAAACAAAATTAGAATGACAAAAAAAATTATAATTACAACTCTTGATAACTCCATACGGAAATAATTGTATCCCATAAGGGATTTCAAGAAATAGTCAAATAGACTAGAGACAGGTTTCCCTCACATCACTCAGTTCAGGGTCAGCGCTCTGTCTCTCTCCTTCTCGCCCATCCAAATCAGAATCAGAACTATTGATCAATTATATGGGTGAAGATTTTTAAAAAGTCAGAGATATAATTACAAATCTGGTGAGATTTATATCAACAACAATACACTTCTTCATACTTATCAGCGTTTACATATTATATTTAAATTTTAACCAATGTCACTGATCTTTCTAGCGAGGGTGATCAGACCTCACCAGAAAGTCAGAACAGAGGTCATTCAACCCCATTAAGTGAGTCTGTATTTCCCTGTACTTCAGACTCATTGTTTTAAAACATGTTAAACATTCTCTATACCAGGATTACATTGGGTTTTTAAGTACATTTCTCATAAGGAGAACTTACATGTGTTCATCCAAAATTCGGACAATAGACACTTCAGAAAATGTAATTTGTGTGCCATTTAAATTGCATCCATTCTAACCATGAAGAACCTACTGAACCCAAACAGAAAAATCCCACACAGTAAATCAGACATGGTATTAACACCAGTAACATATATTAATAAGTATAGACGAGTGGGTTATGTGTGTATGCAGGTGTGTGTGACAAAATTAACATGTACTTAGTTTCCACAATGCTACATCTTAATCAGTCCCAAACATTCTCAATCTTAATCAGTCCTAAAAATGCAATATTCGGTACTACTACGCCTATGTTCGTTTTCAATCGAGCTTACTGCATTTTGGCCAGGAAGTCTTAATGAAACCATGCACATGCATAATCATACTGGAGACACATCAGATGATATAGGGTCCCATTAGGCACCTTCTAAAGCCATCAAACTCAACGCTGGACCTTGAAGCCAGTTCCACTGCATTTTTATTATTTTTTTTTTTATTTATCAGGGACTGATTTAAACATGGGACACCAGGTGGGTGCAATTAAGCATCAGTTAGAATAGAAAACCAGCAGGCTCCGAACCTCGTAGGGTAAGAGTTGAATACCCCTGTTCTAAAGTAAACAATCTCAGAGCCCTTTTCTTGTAATCTTACCGTGTATACCTGTTGCATTGACGTATGTCTTGTGTTCTGTACTGTCATGCCCTGATCTGTTTCACCTGTCTTTGTGATTGTCTCCAAACAGGTGTCTCCTGTTTTCCCCATTAGTCCCCGGTGTATTTATCCCTGTGTTTCGTGTCTCTCTGTGCCAATTCGTCTTGTTTTGCCAAGTCAACCAGCGTTTCTCCTAGCTCCTATTTTTCCCAGACTCTGTTTTTTTTCCTATCCCTCCTGGTTTTGACCCTTGCCTGTCCTGACGCCGTATCCGCCTGCCTGACCACTCTGCCTGTTCTGACCTCGTGCCTGCCTATCCCCTTGTACTGTTTGGACTCGGACCTGTTCACTGAACCCCTGCCGGAACCCCCCTAATTGTAAATTGTCAAAAGATGTATCTTATTCAATTATTCATACCTCTGTTCCAAATGTTCCTACTGTGTCCCTTACAGCCTGAGTTCAGTGAGTACCACTCACTTTCACTGGTGGCTTATCTATGGGTCCACAGGAAGCTTATCTTGAACCCAAACACCAAATGGCGGCCTCTAATTTAATATCAGTCCCAAGCTCAAACCCTCTGTTCGCTTAGGTGCATAATTAAACCAAACAATGGCAACCAAATGCTTTCACACTTGTATTCATCATGTGACCTTGTTTTAAAAGCTTAGCTTCTCCAAATTACTAAGATATTGCATTATTAGAGTGCTATCTGAAGCCACTAATAACATACAGTATTACCATTCACCATACTGTCAGCACTCATTAAATTTGACATCAACTGAAAGATTAACATTCATTAACATGAATCTTTCCATTTTACTTTCTTTATCACTGTCTTTGCTACTTTCACTAGTCTCCATATTTGTTTCCTTCCACTTTACTCTTTACTCTGTCCAATAGGAAAGCCCTCTCAATCACTTCTGTGAATACACATGGATCACTCTCAAACAATGTTCTGCTCTCACTCCTATTGTACCTAGAGCTACAAACAAAAAGGTTTAAAACCCCCCAAAAACAAACATGATCACTTCTGTTCACCGGGATGCCATTGCCCCCTTTTTTCTTTTCCTTATTGGAAGGCATTGTTCGCATTTTAGTGAATATCCAATTTCTGTTGGATATTTACTTTCTGTTTCACACTCATTAAATGTCTATTTTGAGATGAATATGTAATGTGCCGAAATTATAAAATACATCAGCCAATTCAGAAGGAGGGGAGAGAAACTTTGGAGGGAGCTTCATTTTTAAGGTAGCTCTTGAGACATTTATTATAACTGGGCTAGCACTGCCTATCAGTCCACTAACATTGGAGTGGTCTGTCCATAATGAGTCTGGAACTTGAGACAGTTTCCCTCTCCGTCTCTGGGAGTGGTTCAATTTCCCTACTCATGAATTGGATTAGAATTTCATTGTGAGGGATAGTGATGTTTAGTGTTGTCAGCAAGTCTCTTCCAAGTAAATTAAATGGTTGAGTATAGGAAATCCTGTTCAACGTTTACTGGTCCTATAGAACAGGGCAAGGGTTTTGTTTCAAAATGTTTTACCGGGGTGGAGGAAATCCCATAAGCGGTTACAGTTTTATTGATTATGGGTAAGTCAAGTCCAGTTTATTCACTAAAGGTGGATGTAGTAGATTGGTCCACCTTTACCTGTGGGCATTACTGTATCTAGGATGTTATTTCCCCTGAGGGACGTCCCTATTGTGGCTGGTTATTCCTTTCCCGCATTTCTAGACTATTTGAGCATTCACTTCTTCAGTGATTGGGGTCGTGACAATAGAAGCTGCCTTTATCTCTATTCCTATCCGTCTCTCTATCCCCCTAACTGCTCCGTTGTTACAACCCCTGCCACACCCACGGCTGCGACCCCCGTCCCCTGCTCCGACCGCGGCCCCCAGGTTAAAAAAGCTCCTGTCATGTTAAACTGTAGCTGATGGTCAGTTTTGGTGGATTTATGTTTAATAGTTTCCATGCAATGCTGAAGTAGGATAGTAACTTCCGGTAGTTTTAGCTTGCCAACCTGGAGTAATTTGGTTGAGTATCTCAGAGACCTTCTTAGGTAACCCACACACATAATGCTGATACCAGGGGGCCTGTTAACACCCTCCGTATCAGATGCCATTCCAGAGTGCTTAAAAAAATGTCTCTCATTCTGCTCAAAAAACCATGGGCATCTTCACCATCATTCACAACACAATGTAATTTTGGTCCAATCTACTCGAGTAGAATAGCGGTGTAACTCTACTGCTGTTAGGGCTTCTGTTTTCAGTGGAGGATACAAAACCACTGGTGGTGGTGGTGGTTGAGGCTGTGTAACGGGAGGTGAGGGAGGGGCCAATTTATCGGTACATTTAGAGGGTTTACCACCTATGATTTCTAATTGTTTTCTTAGTCCCCTACCAAATCACTTCAATTTTTATTGTTTTCTGTTTTTTTTTTATTGTTACTTAATCAAATCTCTAGTAACCCATTATACACATATTTATAAAATCTCTATTAACCCATCATATACACATTTATCACTTCATCCCTCTTTTTCCAACGACGTCTATCAACCAACACAATTCTACCTGACCACTGGTCTATCACTTCCTCACTATACTCAACACATCCTAATACAAACCAAACAATTACAGTCAAATGTATGTAATTACCTTCATTCAACCTTCTTACTTACTTTTACCACCTTCATTAACCCTCTCATGTGTGCAAACCGATTTATATATATTATAACTATAATCTAGTTGTAGGCTATCTGATTCCTACTTGCAGGCTATCCTGTTACTACTTGCAGGATATCCAATTCCTGCTTGCAGGCAACCCAATTCCTGCTATAAAGTACTTTTTCTAGATGTAGGCAAACTGATTCCTACTGGTATGCTATCCAATTCCTGCATCACGTGATTGAAGGTAATCCGATCCCTACATGTTGGCAAACCGATTCCCACTATTGGAGACACCAGACAGATTCAGTATTATAAAATAGTTCTGCCAAATTGAACCCCAACATTTTGTGGATGAGGAGGACAAGATATCTTTCACCATTAAGGTTTGGCTGAAAAACAGACAGTCCCTCACAGAGATTTTTGAATAAGGTCTCTTACCTTTTTAAGTTGTGGCCAGAGGGATGCCTGGGTCCAAGCTGAACGAAACAGGTAAAAAAAGTAAAGTTGCTCTCATCCGGGGTCATGGCACCAAATGTTGTGGAAAACTCGATCCAAAGATTAGGCAGAGACTAAATTATAATAGTGAATCTTTAATACATATGAGCAGCTGCAAGGTAGATCCCCCTTTGATTGCAGTCAGGGAAAGAGCTTGAAAAATAAATGGTTACATGTCCCTTATATAGTAGGAGGTGAAAATACTATCATATTGTTTACACAACAGTCCTTTTATACAAGCAACAGTTCCAGAACATCAGTGATAACAGGTGCAGTGATAACAGGAGTCTATGAAATGCATAACATCACAGTCCAACACAAAACAATAACATTACCCTTGAGAAGTTACAACATCTCCCCCCAATTCTGCCATAACATCCTAGACAGTATTTACAGTTAATTATATGCCTAGATTATAGGTAAAATTAATGTAGGCTAGTTTATGAATAACAGTTATCTGTTTGGTTGAAGTTGTGATTGTCGTGTTGGTGCTCATGAGATAATGGGTTTACACATGGCAGCAATTTAATTCATTATTTCTGCTATCATCAATAATATGGCATAATATGCCATCACCGCGCGCACTTTTCTGCACACGGAGGCTCCTCCCCACTGCTCCTCCTCTTGTTTTCCTGTAGAGACATGCATGTCACGTGAGGGTAAATCCACCAATCTGCGTGTAGAAGAGCTCAGCTCGAGCAAGCGAACAAACTTCCCAACAGGACGAGCCCGCTGCTCAGGCAGCCCAGTGTGTGTAGTAGGAGCAATATCGGGGGCCGTATGGATTGTTTTGAGTAAAGTTGATGGAACGTTTGGTTATCTTTCGGATCCTAGCGAATCATTTAAACGCAACAAAACTTCCTATCGTTGGCTCCACGAGGAGTCATACTGACAAGACATTAGCTGCATTTATACTCCAACTTTTTAAAGTGTCATTGCAGTCAATGGGCTGACGACCTAAGCTAGCTAGCGTAACGAATGGGCTAGCTAACTAAAGGTTTGGAGAGCGATTAAACTAATGTTAGCTAAAAGTTAGATGGAAACGTAGCTCGGCTACTAACAATGATATAGTTACTACTGTTGGCTTATGTTTCTGGTGTTTAACCCAAGTTTATTTCGACTGAATGTGCAGGTAACGTTACTATTTTGGCACTTAAACTTCATAGCTCCTGAATTATCTATCAGGCTAACGTTAGCACAGCTACTCTAGGTACGTTTTTTTTTCTAGCTACGAAGCCAGCTAGCAGTAATTGGGGCTTATTTTTCACTGTCCGTAGTGGGACTGGGTCAACTTCCACGTACACCCTGATAAGTAGCTAGCTATATAAATGTGCTTTGTTCCTTCAAACTAGCGTAACTTTATAGATGGCTAGCTAGCTAGTCTTAGCACTCTAACTAGGTAACGTTACTAGCTAGCTTATTGAATAGTTACGTTTCAGAAGTTGATCCACAAATAAACTTTACCTGAGTGGAGAGGAAAGTAGCAAACGTGTCTTACCAGGACATTGGAATACCATGTTGGGACAGTCTTGCCCATTTGTGAAATCGTTCTGAACGATTCACGAGCATTCCAATGAGTTTAGAGGTCGTTTGATTTTGCAGCAGCTTTGCACCATATGGTTCGGCTCCAGACACCGAGAAATGGATGTTTCCAAGGCCGGTTTCCCAAACGATGAGGGGCGACCGAAAGACACTGGAGAGTATGACTGGACAGATTCCCCCACCGCAAGAGCTTGGGCTCATTCTGCTCCCCTTTCCCGATCGCTGTGGACGGCTGTGTTTGACTATGGAAGTACTGGAGAAGACGAACTTAGTCTACGGCGGGGGGACGTGGTTGAGGTCCTCTCGAAGGATGCTGCGATCTCGGGAGATGAAGGATGGTGGACGGGTAAAATTAACCACAGAGTCGGGATTTTCCCCGCAAATTATGTTACCTATCAACCTGCAATTTACAGACTTCCCGACGGTAGCACGGTAGGGGTGCGGGAGCGTCCGAGTACTCCCGTGCAAATAGATTTTAGTGAACTCGTTTTAGAGGAAATAATCGGTGTCGGGGGATTCGGTAAAGTTTACAGAGGGGCATGGAAGGACCAAGAGGTCGCTGTGAAGGCAGCCCGACAGGATCCTGACGAAGACATTACTGCAACTTCGGACGGTGTTAAACAAGAGGCCAAGCTCTTCTCCATGCTACAACATCCCAATATAATAAAACTTGAAGGTGTCTGTCTTGAGGAACCGAACCTGTGCTTGGTGATGGAATATGCTCGTGGAGGGACTCTTAACCGGGCTCTGACTGGTCGGAGGATACCCCCACACATTCTTGTCAACTGGGCTGTTCAAATCGCCAGGGGCATGCACTACTTACACGAGGAGGCTGTTGTGCCCATTATTCACCGTGACCTGAAATCCTGCAACAGTAAGCAACATATTAATATTACCATCTGCTCAAAATAATCATCCATCACTTTTCAGAACAGATGGAAATCTGAGCATGGCCACAGGAATGGTCAACAATCTTCTAAAACATTACCCTGAAGCTCATGAATACAATTTTACTATCACTATAAATCTGACAAACAAATCTAGCACCAAGAAATTTTGGGTTTTGCACATTGTCTGATTAGGAAAGCTGCCTAGAATGCTATTATAATGAAAGCTCAGCTGCTGTACTTAAACTTCAGGTGACACTGCATGCATGTTGTAGATAGGCCTGCAACAGAGTTGAGGGTTGGCATTTGAAGGAATGATTTGTGGAACCCAGAGCAAGGTCTTCTCCACCATGACTTTCCCTGTTTAAACTATCACACAAACTCTCTAAAACCCTTTTATGCTAACCCCACATTAATGATATGCTAGAACATGATGAGGATGATGATCATATTAATTCACTTATAATTCACTAATCAATCAGTCGCCTGGCCACAGTGGCATGTTGAAAGATAACTACTGTCATACTACTTCCTATATCTATACATTGTATAGACCTAGGTATTGTTGACACAGTGAGCTCCAAAAGTATTGGGACAGAGAAACATGTTTTTGTTGTTTTGCCTCTGTACTCCAGCACTTTAGATTTGAAATTATAAAATTACAATGATGTTCAAGTGCAGACAATCAGCTTTAATTTGAGGGTGAACCGTTTATAAATTATAGCACTTTTTGAACATAGTCCCCCCCCATTTTAGAGGACCAAAAGTATTGGGGCAAATTCACTTAAGTGTATTAAAGTAGTCAAAAGTTTAGTATTTGATACCACATTAATAGCAAACAACGATTACATCAAGCTTGTGACTTGACAAACTTTTTGTTTGTTTCAGATTATTTTGTGCCCAATTGAAATGAATTATAAGTAATGTATTGTCATTTTAGAGTCACTTTTGTTGTAAATAAGAAAATAGTATATTTTTAAACACTACATTAATGTGTATGCTACCTTATGGATAGTCCTGAATGAATCGTGAATAATGAGGGAGAAAGTTCCACGCACAAATATCACACCCACGCCCCCCAAAATGCTCACCTCACCTGATATTGTAATGGTGAGACATTAGCATGTCTTGAAGGTATACTATATTATTATTTCACAATTCATTCAGGACTATCCGTAATCATGGTAGCATCCATATTAATGTAGAATTGTTCACCCGATATGGTTGTAAATACCCTCAAATTAAAGCTGACAATCTACATATTACCTCATAGTCATTGTATAATTTCAAATCCAAGTACAGAGTACAGAGCCAAAACATAAAAAAATGTGAGCTCCAAAAGTATTGGGGCAGTATCTGTCCCATATTGAGTGACAGATCATTGAAATGGAACTCTTTGACAATACATTAGTTAAAGGTGCAAAAGGTAGAATTGCTCCGCCATTTCTAGGTTGCTAAAATTATAATAGCTTGCCTAATTTCAGTTTGACAAAACAAGCAAGTGTAGAGAATCATTGTACCTTCTAAACCGCGCTGCAGTATCTTTTTCAATAACCAAAACGATTGTATTTTCAGCTGTGATGCTGGTGTACAAAACCAAAATTAAAAGATATAAATCCGAAACTTAACGGGAAGCATAGAAATAGAGCACATAGAACAGATCTACTGCTTCTTAGACTTGCTTTCACTGCGAATGACAGATCTATAACACACGTCTGGTAATTTGTTCAGGTTGCCCAAAAAGTTACATATTTAATTTAAGTTGGCCAAAGCAGTAATGTTTTACATTCTGACCCAAATACGTCCGTCTGCCTTTGGGAAGTGCAGAATCATTGCAGCAATGAAATTGCACCATCTCCGCATTCCATTAATTTCCACAGTACACAGGCAACTTTCCCTCTCCCAACTCTGTCCTTTTCGGTCACCCCTATGGACTCCAGAGGCCTGTACAAGCAGCCGAGAGCTGTCCATCTGCTTGTTGTTCTGTTAGGCATGTGGCTGATCCTCAGAAACCCAGATCCTCTTCAGGGCGTGTGAGAGCCAGGCAGGGCCCTAAAGAACGATCTTTGTGTGCAGGGGGAGGACCCCCGAGAGGATGTGAAGTAAGGTCTACGTTTGCTCAGCTGGGGTCCCTAACCCCAACCCCCCTGAAATATTGTCTCATATTAAGCCCCTGATTTACTAAACACTCAACTTCAAACCATGGCATCAGTGTATGTGCTCCTAAATCACATGAGTGCTGTTACAATGTTGGAGCTCACAACTGTAATAATAAATGGTCATTTTCCTAAACCTCTCATATTGGGCTTATATGGCCCATGTGGAAATCAAACCCACAATCTCGGTGTTGCAAGAACCAACCCACACTGAGCCACTAGAAAACATGAAGATTCTAGAACTGACCCTTGCTACAGTTAGGTTTTAGGCCTGTTTTTCAGTTGGTGAGAATATTTAGACTCAAACCTTGGTGGGGCTTTTGAGGCCTCTTGAGTCATCCCAGTAAATAATGCATGAACATTTTTGAGGTGACTGACTGTGGCCATGTACTTCAGAGTGAGACATCACCGCTGTGTTGTGTGAAACATGATTCTGACACTGTCTTTTCTGGGGTATACCGATAGTGGCTTGTCTTATCAGGCTCTGATTTCTCAGAAGGTGAACCTTGTTCGCCAATTCATTTTTCTGTATTTTTGTTTTCACTGGGGGATCATACACGTGTCTACATAGTACTGTCAGATGTGGGGGTGTGGGCAAACCCAACCTCTTCTATTGAACAGCTATTCGGGTAGCACATGTTAAATGGACAATAGACACCGGCTCACACCCCACCTCCAAGCAGCACTGCACTGCTAACACAAGTTAGTGTGTGTATCTTTCCACATTATTGTGACAGACAGCACTGGTAGCTTGCTGAATTTAATTGGGGGGAAATGTGTTTGTTTAGGGGGCTCACTGAATTTACCCACTGACCCCCACTGGGAACTATACACTTTCTGTTTAAGACAGTTACTTAGGACACCAGCCACAAATAACGGAGCCCACAGGGCAATTCATCTGTGGAATATTGTTGTGAATGTTTGTCTTGAGAATGCATTGTAAGATGAGGGAAAATGCAAACTTTCACGACCCAACTACCTTCACCTTCAGACCTGATAAACCCACAATTTACTTAGTGTAGTACTACACACTGATTTGATCAATGATTATCTTAAGGGAATATCAAAAAGTCTGTGAAATTGTGTGTCTTTGTGTCCCTTAATCTTTTAATACCTCAGTCGAAGGAGGAATGCCGCTAATGAGGGGCAAAAGCTTAACATAAGTTTGCACAATGGAGTGGTCAAGCACTAGTTGCTAGGTGACAGCAGCCACAAGAATGCCCAGACTCCCGGGTCTGAAAGGCTTATTTTCATATTTAATCTCCACAACAGCTGCAACTTTTAAATTCTTTAAACATTTTTACTAGAGGTTATTCCTTCTTGCTGATTGGAGCTGGAGAGCAGAGAGGTACTGTAGATGGACGCAATGTTCATTGGCAGGCAGTGCAGAGCACACTGAAACTTGGCCTCTTGCCAGCCCTCATAACACACTTTAATTTTGTAGTTTCGGGCACAGAGATGCAAAGGTTAAAGAATGTCAAGAATCTCGCTCCAGAATGGCGGTAACAATAGTGCCCTGTTGGAGTGCACACAGTGTTATTTTGTGTATCCAAGTCATGGCTATTGTTGCATCTAGCGCTCAAGTTTACACCCTAACCTATACAATTGTTACCGTAAATATATATGCCCTTACAGAGGAGGGCTTAAGTAAGCTAAGCATTACTATAGATTGCAAGGCAACTTTTTTTTTCTCTTCCCTGCTGTTAACCACAATAATGAGTAGTTTGCTTACTGTAGGTTTTTTCTGAAAGGATGTTTTTATTTATTATTGACACCAAGGAACCGCCTATTATCCGGCATCTTGAATAGCCCAACATCTGGAGAAAACCTGACTGACTCAACCCAGTGTTCTGTCTACAAATTATCACCTTGAGCTGGTACCTTTTAAGACTAACTCTTTTGTTTATATAGTGTCGTAGAAACACAAGGGAAATGGTCTGAAAAATAACAGGAGGAAAGACATTTTTCTCACTGCCACCCAGGCCTACGGCCTAATAGACAAACTATAGGTCTAGTCTATATTAGAAATACTCAACAAATTGAATTTAAAGATGTATTTATTTATTTTATTTTATTTCACCATTATTTAACCAGTTAGGCAAGTTGAGAACAAGTTCTCATTTACAACTGCGACCTGGCCAAGATAAAGCAAAGCAGTTTGACACATACAACAACAGTTACACATGGAGTAAAACAAGTTAGTGTGTGGCAAAGTAATTACAATACAGCAAAGATGGTCAAGAGGATGTGGTTTGCTCCCCTCCCTGCTACTGAATCATGTTAATTACTATGGCAGAGCTCAGGTTCCCACATCTTAGGAAACTCCTTTAAAGGCCTGAAATGTGCCAGGGGCGTCTCACTGAAATACAGCCTATGTCAACCCGACTTGTATTCAGAGGTTTGGACCAGCATTCAGGGTAAGGTTAGCATTAGTATGTCATGTAATCAGGGAGTCTGTCATCAATGAACATACCACTTTTCTGTATCCTGTTCTGGAAAAATATAGTTATGTCAGGTAACTAGCCTAATCAGAATGTATAGAATCATGGACAACGAGATGAGACCGCTGTATTTTATAGGCTCTCATTAAGCCAGAAAAACCTGTTTGAAATGGAATGCCAATTGTCACATTTAGGAATAGGCCTACTTTCTTCCTATAAGCCTACTTGAATATTGTGCCACTCTAAGGAGCATATTTGTTTAAATCTAAGTGAAGGTAGACACTATGTCAGTTACAGTATGTTTATCTTCTACAAATAACATACAAATAAGGACAAAAATAATCTTCTTTCACTGCCATAGCTCTCCACAATATTGTTGTTGTCCTTCTCCACTGTGATTTTGTTACATTACCCTCCTCCAGATGTAGCCTATGCTGTGTGCTTTGTCACCCTCATTTGGCAAGTCAGTGACTGTGAGCTGGCAGTAGAGTCAAGGTCTCTTCTGGCCGTCCTTATCTACTGTATGCTCTATTCTGGAGTAGATGATTATTAACATTCTGGGCATGGGAAAGTTAAAAGTGCTCCCCTGTAAAATTAAATATGTGTGTAGTCTTTAGATAATGGTGTTTTGTTAGCTTGGCCAAGTTGGATATGGTATTGATATGGAGGAGTCAAGGACAGAATGAGCTGATATCTGACTTTCAGGCAACCACCCCCAGTCTTAGAGACTGTTACACATTCTCTTTAATCGACAGGTGTCCAAACCTGGGGTGAATGCCAATGTTAATAGATTCCTAATAAGTAGAGGGCGGCACACCTGCCAAAGTAAACAATGGCCTCCCTTCTTTAGCTAGGCCTATAGTTTGGGTACAGTATGTAATATCCATATTGTCTATATGTCCATGAGGAAGAGTGTCTTCTAAATTAGAGGAGTAGTAATCGGGTTTCACTGCATATTTATATATTTATAAGTGCTTCATATTCACATCGTCTTTAAATAAAGCGATAACTGCAGTCCTCTGAGAACACTTCATACTGTTTCTTGCCTATTCATTCAATTAAAGGGTGGTGTGTTGGGTTTTGCCTTTTCTGTAAGTATCAGTATAATTCTGTTTAAGACCTGGGGACAGAACTATTATAATGCTGTCATCTTCCCCATTGATCATAATGAAAAAGCTGCTTTTTGTCATTTGTTTTTACACCTAGAAGATATCCCATTGTGTGTCGCCAAACCAACCCTGTCCTCTGTCCTCTACTTTTTACCTAGTTTTGTTGCTTGAAAAAATAGAGAATGATGACATTGGAAGGAAGACTTTGAAGATCACAGACTTTGGCCTAGCCAGAGAGTGGCACAACACCACCAAGATGAGTGCTGCTGGCACGTACTCATGGATGGCCCCCGAAGTCATCAAGTCTTCCCTCTTCTCCAAAGGCAGCGATGTCTGGAGGTAAAAAAAGAACAGCACGCTTCTTCTACTCCCTGTTCCAAACAAAGGCCCCAAGTCAGACTGGAATCAATAGGGTTTTTAGGAAATTAATATTTGGAAAGGTGGCACCATGATACACTTTTATTTTCAGACATTTAGAAATATTTGTCCCGACCTCTTGTTATTTTGTTTCTGTACTACTAGGATGTGCAGTATAGCCTACAGTAGCCCTGAACACCCTCCACTGGTAACTACAATCTGATGCATCAGGAGCTAACATTAATTTCATGAAAGATGATTACTGTAGGCTTCGTGCTTAATCTCAACAGGATCATTTTTGTTTGCACTGTACAGGTAAACAACATTTTACTGCCATTATTTAGTATTTAACAAGTCCATAATTCAAGAACAAGTTCCTCTAAACAGAAGGTCTAAGCACAACAAGAAAGGTTTAGGCAATGTGAATTTGAGTGTTAAAATAGTGTTATAATATTAGGACATTGTGCTCACTGTATCTGTGTTCTCTCTACTAGTTATGGGGTCCTGTTATGGGAGTTGCTGACAGGAGAGGTGCCTTACCGTGGGATTGATGGGCTGGCTGTGGCCTATGGTGTGGCTGTCAACAAGTTAACCCTCCCTATTCCATCCACCTGCCCAGAACCCTTCGCCAAGCTCATGGAAGGTGCTGTCACCAAGTCCGACCATCCATCTGGTTTTATCGTTCTTCAACCCATTTTTTAAGGGTTGAAGTACATTCATAGGATAATAGATTCTTATTCCAGGACATTTGTGTGTGTATTTGGTTGCTGGGTCGAATACCCAAGCCGACAAGGTGAAAAATCTGCAGATGGGCCCTTGAACAAGGCACTTAACCCTAATTTGCTCCAGGGCGCCGTACTACTATGGCTGACCCTGTAAAACAACACAATTCACTGCACCTATACGTGCACCTGTATGTGACAATAAAACATATACTTACATATTTTTTTTTACATCACATTTTGGTGTTGATTTAGTTCCAGAACATTGATCCCAATCTTGGTTCCACCTTGTTGTTTATCTCAGAGTGCTGGGAGCAGGACCCCCACATCCGGCCGTCGTTTGCATCCATCCTGGAGCAGCTGACAGCCATAGAGGAGGCAGTGATGGCCACTATGCCTCAAGACTCCTTCCACTCCATGCAGGAGGACTGGAGGGTGGAGATCCAGGAGATGTTTGACGAGCTCAGGACAAAAGAGAAGGTACAGGTGTAGGAGCTGAATTTGATCACTCTTTTGTTGCTGAGAATTTTCCTTCACTGCAGGAAATGCATAAGAGCTTCATGATTTACATAAATTCACTGAAAACTCACACTTACACACAATTATATTAACAGTATTGTACTTTGCATGTAGCAACATTATGGATTAAACATTCAAATCCTGTGCTACAGGATTATTTTGCTGTGACAATATAGGTAAAATTAAGACCATACATCTGTAATAACAGCAAGTGTCACATCACTCCCTGTATGCCTTCGTTCATTTGATCAGTGTAGGGGCATGTATTCTCAAACATAATGCCATGATGTGAATGGTGAGAGGCACTATGTCAGCACTCAGGAAACAGTGCGAGATGTTGTGCAATGTATTTAGAATTTTCACTAAGTACATTTGTCCTGTTTTTATAATTTACTCATCCTTTGTTGTTTCATTAAGTAGGTAAGATGTATAGCTAGGTAAACCTCAAGTATAAACTGAGAAGTATAAGGTTAGACGCGGTTGGAAGGCAGCTGTGCAATAAACCTGTAATTAAGGGAATGCTTTGATTTGAATTGGTTAATTTCTGGGTGCGAGCTAATCGGGTCTAACAAAATAAGGTATTAGTGTTAATGGTTTTAAGTATTTCCCCTTTTTAATACGACAAGCTGCTTCCCTTAGTCCCTCCTCTTATATCAAATGGGAATTGTAATTGCTGTATCAAATGTGCTTTCATGTAAATTCAGCTGAATTGTTAAGCAGCAAACTTCGCAAATTGCGAAAAATGTCAAACCTCTCCCAGGGATTGTCCAGCATGTCAATTCTTCATGTTATTTCCCCATACGACACCGCACAGACAGTCATACATTGTTCCTCCGGAATGTGAGTTTCTACATTCCATTGTTAAAGGTTGCATATGATCTAAAACGCTTATCTATCTGTATTTCTGAGGGACCGTAAGTCTGAACCTACTGTAGGTATAGTGAGGTTCAGCTTTCTTCTAAAACTTCAGTGACGTCTTTTGTCGGAAGTATATAGGGCTATTGTTTTTCAGTTATTTTTAACACAAATTATATTGTTTTTCAACCTCACAAGTTGCAACGTTGTTACACAACATAAATCCGATTTTCACTTCAGTGAGTTTGTAAAGCTGCTTTGCAGAAGTCATTCATTAAGGATTATTCAGTTTTATGAGAGGAACCTAAACAAAATCAAGAAAATGAAATCCAAATGCTGCCCTGCACAGCAGATCAACTGATTTTGTTAACCCTACTCATTTGCAACCTAGTTGACAATCAAGCGTTGGCAGCCTCTTAGCCAGGCAGTCCAAGGCCTCTCTACCACTCTGTAGCTGTGCCTCAGCAACTGAGGGGCCCCTTTTAGCTTGTGGTCTTTGGCTTAGTCATCGCTTCCCCACACACCACAAGGTTTCTGCAAAGCTCCTTGAAGCCAGTTGGGATTTACAACCTGTGAGTGCTGGCCAGCCTCTCTTAAAAGAGCTCTCCTTCACTCAGGGCTCTGCTCCAGGGCACTGATCACTGCTCTGCTTGGTGGTGTTTGAAGTTATTTGCAAAGGTAAATCTGTAAACAAGAAAGGTATTTGTGAGTTATTTTTAGAAAAAATGATAGAAGGGATAAGGAAAAAATGCCCTGCCTAGCACCTGTCGCTGTGGATCATTTTGCCAGTGTTTCCCCTACTATTGTATAGCAGAGGCGGGCACCCCTGCCTATCACTGTCCCTCCCTCCCCCACATTGGCTTCGATTGGTCTCAATTTATAATTTTGTTACTTTGGGTGAGTCGTGCACCCCACCGAATGCAAAATGTAGGGGGAAAACAATATTATACAGAGTTGTCTGTCATCTGACCCTCCTACATGTGTTCCTTCCTTACTGTAGGAGCTGCGTTCGCGTGAGGAGGAGCTGACGCGTGCGGCGCTGCAGCAGAAGTCCCACGAGGAGCTGCTGAAGAGGAGGGAGCAGCAGCTGGCGGAGCGGGAGATCAACGTGCTGGAGAGGGAACTCAACATCCTCATCTTCCAGCTCAACAAGGACAAGCCCAACGTCAAGAAGAGGAAGGGCAAGTTCAAACGTAGCCGCCTCAAACTCAAGGACGGCAACCGCATCAGTCTGCCTTCAGGTGGGTGTTTCTGACTGTCTGTCTTGTCGCGATAACATTGACTTAAAGACAGACTATCTTCGAGTTGAGAAAAAAAGTTCAACAAATTTTACACCAATGGTAATCTCGGACACCCAGAACAAAAATGTTGTGTTATTTGTTCAAAAGCTCAATTAGGTTCTGTCTTTCTCATAATGTATGAGGTAAGATATTAACGATACTAAAAAAGTTTCCACCCCCTAAACGGAAACTCTCAGCCAAGAGAACGTTCCACTTATAATCAAAGATTGAAATCCGGCCCCCAATTTAAGTACCACCTTCACCCAAATAATGTCAAAATAACCAGTGACGGAAAACCAAAGCAACAAAGCTACTTTTGCTCGTTAGTCATCGCATCCCTTTTGACAGACATTACAATACCGTTTATGTTGTGTAGTCTGTCCACTAGAGATTACACGAATGGTAAAACCTAAACAAGTGACCAACCACCCTGGCCTGTGTCTCTGTTTTCTAGATTTCCAGCACAAGATCACGGTGCAGGCGTCACCCTCCATGGACAAGAGGAGGAGTCTGAACAGCTCCAGCCCCCCCAGCAGCCCCACACTCATACCCCGCCTCCGGGCCATCCAGTGTAAGTACACCTCAGACAATCAATCCACATACTGCATTAACACAGGAACACAACAGACCTGGGTCAAATGCATAACAAAACAATGTAACAGTATCAAATAAAGTATTTTTATGTGTGCTTCATTGTGGCATAGCTGTTATGACTGGGTAAGCTTCCCTTTCCAAATGCTGATGTGGTTCTGCGTGAATGTTTTCTCCCTCTAGTGTGTGCCCGCATTGACAGTATCCGAAGGGGCAGTATGTATGTATATCACCAGGATGTGGATATCACCAGCGAGTGCCAGGCCTCTACTGGGTTTAGGAAGAAAGGCAAGCAACTGTGGCATTGTTGGGATGTGGCCACTGTCTGCTGTGTGTGCACCGGCTAACGTGTTTCTCAACTGCTAGGGTTCTAACAACGGACTACCAGCTGCTGCCTGTGTGCTTCTGGCTACTAAGACAACTTGATGGACTATCATCATCGCTGATTTCAGAAAATGAACTTGGGGTTTATCCTCTGAAAAGCCCAGGGTGTTTCAGGGTTACTACTACTAATAATAATAATATGGGTTTGCTTTGAAATGAAGAACACGTTGGGATGCATCAGAGGTTTTTTGTAACCTGTAATGTTTATCACTTTATCTGATCACAGAAAGTGTTTTTCTATTTGCAACCCAACCTGTTCTTGAAATATTGACATCAAAATACTGTGTCTTTTTGATTTCCTAACCAGTGTTCAGCTGCAGGGATTATATTTCTTATTGCGGTGGAGGTTGTCTTCTCAAATAATTGCTTAGCTACTCAGGTGTTTGAAGACTAATATATCTGCTGTTGGCCTGGACTCTCACAGAGATTTGTCACTGGGGCATTGGAGTACTCTGCCAGTTGTTGACTGATGTTCTCTCCTTCATCACAGTGACTCTGGATGAGAGCAACAGGACATGGGGACGAAGCACCATCTACAAGCCAGAAGAGTTTGATGATGTCAAGAAGGGGATTAAGAAGAAGGGGCGAACGTGGGGACCAAGCTCCGTTCAGACCAAGGAGCGGGGAAACTGTGCTGAAAGGTACAGAACATTAGTGTTTCTTTCCATCTCCATTCAGTATTTCTTCTGTCATCTTCATGGTGTCTGTGTGGGTTGTTTGATGAAACTGACTTGTCCTGGCAGAGTGAGGCCACTGTCTGATGGAAACAACCCCTGGTCCACCAGTCTGGTGAAGTCCCAGAAGTCAGTTCCGTTGGCTGCATTGTTTGCAGAGCAGCAAGGTGAGGGAAATCTGTTTTCTAATATCAGATACAACAATACCATTTCTTAGTCCCTGTCAAAAGCTTATCAATGACTATTTGTCTCTGTCCTCGTCTTTCGTGTTTAGGGACCAATAAAGATGAGATATGCTCACCAGATAGCTCGGACAACAGCAAACCAAAGCAACTGAAGTTCCCCAATCAGGTGTACATCGATCTACCTCTGTGGAAGGATGAGCAGCAGCAGGGGGGTGAGGGGACGGCAGGAGGCTGCCCTGGGGAAAGCCTGGAGGACCCTAGCACCACCTCAGCCAGCTCCACCAGCACCACCCCCCAGCACACCCCCACCAACAGCCTGAAGAGGGCCTCAGCTCGCCGCCGGACAGATACCGTGCTCTCGACGTCTGTGCCTCGATGCTGGCCTCGGTGGGGCTGGGCTTCGACCTGCGTGACACGCTCAAGGCCCCACCGGGAGACGACCCCGAGCCCCAGCCCAGCGTGGAGAAGAAGAAGAAAGAGGGTCTGTTCCAGCGTGCCACACGCTTCCGCCGCAGCACCAGCCCCCCTGGTGGACGTTCCTCCCGCAAGGAGGAAGCAGCCTTATCCTTGTCGGCTGGGTCCCAAGGCCCTGTCAACCTTATCTCCATGTCCTCCATCTCAGAGTGCAACTCCACCAAGTGCCTCCTGCAATCGGACGCGGAGGGGCCTGAGCCCAGCCCTGTGAAGGAGGTAGACCCCAGAGCACAGCCCAACAGCGGCTCCCAGCCACAGGGGCCGGGCAGCAGGACTCCAGCTGAGGTCGAGCCCCTCCCCCAGCCTGCAGCACCAGAGCAGACTCCACCTCAGAGCATTGGCTCTAGCCTCCGAAGGAAGAACTCGGCCGTCGTTCAGGACAGTGAGTGAAAGTCAGGACTGTATAATGCAGTAGTGTTGTTTAATGCTGTGAGGTGACACCACTGTACAACTGCGCCCTGAACGGTTGCAATGAAACTGACTGTTAATTTATTTCCACAGCTAATGGTACATCTGGCTCTCACATGACCTTGTCGGGACAGTCTCCCACCACGACCTCTCAGAAGAAGTCTGACAGGGAGGAGACCCCTGAGAGAGCAGCCAGTGGGGAGACTGCTGCCTCCAGACCCCGGCCTCTGTCCCTCCGGGGCAAACCCCACTCCTGGGGTCTCTTGAGGGGCCAAAACAAGAGCTACTCCCTGGGCCACTACTCTGGTGAGAAGAGCGCCAGGAGCCTCAACATCGTCCTCTCTTCCGCCGAGGTCAAGATGGACTGCTCTCTGCTGGACATGGACACGGAGGGGCAGAAACGTGACTGCACCGTGCCCCTCTGCCGAATTCAGAGCGGCCCCAGTCGCCCCTCCGTCTTCGAACTAGAGAAAAAGTTCTTGTCATAGCAGTAATAAGCTGCCTTATTACCAGGGTACCAGAGCACAATCTTTAACGTTTGAGTTGGATCAACAACTCTTATTTGACATTCCAGGGCATTCCACTGCCCTCATGTTTTTTTAACCTAAATGTGGGCCACTGCTGCTTGATGATACCTGTGCTTTTTTATTTATATCTGTAATATTTTGATAGGTAATTTAATATTGGGGGAAAAAAACATGTTTCAATAGCATCAGGTTGATTGAACAACGAAGGAACACATTCCATTTTTTGTTGTCGCAAAAATGGCGCCATTTTTCTGCACACACACTGGTTTGGATCGTACTTTGCTTTTGTCTGTAAATATATTTTTCTCCAATTTGATTTAATGCTGGTAATTTTTGTTTTCTATTGATTTTGTTCATAGTCTCTATTTTATAGATACCACAGTGTTTATTTTAGGACAAGTTCTGTCCAATGTCAGAGGTAATATTGAATGTCTTAGGCTTATCTTTGACTTCTGTCTCGAAGTCAACACCAGGCTCAACTGACAGATGTAGAGTAACAGTGCAACCAACAACACTGGAGATCCTAGTCTCAACACTGAAACACTGAGCAAGGCCTTGTCATCCACTACTTTACCACTATACGACTAGACAAGCGTTAAACAACTGAACCACTACCACTACTGTACATAGACTATTCAGCATTATTCGCTGCTATGGTTTTTGCGGAATATGACCATTTGGCTCAAAACCAATTCACATGGGGGCTTAGTCTACCTAGCTTCCTGTGCAAACACTATTTTGAAGAACAAAGAGATGGTAATTGGATGGGGGGAAAGTATGAAGGTGTTTTATTTGGCTTATGATAAATGTATATTTTGTATGAATGGTTATCATTACAGTATTGGTTATTTCACACCTTTGTTCATAAAGATAATGCCTAAAGATGGAATGACATTTTGAAAAAACATAGTCCAATACTTGTTTGAGTAACAGTTAGATGCAGTATTTCTTAGCTTTTTGTTAATATGAAAATGATTGCTGACAGGAAGTCTTTTTGATGCACCTAGACTATACAAGTTGTTATCGTCTAAATATTCAGTCCCCATTTAAGTCCCATGCAAGTCATTAGTACCGAGCAACATGTAAAACTGTCCTGTAAATATCCAATGTACAGTATTTTTGTTCGTCCCGTTATACTATTTTCAAAGAATACTGAATGTTAATCTCCTTTTGTAGTACTGTTCTAAATCTTGAGTACTTCTCCTTATTTAAATCAACATTCCAAATGGAACATACCAGTCACCTGTTGAAGTCAGTACAACTGGAAGAATACCTTATTTTAAAAAAAAAAAGAAAAAAATATGTTTAACACTGCCTTTGAGATCACATCATTGTCATAGCTAGAACGTTTATGGGGTCCTTGCTATATCCTGACATGTTATGCCTGCCATTAATACAACTTTGATAAGGCTTTCTTTTTCATACTTTTTATTAGCATTGTGTTTGCTGTGTGTGGGAGAAGAACAGTACAAGAGATTGAGACAACAGACATTTATAGATCTTTAGTTATTTATTTTTTGAAACCTGTTTTATCACATTTTGTTCACGCCACAGAATCCCAGTGCTGTTTTATCCCCATGTTAACAATCACAGGCTTTAAGTATAATACATCAGTTGACCTCAACCTTCTTTTATACTTGAATCACTTCAAGAATGGCTGATTAGCATGATAGGTCTTTCAACCAGCATGAATCATCAGAAACCCTCCACGTTCTTTCTGGAAATGTAAATCAACTCAAGACGACCATACTAAACAAATCTGAATGCATGCCTTCAGAAAGTATTCACACCCCTTGACTTTTTCAAAATGTTTAGTCATTTTAAAATGGGTCCAATTGAGATTGTGTCACTGGCCTACACCCAATACCATGTTTTTAGACATGTTTACAAATTAATTAAAAATGAAGAGCTGAAATGTCTTGATTCAACAAGTATTCAACCCCTTTTATGGCAAGCCTAAATAAGTTCAGGAGTAAGTTGCATGTGTGCAATAGTATAACAAGATTTTTGAATGACTACCTCATCTCTGTACCCCACACATACAATTATCTGTAAGGTCCCTCAGTCGAGCAGTGAATTTTCAAACACAGATTCAGCCACAAACACCAGAGGTTTTCCAATGCCTCGCAAAGGGCACTTTTAAAAAAAAGCAGACATTGAATATCTGTTTGAGCATGGTGAAGTTATTAATTACACTTTGGATGGTGTATCAATACACACAATCACTACAAAGATACAAGCGTCCTTCCTAACTCAAGTTGCTGGTGAGGAAGGAAACCGCTCATGGATTTCACCGTGATGGGAGAAAAACTGAGGTCGGATCAACAACATTGTAGTTACTCCACAATAGTAACCTAAATGACAAAGTGAAAAGCCTGTACAGAATTTTTTGTTAAATCCAAAACATGCATCCTGTTTGAAATAAAGTAAAACTGCAAAAAATGTGGCAAAGGAATTAAACTTTGTCCTGAATACAAAGTGTTATTTTGGGGGAAAATCCAACATCACTGAGTACCACTCAGGAAGGTGTGGTGGCTGCATCATGTTATGAGTATGCTTGGAAAAACTTGAACATCAAGCAATGATGTCAACTTGACAAGAGCTTGAAGAATTGTTTTAATAATAATAATAATGTGCAAATATTGTACAATCCAGGTGTTAAAAGCGCTTAGAGACCTACCCAGAAAGACTCACAGCTGTAATCGCTGCCAAAGGTTATTCTAACATGTATCGAGTCAGGGGTGTGAATACTTCAGATATTTCTGTATAGGGTAGTGTGTGTTGATGTGTGACTTATCAAAACGTCACGCCAGGGTAAGCCTACACAGCCCTTATTTGAAGTGTTTCTAAAATCCCCTATGGTAAAAATGAATGGTGGAAAAACGATTGAAACCATTTCCCTGTTTGACCGCTAGGTTTTATGGGTATCTATGACTCATACTGTGGTTCTCTATAGCAGGGTTTCCCAAACTCAGTCCTGAGGATCAGCTGTGTAGTGCTGGGGGGGCAGGACCGACTTTGGGAAACCCTGAGATAGACGTGAATGAGCTCTGCTGTTGATTTGCACTCTCTGTGTTGACGAAAAAGTAAACAACCTACCATCTCCTATGTTCCCAACACTTTCACCAAAGCTCAAAGTCGCTCATATTCCATGAGACAGATTTTTTATACTGTATTTTTAACAGGCCGTTTGGTTTGTGAAATTATGTAAAAGTAAAATTGACAAATGTATTTTATTAAAAAAAGTTGATTTGTTATGTAGTATCTATCCATGTACATACTTTTATTTGTGACCTAGTGTATGTATTCTAGTTATTTCCTGAATGAATAATCTGTATCGTGTTTTAGGGAAAGAAGTTTATCCAAGAAATTGAATACATTGTAACAGATTTTTTTTCTTCATAGATGACGTTAAATCTGTAAAACATGAAAATGTATGAATGTACATGTAAAAACAAAAAAAATCCTAGTAAACATGTATTATACACACATTTGATGGTTATCAAAAACCATAGTCTGAGAACAAATTGGCATTCTGTTACAATTCAAAACAATCTAAGTCAGAGCATAGTAGTAAGAGTCATTTTATTCAGGGTTAAAACTGTTGCTGCATGCGTAAGACTGAATAATGAAATGTGAAATATATGATTCTGTCCCATGTCATGCTCCATACAGGTTGGTGGAAACAACAAATCTATAGTGATATGATGTTAAAGATACAGTATGAGGTAGGATGTATTCATAAAGAGCGATCAAATGGACTGTCAGTCTGGACTGTCGATCTTACACAAAATGAGTTGTTGTAAGATCTGAAATTGCAATTTATGAATTGTAGATTTTAATTGTTGTCTGAGATGACTGTAGTATAAGACAAACAATTATTGTTCAGATTTGTTTTGAATTATTAGTGTTCCTTGTGTAAATCAACCTCAATAAAGATATCCTCAAGGATATGTTTGTCAAAGCAAAATGAGTAGGTTTTATTTGCATTTGAATACAGACAGTGTAATAAGTCATTTAGCAGACGCTTATCCAGAGCAACTTACAGTCAGTGCATTCAAGTAAGGTAGGTAAGACAACCACATATCACAGTCATTGCAAATAAAAAATACAAATATTCAATAAAGGAGCTTTCCGCAAAATCAGTGCTAGTAAAACTGATTCATTATTTGAATTAGTACACAGGAGACTAATTTACTATGGCTGTGTTTACACAGGCAGCCCAATTCTGATCTTTGTTCCCCATTATTGGTCTTTTGACCAATCACGTCAGGTATTTTTCAGAGCTGATCTGATTGAAAAAAATATCAGAATTGGGCTGCCTGTGTAAATGCAGCCTTAGTAATTCTATAGGAGACGGTAGGTTGTTTTGTCCCTTGTCAACACACAGACTGCAGAGCAACAGCAGAGCTCCTTCCCATCTAACAGTGCAACCCCACCCCAACTACACAAGCACCAACTACACAAGGATAGAAATGATTGTGCTTTATCAATATCTTCCTATTTGTCTAGTGAGGCGGCAAGTAGCCTAGCGGTTGAGAGCGTTGGGCCAGGTCGCTGATTGAAATCCCAGAGCCAGCAAGGTGGACAAATCTGCCGTTCTGCCCTTGAGCAAGGCAGTTAACCCCCAACAACAACTGCTCCCGTGGACATTGATTAAGGCAGCCCCCCGCACCTCTCTGATTCAGAGGGATTGGGTTAAATGCGTAAGACACATTTCGGTTGAATGCATTCAGTTGTGCAACTGACTAGGTATCCCCTTTCCGTTTACTATGCAACAGGCAGTCTGCAAGTGGGATATTTTGTGCTCCCAAAGTTTAGTTTTTGGTTAAAAAAAATACTTTCAAATCACCAAGAATTAATCTAAAAATGAGTTTGATTTAGGAAATCTCATTTTGGGCTTAGTTGTGGTCAATTTGCAGTGTACAAATTATTATAATTGTGTTCCAACCCCCCTAACCATCCACTCTGACAAAAATAGTCCCGTGGCTGAATCTAGTTACCTACCCCTGCTATATGTGTGATAATTTAATTATTGATGACATATCACAATGTTTAATTGTTTGGTGTCTACTCATTGTTTTACGTACAACATTTGTCAACAAAGTTATCGATGAAAGAAATGTGAAGGATCCTAAAAGTGCATCGCTGTGCAGTACCTGAGGTGTTAGTGGATAAATCAGTGTATACTTCCAGAGCGGTTTGATTGTCACAGTATCATGTTGAGTTTCCGGTTTGGCAGAGAAATCCAGGGCTACATTTTCCCCTGCAGGAGGAAATAAAAAAAGAGGATAGAAACTTACAAAATGTCTCAAAGCTAAAACCCAAAACAAATCTGGGTGACTTTACACATGTCAATAATCTAAAAATAAAGAACAAGGCCAGACTACAAAGAACAAAGGCCAGACTCAGATGCTAGCCTAAGCTGGCGGTCTCAGGTGTTGCCTGCTCCCGAGGCGCAAAGTGCTGGGTAACGTAAGGCATACCTGGGGGAAGACATTAGATCCTGGCCCTCACAGTGTGGTGATGCAGGCCCTAGGGCTCCGGGTGCTTCTACGGTCCAGCAGGTGCAAGCGACTCTCGGCCGTCAGGCAGTAGGTGGTCACGGGGCTCAGATCTGAGATCAGGAGCTGTTTGGCACAGCCTTCCATTTCAAATGTTTCCTTCACAAGGATTAGTCAGAGAATAGGCTTAGACAGAAGTGCTAGAGATATTTTGAGTTGTTAATCATAACTCTGAAGACTTCCGAATCACTTGGCAGCACTCATCAAGTAAAAAGCTTGAAGGATTCTGTGAACCTCTTACCTATTTCATAAGTTTATAACTATTCTGTGACCATTTTGTCTCAAGTCTTAAGCTCCATTTATACCTGATGTTAATGTGTAACCTTTGTCCTGATCATGTCCACATTCTGATCGTGCCCACATTTTTAGACAGGTATAGACAATTAAAAGACATTGTGATCAGATCTTTCTGACCACCTCTGGAGGAAGGACATCTTAAGAGTGTAAATAGATCTGGATGGTCAAACTATTTAAATCATCATTATACCAACCTGTAAAATAATTGACAGGTGGCAGCATTGACTTATGAATTCATATTACTTTTGGAAGAATATCTGTGAAATAATTTGCATACACAGAGGGACAAGGACATCTGGTTACAATGCAGACACAGTGGACAGATAAGAGACACCTTTTAATTACCAAGTGTAGACGCGACAAACCTTGATAAGAAAGTGATTGGATCATCGCAATCAGATCCCCAAAAACACGTTAGCGCAAGGTATAAACGGGGTGTTCGAGTTAAAATTCCATTCTTTAGGACAATTTACTAATTATAAATAACAGTAGCTAGTTACCTCCTCAACATCACTCTGCATGAGGTGTATTGTAAATGACATTCTTTGCAGCCTCCTCACACTGATCCAGCTGCCATTAGGTCTCCTGTGGGGAGAGCGTGGAGGCTTGAGCCGGACCACAATGCCTTTCTCCGTCACATGAAGTTTCATAGTCGGTGGGCTGACAGAGGCTGCAAGATACAGAGGTCAAACCACGCGGTCTAGTAACGACAGCTCTGAAATTGTAAATCCTTGTTTGCATAAAACCCTTCTGATTACCCATATACCATGGACAGTAATGAGAAGCACTTACTCTCCCACTTGGGGTTGAATCTGGCGGATAGGACCCATGGTGACTGGGTCCCTGAGTGGGCTGCATGGACCCTGGCGTAGTACCATTCTCTGGGGTCGGACATCTCCTTGCTCAGGTCACAGAACAGCCGGCTGATCCCATGGCACTTCTCTGCATTGGTCCACTGCTTCTCCCCATATCTGAGGTGGGGAGAAATTAAAGGAATAATCTGAGCCTGTATTCATAAAGAGTCTCAGAGTAGCAACATCCCACCGGTCCATATAATCTTATTAGTTATGATCCATAAAACAAAACGTATTCTAGATCAGCACCCCTACTCTGAGACGCTTTACGAATACAGGCCCAGAAATATAAATTGAAACAAAGTAGGATAGGTGCATGTCACGTCTTGATACATGCACGTCTTTTCACCTGTGTTTTACTTGTTGTAAAATGTACAGTCTGTCTAAGAAAATAAGCATTTCTCATTTGTTTGAACAGAAAATTAACAACAACTCCTGAATTGCAATCAGCACATGCCTAGCTCATTGTCCTACAGGATTTTGAGCTATAGAACGATATAGTAAACATATGTGTTCATATAGTAGCCTATGTCAGATTCACAAAGCTTTGACTCAAACAATTTTGATACTCACACTTTCCACTGGACAAAGTATTGTTGGTCGTTGGTAGAGTTGGCATGTTGCTTCCAATGCAAGACATTTCTGTAGTCTAGGGAGTGGAATTTCACCTCCTGTGGGGCGAAGACATCTAGAGGATATTCTTTGCCTGAAATGGAGACCAGTGTCATAAAGCAAGACATTTTCTCCTAACTGGAAGAGAGATACACATTGCAGGCATTTGATATTCTAACCATGCACATGCATCATGTTGAATATTAAGATGGGACTTACTCTCTGAGCAGCGACTGAGGGAGCTGTAGCACAGCAGTAGAGTGGGGATCAGGAGGGATGCCATGTTAGCTGTTGAGCGGTATTATGACATACAGACCTGGTTCAGCTCTGTGCCCTTTTTAACCAACCATAGTTCCCTTTTTTTAACTTCCATGAGAGACACAGTTAACTTGTTTGTGACGTTTTCCCAGTTATATAGAAGATATGAAGGTATTATGACAGAGATCTGGCTCAACTCCGTGCCATTTTTAACTTTGCCTCTCATGGAAGTTAAAAGAGGGAACAAAGGTTTGTGACGACACGGCACATATGGTAATATAGATGAACAAGTAGAAAATTGTAAAGGCAACAAACGTACATTTACTTTGTAGATAATATTTTGGTTTAACACTTGTGAAGATGGATAGAGAAAAACAACTTTGTGTTAATATCAAATGTGCAATATTAGTGTCTTACCTGCTACTGCACTATGTATATACTACTGCACTGTAGATACATAAATTAATTGAATTAACTGGTGCCATAAAGTTATATGTGAAGTTAGTTATGACATTTATTAGGACCCATGTGTGTGGGCAAATTACACCATTGCACGAAAACAAGATAATATTATGCTGGCATGAATACTAACATGTGCTAGTGTAGATGCGTAAAGCAGTGTCATAGGTTCAGGTGTGTGGGTGGATGTTGGCTTGGAGGTGTGTGTGGGTGTTGGGTATTGTACGAGTAGGCATCTGGAACACAGGGGTCTGGAACAGATAAAAAGCTGACCTTTACCATACTTCCTCAATTCAAACTTACTTCAACTTTGTAGTAATTGCCATTTATGGCAATTTGTCCATACCTGTGACAAAGCACAAATGAATAAACCCCAATGACCTTCAGAGTCAAAGTAGGCTTTGCAGTTGATCAAAACATATTACCTATTGCATTTAGAAAGTGCATTATCGTAAAAAATACAAACGATTCTACATAAGACATTCTATGATTCACTTTATATAAATTAAAGTATATTCCATTTTGTTCTATACTAAACAAAAATATAAACGCAACAATTTCAAAGATTTTACTGAGTTACAGTTCATATAAGGAAATCCGTCAATTTAAATAAATTCATTAGGAAATCTATGGATTTCACATGACTGATAATACAGATACGCATCTGTTGGTCACAGATTGCTTAAAAAGAAAAAAGGTATAGGCGTGGATCAGAAAACCAGTCAGTATCTGGTGTGACCACCATTTGCCTCCTGCAGCGCAACACTTTGAGTTGATCAGGCTGTTGATAGTGGCCTGTTGAATGTTGTCCCACTCCTCTTCAATGGCTATACGAAGTTGCTGGATTTTTGCAGGGAACTGGAACACGCTGTCATACACGTCGATCCAGAGCATCCCAAACATGTTCAATGGATGGCATGTCTGGTGAGTATGCAGGCCATGGAACTGGGACATTTTCAACTTCCAGGAATTGTGTACAGATCCTTGTGACATGGTGCTGTGTATTATAATGCTGAAACATGAGGTGATGGCAAATGGCACGACAATGGCACGGCCTCAGGATCTCATCACGGTATCTCTGTGTATTCAAACTGCCATCGATAAAATGCAATTGTGTTCATTGTCCGTAGCTTATGCCTGCCCATACCATAACCCCACCGCCACCATGGGGGCACTCTGTTCACAATATTGACATCAGAAAAGCGCTCGCCCACACAACGCCATACATGTTGTCTGCAATCTGCCCGGTACAGTTGAAACAAGGATTCATCCGTGAAGAGTGCACTTCTCCAGAGTGCCTGAGGCCATCGAAGGTGAGAATTTGCCCACTGAAGTCAGTTACGACGCCAAACTGCAGTCAGGTCAAGACCCTGGTGAGGACAATGAGCATGCAGATGAGCTTCCCTGAGACGGTTTCTGACAGCTGGTGTAAAAATTATTTGGTTGTGCAAATCCAGTTTCATTAGCTGTTCGGGAGGTTGGTCTCAGACGATCCTGCAGGTGAAGAAGCCGGATGTGGAGGTCCTGGGCTGGCGTGGTTACACGTGGTCTGCGGTTGAATTTGGACGTACTGCCAAATTCACTAAAACGACAGTGGCTTATGGTAGAGAAATGGACATTCAATTCTCTAGCAAGAGCTCGGTGGACATTCCTGCAGTCAGCATTCCAATTGCATTCAACCTCAAAACTTGAGACATTGGTGGCATTGTGTTGTGTGGCAAAACTACACATTTTAGAGTGACCTTTTACTGTCTCCGGTACAAGGTGCACCTGTGTAATGATCATGCTATTTAATCAGCTTCTTGATAAGCCACACCTGTCAGATGGATGGATTATGTTGGGAAAGGAGAAATGCTCACTAACAGGGATGTAAAACAAATTTGTGCACAACATATGGAACATTTCTGTGATATTTTATTTCAGCTCATGAAACATGGGACCAATACTTTACATATTACATTCATATTTTTGTTCAGTATATTTTATGAATATCCTTGTGTGAAAACAATGGTAATTTAGAAGTTCTTAAGAAGAAGCAAATCATGTGCAGGCATACAAAGAGTTAAGAAGAGTTTTTGTTAAAGTATCCTGACAACCTTTGACGTGGTTGCCTTGGAGCCATTTTGGGGCATCCCCAGCTGTTCTATCCCATCACTGTTTCACGGCGGCCCTCTTTTCTCCTCCTGTTGATTTACACCTGCTCCCCGTGAGAGCCAGGCTTTTGTAACGGCCCTGAGGCACCCACTTCACATAGATTCTCAGAGGTAGAACAATAGGAATATCTGATTTACTTTTCACTGGTAGTAATTAAAGGCAGAGGAATTGTCTCCTCTTACTGGAAACTAGTCTAGGGGCCTCTTCCTGATGCACAGTCTGCCCATGGCATTTAGAGGAACGAGCGGGTAGTGATTACTTAAAATGTCAAACGAAAGCAAACATACACATCCGGCATTTCTTCCTTATTTAGTAGTAGTACCTTTGTGAGGTAGCATTTCAATAACAGCAGTTGAGCACTTTCCTGTTAAGATCTGCTCCACTATTCATTTAATACTACTTGTTTGGCTTTGATGAAATAGATAGAATTTCACTGACATGAAAATGTCCTTCAGACATCCCTGCAAGCATAACAATTTGTTTGCTCTTTCAAATCTGTATTTAATAACATTATTGTAATTACTATCAATTTAATTTGCTTTCATTGTATAGATAGATATATATTAGTATACAGTGCATTCGGAAACTATTTAGACCCCTTCATTTTCTCCACTTTATGTTATTACGTTACAGCCCTTTTCTAAAATGGATTCAATACTTTTTTCCCCCCTCATCAATCTGCACACAACACCCTATGATGATTGTGTCGAGGCACAGATCTGGGGAAGGGTACAAAAACATTTCTGTAGCATTGAAGATCCCCAAGAACACAATGGCCTCCATCATTCTTAAATGGAAGAAGTTTGGAACGACCAAGACTCTTCCTAGAGCTGGCCGCCCGGCCAAACTGAGTAATTGGGGAAGAAGGGCCTTGGTCAGGGAGGTGACCAAGAACCCGATGGTCACTCTGACAGAGCTCCAGCGTTCCTCTGTGGAGATGGGAGAACATTCCAGAAGGACAACCATCTCTGCAGCACTCCACCAATCAGGCCTTTATGGTAGAGTGGCCAGACGGAAGCCACTCCTCAGTAAAAGGCACATGACAGCCCGCTTGGAGTTTGCCAAAAGGCACCTAAAGGACTCAGATCATGAGAAACAAGACTCTCTGGTCTGATGAAACCCAGATTGAACTCTTTGGCCTGAATGCCAAGCATCACATCTGGAGGAAACCTGGCACCATCCCTACGGTGAAGCATGGTGGTGGCAGCATCATGCTGTGGGGATGTTTTTCAGCGGCAGGGACTGGAAGGCTAGTCAGGATCGAGGGAAAGATTAACGGAGCAAAGTACAGAGAGATCCTTGATGAAAACCTTCTCCACAGCACTCAGGACCTCAGACTGGGGCAAAGGTTTACCTTCGAACAGGACAACGACCCTAAGCACACAGCCAAGACAACGCAAGAATGGATTAGGGACATGTCTCTGAATGTCCATGAGTGGCCCAGCCAGAGCCCAAACTTGAACCCTATCGAACATCTCGGTTGAGACCTGAAAATAGCTGTGCAGCGACGCTCCCCATCCAACCTGACAAGAGCTTGGGAGGATCTGCAGAGAAGAATGGGAGAAACTCACCAAATACAGGTGTGCCAAGCTTGTAGCGTCATACCCAAGAAGACTCGAGGCTGTAATCGCTGAAAAAGGTGCTTCAACAAAGTACTGTAAATGTGTTATGTCTAAAAACGTGTTTTTGCTTTGTCATTATGGGGTATTGTGTGTAGATTAAATAGTTTCCCCCCTCATCAATCAATTTTACAGTAAGGCTGTAACGTAACAAAATGTGGGGAAAAAAATCAAGTGGTCTGAATACTTTCCGAATGCACTGTATATTTATTATTGTTAACTCAGCAAAAAAAGAAATATCCTCTTACTGTCAACTGCGTTTAGTTTCAGCAAACGTGTAAATATTTGTATGAGCATAACAAGAGTCAGCAACTGAGACAAACTGAACATGTGACTAACAGAAATTGAATAATGTGTCCCTGAACAAAGAGGGGGTCAAAATCAAAAGTAAGTCAGTATCTGGGGTGGCCACCAGCTGCATTAAGTACTGCAGTGCATCTCCTTCTCATTGACTACACCAGATTTGCCCGTTCTTGCTGTGAGATGTTACCCCACTCTTCCACCAAGGCACCTGCAAGTTCCCGGACATTTCTGGGAGGGGGGGTGGGTGGCCCTAGCCCTCACCCTCAATCAAACAGGTCCCAGACGTGCTCAATGGGATTGAGATCCGGGCTCTTCGCTGGCCATGGCAGAACACTGACATTCCAGTCTTGCAGAAAATCAGCCATACTGCTCGTTCTGTGCGTGGTGGCATTGTCATGCTGGAGGGTCATGTTAGGATGAGCCTGCAGGAAGGGTACCACATGAGGGAGGAGGATGTCTTCCCTGTAACGCACTGCGTTGAGATAGTTTGTCGTCATTGCAGGCACAGTCCGATGATGATGTGACACACCGCCCCAGACCATGACATACCCTCCACCTCCAAATCGATTCCGCTCCAGAGTACAGGCCTCGGTGTAACGCTCATTCCTTCAACGATAAACGTGAATGAAAGACAGGGTCCTGAAAAGGGGACGTTTCTTTTGTTGTTGAGTTTATTTATTGAATATGGGGAAATGATAGGGGAAAAGAAAAGTATATATTAAATACAATATAATTAGTTTGCAAAATAGAAACAGCCTTATTATTTATAAAACAATAGATAATTTCAGCTATATGAAAATACAATATACAGATAGTGCACACTAAAACCCAAAATGATTAGGTATGAGGTAACCCAAAGGCCGCAGATGGTGATATTGAGTTAATCTTACTGTCCAAACGCAACTGGCAATATACTCGTATCCCCCGTGGACAGGTTTGTGGACAGGTTCGTACCTAAAACATTCTCCATTCAGGCTGCAAAGGCTTTGATTTCCTCCTTAATTTAATGGCGAGAAGGCGGACAAAAACAGGGAAACTATGCATACTTTCCTCATGAAACACGATGTTCCACCATGAGTGGCTAAATGTTAGGTTGCAATCAGGTTGTAGCAGTCGGTTATTTACCCCAAGCTGAACGCAGGGTGCAACATCAGGAAGTAGCATTCCTAGGCATTTGCCACTCTAGCATGGAGGTGGAAAATGGTGTTTCATAAAGAAAGTATGCATATTGTCCACGTTTTCTTCAGCCTTCTCACCATTAAATGGGATACAACTGTAGGGAAAGGGGGGTACCTAGTCAATTGTACAACTGAATGCATTCAACTGAAATGGATCTTCAGCATTTAACCCAACCCCTTTGAATCAGAGAGGTGCAGGGGACTGCCATAACCGACATTCACGTCTTCGGCGCCAGAAAGTACAGCAAGTTAAGCAAGGCATCAGAAATTATAGCAACAGAAATTATCATCACCATAGCAATCCCCTTGCATTGGTATAACTTGTTCATCTGAATATAATAGGACATGTTCCTAATAATATTTTTGAACATGTAAATGTTCAAATGTAAAAAGTGCAAATAGAACAAATATACACAGCACAAGACAATAACCTAATGAATATATTCATTCTGCTCTCCCAACTCTTATATTCCCTTGCTACCTTAGACAACATTGTCACTCAAGAAGGCACAGTAAAATAATATCTGGATAAGAGGAACTTGCTTTTTTTGTACAAAGATGCTATAGGAAATGTCTTAATTTGCCCTAATGAAATTCAACATTACAATGGAGCATGCAGGTCAGGAACAGTGGCGGTTCTGGACCATTTCAACTGGGGGAGCCAAGCTGGGGCCAGTTGTACTGTTAGAGGGGCCAGTTACATTAGACGTTATTGTTGTCATATCGTTTTCTTCACGATGGCAAAAATTTGTTATGCAACAATTATTTCATATTCCACATTTAGGGGGCCCACAAGGGGTCCAAAATTGTTGTCACAGAACCGCTAGTGATCAGGAATGAGGACATTTCCTTTTGACACTAGTTCCTAGCATGCAATACCACGGATTACCACTTGGGGTTTCACATTGTCTATGCCTGGTTCCCCTGAGTAGGCAACATTCCAAAGTGATGAATATGAAACATAATGAAGGCTAGCCCTTTGATTCTCCTCTTTATCTCCACCACCCAAATAATGAGAGGAACAGGGAAATGATTGGTAGCTGAGCACGTGCAAAGACAAATGTGTTTGTTTTTCATGATCGTGTTATGTCAGTTACCTTCCTTAAATTGCTTGTAAATAATGTTTTTATATCGTTGGAATTGTACATTTGTATGATTGCGTGCAGGACGCCCTTGTAAATGGCACCTTGGTCTCAATGGGATTTACCATATTTTCCCAATATTATCAACCTTTCTCTTGAGAAACTCAGATTTTGTATCCTGTAACAGTGTCCCCAGGACTCATTTCCTCTATCACAGGAATAATCACAGGTCTATGGGGGGCAGTCATAGTCCGACAGCTCAGAGAAGTCACTCTTCACCTCCAGTCCCAACCCTCTCGTTACCTCCAGTGAAGAGCCTGACCCCTCGTTAGGCAACATGACCTCCCCACCGCTCCACTCCTGGTCCTTCAGTCCAATGGGGAGGCGGAGGACCTCTTCCTGGGGGGTACTGATGACTGTGAGGGTCTCATCTGGCAAAGATTCCACAGGGGTCTGCAGCAGGGGGGGAGCCACCTGTTTGTACCTCACTCAGGATGTCTCTCTCAGGGTGCATAAGTGACCTAACTGAACCCATATGTGACAGCATGGAAGCCTACCAGAAGAGAACAGACATTACTCAGTCAAACATTTTGTGGGTGAAATATGTTTTTCATGTGCTATTGTTTTGACAGTGTTTGCAGGAAGTAGCATATCAAGTATGATAACTCCAAAGGGAACATGACAGTTTCAGGAGAGCACATATTGGTACATTGTAGAAATTATCTCTACATGACTATAATCTAGTCTATATGTAGTAGTTTTATGACTAAATCCACTGCAGTGCAGGCCAAACAGTTGAAAGGCTGAACACACCAAAATCTTTGGTTGATGGAATGAGCCACTTGTCAGTTTCCTGTATATCAGCCACACGATGAACGCAATCACCACCATGGCAACGACAGGGATCACAATGTAGAGGGCAGTGTAGCTAGGACCTACAGGGGACAAGTCCAGCAGTTAGACTGAAAGTCAAACTGATTTCACATTCAAAACAGTACAGTGTCCGATTTGAGCATTTACTGATAAAATCAGCCATAATATGACAATACAAACACGTATAACTTTCAAAGCACGTATCAGATATTAGCAGATGTGGTTAATCAAATGATTACAGACAATGTTTACTAAACGATAACAGACGTACTGAGATCTAATATAACTTTGACGTTTCCATCAGGTGAGAAATTAAGAGTCTTACCGGAATCACCATGCTTCTCATCAATGCATATGTTCTGGTGAGCTGAGACATGAACATTGTTCATTTTTCCTTTGATCTTGATGCAGTGCTTGTCCATCTCTCCATCGACTGGTATTTCAGCCTCACACGCATGGGGTTGCTCGCAAGAGCAGGTAAAACTATGCTCTTTCTGGGGAAATAAAAAAATGAATATATTTAGCCTAAATTCCAAAAAAACAGAAAAACCTGTTTTATATAATGTTCATAAAAATATAGAAATGTGTTCCCTTTTTAAAAATAAAGCTTCTTTGCTTGCAAGTGAAAACTATTTGCAGCAGGTATACACATGAGAACATTTCTACAAAGGTGGTTCCCAGAAACCATCATGTAGTAATTCCTAAGTCATGATTTTCCGTCAGTTCTCACCAAGTGATCTGCGACAACCATGTAATCAAATTCCATATGATCCCGCCATTCGTCTTCGATGATGGCATGTTTGTAGATGTGAAACGGGTGAATGAATTGAACTTTGATCATTTGACTGGATACAACAGAGATGTTGACAGGTGGGAAATCCAATGAGCCTAAAAAACACACAAATTACCATTACTTTGTGAAAGAATCTTGAGGTCAGAAATATGTGCAAAATCTCCCAGCTCTGAGCATTGTGTGGACAGATCAACAAAGAAATGCTACATGTGCTGCAGTGCATTTACAAACCCTTTCAAGATACTACTAGCTGTCAATCACTACATACTGTTTAACATTGTTCCCATAATTTGTCTTTTGGTTAGCTCAGTGTGAGAACTTACACTGTACATCCATCAGGTCTGTATAGACTGTATAAGTAAATGAGTGAATGAAATTTCGGAGGAATTTGTATTCTGTCCAACAATGGCAGTCAATAGGAAACGGTAGCCCTCTTCTATTACTTTGGTAAATGAAGAGACATCGCAGTGGTAGAGTGAAGTGTTTGAACAAATTAACGCAGCACTGAAAAATAGAGGAAAACAATTGTTGTGGGTTAGTGGCAACCTCTGATTTGGACTGAAACGTTAGTTCACAATTACAATGGAGAAGCTGACAACGAACTGTTGACAGGACTTTACATTTCTATGGGTCTTGCTGTTATTGTAATGAATAACTGCAGTGCATGTCAATCTTCCAATAACTACTTGAAATTGTGCCAATTGTGGTAAGAAGCATTTAATATTCACCAGCTATATACACTACATTGGATAGACTAGGCCCTATTTGGTGAAAAATATCAATGAGCAAGATTAAGCAACCAATATGCTGCAGCACCTACCCAGAATATTTTCTTGTCATTTCCACATTGAACTGTGGCTGCAGAGATGGTTCACTGTAGTTCCAATAGATCACATTGTGAAAATTGTGGCAGATGAGGCTCACGTTGACAGGAGGAGGAACTGTAGGGTAAATAGTAGAAAGTCAGTCCGAATCAACAAGCTCAGTCCAGACAGAGATTTATACTTACCATATAATGACTGTTTTAAAACTGTGCTATATATCTATAACAGCATTACATACTAGCAATTAAATATATCCAAGTGATGTTGCAACAATAACCTGTATACCAGGGGTCCCCAATTACAGTCAGCTGTGGGCCAATGTTTTCTTGAGTGCATGTTAAGGAGACCGTAAAATAGTTATAAATAATTTGTACACTTCAAATTGACCGCAAGAATCCAAAAACAGATATAGTATTTGACAAAAACAGAATCATGATTCAAACCTTGATTACATTGGGATACAATCACATATGCCTCTATTTATGTGTGGGAATAACTGGGAACAGATTTCCTAAACTTGAGATTTTACAGTCTTGTCCAACAACAAGAGGGGGCAAATAAAAAACATTTTGTTTAAATATTATTTTTGTCTCTGAGAAATTAAGCTAATTGATTGCACCCAAATTTTCATTTATAGGATTCATATAAATCTTCAATAAATGTAGTACTTAACATCCGATTTGGACCATACATCATACCAACAATGAGTAAGACATGAAGAATCCAATAAACTGATCAAAAGTCACCCACGGACCCTCCACAACCCACACCAATCAAAACCCAACAACCAGTATACAGTATCGGTTCTCCATGAAGTAGTATGGAGCTGCTGCTTGGAGTATTGCCTCTGTTTTTTCCCCCCTGTTCAGAGAAATTAGCCATTGAAGTCGCTCAGATTTACTATAAATTAGTGTGAAAGTACCAAGTTTTGCCCACTAGATGCTGCTGTTCTTCCTACTAACGCCACACATTTATCCATGTGGCTGGTCTCTTGTGTTTATTAAATTAAATCACAACCTTTTCTTTGCAAATTTGGGTAGAAAACCAATAGCTTGCTCATGATGAAAATAGATTGTATTGTCATCCTCACAATTTATGCCAGTCCTCCATGAAAGCAATTTAGTTTGTCATTTTGCTAGGCTTTTTTTTGTGTCCAGGAAACAGCCTTTGTGTGTGGTTTAATCTCTTCAAAAATGTATGGATTCGTTAGACCATTCCTGGTGAACAAGCAAACCATTAGGCTACAGCAGATCTAAATGGTTCAATGTTATGGTCACTAATATTCTTCAATGGTAAAAGTCCCAAACACACACTGTATAGTGTTTTGCAATGGTAATAATGGTATTGGGTTGGGTTTTATGGTAAATGTCACTAATCATTATAAATACATTTTCTAATAATTGCATTGAAAAACATATATGACTGCCATGCAATGGTTTACAATTGTATTATTTTATTAGGGTTTTCACAACATTTTAGTCACTAGCCCATTTCTCCATCCTAGTTTTGGGCAAAATCTTCATATGAGAATTGTACCATACAGCCCTCAGAGAGTTGCCATTTGTTTGACTATTTAAAGTGAGTTGGGTTGAAGCATTAGGTTGCGAAAAGAAGGACAAACTGAATTGCTTTCATGGAGGACTGGCTTGAACACACAATTAATTTTCATAATGAGAAAAGGCTATTGGTTTTCTACCAAAAGTTGCAAAGAAAATGTTGTGATTCATTTAATAAACCTGCTAAATGGATAAAAGCGTGTGGTGGCAGTACCAGGAACAGAAACATCTAGTGGGAAAAACCTGGTACTTTCACACTAATTTATGGTAAATAATCCAACCTACTTAGATGGCTAATTTCTCTAAGCGGGTAACACATCACCAGATTCACAGGGAATACATTACAAATGGTGAAGAAGCAATACTCCAAGCTGCAGCTCCATACTACTTGTCAAACATAGAGAACTGATAGTGTATACTGGTTGTTGGGGTGGGATTGGAGTGAGGTGTGGGGGGTACGTGAGTGGGTTTTGACAATTTTGTTTGATTCCTTGTCTTACTCAATTGTAGGAATAAGTTTAGTCCAAATCGGATGTTGGGTACTATAATTTATGAATATTATGTGAATCCTATCATTTAAAATTGACAATTTGCGTGCAATCAATTAGCTTAATTTCTCAGAGACCAAATTAAATTCCAACAAAATAATGTTTCAGGGATGCTAATCTTATCAGTTTCTAACAGCAGAAACAATTTCAGAACAATTTGAGATGGTGAGTGTCATGGCTTGCTGAAATGAAATGGAATGACCCAGATGCCATGTTTTCTGGTGTTTTCCTGATTGTTTTGTCCCGAAGCAATGTATTTTGAGAGTTGGGCCCATAGAATGAGGCATTAAAATGCTAGAATGGATATGAACCTTCTTATGATGGAATAAAGGTCAGCCATTTTTGTCAGGGAGCTGGTCAACCATGGTTTGCCAGTGCTGAGATTAGATAGTGTAAAACAATGAATTTGAATCATTTATGTGCACTTCATGCTTGTTAGCTAATTAGCCAGCCAGTTATAGTTTTATTCCATTAATAATTTAAATGAACTGCCAATTTGCCAACATTCCATTCAAACAATGTAATCAATCCACAGCCATACACTGGCTGAAATTAGTTGAAGATTAGACTTAGACAAGTTGTAAATGCAACAAGTACTAATACTGTATCATATAATAACACACATCTTTCCAAGGAAACAAAAACTACAATAATGGTCTGTTTACATAGCCTCTAAAATCTATTTATACAGAGAATGTGTATAAAACACAAACTGTATTTATAATTATGACAACAATTCGGATATATTATGCCATACTTTGATTTTCCTGCATAAGTAAAATCAGGATTAAGCCTCTACTGCCATTCATTCCAATTTACCCTTTGCCAAGCCCCACCCCAGAATATTGGGCAACCAATACCAGTACTTCATTGCTTAGCAACCGTCTCTAACCAAGCTCTTGTCTGAAGTCTTTGGACAAGATCTCGTTTCAAAAGCATGGAAGCCAATGAGGGCTGTGGCAAAAACAGTTCTTAAAAATAAAATGAATATACTGTATATTATTCTGTTAATACTGTTGCATTATAAACATAGTAGCTTTAAAAGCCATGTTTGTGGGCATTTGCAACCTTTTGTAGCCTCATGCTACCGTGTACTGTAGTGATGGGGGGAATCAATACAGTTACATATTAGGATATTATTTTTGATAATATATCATATTGACAATATTATTTTTGTGCTAGTTGGCTGTACATGCACCAAAACGGCAGTATTTTTCCTTCATAGGTTGTTTTCCATCTTCTTTTTAAAAATGGGGAGCCAATTAGTTTTCAGCACTTTTATTTCCATGACTGATCAAAACTTGTTTTCAAATGGCTCCCTCTTGTCCCTCTGCAGTAGACATATGGTGTTGCACCCCACCTTTTGCCCTCAGAACAGCCTTATTTCGTCAGGACTCTACAAGGTTCCTCAGGGATGCTGGCCCATGTTGACTCCAATGCTTCTCACAGTTGAGACAAATTGGCTGGATGTCCTTTGAGTGGTGGACCATTCTTGATAGGCACAGGAAACTTGAGTGTAATAAACTCAGCAGCGTTGCAGTTCTTGACACAAACCGGTTTGCGTCAATACGCCATTCAAAAGGTACTTAAATATTTGTCTTGCCCATTCACCCTCTGAAAGGCACACAATTGTTTCAAGGATTAAAAATCCTTCTTTAACCGGTCTCCTCCCCTTCATCTACACTGACTGAAGTGGACTTAACAAGTGACATCAATAAGGGATCATAGCTTTCATCTGGATTCACCTGGACAGTCTGTCTGGTTAGTTTATACCTCCACAGTTTACTGGGCCTGTATATTGTATGTAAGCCTATAATCATGGTTATTCCTTTGTATTATTTTCCATAGAACCACTTATTACACTCTCACTTTTACTGTGAGCCATCAAATTTATTTAACTAGGCAAGTCAGTTAAGAACAAATTCTTATTATCAATAGCTCTTAGCAATGCTTGTTTATGACTTAAAGCCTATCAACTCCCGAGATAAGGCTGCCAATACTAAAGTGCCTATAAGAACATCCAATAGTCAAAAGTATATGAAATACAAATGGTATAGAGAGAGAAATAGTCCTATAATTCCTATAATAGCTACAACCTTGTTACGTTCCCCAGTTTCTGTGTTGTGGTTTTGCTTGTGTGTGTGTTTCAGGATGGCTTCCTGAAATTCCCCCATTGCTAATTGGAGCTGACCCCGCCCCCTCGTCAGGATACAGCTGTATCCCATTACAGACTCCTCCTCCAGCTATATAAGCCAGTGTTCTGTTGCTCAGAAGGGAGATGAGGCTCATGGCTGAGGATGAAGTGTGTCCTGAGTTTATTGTTGTGAAGAGAGATTTTGTTATGTACTATGTTAGTTGTTGCTGATTGTTATGTTCTGTGTTAGTTTGTTGCTCAAAGAGAGCGAGCTTCTTATATATCCTGAGTTAGTTTTTTCTCAGAATTGTTGTGAAATAGTTTGTATTATTCTGTTTCATTTGTTCCCAGGGTGAAGGGGAAGGCACCTAGGGAGTGCTTAGGCAAGAGGCCTGCGGGCATACATAACCCGTAGTATTTTACTGTCTATGCACACTAGGTAAGACCTGGACGGACCACCCCCTGTATTTTGGTTAGCGCGCCAGGAGGCGCTAAGTTAAGTAAGTTGTGGTTAGGCAGGTAAGGTAGGAGGGGACTTTGACTTTCTTTGCTTTGGTTTCGTTCAGCCCTTTTCCCCAAAATTACCATGTGAAGTAATAAATTCCCTGTAAACGGTACCACTCTCTGTCTTTGTCATCCTTACTCGCACCTACAGTCCCATACCTCTTTCACTCCACAGGAGTTGAGTTGAAGCAGGGTGTTGCGTTCCCTCTTCCTAGAGGCGTACGTAACAAACCTAAAACTTCTTAACTGGGAATATTGAAGACTCATGTTAAAAGGAACCAGCAGCCTTCATATGTTCTCATGTTCTGAGCAAGGAACTTAAACGTTTGCATTATGTGCCATGTAAAAAAAAAAGCTATTTTACTTTCTTCTCGAACACTGTTTTTGCATTATTTAACTTCTTTGGGAGCAGCGCACGAGGTGACCGTTTTGGAGAGCCTGGCATGCCCAAAGTAAAAGGCCTCATATTCAGGCCCAGAAAATAGGATATGCACATATTTAGTACCATTGGATAGGAAACACTGAATTTTCTAAAAGTGTTAACATTTTGTCTGAGTATAACAGAACGGATATGGCAGGCAAAAACCCAAGGAATTTCTGTCCTGGAAAAAGTTGTTTTGACACATTGCCTCATTTGGAACCCCTCCCTTATGAAAATGCCCATATAAGGGCATATGAATGCAGTACCTATTGCTTCCTCTGGATGTCAACAGTCTCGAGAAAGTGTTCTGATTCTTTTTAGATGCTTTTAGAGCATAGAAGAAGACGAATAAGGAAGTGGCCACACAGATGTCAATAGAAGAAAACGCGCGTTCACGGCTGGCGTGCTCTTTGGTTTTTTCCTTTCTTATCGCCCAGTTTATATTCCGGTTGAAATATTATACTATTTATACATAGTGTTCCTAAGGATACATTTAAAATTGTTTGATTGTTCTTGGACAAGTTTGTAGGTATAAGTTGAACGAGTTCTCTTCACGTTTCAATGGAGGAGTTGACGCTAGCGCCCCACCGATCCCTAAGAAGTTAAAGCAAATTGAACATGTTTCATTATGTATTATATTAAGTTAAAAAAAGTTAATTGTTCATTCAGTATTGTTGTAACGGTCATTTATTACATATATAAAAATCTGCCGATTAAATCGGTATCGGCTTTTTTTGGTCGACCTCTAGACTAGACCACGCCATAAAAACCACTGAGGGTATAGTAATAACCCATACATGAAGTTAGGCATGTGTCAGATGACAGAGGTGTCAGACTGTGATTTTCTCTGTGGTGTAAGTGTGAAATCTACAGTGAGTTTCCCGCTGAGGTTGAAGGAACAAAAAAACTTTACTTAGGCTACTGGAATACAAATATAATGCAAAACCAACTGACAATAAACAGTGCTCACCACTTACTGCAAACTAGCACCTTTATTGACAACTGACTACTTTTTGTGTATCAGTCCACTGCCTGAATAAAAGAAAACACATATACTGACAATAATGTAGCGAAATCGGGAGTTAGTCCTGACTTGAAACAAAAAGTGAGCGCAAAAGGGGGTGATAATCAAGCATTGCATGCATATCATCACATTAGAGTGGCATAGAGCAGTAGAGTAGAGGCACATACAGAAGTTGCAAATAAAGGGAGCATTTTTAGTAGCCAAGGGCCCTGGAAAATTTATAAACGCATTTCATGCAATTCTGTCATTTTACATGACTACGGTATTAATCTTTTTTTTATACCGCACAAATGATCAAAATGGCAGGCTACTTTCACACTGCTAACTCAGAAAGATATCAATAAAAACGACCTTGTCTTGAATCTATCAATAGCCTAGCCCTAATTCTCACTAACAGGGATGTAAACACATTCTCCATACACAGAAAAAACGTAATTCTCTCAAATTCTGTGGACAAATTTGTTTACATCCCTGTTAGTGAGCATTTCTCATTTGCCAAGATAAGCAATACACCTGACAGGTGTGGCATATCAAGAAGCTGATTAAACAGAATAATCATCCGACGTTGTTTTAGAGAATTTGGCAGCATGTCCAACCGGCCTCACAACCAGCAACCACATGTAACCACGCTACCCCAGGACCTCCACATTCGGCTTATTAACATGCTGATCGTCTGAGACCAGCAACCCATACAGCTGATGAAACTGAGGAGTATTTCTGTCTGTAATAAAACCCTTTTTGTGAGGAAAAACTCCTGATTGGCTGGGCCTGGCTCACAAGTGGGTGGGCCTATGCCCTCCCCAGTTCACCCATGGCTGCACCCCTGCCCAGTCATGTGAAATCCATAGATTATGGCCTAATTTATTTATTTAAATTGACTGATTTCCTTATATGAACTGTATATCGGTAAAATTGTTGAAATAGTTGCATGTTGCAGTATATATATATATATATTTTTTCAATTTATCAGGGGTGCTGCAGTTCATTTAGAAACCCTCACACGGCTATGATTGTGTGCAACACTGGAGAGATGAGAGTTGCAGGCTCATGTCTATCAGAGCAGATTTTGGTTCTCAAACATAGGTTACAATGTTGCATAAACCTGGGCCAGAACATAAAAATGTTCACATAAAGCTTTTTTGTGGGGGCAGGAAAATTAACAGAGGCAACTCTAATGAACTTTGATCGCTTTTATATTGCAAAAACTGAAGAAGAAAAAATGTAACGCCAGGATCTCTAAACAAATAGGTTCGGAGAAAAAAAACATCCTAAAACTGAGAGGTGTCCGTGTTGTGCCGGAACCGCCACATACACTTGAAACAAATAGGCAAACCGAAAACTGCAGACAAAAATGCTTTCTGCTACTTTCTACAATGAAGAACGCGAAAGGGGGGTTCTAGCTTGTATGGCGCCCTGGGCTCCAAGAACATTAGCATATTGTACAGTGGCCTTCAGCCTGCATTATGTTGTTGAAAGAATTAAGCAGGAATACTGTTCTAAATACTTACAGTAACATCAGCTCCAAGTGATTAATCAAAGCGTCATTTAAAGCAAACTATTTTAGGGCAAAAATTACTTACCGTAAGAGACGACATGTTGGCTTAAAACCAAGATCAGGGAAATGCGGACTATCCTTACCCCGGCCATTTTAAAATGTTGTCGAGTCTATGTAAAACTATATGAAATGTATCTGAATGTCCATATGAATAGGCTACACATACTTCAGATCATTTGAGAGCCTTTTGTCTGTCTAAATAAATATACAGAAAAAATGCATTTCCAGCACAGCTAAACCCCAGGACATTGCTCAAATCGGCAGGCTACACAGTAAACAAATTCCAATTAAATGTTCCTGTCGCAACTACCAGACCCGCCTATTACACATTTTTACTGCAATAGGAAAAGTCACGTGGAGTGACATAATACTGCAGTGCGTCGTGATTAAGTTTAAAATAGCTACGCATCGAGGATCAATGGTGAAAATGCCAATCTTCGTGGTCAATCTTTGTGTAAATACTTACAAATTTCGAATACAATCTTAGTACCAATAATTACTTATATTACACCAGATGTATGTCTCTGAACTGATTATTTAAATATTGCACAGTCATGGATGGCCATAGCTTTTTGGGGGGCCCTAATAACATTTAAAAGCACGTTTCTACAATTCTACCCATTTTGCCATGGGGTGGAGAGAAAATGTTTGCAGTTTTGAAACAAATTTCCTGAAATTGTTAGCTGACATGGCTAATTGAGTTACTATCAGTGACTGAAATAACAAGAGGAAAACTGCTTATGCACAACCAAATTTCGAAATTGAACTTTGTGTATTCTACTATTCTAACAGCTGAAACAACTGCTAAGTCGTTGTCGTTGAGTGGCATAATGTACAACATCCATAACTATAACGGGTAAGACTCAATTGTGTAAAGGACAAGACAGACCAACACAAATGTCAGTCATGCGCAGTAGATTACCTGCTGGGTGTCGACGCACAGTGGCCATTTAACATGTACAGTCATTGGGAAATTATCCGAAAATTACTGCCAATATACTGTGGTCTGAGGCTACGCAACTGCTGTGCAAGGCCAACGTTAATGTTGGTCTGTTGTGTCCTTAATTGGAAACAAAGTAAGACGAGACAAGCCATCATCTTCAACAGTGCATTTATTGTCACATGTATAATTGAACATTGACTCCACAGTGCTTCTATCAGAACACAAGCTGGGAGGATTAATGACACCAAAATGTACACAAGAACCAATGTGTTGGAATATAATAGCAAAAAAAAAAAAACAGTGCTTAAATAATGAATTGAATAAGTGCAAATCATTTCACCAGGAGGAAAATGTAACCTTGTTGGTATCCTTGTTGTAGGCTCGGTAAGAGAACTCATGTCCCCACAGATAAGGCAGGGAAGTACTCAGGGTGGTCTGAGTTTGGGGCTAGGACACAAGCCTGGAGAGAAGCACAACAGGAATATGTACATAAGTGGTGTTAGAGGATAGGATAGGATTCTAATACATATTTATTTCATGCTTCTAGAAAGAGAGGTTTCTTCATCTCACAAAATTGTAATTTTTATGGTTGTCTTGTAATTGTTGTTATTGTCTTGTCTGTATTTTGTTCAATAACACTTTGTTTTATTTTTTTACGTTTTTAGCATTTCCAGTCACGTTCACTTAAAAATAAAACTGCTCTGCTCTGTGATTAATGGGTGGGATGTATAATACACACATTACCACCACTAAAAATGTAATTATACACCTGTTGCACTGTGCATCTTCCCAGTATCAATCAATGTTATTACCCCCAAAAGTTGTTGGGTTGTGGTGTGTGCTGTACTCACTGGTTCCCCCACATATATTTCCTTTGTGTGTGTGTGTGTGTGTGTGTGTGTGTGTGTGTGTGTGTGTGTGTGTGTCTGATTCTCCACCTCCCTCTCCACAGGCTGTTGGACGCCCTTAGGTGGGATGCCTACTGCATCAGGCATCACGCCCATCACTACAGAGGGGACAGCAACCATGCTAAACCATCTATCACAGCACTAGCATTTATAATGAAAAATCATGAAAATGTTTACTTTTGTAACTTATCTCCATAGAGTGCTAACCCCACCCCATGCCCATAGGGTCTTAAACAGAGCTAAAGTTCAAGGGCCCACAGCCTCCTCTCTTCTCCTCAGGGGAGATGCCTCTGAAAGACAGGAAAACAACTTTACATTTACCATGTTGTAAACAATGATGACACATGTTCTCATTTGCTAGACTAATAAGCAATCACGTTCCACTGTGGCGTTAGTATTCTCTCTTCCCCCTCAGGTTGAAGCTACCGGTAGTATCCATGTTTCTGTGTCCTCCTCTTCTCCCTCTGCCCTGTCGGACCCGGCCGTCAGAGTCTGCATAATAGGCTGGCCTGGGGAGAACATCAGTGAGGGAATACAGTTAATCAATTTCAATCAATAGAGTTAATAAAACATTTTCACAAGGCAATACACAATAAAACATTTGGCGTGAGTACGACAGTTTCAAGCTCATTGGAAAGCCACAAGCCTGGGAGGCGATGGAACAAGAGACCAGGTTCCATGGATGACACATCTCCACAGAATAAGACTTCTTGATGGAGTGCTCCTGTGGGGGCTCCTCTTGGTTGGTCCTGCGTTCACTGAGGACGGCTCGCCTTGTGCCCCTCTAAGCCTCGTCTCACCCCTCTGCTCTCATTTTGTACATGTCAGATAGAAAATGTAATGACAGGCCAGATGGTAACAGAACATTTGTTGGCAAACTTTCAAAATATCAACAAAACAAAATACGTTAGACAAGGTGGGATCTTTTTGTGTTGGTAAAATTAATTCCTCAATAAATGTCAGGGGAAACACTTTTATGTGCAGATACTGATTTAATAACCATCATATCAAAGTAGACCACACTATCTACCTAGAGTTTTCATCTGTATTTTTCGTAGCTGTCTACATACCACCATAGACCGATGCTGGCACTAAAACCGCGCTCAATGAGCTGTATACCGCTATAAGCAAACAGGAAAATGCTCATCCAGAGGCGGGGCTCCTAGTGGCCGGGGACTTTAATGGAGAGAAATTTAAATCAGTTTTACCTAATTTCTATCAGCATGTTAAATGTGCAACCAGAGGAAAAATATTTCTAGGCCACCTTTACTCTACACACAGAGACGTACAAAGCTCTCCCCCGCCCTCCATTTGGCAAATCTGACCATAATTCTATCCTCCTGATTCCTGTTTACAAGCAAAAATTAAAGCAGGAAGCACCAGTGACTCGGTCTATAAAAAAGTGATCAGATGAAGCAGATGCTAAACTACAGGACTGCTTTGCTAGCAAAGACTGGAATATGTTCCGGGATTCTTCCGATGGCATTGAGGAGTACACCACATCAGTCACTGGCTTTATCAAAAAGTGCATCGAGGACGTCATACCCACAGTTACAGTACGTACATACCACAACCAGAAGCCATGGATTACAGGCAACATTCGCACTGAGCTAAAGGGTAGAGCTGCCACTTTCAAGGAGCGGGACTCTAACCTGGAAGCTTAGAAGAAATCCCGTTATGCCCTCCGATGAACCATCAAACAGGCAAAGCGTCAATACAGGACTAAGATCTAATCATACTACACAGGCTACGACGCTCATCGGATGTGGCAGGGCTTGCAAACTATTACAGACTACAAAGGGAAGCACAGCCGAGAGCTGCCGAGTGACACGAGCCTACCAGATGAGCTAAATAACTTATATGTTTGCTTCGAGGCAAGTAGCACTGAAATATGCGTGAGAGCATCAGGACGTGTATTCCGAGCACGCGCTGACCAACTGGCAAGTATCTTCACTGACATTTTCAACCTCTCCCTGTCTGAGTCTGTAATATCAACATGTTTCAAGCACTAAGGTAACCTGCCTAAATGACTACCGACCCGTAGCACTCACGTCTGTAGCTATGAAATGCTGATCATGTCTCATATCAACACCATTATCCCAGAAAACCTTGACCCACTCCAATTTGCATACCGCACCAACAGAACCACAGATGATGCAATCTCTATTGCACTCCACACTACCCTTTCCCACCTGGACAAAAGGAACACCTATGTCAGAATGCTATTCATTGACTACAGCTCAGTGTTCAACACTATAGTGCCCTCAAAGCTCATCACTAAGCTAAGGACCTTGCGACTAAACACCTCCCTCTGCAACTGGATCCTGGACTTCCTGACGGGCCGCCCCCAGGTGGTAAGGGTAGGTAAGTCAAAGTCACCATTATTAGTCAGTTGTACAACCGAATGCCTTCAACCGAAATGTGTCTTCCCCATTTAACCCAACCCCTCTGAATCAGAGAGGTGCGGGGAGCTGCCTTAATCAACATCCACGTCTTCGGTGCCTGGGGAACAGTGGGTTAACTGCCTTGTTCAGGGGCAGAACAACAGATTTTTTCCTTGTCAGCTAGGGGATTCGAACTTGCAACACTCCGGTTACAAGTCCAACACTCTAACCACTAGGCTACCTGCCGGTAACAACACATCCACCGCGCTGATCCTCAACACGGGGGGCCCCTCAGGGGTGCGTGCTCAGCCCCCTCCTGTACTCCCTGTTGACTCATGACTGCACAGCTAGGCACAACTCCAACACCATCATTAAGTTTGCTGATGACACAACAGTGGTAGGCCTGATCACCGACAACGATGAGACAGCCTATAGGGAGAGACCTGACCGTGTGGTGCAAGGACAACAACCTCTCCCTCAACATGATCAAGACAAAGGAGATGATTGTGGACTACAGGAAAAGGAGAATCAAGCACGCCCCATTCTCATCGACGCGCGGCTGTAGTGGAGCAGGTTGAGAGCTTCAAGTTCATTGGCGTCCACATCACCGCCCAGGCAGAGACAGCAAGGGTGGTTCGTTGCTCCAGTGCCTTTCCGTTCACGTTCACACTCCTGGGCCAGACCACACTCAATCATAGGACCTACTGAAGAGATGAGTCTTCAATAAAGACTTAAAGGTTGAGACCGAGTCTGCGTCTCTCACATGAATAGGCAGACCATTCCATAAAAATTGAGCTCTATAGGAGAAAGCCCTGCCTCCAGCTGTTTGCTTAGAAATTCTAGGGACAGTAAGGAGGCTTGCGTCTTGTGACCGTAGCGTACGTGTAGGTATGTACGGCATTCACAGTGTAGGTTGGAAAAAGTATTTGAACCCCTAGGCTAACGACTTCTCCAAAAGCTAATTGGAGTCAGGAGTCAGCTAACCTGGAGTCCAATCAATGAGATGAGATTAGAGATGTTGGTTAGAGCTGCCTTGCCCTATAAAAAACACTCACAAAATTTGAGTTTGCTATTCACAAGAGCCATTGCCTGATGTGAACCATGCCTCGAACAAAAGAGATCTCAGAAGACCTAAGATTAAGAATGGTTGACTTGCATAAAGCTGGAAAGGGTTACAAAAGTATCTCTAAAAGCCTTGATGTTCATCAGTCCACGTTAAGACAAATTGTCTAAAAATTGAAAAAGTTCAGCACTGTTGCTACTCTCCCTAGGAGTGGCCGTCCTGCAAAGATGACTGCAAGAGCACAGCGCAGAATGCTCAATGAGGTTAAGAAGAATACTAGTGTCAGCTAAAGACTTACAGAAGTCTTTGGAACATGCTAACATCTCTGTTGATGAGTCTACGATACGTAAAACACCAAACAAGAATGGTGTTCAAGAAGCCACTGCTGTCCAAAAAAAACATTGTTGCACGTCGGAGGTTCGCAAAAGTGCAACTGGATGTTCCACATCGCTACTGGCAAAATATTCTGTGGACAGATGAAACTACAGTTGAGATGTTTGGAAGGCACACCAACATCAAAACCTCATCCCAACTGTAAAGTATGGTGGAGGAAGCATCATGGTTTGGGGCTGCTTTGCTGCCTCAGGGCCTGGGCAGCTTGCTATCATCGAAGGAACAATGAATTTAAGTTTATCAAGATATTTTGCAGGAGAATGTAAGGCTATCTGTCCGCAATTGAAGCTCAACAGAAGTTGGGTGATGCAACAGGACAACGACCCAAAACACATAAGTAAATCAACAACAGAATTGCTTCAACAGAAGAAAATACACCTTCTGGAGTGGCCCAGTCAGAGTCCTGACCTCAACTCGATTTGAGATGCTGTGGCATGACCTCAAGAGAGCAGTTCACACCAGACATCACAAGAATAATGCTGAACTGAACCAGTTTTGTAAAGAGGAATGGTCCAAAATTCCTCCTGACCATTGTGCAGGTCTGATCCGCAACTACAGAAAACGTTTGATTGAGGTTATTGCTGCCAGGAGGGTCAACCAGTTTTTAAATCCAAGGGTTCACATACTTTTCCCACCTTGCACTGTGAATGTTTACACGGTGTGTTCAATAAAGACATGAAAACGTATAATTGTTTGTGTTATTTGTTCAAGCAGACTGTGTTTGTCTATTGTTGTGACTCAGATGAAGATCAGATCAAATTTGATGACCAATTTATGCAGAAATCCAGGTAATTCCAAAGGGTTCACATACTTTTTCTTGCCACTGTATAAGGGACATGCAACCATTCATTCTTCAAGCTCTTTCCCTGACTGCAGTCAGAGGGGGATCTACCTTGCAGCTGCTCATATCTATTAAAGATTCACTATTATAATGATAAATTAGTCTCTGGATCGAGATTTCCACAAGGCCTACTTATTAACCCGTTTAGACCATATTTTTCAACTATTACTTGTGAATATGAGAGGGCCTGTGAGATTCCCACTTATCAGCGTTACTTTTTTTTGGGGGGGGTTGAAGAACATGGCTAAGACCTGAAATAGCTTAGTTGGCTACTACGTTCTTATCTAATAGCCTAATAAAAAATCCATTGCAGGAATGTCAAGTTGTTATATGTTAGTGTTTTTTTTTTTACCACAAAATGACCAATTATGAATAGGGCCTAGAGCTAGGCTTTACACAGCAAGCTAACACAGGCTTGTGGCACACATACCTGGACTTGAACACAGTCTTTCATACATACAAATGGGTTCAAAACGGCATAGGCTACATAAAAGTATATATCGTAGGCATATCTCATGGGATTTTATTATTTTACTTCATATATATATAAATACAGAGTGCACAAAACATTAGGAACAACTGCTCATGACAGACTGACCAGGTTTCCAGGTGAAACCTATGATCCCTTATTGATGTCACTTGTTAAATCCCCTTCAATCAGTGTAGATGAAGGGGAGGAGAAAGGTTAAAGGAGGGTTTTAAAGCCTTGAGACAATTGAGACATGGATTATGTATGTGTGCCATTTCGAGGGTGAATGGGCAAGACAAAATATTTAAGTGCCTTTAAACAGGGTATGGTAGTAGGTGCCAGGTGCACCGGTTTGAGTGTGTAAAGAACTGCAATGCTGCTGGGTTTTTCACACTCAACAGTTTCCTGTGTGTAACAAGAATGGTCCACCACGCAAAGGACATCCAGCCAACTTGACGCAATTGTAGGAAGCATTGGAGTCAACATGGCCAGCATCAGTGATGGAAAAAGTACCCAATTGTCATACTTGAGTAAAAGTAAAGATACCTTAATAGAAAATGTACTCAAGTAAAAGTAAAAGTCACCCAGTAAAATACTAATTGAGTAACTCTAAAAGTATTTGGTTTTGAATATACTTAAGTATCAAAAGAAAATTTAATTACTAAAATATACTTAAGTATCAAAAGTAACAGTACAAATCGTTTCAAATTCCTTAAATTAAGCAAACCAGACGGCACCATTTTCTTTTCTTTTTTTACAGATAGCTAGGGGCACACTCCCACAAGCAGACATCATTTACAAAACTAAGCATGTGTGTTTAGTGAGTCTACCAGATCATCAGTAGGGATGACCAGACATGTTCTCTCGATAAGTGTGTTAATTGGACATTTACATAAAAGTACTTCTTAAAAAACAGTAATGTAACTTTTGGATTACCCAATCTCAGTAATGTAATCTGATTACATTCAGTTACTTTTGGATTACTTTCCCCCTAAGAGGCATTAGAAGAAGATAAAAATGTATGGTACCAATTGAACCACATCTATTGCAGGATAAATCAGTGTTAAAGTTTACATAGCTTGCCATACATGGATGTTAAATTTAACTTTATTGGTTGGTTATGTAGGCTTCTTCTAAACCATCGCTTTCAACTACATATCATAATATGATTAAATTAGATCTTTACATTAAAAACCAAAGTCTATGAGAATTCCAGTCATTCCAATACATGTTATACCCCTTGATCTTCAAGAATAACACTTGGAAATATGGAAGTATAGATTAGACATTGTTTTACCTGGGCATAACCCCAAAACAAAGTATTTATTAGCCAGCCCTACTCTGTTGTTTATGTTTTTGTTGTCATGGAGGACTGATTGGTCTCATTGATTCGAGTGGGAAAATAAATGCTGCGCTCATGAAATGACATGCTTTGAGAACTACTGAAAAGTGCTATTTACATGTGAAAAATGAATGCCATATGCTGCATTTGCTATAGGCCTATTGTTAAACTTTTTGTTGGTGACACTTTGGTATCTTGATAATCCACAGATGAAATTGAGGGATGGGCCCGGATAAATGTAACCACTCTCAGATTATTAGAAAGAGCCTGACCATCCATGATATCAAAATGATTTTTTTAACCATGTTATGAGGCTATACAGTGTTTATTTACATTTACAATGTTACAAACATTGGAGAAAACCAAGCTTATATTTTGGGTTCTCATGGAGTGTAACAGTTGAACTAAGCTCATGAGGCATTTATAAGTTATATTCTTAAAAAATCTATGTATATATATATATGTAATTTATATGTCCAAAAATTGATGTAGCAACTACAGATTGCCCCTTTAAGTCTATCAAAAGTGTATGAGTTTGAACATGTGTCCATTAGGCCTATGGATAAAAAAAATTTATCAGCATGAATTAGTTATAGCAATAAAAGCCCCACTTTTATTCCATAGGGTGGGATTCGCACTGTGTAGCTGTTGCAAGAGCACATTTTTTTACTGGCTTTCCACTGGTTTCAAAAACAATGATTGATAGGCAGTTTAAACTTCTTGAATTCTATCATTATTGGGTGCATGGGCATCTCGGCCCTCACAGTTAACATTCATTTGAAGAGCATAACCCGGGGTGTTTTTGAGTGGTTCAATCAGAGTTTCCTCTTGATTGCTAGCAATAGCATAAATTCTTTGTTTAACAGTGTTATCTAACAAAGGTATTGATTGGAGTTTCTGTGTCTCGGCCTCCCCACATTGTTTTCACCATATCAATTGCGACAGTTAATATCAAAGTCTCTGTAAGAGTATGTGGTTTCATAGCGTAGCTTGCCACTGACGAAGAGAGAGGTAGCGGAGCAGAAGATCCGGGAGATGGAGGAGATAGGGTTCATCTAGTCATCCAACAACCCTTTGAGGCCTCTGTAGTCCTAGTCAAAATGAAGGACGGCTCATGGCACTTCTGTGCAGACTACAGGCAGCTGAACTATGTAACCATGAAGGATTCCTATCCCCTCAAGTGCATAGATGATGCACTGGACTAGTAGAACACACAAGGTGCAATATCGAAAATTGGCTATTTTTCTTTTGATATGTCAGTCACTCAATTAGCCATGTCAACTAACAATTGCAGGAAATTTGGTTCAAAACTGCAAACATTTCTCTCCACCCCATGGCAAAATGGTTAGAATTACAGGAAGTGTTATAAACTTGCAAAATGTTCTCTCTGCCCCATGGCAAAATGTGTATAATAGTAGAAAACGTGCTTTAAAACTGCAACATTTCCTCTACGCCCCATGGCAAAATGTGTAGAATTGCAGGAAATAAACTCCCCCAAGAGGGCAGCCAGAAAGATGTTATGCCTGTTAGGGCAACCATATAAAATCAAATCAAATCAAATTGTATTTGTCACATACACATGGTTAGCAGATGTTAATGCGAGTGTAGCGAAATTCTTGTGCTTCTAGTTCTCGCTGAGGGCCCGCAAAAATAGATTCAATGACATACATCTGGTGTAATATAAGTAATTATTGGTACCAATATTGTATTCGAAATGTGTAAGTATTTACACAAAGAAGTTCGCCATTTCCCCCTTCACCAAAATGGGGGATCCTGTTTTCTGCAAACAATGCATGCAGTTCAGCGGTTGCCCTGGATCTTCGTCTGCAATGAGAGGGTGCAGTCGTCCTGCGCTTGTTCCCTGAGTTAAGGTTGGGTTTGGGGGAGAGGAAGCTGATCCGAGATATGGAAACTTCATTACATGGTATCACCGCACGGGAGTTTTCCTACTGCCAGTAAATGTTTGTAGCAGGCGGGTCTAATGGCTGATACATGAACATTCATTGGAAGTTGCGTACTGTGTAGCCTGCCGATTGGAGCAATGTCCTAGTTTTTGGCTGTGCAGGAAATGCCTACTTTTATTTGGACAGACAAAAGGCTCTCAAGTCATGTAAAATAGCAATAGCCGATTCATATAGACATTCAAATACATTTCATATAGTTTTACATAGGCCTATTGACTCGACAAAATAAAAAATGGTCGGGATAGGGATAGCCCACATTTCCCTGATCTTCGTTTTAAGTCAACGTCATGTCGACTCTTACGGTAAGTAATTCTTGTCCTAAAATAGTTGGCTATAAATGTTGCTTTGTGATTAATCACTTGGAGCTGATGTTACTGTAAGTATTTAGTACAGTATTACTGCTTAATTATTTCAACAACATAATTCAGGCTATAGGCCAACTGTTAAGTGCTAAGGTGTTGGGTTGACAGTCGCTGGACCTGTGTTCGAGTCCCGGTCGAGTCTACCCCCGAATTCGCTACAATATTGTTAGTTCATGTGTTTTATTTTATTCAGGCGGTGGACTGATACACAAAAGGTTGTCCTTAAAGTAGTTAGTTGTTATCAATAAATAAGGTTTCATAGTTTGCAATAGGTGGGGAGCACTGTTTATTATCAGTTGGTTTTGCATTATATTTGTATTCCAGTAGCCTAAGTAAAGTTTTTTGTTCCTTCAACCTCAGTGGGAAACTCACTGTAGATTTCACACTTACACCACAGAGAAAATCACAGTTACAGTAGACCTCTCTGTGGTCTGACACCTCTCTGTCATCTGACACATGCCTAACTTCATGTGTGGGTTATTACTGTACCCTCAGTGGTTTTTATGGAGTGGTCTAGTCTAGTGTATTGTGCTCCACAGAACAGAGGATATTGCCTTTCTCAATTTTAAAGTAACATTAATGTTGTGAAACTAAATCCGGAAGTGTATTTCCCCAAAACAGCACAGATGCTGTGTGAGGAAATGTTTGTACGTGCACTACTTACCATACAAAATGGCCCACTGAAACATGAGTACTTCTTTGTAATTCATTTATTAAAAACATTTGCAGGCTTTGTTATATCCAACATCCAAGTATCCCCAGACAATGAGACCAGTTCCTTTCTGACTTCATACAGGCTGATATTTTCACCTTCCTCAGCTAATAGTGCCAGGCTTCTACTGCAAGTGAGATGTTATCTTCCCTGCAATCACTTACTATACCATATGTTGTGCTGGAGATTTATCAGGTTGTTTAACTTGCACACAATGCAGCCCATATCTTTAATATTTACCAGAGAACTTAAAGCTGCACATAGAAATGTGAGATATATATATCTGTCATTCTCAAGCATATGGAGCGGCAGGTAGACTAGTGGTTAGAGCGTTGGGCCAGTAACCGAAAGGTTTCTAGTTTGAATCCCCAAGCTGACAAGTTAAAAATCTGTAGTTCTGCCCCCTGAACAAGGCAGTTAACCCACTGTTCCTAGGCCATCATTGTAAATAAGAATTTGTTATTAACTGACTTGCCTAGTTAAATAAAGGTAAAATAAATATCTAAGAAGTGGTAGATGTGCTCAATATCTTTGCTTCCCGTTCTTACATTTATTTTGGGGTCTTTCTGGTTTTGTACACCAGCTTCAAACAGCTGAAAATACAATATTTTTGGTTATTGAAAATATAATTCACAGCAATTTAGATGGTACAATATTCTCTACGCTATTCATTCCTTGTTTTGTCACATCAACAGAAATTCAAATCAAATCAAACTTTATTTTTCACATGCTCCGAATACTACAAGTGTAGACCTTTTTACCGTGAAATGCTTACTTACAAGCCCTTAACCAACAGAAGAGTTGAGTTAAGAACATATTTACCAAATATAACAATAACATCACAATAACGAGGCTATATACAGGGGATACCGGTACAGAGTCAGTGTGCGGGGGGGTACAGGTTAGAGGTAATTTGTACATGTAGCGGCAGTGTACAAAATAAATGGAGGGGTTTCGTCAATGTAATAGTCCGGTGGCCATTTCATTAATTGTTCAGCAGTCTTATGGCTTGGGGGTAGAAGCTGTTAAGGAGCCTTTTGGTTCTAGAATTGGCGCTCCGGTACCGCTTGCCGTGCGGTAGCAGAGAGAACAGTCTATGACTTGGGTGACTGGAGTCTCTGACAATTTTATGGGCTTTCCTCTGACACTGCCTATTATATAGGTCCTGTATTGCAGGAAGCTTGGCCCCAGTGATGTCCTGGGCCATACGCACTACCCTCTGTAGATGCCGAGCAGTTGCCATACCAGGCAGTGATGCAACCAGTCAGGATGCTCTCGATGGTGCATCTGTATAACTTTTTGAGGATCTGGGGACCCATGCCAAATCTTTTAAGTCTCCTGACAGGGAAAAGGTTTTGTTGTGCCCTCTTCATGACTGTCTTGGTTTGTTTGGATCATGATAGATTGTTGGTGACGTGGACACCAAGGAAATTAGGCAAACTATTACAATTTTAACATCCAGCTATCATAAACCATAATTTATTAGCATGGGATTTTTTTTTATTCTACCGAATACCTGCACAGAACAGTCAACATGCATGTAAGCATACAGTATATTTTTTTATTCCTTCTTGAAATGGAGTTGTGGGATTTTGGTGGTTCCTCAAAGACAGCACCTGCTCTTGTGAAATAACAGTGACGTGCTGCTGTGTTCTGTTGAAACGTTTCAGACATAATGATCCCCAGAGTAATTCGTAGAAAGAAAAAAACATTGTTTTGTGGATCTCCCCGTTACAATTTTGCTCTGAAGTCAGTTTCTATCTTTTGTTTTTCTTTAATTCCAAACTGATTAAGACGATTTTGATTTACCGGTGGATTGAGTTTAACCAAATCTTTCACAAATAAGGAGCTAGGCTGATCATGAACCTGTATCCGCAATTGTGTCTAACAAATAGTAAAGGCTGAACCGAGAAGACCATGTAGAACAGGCACTATTACAGATATATTAGGTGCTATGGGTTAGGGTTCAGCCACCACAAGTCTGTCCGGCAAGAATAAGTCCAAGATATCTTCAGAAGTGTATTCAGATAATGGTTCACCACACCACACTACTTTTGTATAAGTGAGAGTGTATTAAAGTGGTTCTATGGAAAATAATAGAAAGGAATAACCATGATTATAGGGTTACATACAATATACAGGCCCAGTAAACTGGAAGTATTCAGGTAGCCTAGTGGTTAGAGCGTTGGGCCAGTAACCAAAAGGTTGCTGTATTGAATCCCCGTGCTGACAAGGTAAAAATATGTTGTTCTACCCCTGAACAAGGCAGTTAAATTCCACTGTTCCCCAGTAGGCCATCATTGTAAATAAGAACAAATTCTTAACTGACTTACCTAGTTAAATAAAGGCAACAAAAAAATACACTGAGTATACAAAACATTAAGAACATCTGCTCTTTCCTTGACAGTGAATCCAGATGAAAGCTATGACCCCTTATTGATGTCACTTGTTAAATCCACTTCAGTCAGTGCAAATGAAGGGGAGGAGACAGGTTAAAGAATGATTTTTAAGCCTTGAAACAATTGAGACATGGATTATGTATGCCATTCAGGCAATATAAAATATTTAAGTGCCTTTGAACAGGGTATTGACACAAACCAGGCACACCGGTTTGTGTGAAGAACTGCAATGCTGCTGGGTTTAGAAGAATGGTCCACCACCCAAAGGACATCCAGCCAACTTGTCACAAGTGTGGGAAGCATTGGAGTCAACATGCGTCAGCATCCTTGTGGAACACTTTCGACACCTTGTAGAATCCATGCCACGACAAATTGAGTCTTCTGAGGGCAAAACGGGGGGGGGTTCAACTAAATATTAGGAAGGTGTTCCTAATGTTTGGTATACTCAGTGTACATGCTATTATCTAAAATGTCTATACCGTACTAGTATTAACATAATATATATCCTAAACAATGCAGTTGGCACACAGCATAAATGAGCAATGCATGACTGGCTAAATAACTACACTGCCTTAGCAACACACAACTAAAGAGCAATGTCATGTACAGTACTTACCCTTAGATGCACACACTAACACAAGTACCAATAAACTTGAGGTACAGTTCAACGAGTCCAGTCACTTCTGACCGAGATCTCACTCAGAAGACAGGAGCGGGGTTCAGTTAGGTGCACGGGGAATGGCAGACTGTGATTGGCTGATACAAGTGGGGTTACTTGTAGGTACCACTAATGAGAAAACAAGGGGTGTTGGGCTAATACAACAAATACTAGAATAGTTATGATGTAACTCCCAAATAAGAGCTGGCCTTTTTAACATTCAGTGTTAGCAAGTCTGGACAAGTGCAGACTTTCCACAACACTCAGCTTTTATACAAAAAAAGAAGATAAGCACTGACAATGTGTTGTGTAGCCATTTATGCGTCACCTCTTCATTTCCCATGGAAGTGCTAGTAAAACCTCACCCTGAGAGAGTGGCCATGTTTTCTCAGAGCTGAACATTCAGTCTCTACTATACTATATAAATGGTCTCTACAGTGGCATTTCCTGTCTTGAGGGCAGAATCAGCACTCTCCCTAAGGTGACAGACAAAACACAGTCTAATCCTCCAACTGTGATTGCCACTTTCATTTGTATAAAGAAAGTGAAACATATTGGCTCAGTTTCTGTCACAACACTGATTGTACCGATTAGTTTACATCCGTAGTTGTGACTATTGAGACTCTGAGCACGGTCCTGTTATGTTTGGAAATTAATACGGGTTGTCTTGTCTTCCCAGTTGTAGGCCTAGGCCTACAGTATATGGTGTTTCTGTTGTTGAAGTGGAAGCATTGCAAATGTATCATTGGAATTACTGTCAAGTGGAATCAACTGCAAAGACAAGATGTCATGAGAAATTCAGAAAAGGACTGAATACACTGGGGTGCAATTTTGTATGCAACATCATTTAACGTATCAGTTTTTGTGCACTTGTGAAATCGGCAGGACATTTCAATATTTATCTTGGGGTATGTGCTGTAGTGGTCTACATCCTGATTTGTTGATAGGCCTGTGATTCAGAAGACAGGACGGTGAACAGACCATGACTCCTCCATAGTGTGTGTGTAAGACACCTTCAATAGAGTATTTGGATAAAAAGATAATGATATCATTACTATCACAAACTATGCAATGAATATTTGGTGCCCTTCATCATCTCAAAAAGCCCAGAGCAGCTGTATTCGATGTCTTAAAGTATGACAGAATGCAGAATAGTTATAATAGATGTCATAAATGATAGAGAACGTATTCTTGTGTGTTAAGATGTTCATGGTAGGCCTGAAGGCCAATCAAGGTTGATTAAATTAAATAATCTTTATACAAGTCTCGTGACTTTACATTCATTAATCTAATGACTGTTACTTATCTAATCAACTAACTATGTTTAATTGTTACCCGATTTAAATTAATCATGTAACAATTAACTCATTAGGAATTGGGGCACCACGAGAGCGGTTCTTTAAAGAGCCCAAATTAAACTCTATAGGTCTTAACCTATATCACAAACATAAAGTCAACTTATTAATCATAACCACACATGATATTCATTCTGAACAGTCGTAACCTCCCTGCGTCTGCAAAAACTCCAGCCTTAGTTATGATTCAGTACTACACAAATTGGTTGAATGAATTATTTATTTACTAGCTAACTAAATGGTAACACAGGATAAACATACACACTTAATACATTAAAAACAAGTCCCTAGCGGACTGACACAATATGGCAGCTTGTTAGAAAAGACATGGGAGGGCGAGAGAGAGAGAGGGACAGAGACATAAGACTTTGCTACATTTAGAAATTACTCTCACAGTAATCATATACTTTGCACACGAACCGCCGCCTGTTTGGAGTAAGAAATCATAAATGTATTTATGTGTAAATGTCTTGGTTCGCTGTGTATCTCTGTCGGAACCAGGCCGCCTTGGAAAGGTAATTGGGCCTTTTTGCTGCACGCTTGTAAGGGGTCCCCACCAGTCTCCTACTGTTGCTCTCCTCTGCCGTCGCCCGGGATCCGGCGACCCGTCGTGTAGTCCTGAACAGAACTACAGAGCTCACTATACTTCCACTCGCTCTGGAAGACAATTATTTTAAGATAGGCTAGACAGCCGTGTCGATGGTTCTCAGTGGTGTGATGAGAGTAGCGTACTATGGTGATTTGAGAAGAGTAGTAGAATGGTCCCACTTAAATTTGCTTTTCTAGATACTTTACTTAGGACAGCTAATCAGCCGTACCAGTGATTGTCCGGGAGGTGACTTCATCGTCTCTACCCCGTGTTGAGATTTCAGAGTTTGAACCACTTTGGACGTGAGCTGCAGCTCAATGCCTCAGGTTAAGAATTAACATATCAGACCAATCGTTTTATACAGTTCGTTCAAAAGGGGCGGTTCTTGAGCCTCTCTGACCTCACTCAAGGGGGTGGTGACTACTTACTTGTACAAAGTTATCGAAACAATTTCCTATTATAGTTTCTAAGATCACATCCCTCTCAAAAACACTTTCATAATTTTAAATATTTCATACACAACGTAGAAGATGGAAACTTCGTACATGAAGTGTATACTTTTCAAGTTACAGTATTTCCTTTATAACATTTTTAATGACATCACAAAATAACAACCAAAATAACTTTATTATTTTTTAGATTGCCTCTGACCATTCCCCACGTTCTATGATAGAAATATTGTTCCAGTATTCGCTTTAGAATGTGTTAGAGGTTTTACTCAACAATGAAATTAAACACAGACTACCCTTGCTAATCAGGAGACTCTCGAAAATGTTTTGGTGGACTGTCAATACAATTGCTCCACAGGGACCTGGTAAGATCAAGTTTGTAGCATGGCTAGCACGGATGGCTCTGATTATGCACTGTCAGCTTGCAGTCGAAGCTACAAAACACTTTTGGAGCTAACAAATAAATGCTTCAGAGTTCAAGTAACTGACAAAATTCAACATCAACTGTTCAGAGGAGACTGCGTGAATCAAGCCTTTGTGGTTTTCATGGTCGAAAATCTGCAAAGGAAACCACTACTAAAGGACACCAATAAGAAGAAGAGACTTGCTTGGGCCAAGAAACGCAAGCAATGGACATTAGATTGGTGGAAATCTGTCCTTTGGTCTGATAAATCCAAATTTGAGATTTTTGGTTCCAACCACGTGTGTTTGTGAGACGCAGAGTAGGTGAACGGATGATCTCTGCATGTGTGGTTCCCACGTGAAGCATGGAGGAGAAGGTATGATGGTGTGGGGGTGCTTTGCTGGTGACACTGTCAGTCATTTATTTAGAATTCAAGGCACACTTAACCAGCATGGCTACCACAGCATTCTGCAGTGATACACCATCGCATCTGGTTTGCACTTAGTGGAACTATCATTTGTTTTTCAATAGGACAATGACCCAACACACCTCCAGGCTGTGTAAGGGCTATTTGACCAAGAAGGAGAGTGATAGAGTGCAGCATCAGATGTCCTGGCCTCCACATTCACCCGACCTCAACCCAATTGAGATGGTTTGGGATGAGTTGGACCTCCGAGTGAAGGAAAAGCAGCCAACAAGTGCTCAGCACATGTGGGAACTCCTTCAAGACTGTTGTAAAGCATTCCTCATTAAGCTGGTTGAGAGAATGCCAAGGGTGTGCAAAGCTGTCATCAAGACAAAGGGTGGCTACTTTGAAGAATCTAAAATATAAACAATATTCAACACAAAGTTCAACACTTTTAAGGTTACAACGTTATTCCATATATGTTATATCATAGTTTTAATGTCTTCACTATTCTACAATGTAGAAAATAGTAAAAATAAAGAGAACTACTTGAATGAGTAGGTGTGTCCAAACTTTTGACTGGTACTGTACATTTGGAGAAAACAAGTTATATTAACTGGCTAGCTATTTAGCTAGCGTTAACAGCGTTTTCAAAGGTGGCCAATGATACTGAGAGCTAGCAAATAATCCAACAAAAGTATAATTTAAGAATCGAAAAATACTCAATTTCAGGAATCACTGTCGCAAGTACCCCTGGTGCACTGTTAAATTATTTAGCCATTAATTGTTTGTATTTTTTAAAGAGAACTTTTTGAAACGAGAGCTTGTCCAACGATGCCAGACAAGCTTGATTCGGTTGCTATCCAACGGAGCACTGCAATTGATTGCCCAATATTCTGGGGCAGGCCTTGGCAAAGGGTCAATTGGAATGAATGGCAGTAGAGGCATATTTCTGATTTGTGATATCAGAAATGTTGAATGTCAGTATACAGTATCAGTTCTCTATGTTTGACAAGTAGATGGAGCTGCGACTTGCAGTATTGCTTCTTCACCATTTGTAATGTATTCCCTGTGAATCTGGTGATGTTTTTCCCCATTTAGATCAATTAACCATCTAAGTAGTTTGTCCTTCTCTTTGCAACTTCAGAGGCTAATTACTTTGAACAGGGGGAAAAAACATCACCAGATTCCCAGGTCTCTAATGGATGAATTACAAAGGATGAAGAAGCAATACTCCAAGCAGCAGCTCCATTTTACTTGTCAAACATAGAGAACCGATACTGTATACTGGCTGTTTGGGTGGGGTGTGGAGGGTACGTGGGTGGCTTTTGATCAGTTTATTGGATTCTTCATGCCTTACTCATTGTTAGTAAAACATATGGTCCAAATCGGATGTTAGATTATATGAATCCTATAAATAAAAATTTCCAATTTGGGTGCAATCAATTGGCTTAATTTCTCAGAAATCAAATTATATTTCAACAAAAGAATGTTAATTATAATCTTATCTGTTTCTAACTACAGAAAGGATTTCAGAACAATCTGAGATGGTGTGTGTCAATCCTCTTTCTTGTGCTTTTTGAGGTGTAATGACTCATCTGTATTCTTCAGATACTGTGTACAGCAGGATTCCGCAATAGGTGGCCTGCGGGACAAATTATTTCCCCCCCCAAGTTTTCTGAGCAATAATAATAATAATACAAAAATAATAATAATTATTGTTGTTGGACATAAGACTGTAAAATCACCAATTTAGGAAATCTGTTCCTAGGTATCCCCACACATACAGTGGGGAAAAAAAGTATTTAGTCAGCCACCAATTGTGCAAGTTCTCTCACTTAAAAAGATGAGAGAGGCCTGTAATTTTCATCATAGGTACACTTCAACTATGACAGACAAAATGAGGAAGAAAAATCCAGAAACTCACATTGTAGGATTTTTAATGAATTTATTTGCAAATTATGGTGGAAAATAAGTATTTGGTCACATACAAACAAGCAAGATTTCTGGCTCTCACAGACCTGTAACTTCTTCTTTAAGAGGCTCCTCTGTCCTCCACTCATTACCTGTATTAATGGCACCTGTTTGAACTTGTTATCAGTATAAAGACACCTGTCCACAACCTCAAACAGTCACACTCCAAACTCCACTATGGCCAAGACCAAAGAGCTGTCAAAGGACACCAGAAACAAAATTGTAGACCTGCACCAGGTTGGGAAGACTGAATCTGCAATAGGTAAGCAGCTTGGTTTGAAGAAATAAACTGTGGGAGCAATTATTAGGAAATGGAAGACATACAAGACCACTGATAATCTTCCTCGATCTGGGGCTCCACGCAAGATCTCACCCGTGGGGTCAAAATGATCACAAGAACGGTGAGCAAAAATCCCAGAACCACACGGGGACCTAGTGAATGACCTGCAGAGAGCTGGGACCAAAGTAACAAAGCCTACCATCAGTAACACACTACGCCGCCAGGGACTCAAATCCTGCAGTGCCAAACGTGTCCCCCTGCTTAAGCCAGTACATGTTCAGGCCGTCTGAAGTTTGCTAGAGAGCATTTGGATGATCCAGATGAGGACTGGGAGAATGTCATATGGTCAGATGAAACCAAAATAGAACTTTTTGGTAAAAACTCAACTCGTCGTGTTTGGAGGACAAAGAATGCTGAGTTGCATCCAAAGAACACCATACCTACTGTGAAGCATGGGGTGGAAACATCATGCTTTGGGGCTGTTTTTCTGCAAAGGGACCAGGACTGACTGATCCGTGTAAAGGAAAGAATGAATGGGGCCATGTATCGTGAGATTTTTAGTAAAACCTCCTTCCATCAGCAAGGGCATTGAAGATGAAGCGTGGCTGGGTCTTTCAGCATGACAATGATCCCAAACACACCGCCTGGGCAACGAAGGAGTGGCTTCAGAAGAAGCATTTCAAGGTCCTGGAGTGGCCTAGCCAGTCTCCAGATCTCAACCCCATAGAAAATCTTTGAAAGTCCGTGTTGCCCAGCGACAGCCCCAAAACATCACTGCTCTAGAGGAGATCTGCATGGAGGAATGGGCCAAAATACCAGCAACAGTGAGTGAAAACCTTGTGAAGACTTACAGAAAACGTTTGACCTCTGTCATTGCCAACAAAGGGTATATAACAAAGTATTGAGAAACTTTTGTTATTGACCAAATACTTATTTTCCACCATAATTTGCAAATAAATAAATAAAAAATCCTACAATGTGATTTTCTGGATTTTTTTCCCTCATTTTGTCTGTCATAGTTGAAGTGTACCTATGATGAAAATTACAGGTCTCTCTCATCTTTTTAAGTGAGAGAACTTGCACAATTGGTGGCTGACTAAATACTTTTTTCCCCCACTGTAAATAGAGAGGCATATGTGATTGTATCCCAATGTAATCAAGGTTTGAATCCTGGTTCTGTTTTTGTCAAATACTATATCTGTTTTTTTTTTATTCTTGCGGTCAATTTGAAGTGTACAAATTATTTATAACTATTTTCCGGTCTCCTTAACATGCACTCAAGAAAACATTGGCCCACAGCTGACTGTAATTGGGGACCCCTGGTATACAGGTTATTGTTGCAACATCACTTGGATATATTTAATTGCTAGTATGTAAGGCTGTTATAGATATATAGCACAGTTTTAAAACAGTCATTATATGGTAAGTATAAATCTCTGTCTGGACTGAGCTTGTTGATTCGGACTGACTTTCTACTATTTTACCCTACAGTTCCTCCTCCTGTCAACGTGAGCCTCATCTGCCACAATTTTCACAATGTGATCTATTGGAACTACAGTGAACCATCTCTGCAGCCACAGTTCAATGTGGAAATGACAAGAAAATATTCTGGGTACGTGCTGCAGCATATTGGTTGCTTAATCTTGCTCATTGATATTTTTCACCAAATAGGGCCTAGTCTATCCAATGTAGTGTATATAGCTGGTGAATATTAAATGTTTCTTACCACAATTGGCACAATTTCAAGTAGTTATTGGAAAATTGACATGCACTGCAGTTATGCATTTGTCACGTCCTGGCCATAGAGAGCCCTCTGGGTTCTCTATGGTGGTTAGGTCAGGATGTGACTAAGGGGTTTTTCTATGTTGTATTTCTATGTTGGTGGTTTGTATGGTTCCCAATTACAGGCAGCTGTTAGTCGTTGCCTCTAATTGGGGATCATATTTAGGGTGTTCATTTTGTGCTAGTGCCGTTGTGCGCAACGCTATTGTGCGATCAGCCATTTCGTTTGTTGTTTTGTATGTTCCATATTAAAGTAATATGTAGAACTCCACGCACGCTGCGCCTTGATCCATTTGTAATGAAGATCGTGACAGCATTACAATAACAGCAAGACCCATAGAAATGTAAAGTCCTGTCAACAGTTCGTTGTCAGCTTCTCCATTGTAATTGTGAACTAACGTTTCAGTCCAAATCAGAGGTTGCCACTAACCCACAACAATTGTTTTCCTCTATTTTTCAGTGCTGCGTTAATTTGTTCAAACACTTCACTCTACCACTGCGATGTCTCTTCATTTACCAAAGTAATAGAAGAGGGCTACCGTTTCCTATTGACTGCCATTGTTGGACAGAATACAAATTCCTCCGAAATTTCATTCACCTACGACGATACAGTCTATACAGACCTGATGGATGTACAGTGTAAGTTCTCACACTGAGCTAACCAAAAGACAAATTATGGGAACAATGTTAAACAGTATGTAGTGATTGACAGCTAGTAGTATCTTGAAAGGGTTTGTAAATGCACTGCAGCACATGTAGCATTTCTTTGTTGATCTGTCCACACAATGCTCAGAGCTGGGAGATTTTGCACATATTTCTGACCTCAAGATTCTTTCACAAAGTAATGGTAATTTGTGTGTTTTTTAGGCTCATTGGATTTCCCACCTGTCAACATCTCTGTTGTATCCAGTCAAATGATCAAAGTTCAATTCATTCACCCGTTTCACATCTACAAACATGCCATCATCGAAGACGAATGGCAGGATCATACGGAATTTGATTACATGGTTGTCGCAGATCACTTGGTGAGAACTGACGGAAAATCATGACTTAGGAATTACTATTTGATGGTTTCTGGGAACCACCTTTGTAGAAATTTTCTCATGTGTATACCTGCTGCAAATAGTTTTCACTTGCAAGCAAAGAAGCTTTATTTTTAAAAAGGGAACACATTTCTATATTTTTATGAACATTATATAAAACAGGTTTTTCTGTTTTTTGGGAATTTAGGCTAAATATATTCATTTTTTTATTTCCCCAGAAAGAGCATAGTTTTACCTGCTCTTGCGAGCAACCCCATGCGTGTGAGGCTGAAATACCAGTCGATGGAGAGATGGACAAGCACTGCATCAAGATCAAAGGAAAAATGAACAATGTTCATGTCTCAGCTCACCAGAACATATGCATTGATGAGAAGCATGGTGATTCCGGTAAGACTCTTAATTTCTCACCTGATGGAAACGTCAAAGTTATATTAGATCTCAGTACGTCTGTTATCGTTTAGTAAACATTGTCTGTAATCATTTGATTAACCACATCTGCTAATATCTGATACGTGCTTTGAAAGTTATACGTGTTTGTATTGTCATATTATGGCTGATTTTATCAGTAAATGCTCAAATCGGACACTGTACAGTTTTGAATGTGAAATCAGTTTGACTGTCAGTCTAACTGCTGGACTTGTCCCCTGTAGGTCTTAGCTACACTGCCCTCTACATTGTGATCCCTGTCGTTGCCATGGTGGTGATTGCGTTCATCGTGTGGCTGATATACAGGAAACTGACAAGCGGCTCATTCCCTCAACCAAAGATGTTGGTGTGTTCAGCCTTTCAACTGTTTGGCCTGCACTGCAGTGGATTTAGTCATAAAACTACTACATGTAGACTAGATTATAGTCATGCAGAGATAGTTTCAGGAGAGCACTTGGTGGTACATTGTAGAAATGAGGAGTGTCATGTTCCTATTGGAATTATCAAACTGTTGATATGCTACTTCCTGTAAACACTGTCAAAACAATAGCAAATTCAAAAACATATTTCACCCACAGAATGTTTGACTGAATGTTGCATATTCTCCTTCTCTGGTAGGCTTCCGTGCTGTCACATATGAGTTCAGGTGAGTCCCTTATGCACCCTGAGAGAGACATTCTGAGTGAGTTACAAACAGGTGGCTCCCCCCCCTGCTGCAGACCCCTGTGGAATCTTTGCCAGATGAGACCCTCACAGTCATCAGTACCCCCCCAGGAAGAGGTCCTCCGCCTCCCCATTGGACTGAAGGACCAGGAGTGGAGCGGTGGGGAGGTCATGTTGCCTAACGAGGGGTCAGGCTCTTCACTGGAGGTAACGAGAGGGTTGGGACTGGAGGTGAAGAGTGACTTCTCTGAGCTGTCGGACTATGACTGCCCTCATAGACCTGTGATTATTCCTGTGATAGAGGAGATGAGTCCTGGGGACACTGTTACAGGATACAAAATCTAAATTTCTCTCAAGAGAAAGGATGGTGATTTATTTACATATGCTCAGCTCGGTTTTCTCCTTGACCGCACCTTAATCTGTTTGAGGGAGAGCAGGCTATCTGTTTAGTCTTTGATTGGTTGTTCTAGGCCCACAGCCTGGAGTCCTACCAATCATTTTCCTCTTCCTTTAACTATTTAAATGGGCGGTCTATGGTGTAGATGGAGAGGATAATCAGAGGGTTAACCTGGGACTGTTGCTTCCTCGGGTGAACTAGGGATAGTGAAAACCAAGTGGTATTGAATTCTGGGAACTGCCCCATTGTAATGTTGAATTTTATTAGACCGAATTAATACATTTCCGATAGCACATTTGTAAAAATAAAAAGTTTTCCTCTTGTCCATTATTTTACTGTGCCTACTTGAGTGACATGGATGTTTTCTAAGGTAGCAAGATAATAAGGGTTGAGAGAGCAGAATGAGGTTATTCATTAGGTTATTGTCTTGTGCTGTGTATATTTGTTCTATTTGCACTTTTTACATGACTGTCATACATGTACAATGTTTCAAAATATTATTATTAGGTCCTATTATATTCAGCTGACCAAGTTATACCAATGCAATGGGATTGCTGTAGTGATAATAATGTATGTTGTTACCGGTGCCTTGCTGTTTGCCCTATACCTAATTATTTAGTTTTTAATTGTGTACAATTTTGACATTATACTTTTCATACAGCTAAAATTATATATAAAAAATGATTAATGTTAAGGATTTTTCTATTTTGTGTGCAAACAAATTCTGTTGTATTAATGTTTTTATTCACCTTTCCCCAATAATTTCACTTCGTTTTTTTTGTATTTTCTTTGCATAATATACAATAAAAGATCATTAAATGGATTATTGTAATTACTATGCCCTTTCAAATCTGCATTTATTAACAAACAAATTGTTATCCTTGCAGGGTAGACTGAAGGACATTTGTCAATGAAATTCTATTTCATGTCAATTAAATTCTACCGTAAAGGAAGTAGATATTTCATCAAAGCCAAACCGGTATTGTGTTGAAGCAGACCTTTTAAAAGGAAAGAGCCTAACTGCTGTTATTGAAATGCTTCCTCAAAAAGGTACTACTAAATAAGTACGAACTGTCGGATGTCTGTTTGCACATGTCGTATATAACACTCCCCATCGGAGACCAATTCAGTCCCAGTGTCCACCCTTCCCACCGTTTCTCTGACTTGCATGTCTCCCCCTCTGATTTCCTTACTGTCTAAATAAAGTGAAAATACCTCAATATATTTGAAACAAAAAGTAATGTCACCATTTGAGACATGCTGCTGTGCAAATCAAACCCACTTCTAAAAGTGAAGTGTGAAAATACATGATTGAATCGTGACCTTACTATATTGAAATGACCATGAAGATTGTGAACATGAAGATTGCAGTCACAGACATAGGTAGTGGTACATTGGCAATGTTAACATAGAAAAGGAAATCTGCATTAGTATATAAAAGTCTGTGGTAGCTTCACTTTAGATGAGAGGATTCCATTGCTGTCTATATTTGTGTGAATGGTATAGGCCTTCACATTGGATTCTCCCAGCAGCACTGAGCTGTGGATTCTCCCTAGCCTGGTCTCTTCATAGTAAGGTGCACCCATGTCCCTCCCCAGTATGATGTCATGTGTCTGGTCAGACTGCCACAAGGGGTACAACACAGTCAGCCTCTGCAGATTCTGCATTGCGAAAGAGTCCAAGAATGCTGGCCTGCTTCCTACAGAGTTGCACTTAAACAGCATGAGATGCCACATCTCCGAGTTGTTCAGCAGGAAGGCCACGTTGAGTGGGGACTTGTACCAGATCAGGCATCTTATTTGCAGCAGGCTGGAGCTGTCTGCCTGGTGCAGCAAAGAGAACGAGTGGTCCTTACAGGTACACTCTCTGGGGCTGATGACGCCACAGGCCACCAGCTCAAGGACACAAGCACAGTATAACAGGTTGTGGTCAGTCACGTGGGTTAGTTTGAACTCTGGCCTGAGGAGGCCGGAAACGGCCATCCATTTCAAGCAGTACAACAGAGCCTGACCAAGGTGCCTGAGGGCCAACATCTCCAACAAGGCCCTCACACAGCACGACAAGCGTGATTAGCACTCAACTGTGTGTGTGGGAGAGAGAAACAGACCACACAGTCCATTTAGACAGAGAAGCACATCTCAATGAAGTCAAGCCAAGATGATGCCTCTGATCCCTTTATGAAATGGATCCTGTTCCCCAGCCAGAGACTGAGGAAATATTCGGACCTAACTAAGCAGCTTTTGGGCGATGAAGAGAGAACGTCCAATCACGGACTGTCTTTTCTTTTTTATGTTTGTAGCTCTGTCCAGGCTGAGCTGCTCCATGGGCTGTTTAAGGCTGTCCTGACCAGCTGGAATGGAGGATATTGGCTCAGGAGCCTTGTTAGCACAGGGTCACATCTGTAAACAACAGAATGAACAGTAAATACAAACAGTTTGAAAAAATCAAACCAAAGTGTGTGATTAACCTCTACGGGATCAGTGTCCCACCCATGAGCATAAGTAACAAAAACAATTCCCAGGACATAGACATATCTGATATGGGCAGAAAACTTTAATTATTGTTAATCTAACTGCACTGTTCAATTTACAGTAGCTATTACAGTGAAATAATACCATATTGTTTGAGGAGAGAATGTATTAATAAACCAATTAGGTCAATTTGGGCAGTCTTGACAACATTTTGAACAGATATGCAATGGTTCATTGGATCCGTCCAAAACTTTGCACATACACTGCTGCCATCTAGTGGCCAAAATCTAAATTGTGCCTTGGCTGGAATATTACATTATGGCCTCTTGCATTTCAAAGATGGTACAAAAAACATTAGATGTATGTTTTTTTCTTTGTATTATCTTTTACCAGATCTAATGTGTTGTATTCTCCTACATTAATTTCAAATTTCCCAAAAATTCAGTGTTTCCTTTCAAATAGTATCAAGAATATGCATATCCTTGCTTCAGGTACTGAGCTACAGGCAGTTAGATTTGGGTATGTCATTTTAGGCAAAAATTGAAAAAAAGGGTTGGTTCCTTTTAAGTGACATATTGGCAGATATTAGCCTCATACCTGCTGTAATTGCCTGGTTGTTTGGAGGTGTTATGCAAAACCACAAGAGGGCCTTGGATGGTAAAACAGATTAGTTATCAGTGTTTTTAGAGACAAGCTATTGCTTATAAGTTCATTTCTAGTATGTTCCAGGGATTCTGAGAACATCTATTAAAGATGTGAGATGTGTGCCAGTAAGTAGAGTTTGAGTCTGTCTAACCATTAATAATCCTTGCTTGTGATACAGTTTTGGAAAGCTTAGGAAGTCTACCTTCATATCACCCCAAAATGATTTTACAACTACAAGAAATACAACTTACTGTGTGCCGTTCTAATCACTCCGCCATTTCATAGATGCAAACATTCTAAGTTCGCCTAATTTCAGTTGATGTGACAAAACAAGCAATTTATAGTGTAGAGAATCATTGAACCAAATATATTTTCAGTAGCCAGAAATATTGTATTTTCAGCTGGTGTACAAAACCAAAAGTAAAAGATGAAAAGAAATCTACTTAAGATTGGGAAGCATATAAGTAGCACACGTAGAATGGATCTACCGCTTCTTAGACATGCTTTCAATGACTGATCTATAACTCACATTTCTATGTACATTTGATTGGGTCGCCCAAAAGGTTATATATTGCAGCTTTAAATTGAAGTTGAAGGTTTACAAAATAATATGCAAACCAGAATAGTTTTAAGATTGAGTATTTCACGCTTTTACCAATTACCCTGGAGTCAGAAGTGTGATTTTACTTTTTGTAAAAAAATATCATAATTTCGTCTGGAATGTCAACACATTAGGCCTAAATCAAAGCAGTGCTGCTGATAGGGCTACAAAACATAAACTGGGAAATGTAACTGGAAATGTCTTGGTGAATAATAACTTATCACTGACGTCACTCCCCGGCAGCAACCACCACTGGACACCGCTTACAGCAATGGAAAGGGGTTTGGGGAAAAAGTGCTTTTCCTGACGTCGGGACTTGGGAACCACTTATCCCAAAAGGCCACGCTTTGACTGATGCTGCATTCAGAACAACTGGGAACTCCGAAAAATACGAAGTCAAATCATGACGTCAGTGATATTCAGGACAGAAAGTCTGAGCTTTAGAAAGATGCCCGAGTTGGAATTCCAAGTTGGATGACCATTCAAAACTACTTTTTTTCCAATCGAAGCTCGTTTTTTCCCTAGTTCCTAGTTGTTTTGAACGCACAAAATTCTGAGATTTCCGAGTACCCAGATCCGAGTTGTCTGGAACGCGGCATTTGTAAAGTTGATATATTAATGGTACATATTAATGGTTTTGTTCGGTCTGACAGCGGATTTGCACCGTTTACTCAATGTGTAGCTTGCATGCCCTGCGCCTTGCGTGGACCTATCAACCGGCTCACTGGGCAAGCTAAATCAAGCGCACCTAGCAAATGCAATGGGCGTAGACAGAAGAAAATAGAGACCCAACTCGGCGGAAAACATGTCTCCCTCCAGCAGGTGACGTGTTTTCGTTGTATGGAGGTCAATGAGTGTCGAATTTGGTCAACAACAAACATGAATGGCTTATTTGCTACGTGAGGTTTATTTGATAGAATACACGTTTCGTAATGCTTAAGTTGTTACGAGTGTACTAATAAGTAGGACCCGTGACATCCCGGCAACTTTGAGAAAAAACACTTTATATCGGAGTTGTCTCGAGGATGCATATTCATGATATGAGTCTCTCCATTGACGCTGCAGTTGACGTCAACAACCCTCATCGAATACCACAGTTCGAGTCAAAATACATATAAAACTAACGGTAAAACACGGAAATTATTCCAATTGTTTTTCCCAATATACATTTTTCCGAAGGGGATTTTAGAACTACTTCATGTAAGGTCTGTTTCGTGTAGGATTACCCTTGCATGACATGCCTGTAATGAAACGCTAATCAGAAGCTAATGTGGCTACCATACACAATTTAAGCAGGGTAGGAAAAAACTACATTTCTCCATGCAAACTCATTGTCAAGTAACCTAGCAAGTAGATCTTATAGCCTGTTTAGTTTCTCGTGTAAATAATTGATAGTGTGGTCTTGTTTAGCACTTTACAAATCACCTAAGTAGCTACCATAGTATTTTACAATTAATATAATTTGTTTCATTACCCTGGCCTATATAGCTAACCTTAGGTCTCTGTCGATCAGAAGCAAGGATGGTTCTGTGTTATGTACCGGATCTGAACCACTACTCCGATAAGCACATGTGCATTTTATCGGTTTCCGACCTCTGTAAGCGAGAGGCGTTGCTGGAGCTGTGATAAGGGAAGACCTATTTGCTAGCTGTCAACAAGCTGTTTTGTTTAGGTCAAATCTGTGGTTAGCTAGATACGCCCACCAGACAATTGTTAGCTAGCTTTATATAACATTAGCTAGCATGCCACCACGTGAAAAAGTGCAACAACACAAAACGAGCTGACGTTAACTCAAAGTACACGTCAATAATAAAAGGTCACAAGTCATTATGCTAGCCTATGCTGGTGTTCTTTTTACCTGAAAGGAAGGTAACTTGCGTTGTACACATAACTACAGTCGGTGGTTACCTAGCTCATTTTCATAAGCATCTACAGTAGTTCGGCACCTTGGTTGGCAACATTGGCCAACGTTTCACATTAGACAGACTTTCCGGAACGGCTAGCAAATGTGCCTAACGTTAGCTCTAACTAGCTCACGTTAAGTATCCCTGCCCAGGTGGACTAGCTAGCATGTCACCACCCGTGCGGTCTGGGGAAAGGTCTGATTACAGGAACGATGCCCTAACTAAATATCCCTGCCCTAGTGGGCTAACATTAGCTAGCATGTCACCACGTGGGAAATTGTGACTACACGAGCGGTGACCGACCTAATGTTAACTAGCTGGCTAACTAACTCCCAAAAGACTCGTGGGCTAAAAGTTTTACCATGCAAAACACATGGTTTTGTTCCACAAGTGCGTCTGCAGTACATTACTAATCAAATGAACTGTGAAGTCAGTTATACAGTGCATTCGGAATTTATTCAGACCCCTTGTCTTTTTCCACATTTTTTTTGCCTTTTTCTAAAATTGATTAAATACATGTTTTTCCCCATCAACCTACACACAATGACAAAGCAAACGGAAATACCTTGTTTACATAAGTATTCATAAGTATTTAGCTCAGGTGCACCCTGTTTCCATTGATCATCCTTGAGATTATTGGAGTCCACTTGTGGTAAATTCAATTGATTATGATTTGGAAAGTCTATATAAGGTCTGTTAGGGTTGCGAAAATCAAATCTGGTATCAGGACAAAAGGTGACACAGAGTCACCAAGTAAGTTCTAATTATTTTTATTCACTCAAGCGATAAATGCAATTTTCGTATATACGGGTTCAATGTAGTACCACGCAGGGTTAACAGAGAACTGCCCTTTCGGCTAAATGCATTGGTATATGTATGTTCTGACAGAGTTAGGCCCATCCCGAGGTGGGAACTATCAGAAATGTGGCTGGGCGTGGTTTAGACTTGCCTAGCCAATAGTAGGCGCACAGGCTGGTCCCAGCCTCTTGGCGCTTGTTGTCCGGGGTTACTGAGGCCACAGGCTCAGTCCTGTTTGCGTCTCCACATCTTTCTATTCATGTGTTCCTAGCTCAACATACTGTTATCTCCCAAGGTTATACTGCCCCTTAGTCAGACACCAGGTGTCTGCACAATCCACTGTATTGTTCCACAATTTATCAGCCTTAGCTCAAACATATTCCTGTGTAGCAAAGAAACATATTCTCAAACCTAACAATTAGCAAAGAAACATATTCTCAAACCCAACAATTAGCAAAGAAACATATTCTCAAACCCAACAATTAGCAAAGAAACATATTCTCAAACCCAACAATTAGCAAAGAAACATATTCTCAAACCCAACAATCCCCCTTTTCACACCCAATAGGATGTGAATATAAATACAGCAATAACTCATATAAATGCAACAATGGTGAATATACTACCAGCATAAAAGTAAGAAATGTTTATATGAAAAGTAAATATCTGTAGATAGACAATTAGAAGTTAACGTGTTTTTGAGTCCCCCTTTTGACACCCACTAGGGTGTCACTCACTAAATACAAAAACAGAAAACAGAAGAAAACAGAAACCAACATCACACTGGAATTTTATTAAAAGGTGGTAAAAACCCTGTAGTCCTTCCTGCTACGCCTCACTTGTACTGGGTTGGCTACCAGCCACCCAGGAACTTAAAACCTTCTGGATCTATGAAACAACAACCCTGCATTGAATAAGAATCAGGAATAAAAAGCGGCTGATTAAGATATAATTGTATTTTAAGATTCCTCCTTTTGACACCCTTAAGGGTGTCACTCACCTACTATAGGTACATTAGCAAACACTTGATTGGTAACAGTAAGTAAAAGATCACTCCACGACCTCCCCCGCAGCAAACCAAGGGTCATCCTTAATCAAACCCATTTTCCTCCGAAAGTTAGACTCAGTGTCAGCATCTCCTTCTTGAGCCTCCAGTAAAGGCATCATGCCAGCAGCATGCACGACATCTGTAACAGACATCCTCAGACAAGGGATGATACAAGCAGAACAACTCATCAACATTACAAACACAATAATTAGGGTCAGAAATCCAGTAACCACCAAAGCTGTGTACTGGCCAAACCACTCACCCAACCAGGAGAACAGTCCGTTCCCCTCCACCCCAGCCAATAAATAGTGTCTTCCCACAGTACCCATTCATTCCTTATCACAATCTTTGCAAATAAGTCAAACTTGGGAGGTGTTGGGAGGTTCTTCTCAAGGACGGGCCTCTCGCATGTGTCTGGTAGAATCAAATAGTTCTTTGTTCTCCCAGACACACCCTAAATGAAGTCATACTTCTGCACACCAAGTTAATATCTAGACACACACACATATTAATTGGACTGCCATTTGTCTTGTAACCCTCTCTATTGTATACATTTTCAGAATGGAATGTTCTTAGATGTACAAACATTTAGTCATAACCATAAAATCTATAACAATCCACCCTATTGACTAAATTTTTACACACCATCACCCATCTATATTGATTAGAATTAATAATGACACCACACCAAATCAATACATGTATTTACATCTGATCCTCATCAATTACTGTTCTAGGCCTATATCCAGTCATAACTCTTCTAGGTAGGATTTTATTAAGATCTAATCTAAACATTGAAAATTGTCTCATCAAACATGGGTTCCTCATGAGTAAAGGAACTGGAGCCATCTAGAGGGTCATGAGGCATGTATTCATCATTCCCCTGGTCAGAGCTCGGAATCGGTCCGTATCCCACCATCTGTTGTGTCATTGATTTCTCCAGCATCCTGGAAATTAAACCTCTCACACACGGAATCACACAACACCCACAAAGTACTACCACAGTCATACAGGTAAAAGTAGCCCACAACACAGTAATCATTACATTTTTCCATTGTCCAAACATATTGTCAATCCAACTCGTCAGAGCTGGAGCTATGTTATTGGGAAAGAAGGTACAGCACATTATTCCCCCACCCTTCTGCAGACGCCACCCTTTCAGCCAATAACACATCTAGAGTCAACCTATTTTGCCAGGTCATGAGGGAGGTGGCGGATAATTGTTCAGAGATTCCCATCACTGCATCTCTAGTCTTATTCACAAATCCCTGTTGATTATAATACATATAATTGATCCAATCAATTTTTAGTTATCATTACCCACCAGAAGAACGTAGTGATAAAACCCTCCCCAATCTGAGTCATAGCTTTATACTCGTCTGGAACTTCTCTGGCGTTACCTATGACATCCATCCAAATAGAACTGCCTACATTAAAACCTATATTTCTCCTCTTTCTAGTTATCCCGTCCAGAACTGGTCTCTGATGTCTAATCCTAACTGGTTGGACCAATAATACCAGAACACAAATGCCCCTCCACCCTTTAGGTAATGCCTGTCGTAGGCCTCCTTTATTGGTACAACCCCACCACACATCAGTTATAGGAGCTATAAGGTTGAGAATTTTCTCCTATACTTCCAAACCCAAATCAGTCACATGAACAGACATCCATTGAGATCCACTACAGGACCTGGGTCTTTCGTGAAGTTGGTCTCTACCGACTGGATTAATAAACAGGAAAACATTGTGTCCATAATCATCAGCATAAGCCCAATACTTTCATTCCGTGTCTATTTCTGTGACTTTAGAGGGTTACTACTACATTTACTCTACATTCATTAATATCCAAACTTTGTTTAAAACTCCATCGGGGTCACTTTCCATTCACATACCCCAGTCCCCAAGTATGTTTATTTACCTAGGCCAGGAACAAGATGAAGTGGGTCCCAAACAGAAATATAAAGGTATCACACAGTTCTGAATAATCTTATACAATTTATTATGCACCCATATCCCTGCTATATTAGGGAAATGTTTAATATTTACCTTAAATCTCACATCATCACACATCATCACCTATTTGAACTCCTTCTCTATATCCTTCCTATTCATGAGGGGTCGGGTATTATATAACTAGTCTTTTACTTCTTAAACCTGTCAGCGACATATAATTTATACTAGAGGTGTTGAATCAGGATTTATAAAAAAGATAATCAAAACTATGATGCAGCTCAAGGTACCCCATATCCCAAAAACCGCCAACCCTCTCCTGCCCTTAGCCAGTCTGCTAGGTACCACCCCATACTCACACCTCTAGTGAACACACTACAGTGATGATAGGTCGGGGTAGGAAATCTTCGTTAACAGAGTTGACCCCCAGACCCTATTGGTCCAGTTCTGCTCTTTAACTCTGCGTGTGCTCCACGGTGTTTGTATGTGTTCCTACCTTTCTGCAGTGGGTAATGTTGACCCAGGTTTCTCTTTCTGATATTCTAATGGCAAAGGCTGTGACCATCATAACCTGGTAGGGACCTTCCCAACGGGGCAGCTTCCAGTCCTTTTCCTCCAGAGACTGGACCCACACCCAGTCACCAGGCTGGATCGTCACCTCCTTCTGTAGTTCTCCTGTTGGGCATAACATTTCTGACATACAGATGTGGTTAGCAAACAACTTCATGTGATTTGCTACTGTATCTTCCTAACTCTCATTTCATCCTGTACTCAGGTGTGTCTATCTTAACCTACTTTTAATCATAGCAAACATGCATTCTATAATATTGAATTAACAAAAAAAAGTATTAAGTAATTTGTGTTGTCCAACAATCTCTACCATATCCCTCCTGTTGATACAGGGCTCTGCCCCTGTATCAAAACACTACCATATCTAAAAATGGCTCTATCATAACAAATATCTAACAATCTATTTCTGCCTGCTGCACAGAATAGTGGCTAGGTCGTGATTCAGCCTCTAAGTTTGTAGGAAGGGTAACAACATCATACCCAGTTGTATTCGAAACAGCTGAGTTCTACCTTGAAGACTCATTTACAAACATAGTAATTTCAGCGTATGGCAAAAGCAAATCAATTAGATCGGGTCTGGGGAGAACTACTTTCTCCGTCTCCACCACACAGTCATGGGGACACCCATCAGTGGCTATTGGGATTAAAGCAGAGGGGGTCAAAGTAGTACATCGCTCAATTGTTAGATTTGGCATATTTAACAATATAATACAAGCCACTGGCTTATCCTTCTTCCCCCATGTTTTTAGGTCAAAGCTGACGTCATGACCCCCTCCCTACAGTCCACAGTCTGAGTAAACGAACAGTCATATCTAGAAAATGCCAAACAAAACTTCCTAATCTTCTTTCTGCGGATGGGCTGTGCGCAACCCCTCCCTCCACGGATACCCAGTCATTAATCTCCTTTCCCTTTGATACCCAATAACCCATACTCTCCCACCGTTCTAACTAAGTCCTGACTATACTAGCAACAAGGTTCGCTGTCCCCACTGATGACCATGTTGTTCTTAACTATGTGGGCCTTCATGCCCCTTTCAGTGGGTGGTACAGCAATATTCAAAAGTGACATCACATCCCTTCCCAATAGGTTAACGGGACACAACTTGGAAATCAGCACCAGTACCATTGCTCCCCCCCTCAGAGCCTCATGAGTCAGAACAATGTTAAAATGGTTTCTGTTCCTGTGCTAGAGCCAAATCTACTGTAGCTAACTCAAATACCTAGTAATTCAGTATCTATCTTATCCTCCTCATCTGCACTGTCTGGTGATGGGCGCCTACCCGTGTGTTCAGCCCAAAACTCCCCATATACTCCTTAATGGCCTCCCCCCCTCCTCTTTCTACTCATAAGGCGGGGGAGCCTGTCTCTGTCCCAAAACTCTCTCTATATTTCCCAAACAATATCCATATAATTTCCCAATGAGATAATAATAATCTCCCAAAGTATTAGTACAATTTGGATAGAAAATAGTGTCTCACAAAAAAAATGTTTTTAAATGAAATTCTCCCGTTGTTTCCCAATTCCTAGTGAGATTGATCAGTTCTCACCAGGAATTGTTCAACTATTCAGGGACTTTCAAAACAGTTCTATACAAATTAAATCCCACTTCAGTGAGACCTCCACAATCACATTGATTGTCTGTGTGTACCTGGGGGCGCGTCTTAACCCATATGTTGAAATCAAACAGAAACGTCCAAACACTTCCATGCTCCACTTAGACGTTCCTACTCATTCACACACAATATTATATGGTTGGTCTCTCACTGCCATAATCATGTACAAACACTATGTTATCGTTAATAGACCAATTTCCAATCAGTACATTTGATAGCTATTATACAGTAGATTATTTCTGTTATCCATTATCTATTGTCTCCCTTAATTAACATACATACACACGTATTTGACTTCCATTTTTCCTAAAAGCAAGCACTATATCCAAACCTCATCATAAAATATAGTTTTCCATTAAGTGGAATTGACCTTTAATAATAAAACATTTCTATGTGTTTCACACGTAATATGTATGTTACTACCCCCTGTGTGTGTGCTAGGCTGACCATCTATGTTACCCTCTATGTTCCCAATATATGTGTATTAGGTCTCCATGATCTATGTGTGTCGTTCCTAACGTTATCAAATTACTCTAATTATGGTTCTATGTATATTCTCACAGCCTATGTGGGATTCTCCGGTCTGGAAACTTTATCTATAGAGTTGACTGTCGATCGGACATTATATCTCACTCCGCTATATTAGGTTTCCCTCTCCTCCTGTTTTGGATATTATTTCAGTGATTGATGGGGTTATTGTTCATATAATTACTATTCCCACATATGTCTGATTAGAACTAAGAATCTTTGTTCTCACATACTTCTCTAGGTCAAATTGTACCAGCCTGTTCCCCTCTTGTTTTTACTCTGAACTGGTATTATCCGTTTTTCGCTTCAGAGTCTCCAATATTCTACCGGGCTCCCCGTCGACTGGGAGCCCGTTGGGTGCATTAATACTACCTCTTCTATCCACTCTCTATATATATATATATATATCCACTCCCCTTTTCTTCCACTCCTTTCCATTCTTTCCACCATTGTTTTCTAACGTAGCCTTCAACGTTTTTAGAACTTTTTCAATTTCCTGATTCACCATTTAATTTCCTGATTCACCGTTTAATTTTTAGTTAATAAATGTAATCGTATGGGTATAATTCAATGGCCGTAGATTATATTGGTCCAGGTAATTTGCGAATTAATTCTCTATTTTCTGTTCCCCAAACCCTATGAAATATAACCAGGTACTATAATCCCCGTTAGGATCTATAAACCTTTCATTCAAACTTGGTGACAACGTTATCCTAACTAGTCACCTAATGTACTACACACGCTTGGCAACCATCCAATGTAACGCAGGTCCCGCATTTAACGTCGGCCTGTCAATTTTAATCATTCAATCGATACAGCGCGCCCGCATATATCCCAGTGTACTACAGTCATACAACTTTACACATAGTACATTTCCATACACACCGGTAAATTCTTACAATTACCCAATCACACTAGTACACACATCCGCTGTTACATTGCGATTCTACCCACACACACACTAGTAAATTCTTTGATCTACCATCACACACACCAGGGTACGCGTTATCCTAACCGCCCCTTTTAGTACATTTCATTCAGTGATTATTTTCATAGGTGATCGATCATTTAAAATTGCATTTACCATATCAACAATTTGTTAACTAATTATAATATCGTATAAATTTGGTAACTTACATCAAACAGGTGTCTCACAAAATAAATTTAGATAATGCCCAATGTGCAGACTTTCAGTTATTCACAATAGGTATCTGCTTACCTGTTTTTAGTAGACCGGTCTAGTTTGTGAGACACACCGTCCGACGACAGTACTGGCCAATCGGCTGGCACGTCAATGTCCAGCGATGTCCGTCACCAGATCACGTCGGGTGGTCACCAATTGTTAGGGTTGCGAAAATCAAATCTGGTATCAGGACAAAAGGTGACACAGAGTCACCAAGTAAGTTCTAATTATTTTTATTCACTCAAGCAATAAATTATAAATGCAATTTTCGTATATACGGGTTCAATGCAGTACCACGCAGGGTTAACAGAGAACTGCCCTTTCTGCTAAATGCATTGGTATATGTATGTTCTGATAGAGTTAGTTCCCACCTCGGGATGGGCCTATCAGAACAGTGGCTGGGCGTGGTTTAGACTTGCCTAGCCAATAGTAGGCGCACAGGCTGGTCCCAGCCTCTTGGCGCTTGTTGTCCGGGGTTACTGAGGCCACAGGCTCAGTCCTGTTTGCGTCTCCACATCTTTCTATTCATGTGTTCCTAGCTCAACATACTGTTATCTCCCAAGGTTATACTGCCCCTTAGCCAGACACCAGGTGTCTGCACAATCCACTGTATTGTTCCACAATTTATCAGCCTTAGCTCAAACATATTCCTGTGTAGCAAAGAAACATATTCTCAAACCCAACAATTAGCAAAGAAACATATTCTCAAACCCAACAATTAGCAAAGAAACATATTCTCAAACCCAACAGGTCCCAGAGTTGACAGTGCATCTCAGAGCAAAACCAAGCCATAAGGTCGAAGCGATTGTCCGTGGAGCTCCGAGACAGGATTGTGTAAAAGCACAGATCTGGAGAAAGGTACCAAAAAATGTCTGCAGCTTTGAAGGTCTCCAAGAACACAGTGGCCTCCATCATTCTTAAATGAAAGAAGTTTGGAACCATCAAGACTCTTCCTAGAGCTGTCCGCCCGACCAAACTGAGCAATCGGGATGAGGGAGGTGACAAAGAACCTAATGGTCACCTTCCAGAAGGACAACCATCTCTGCAGCACTCCACCAATCAGGCCTTTATGGTAGAGTGGCCAGACGGAAACCACTCAGTAAAAGGCACAACCGCCTGCTTTGAGTTTGCCAAAAGGCACCTAAAGGACTCTCAGACCAAGAGAAGCAAGTTTCTCTGGTCTGATGAAACCAAGATCAAACTCTTTGGCTTGAATGCCATGCTTCACGTCTGGAGGAAACCTGGCACCATCCCTACGATGAAGCATGATGGTGTTAGCATCATGGTGGGGATGTTTTTCAGTGGCAGGGACTGGGAGACTAGTCAGGATCGAAGGAAAGATGAACGGAGCAAAGTATAGAGAGATCCTTGATGAAACCTGCTCCAGAGTGCTTAGGACCTCATACTGGGGTGAAGGTTTACCCTCCAACAAGACAACGGCCCTAAGCACACAGCCAAGACAACACGAGTGGCTTCGGGACATGTCTCTGAATGTACTTGAGTGGCCCAGCCAGAGCCTGGACTTGAACCCAATCGAACATCTCTGGAGAGACCTAAAAATAGCTGTGCAGCGACGCTCCCCATCCAACCTGACAGAGCTTGAGAGGATCTGCAGAAAAGAATGGGAGAAACTCCCCAAATACAGGTGTGCCAAGCTTGTAGCGTCATACCCAAGAAGACTCGAGACTGTAATCGCTGCCAAAGGGGTTTAAACAAAGTACACAGTAAAGGGTCTGTATACTTATGTAAATGAGACATTTCAGTTTTGTATTTTTTGTAGATTTGCATACATTTCTAAAACCTGTTTTTGCTTTGTCATTGAGGTATTGTGTGTAGATTGATGAGGAAAAAAACGATTCAATCAATTTTAGAGTAAGGCTGTAATGTAATAAAAGCTGCCTTGAGATCATTGACAAGATCCTCCCTTGTAGTTCTGGGCTGATTCCTCACCGTTCTCATGATCATTGCAACTCCACGAGGTGAGATCTTGCATGGAGCCAGGCCGAGGGAGATTGACAGTTCTTTTGTGTTTCTTCCATTTGCGAATAATCGCACCAACTGTTGTCACCTTCTCACCAAGCTGCTTGGCGATGGTCTTGTAGCCCATTCCAGCCTTGTGTAGGTCTACAATCTTGTCCCTGACATCCTTGGAGAGCTCTTTGGTCTTGGCCATGGTGGAGAGTTTGGAATCTGATTGCTTCTGTGGACAGGTGTCTTTTATACAGGTAACAAGCTGAGATTAGGAGCACTCCCTTTAAGAGTGTGCTCCTAATCTCAACTCGTTACCTGTATAAAAGACACCTGGGAGCCAGAAATCTTTCTGATTGAGAGGGGGTCAAATACTTATTTCCCTCATTAAAATGCAAATCAATTCATAACATTTTTCACATGCGTTTTTATGGATTTTTTTGTTATTCTGTCTCTCACTGTTCAAATAAACCTACCATTAAAATTATAGACTGATCATTTCTTTGTCAGTGGGCAAACGTACAAAATAAGCAGGGGATCAAATACTTTTTTCCCTCACTGTAGTTGAGCATTCCAGGTAATTTCTCCATCCTAGCAGAAATGTCCCATCCACATAGTACGATTTTAGATGTGCAGATGGACAAAAGCCCATTCTATTTTACCATTACTATAGTCAAGTCTGTGCAGTATGGTATTAATATAGATGTTACCATTTTAGTAATAAACTTAACTAGCTAATGTTAGTAAAAATATATATATATTTTTTTTTGTCTTTCAGATGAGTGACGACACTTGGGTCTGCAGCTGCCATTTTCCATTGGGAAAGATAAATGGCCCTGTATTTACCAGAAAAGGTAGCTCATCTACCATGGCAGAAGAGGAAGATCCAGACTGTTGATTTGAGAAACAAGAACAAATAATGAAGCATGTGGATTGGGTGTTGAGGCACCACTTGTCACTTTGTCCACGATGGGATTGTATTATGATAAACAATGCGTTTTCTATACAGATAAAGATGGTGATGCAGCATTGAAAAAGACCTACCACTGACCAACTGTCATTTTATTTTCCAGTCCAACAGAAGTGCATCCCTCAGGCCATCCTGTGCATGGACATCCTGTGCCAGTGAGATCCGAGCGCGAGCATCCAGTTGTAGAGACTACAGCACATCAAGGTCAGTAACTCATCAAATATGATACAATATTGTGTAAAACATAGAATTTGTAGATGCATTGAAATGTTTACCTTATGTCCATTTTCCTCATGTTTTAGACAGCAAGGAGATCTGCTGGAAGTGATGTACCTTCTCTCTCACTCTGGGGGTAAGACATAATTTAAACATCACAGATATACATTTCCAATGTGTTCATGATAAAATGCAATGTGAATTGTGTTGTACTACTGAATGAAACTGTGGCGATGCATTCAGACCAGCCTAATTTACATTAACTACATTACTTTAGTTGGCTGCTTTGAGCAAAACTTTAATGTAAAATAACCTATTCTAGGAGCTTATTTATCATCTTTATTCAGTGTTCACTTGTTTTTCAACAATGTCAGGTACAGACAGGGGATAATAAATAATTTGAACATCACAGTTATAAATTCCCACTGTGCCCATAATAAAGTTAACTACATTATTTAGTTCGCTGCTTTAAGCAAAACTTGTATGTAATATAACCTATTCTGGGAGCCTAGTGTGTGTATGAACTATGCTGAATGTTTTTTGACCTTTGGCTTCCCTGAAAAAGGGTACTGACAGGAGGAACAATATGAGTCTGTCAGAGGTCGTCACGCTGGATAGGGAGGCCTTGGTGGTCCTCACAATGAAGAAGCAGGTGTCCCTTCCAGTGATGTGGGGCTGACCTTGGACCTGGTGCCAGTAAGGATGGTCTTCATAGAGGCAGTAAAACCCTCCCTTGAAATAGAAAGCCTTTGGCTTCACTGCCTCTTCAATGGTAAGATCCATAGGGGCACTTGACCTCCACCACTGCTGTGGTGGCCTCCAGACCATCTGATGAGGCACCCAGGGTTCCAGACCCCGTGACCCAAAGCCCTGACTCCTGCAAATCCATCCCTGTAGCAATTTTGAATGCCTTGATGCCCTCCTTCGTTATATGTGCCCCACTTTACAAACAACACCCCATCCAAAAACTGATCTGAGGACCTTTTTTAGCAGCGACGGAGTAACACGCTTGGCCTTAACGAGTGCTCCATAATTGCTAGTTGTCAACCTCTCTCTCCTCATTGTGTGCCAGTTGTGGTTGGTGCGCTTTCCAACTGTTGCCTTACGTATAGCCTCATGCTGCTCCACCGAGAGCGCCATGCCAGCCAGGATGCCTGCATAGCCCAGGGGCCCTTATTTTTTTTAACAATGTCCGGTACAGACAGGGAGGGTAGCGTTTGTTCTGGCTCAGGTTCAGGGAGACATGCCAGCCCACTGAACCTGACCCTGAGACGGTTAGGCACTGAAGATCCTCCTCTTTGGGCTCTCGGGACAGAGGGTTATAGTCTTCAGACGGGTACAGGTCCTCTACTGACTGCACCTGTTTGGGCACGGCTGGCTCCCACCACCTGCATTCCACATCAGTATGTCCGATATTGTGAACGGCCAAAATAGGCTTCATGGCTACACTGATGAGCTCCACGGATCTGGGATCTGGGATAATCTGGTTAATTAATAAATAATTGATTTAAGTGGCTCTTTCGTGGTAGGATGTCGACAGCTGTACATTACACATTGTATTGCTAAGATGCTCAAACTTAACTGGGCTCCTGAGTGGCTTAGCGGTCAAAGGCACTGCATCTACATTAGCTCAGGAAGCGTCCTAGTTCAGTTAAATGTGCAACGCAAAACACCTTTGTGGGAATCTGTGTTAGAATGGCACACAATATGGGTATCTTTTGTATTTGTAAAATAATTTTTGGGTGTTATGAAATTAGACTTTCTATGGTTTCCAAAACCGTATTGCAAGCGAGGATTATTAACAGTTAGCCGAGCATTGGGACTGTTGTACACATTGGCCATGCTATATCCATGGCTGGATATAGCCCCTTGGATTCTCAAGAGCTAGGAGGAAACTGTGACTCAATACATTTTCTCAGGCAGAGTTAATGTATTTTTGCACATAGCCTTATTTTTAAGTATTTGACCACATCATAGTGAATCACAGGAACTCTTGAGTTCAGCAGCATTAAATACTGTCCTTGATCTGAGTAGCCATATTAAAAGTTACTAGTGTAGGATACTGTCTATTTTCAGTCATTGACAATGACACTATCACTGATCTCACATTGGTAGAAGCTGTAGTTTACATTATTTCGCTTGGCTCAGCCTGTCTCTCAAAGCAAGATGCTGAAGACAGAGTCTGGGTTTGCATGGTCATGCCAGGCTGGGATGATTTATGTCTCTATTGGGGCTCAACTGCCACCGGTTCTATAAGGAGACCATAACAAAACTCTGGCTCTATGGGAAGACCAAAACATAAAGCTCTGGCTCTATGGTGAGATTAAAACAAAGCTCTGGCTCTGAGAAAACCAAAACAAAACTCTGGCTCTATTTTGAGACCAAAAAAAGCTCTGGCTCTATGGTGAGACCTGTGATAGATAGGAAGACCCTCTTGATTGGTTTTGTAACTGAACCAGTCATGAGGGAGTCTTCATCAAAAACACATAAAAAAAATAATTGATTGGCTGGTAAGTAACTACATTTGACCTCCTTACTCAGCTCATTCTTTGCTGCAAAAATATGTATCCGCACATTTTTAACAAAGGCTAACTTGAACAAACTGAATTGTATCACCCTTTTTATTAAGCCAATACATAAACTCTGCAAAAAAAGAAACGTCCTCTCACTGTCAACTGCGTTTATTTTCAGCAAACTTAACACGTGTAAATATTTGTATGAACATAAAATTCAACAACGGAGACATAAACTGAACAAGTTCCACAGACATGTGACTAACAGAAATGGAATAATGTGTCCCTGAACAAAGGGGGGGTCAAAATCAAAAGTAACAGTCAGTATCTGGTGTGGCCACCAGCTGCGTTAAGTACTGCAGTGCCTCTCCTCCTCATGGACTGCACCAGATTTGCCAGTTCTTGCTGTGAGATGTTACCCCAGTCATCCACCAAGGCACCTGAAAGTTCCCAGACATTTCTGGGGGGGAAATTCCCTAGCCCTCACCTTCTGATTCAACAGGTCCCAGACGTGCTCAATGGGATTGAGATCCGGGCTCTTCGCTGGCCATGGCAGAACACTCACATTCCTGTCTTGCAGGAAATCACACACAGAAGGAGCAGTATGGCTGGTGGAATTGTCATGTCAGGATGAGCCTGCAGGAAGGGTACCACATGAGGGAGGATGATGTCTTCCCTGTAATGCACAGCGTTGAGATTGCCTGCAATGACAACGAGCTCAGTCAGATGATGCTGTGACACACCGCCCCAGACCATGACGGACCCTCCACCTCCAAATCAATCCCGCTCCAGAGTACAGGCCTCGGTGTAACGCTCATTCCTTCAACGATAAATGCAAATCCGACCATCACCCCTGGTGAGACAAAACCGCGACTCGTCAGTGAAGAGCACTTTTTGCCAGTCCTGTCTGGTCCAGTGACGGTGGGTTTGTGCCCATTGGCAACGTTGTTGCCGGTGATGTCTGATGAGGACTTGCCTTACAACAATCTTACAAGCCCTCAGTCTAGCCTCTCTCAGCCTATTGCGGACAGTCTGAGCACTGATGGAGGGATTGTGCGTTCCTGGTGTAACTTGGGCAGTTGTTGTTGCCATCCTGTACCTGTCCCGCAGGTGTGATGTTCGGATGTACCGATCCTGTGCAGGTGTTGCCACTGCGAGGACTATCAGCTGTCCGTCCTGTCACCCTGTAGCGCTGTCACAGTACGGACATTGCAATTTATTGCCCTGGCCACATCTGCAGTCCTCATGCCTCCTTGCAGCATGCCTAAGACACGTTCACGCAGATGAGCAGGGACCCTGGGCATCTTTCTTGGTGTTTTTCAGAGTTAGGACACTAAAGAGGCCTTTCTACTAAGTTTTCATAACTGTGACCTTAATTGCCTACCGTCCGTTCCACAGGTGCATGTTCATTAATTGTTTATGGTTCATTGAACAAGCATGGGAAACAGTGTTTAAACCCTTTACAATTAAGATCTGTGAAGTTATTTGGATTTTTACGAATTATCTTTGAAAGACAGGCTCCTGAAAAGGAGACATTTCTTTTTTTGCTGAGTTTATAAACAGCCTTTGTGCAATCCTGTCCATAATGACATTTTTGTTCTGAACTATTAAACAGCAAGTGTGTTTGTGTCCACACGGGCATGTGAATGTGATTCCATAAGGTTCTGCACATAGTATCCAATGACCCTCCCGAGTTGAAGCAAAGGGACACACTCATCTCTCAGGGAGGGAGTTAATAGACCACAGCTGGATGTGTCCTGCGTTCCTGATCAGTGATCACAACCAACAACACTCAAACTAGTTACTGGCACAAATCTCACATCTTTTATAGATGTTCTCAGAATCCCCGGAACATACTAGAAATTAACTGCTATGCAATAGCTTGTCTCTAAAAACACTGCTAACTAATCTGTTTTTCCATCCAAGGCCCTCTTGTGGTTTTGTGTAATACCTCCAAACAATCAGGCAATTACAGCAGGTATGAGGCTAATATCTGCCAATATGTCACTTAATCACACACATTGGCTTGAAAAATCTAATCAATGTGGAAAGACACAGGAATGTTCCAAGTATATAGATTAAAATCATGTTAGACTTCTAATGACTTGATAGATGTACTGTGGGAGTCATCTTTGAGTGAGGTCCAGGATGAACTGTTTGTATTTACTGTTCATTCTGTTGTTTACAGATGTGACCCTGTGCTAACAAGGCTCCTGAGCCAATATCCTCCATTCCAGCTGGTCAGGACAGCCTTAAACAGCCCATGGAGCAGCTCAGCCTGGACAGAGCTACAAACATAAAAAAGACAGTCTGTGATTGGACGTTCTCTCTTCATCGTCCAAAAGCTGCTTAGTTAGGTCCGAATATTTCCTCAGTCTCTGGCTGGGGAACAGGATCCATTTCATAAAGGGATCAGAGGCATCATCTTGGCTTGACTTCATTGAGATGTGCTTCTCTGTCTAAATGGACTGTGTGGTCTGTTTCTCTCTCCCACATACACAGTTGAGTGCTAATCACGCTTGTCGTGCTGTGTGAGGGCCTTGTTGGAGATGTTGGCCCTCAGGCACCTTGGTCAGGCTCTGTTGTACTGCTTGAAATGGATGGCCGTTTCAAACTAACCCACGTGACTGACCACAGCCTGTTATACTGTGCTTGTGTCCTTGAGCTGGTGGCCTGTGGCGTCATCAGCCCCAGAGAGTGTACCTGTAAGGACCACTCGTTCTCTTTGCTGCACCAGGCAGACAGCTCCAGCCTGCTGCAAATAAGATGCCTGATCTGGTACAAGTCCCCACTCAACGTGGCCTTCCTGCTGAACAACTCGGAGATGTGGCATCTCATGCTGTTTAAGTGCAACTCTGTAGGAAGCAAGCCAGCCTTTTTGGACTCTTTCACAGTACAGCATCTGCAGAGGCTGACTGTGTTGTACCCCTTGTGTTGGTCTGGCTAGACACATGACGTCATACTGGGGAGGGACATGGGTGCACCTTACTATGAAGAGACCAGGCTAGGGATAATCCACAGCTCAGTGCGGCTGGGAGAATCCAATGTGAAGGCCTATACTGTAAAAACCAATATAGACAGTAACGGAATCCTCCCTTTTTCATATCTCCTGTCTAAAATCAAACTACCATAGACTTCCTGTATATTTGTAAAAAAAAAAAAAATTCTATGCTAACATTGCCAAGGTACCACTACCTATGTCTGTGACTACAATCTTCATAATCACTGTTGACCAAACAAAGTGTTTCTCCTTGTGGTCATTTCAGTATAATAAGGTCAGGATTCAATCATTGCAGATGGTATATTTTCACACTTCACTTTTAGGAGTGGGTTAGATTTACATAATAGCATGTCTCAAATTGTGCCATTATTTTTTTTAATATATCTTTTAGATATTTTCACGTCGGGGAGTCTTACATGCGACTTGTTCCGGGGAGTGTTTCCACTACAACACGGCTCTGCACAGATAGTGCCATTTCTTGAAAAGAAAGTACATGCTCTGTCGTTCTTTCTCTAAACATCGACAGACTTGAAGGGTACAGATGGGAGGACTGAGTTGTCCAACACTGGCTCACTGCCATAAATGGCCCCTGCTTTCCACTGGTGCCAAAAGTCCTTTTCCCCTCATGCATGCAACCAGCTTTTGTCTCTTTCTGCATGACACTTCATAATTAAATGTCCTGCAAATTGCCACCATCTCTGTTCGGCGAGTTGTTTTGTACGCAGTCAAAAACATGTGCCTGCTGGGTGCACAGTGCAAGCACATATGAAAGTAATATGAACAATAAACATGGTTGATGACAATGTTTACCAATTTTGAACAAACCCCTAAACCAAGAAATAGTAATCAGGGCCCATTGATAGTAATGCTATTTTTATTTATTTTATTTTATTTCATCTTTATTTAACCAGGTAGGCAAGTTGAGAACAAGTTCTCATTTACAACTGCGACCTGGCCAAGATAAAGCAAAGCAGTTCGACACATACAACAACACATAGTTACACATTGGAGTAAAACAAACATACAGTCAATAATACAGTAGAAAAAAAACTAATCTATATACAATGTGTGCAAATGAAGTAAGATAAGGATTAATAAACCAAAAAAAGAATTATCTTTAGTCAATCGCCATAGAAACTCAATATATGATTTGTGTAAACTACATGCTTGTGTGTGTATAATGATGAAGCAGAACATATTTTAGTTTTCTACACTGGATGTGGGCAGGACATTCCTGTTATCTCTTTCCATTAGCTTTTTTATTTAACGGGGGAGGCAGTTAAGAATAAGTTCTTATTTACATTGACTGCCTACCTCAGCCAAACCCTCCCCTAATGACACTGGGGCAATTGTGTGCCGGCCTTTGGGACTCCCAATCACAGCCGGTTGTGGTACAGCCCATGATTGAACCAGGGTCTGTAATGACACCTCTAGCAGTGCAATGCAGTGCTGCAGACCGCTGCGCCACCCGGGATCCCTTGCTTGATTGCTTTACAACAGGATCACAACCTGATTGTTTTGTATGAATAATGACACATGCAAAGCTCCCTTGCAAAAGAGACCTTGGTCTCAATCTGACTCACTGCTTAAATAACGGTCAAATAAAATAAAAAATATAATCTTCCTCAATTTCAATGGGATTGTGCTACATCATTGTTTGAAAGACAGTAAGGGGTTGCAAAAAATAACCACTTGGTGGCAGTGTAGACTTATATGAACTACGGGGCCAGTCAGTTTTGGCAAACACTTGTCCTAGTTAGTAGATTCAGGAACACAGGCATTCTGTTTCACGAGGGAGAGCACACGTCCCAGTACTCCTGTGCATGCCCCTCCTAGTCTCTTGCATTTTGGTCGACTCAACTGGGTTTATTGACCACTTGATGTCTCTCCTTGTGGTCCTCTGTAAGTTAGGTTGTTTGCCTGGAGAGTTACCATTCAAATAGGGATACAGTTTTTTTCCAAGTTTGAATTTCATGTCACACTTAATATTAGGTTTAGTTGCACAAACAATACTGGTTGAATTTGATTAACATTTTTGTGGTAGAAAATAGTGTATTAACTTTTACACCTGTAGCTACATAAAGTCTTCTCAGTAATATCTCAAATTATTTAGGCTACCCTTCCCTTTCATGCAGCATATTCAACCCATCAATGTTTCCAACAGTCCTTTGATCCTGACACCTCTCCATCCATTCCTCCACAAAGACATGGAAATATTGTTGATATTAATGCAATTTCATTGATTTTTGTTGAGCGCTTGGCTTAGCAGCATTCTTGTGTTGTTGCTAAGGACGGGAATTGTTGAATATCATGTCACACATAACATTACATTGACCTTCCCTGCTGGGCTTTGAACTGATCCCATGGTCATTGTGACATTTACTGTGGCAACCGGGGGCTGGGAAATAGGCAGAGGCAGAAACAATTCATCCCATGTCACTCTTTAACTGCTTGACTACGTCTCCTGCCCTGACTGTTGCCTCACTCTCGGGGAAGGGATTCTTGAGACAACACTCTTTTAAAGGTCTAGCTGTATGGTGACCTTAAGTTTCTTTTCATATGTATTTCCATTATGTTATTGACATATCACCAAGTTATATGTCAACAATATCAGTATTTTAGTGGCAAATAGGACCAAATATCTTATGTCATTGCCACTATATATCAATAATTGTTGGTAATGGCATTTCCCCATTTACTTGCAGTACACACCTCTTTTCAAGTATTCAATTACTAATCAAACATTTTACATTTTCCTTAATCCTGCAATCCTGTGTTTTGTCAATTGATATTCAAATAATACATTGATTCTGCCAAGATGTCACATCTTCACCTGCTCTGAAGCAATTGTATGTTGTGCATCTACAGTTCCTTCAGAAAGTTTTCACACACCTTGACCTTTTCCTTATTTTGTTGTGTTACAGCCTGAATTTAAAATGCATTAAAAAAAAATGTCACTGGCCTACACACAATAGCCCGTAAATGTTAGTGTAATTATGTATGTGTATATATATATATATATATATATATATACACACATTTCAGCTTTTCATTTTTAATTAATTTGTTATATTAAAAATGAAAAGCTGAGTCAATAAGTATTCTTAGAGCCATGACTACATGGAACTCTATTCCACATCAGGTAACTGATGCAAGCAGTAGAATCAGATTAAAAAAAACGGATAAAAATACCTTATGGAACAGCGGGGACTGTGAAGCAACACAAACATAGGCACAGACACATGCATACACACACATGATAACATATGCACTATACACACCCAAAAAAGCAGACATTAAATATCCTTTTGAGCATGGGGAAGTTATTAATTACACTTTGGATGGTGTATCAATACACCCACTCACTACAAAGATACAGGCGTCCTTCCTAACTCACTTGCCGGAGAGAAAATACATTGTTTAGGGATTTCACCATGAGGACAATGGTGACTTTAACACAGTTACAGAGTTGAATGGCTGGGACAGGAGAAAACGGAGGATGGATCAACCTCATTGCAGTTACTCCACAATACTAATCTAATTGACAGTGATGTAATGCAAGTAGTCTGGGTAGCCATTTGATTAGATGTTCAGGAGTCTTATGGCTTGGGGGTAGAAGCTGTTTAGAAGTCTCTTGGACCTAGACTTGGCGCTCCGGTACTGCTTGCCTTGCGGTAGCAGAGAGAACAGTCTATGACTAGGGTGGCTGGAGTCTTTGACAATTTTTAGGGCCTGGATGGCAGGAAGCTTTGCCCCAGTGATGTACTGGGCCGTACACACTACCCTCTGTAGTGCCTTGCGGTCGGAGGCCGAGCAGTTGCCATAACAGGCAGTGATGCAACCAGTCAGGATGGATGGCTGCATCATTTTATGGGTATGCTTACAAATCGTTAAGGACTGGGCAGATATTTAGGATAAAAAAGAGCTAAGCACAGGCAAAATCATTGAGGAAAACCTGGTTCAGTCTGCTTTCCACCAGACACTGGAAGATGAATTCACCTTTCAGCAGGACAATAACTTAAAACACAATGCAAAATCTACACTGGAGTTGGTTACCAAGAGACAGTGAATGTTCCTGAGTGGTTGAGTTACATTTATCTTAAATCTACTTGAACATCTATGGAAAGACCTGAAAATGGTTGTCTAGCAATGATCAGCAACCAATTCGAAAGAGCTAATAATAATGGGCAAATGTTGCACAATCCAGGTGTGGAAAGCTCTTAGGAGACTTCCCCAGAAAGACTCACAGCTGTAATCGGGGTGTGAATACTTATGTAAATGAGATATTTCAATGCATTTGCAAACATTTCTACAAACATGTTTACACATTATCATTATGAGTTATTGTGTGTAGATGGGTAAAAATATATTTAATAAATTTTGAATTCAGGCTGTAACACAACAAAATGTGTGGAATAAGTCAAGGGGCATGAATACTTTCTGAAGGCACTGTAGATATTATTGCATTGATGCAATGGGACAATACCCCCCAACCAACCAAAAGCCTCTTAGGCTTGTTCAGCGAGAGCTTAAGGAGGGCTTAAGAACGACCCTTTAGAAACGGTACTTCAGGGCTGCGTCTAGCCTTTACAAATCCATACTCTACTGTTTGTTGCCACAGCGATGAGACCAGGAAGAGCATGGGGACCGGGTCCCAGTTTCTGTTTAACGAATGGCCAGTGCTTTGAATGTCCTTGTTGGATATGGTGGCTGGGAGGCCCAGGAGCCATGTGGCTGCTCTGCAGACTTGGGGTGCCCTATGATGACACGTTCCAACTTCGCTATCAGCTCCCCTGCCTGGTGTAGACAAAGGTATCTGCAGGCTCTGAGCCAAGCACATAGACTTGCAAACTGTTGCGAGTCAGTTCCCAAGGCCAGGGGATGTGGGTTGCGTGACAATGGGGCCCTGAGTAGAGGGAGGGCTGCCTCACCCTGGAGAGAGATTGGCGCTTCTGCCCTGTGGGACACTTGTGGCTGTGGGAGGAGGGGGTGGAGAGAGGAGGGAGGAGGGAGTTTATGGAATGGGGTGGGTGATAAGATATGAGAGAGGGTCCAGTCGTTAACTTCTTAGGGATCAGAGGGGTGATGGGAAATTGCAGCGATTTTGCATCAGGCTTTAAGCATTGAGTCATTTTAGTTTCAATATTTTATTATTGATTCCTGGTTACAAATCAATCTCCAATTCAACATGGATTAGTACATCAATATCAGCAATATCAATATTTTAGGATTTGTTTAACAGTCTGTTTTGTCAGATGGTGTTCTTTTTATATATATTTTTTTGTAGTATTACACCAAATGTAATGGTGATTATTGTAATGAATTTGTTTAACTTAAGTGGGAAGTTTTGAGAGGAAGAATAATTTGACATGTCTATCAAACAACTCCCTTTCAATTTGAATCACAAATGATGTTGTTTGTAGTAGATCTTGGCTTTCACTAGCCCCTCAGGCCACGTTGCTGGCAGGCCCTAATGGCGGCACGAGAAAAGAGGCTATTGGTGTGAACACACAGTGTTTACTCTCCTCTGGCACTAGGGCACGGACGGGGCTGAAAGAGAACCAGAGAAGAGGCGCAGAGGCAGGGCCAGTGGGGCGCCTCATCACTCTCTCCACACTTCTGCTGTCATGCTCTTTGTGTGGGGAGCATTACTCAGACTCCCGGCTGCAGGCTCCCAGGTAACTGGAGTCTTTGGGGAGCGCGGCTATGGCCCGCAGGGGCTGGCTTTTGTTCACACCAGAAGAATCAGGCTACCTTACTTTTATCTGGCACCCCCAACATCAGTCAAACATAGGAGGCAACGACTTTAATGGAACTTTGTTTGTCTTTGTACATAAGGAATCTACGTCCATTGATCATATATTGCCTTACTGATGCCTTGATGAAAGGGTTTAACACTTTTAATTTGAAATTCCATATGCAAATGTACCCACCTAAAGAAAAACTTTGATTAGTCATGAAATGAAAAGTCAATTTGATAATAAATAATGAGAAAGAAAATGGTCTATTGTAGCTGAGAACTGTCAAGGAGAGATCAAAGTTATACTGTAGCTGAGAACTGTCAAGGAGAGATCAAATGTAATACTGTAGCTGCATAGCCAAACCCTTGAAGACTTACTGTATTGATCGTGTTTGCTATTCTTTCTAAATCAGAGACATTTCATGTTGTTTTGATAATGTGTTGACTTGCAACAAGCTATCATATTCTATCAAGGCGACAGAGAGAAACCATCTAATGACAGGGTACAACTTCCTTTTCAGTTTTCTGCAATGACAAGGCAGCACTTTGTTTGGTAAAATACTTTGTGATTCAGTATGGATTTTAATGACTTTCTGTCTCATGATTTTTTCATACCTTCTCATTTACTTTCATTGACTGTTCAAATGAATATAGAAAAGTGTACCCCCTGGTGTCAAAGCATATAGAAAACACAATTGAATAAACAAAGAGGGAACATGTTAAATGTTTCTTTAGTATCAAGCTGTGTTTTTTAAATGTTTGTTTTCCAGACATCATTCGCCTTGTAATTAACTTTGCCTTAATTCACTTCAAGCAATTCTATGTCCCTTTTCATTACCTTGACTGTTGCAAAGATTACATTTTATTTCACATTTTTAAAGTGCAAAATTACTTTTCCTTTCCGTCATGTATTATGAACTTCTAAAGAAAGTGAAAAGTTCAATTATCCAACATCACTGTTTTCTTAAGTAATCAACCTAAAGCAGAACAACACTGAATATTTAATGATGAAGGTGTTGGACATGACAATTATGAGTTCAGCATTTGCAAAGGAGGAGTGCATTTGGTGAATGATTTATCACTATGGGCCGGATTGATTGGTTAAGTGCCATCACTTGACGTTACTGGGGACTGTCCTGTCCATCGTCCTATTTTAACACCTCATTAGGGGGAATGAGAATAATTTACCCAGCAGCCTCGTGGGTCTGATTACATGGGCATGGGCTTCGGCTCCGGCCTCCACAGAGAAACAGTGGTGGAGTGGTCAGTGTGGGCCTGACCTATAACCCCTGCTTGTCATGCCGACCATCAGGTCAACAGTTGGTCCACAGAGCCCGAGGGGCTGGCCTTTCTGTTGGTGTCAGGAGGCGCTGCCTGATATTATCCCAGGGTAATTAAGCAGTGTCTGCAGGTCAATGTAGACAAATAAATCATACTGATAGTTTAAACGCTGCCGCTCAATGCCCCTGATTGAGCAAAAACAAGGGAGCCGTCCCATGCTTGTTACTGCCTCACTTGAGGTCCACCAGGGCTCTTCACATTACATCCCCAAAAGCAGCAAGTGGGAAAGCTTTGTGAAGGATCAAAAGCTGTGCAAAGAGACATGAGCCTTAATTGTTCAACTTTATTTTTAAGATAAAGGCAGACGGGGCATCAATTTAGCCTGTCTTTATTAGAGAACAAAGCAGAATGGGCAAACAGAATGCTAATTGGCAGAGGGATGATGAAAGTGATGTGGATTACTACATCAGAGGAGATATGGGTTTTGATCAGGTTGCACATACAATATAAGCACTTGCTTAAGCACAGCTATTCTGCAATATACTGTATAACAAATAACATGGTCATATCACATGTTTGTTGGAAGAACAACTTAATATTGTTTGTTTTTATTAATTGATTTACCAAAGTTGCTATGCATATGGTCTATATCAAATGGCCTGTACAAGGCCCAGTGCAGTTGAAAACCTGATTTTCCTGTGTTTTGTATATATTTCCACACTATGAGGTTGGAATAATATTGTGAAAATGCCGTTTTAGTGTAGGAGTAGTTTGAAAAGGCCGCTTTTGGTGGGATGGAGTTTTGGCCTGCCCACTCAAACCACTCCCAGACAGTTCTAGCAGAATTCTTGCTTGAGAAATTACTCTTTGCTAAGAAGCTATGTTTGTTACTTTTTTACCATCTTATTCGAAAATAATCACAGTAAAGTACTTCATTGTTACCCAGAAATGATTTGATATTAAGATATTATTCTTTATTTTTATTTTTATTTAACTAGGCAAGTCAGTTAAGATCAAATTCTCATTTACAATGACAGTGGGTTAGCTGCCTTGTTCAGGGGCAGAACGACAGATTTTTACCCTGTCAGCTCGGGGATTCGATCTAGAAACCTTCCGGTTACTGGCCCAATGCTCTAACCACTAGGTTATAAAACAGCTGTGTTGAACCTTTAAATGACAATGAGAAGCATATTATGGTGGTATAAAGCTGCCTTACTGGAATTACTTTAATTCTGAGATGCCTAAACTTTCCTATTACACATTTTTGGAAGCAATAGCCTACTGTACATATACATAGTATCGTTTTGGTTGGCTCTGAGTACTATTTCTATATTAAGCATTGAAAATAAACTTCCAATAGAGATAACTAAGTAATCCCCAAAAATAGTTATAGGGTGAGAAAGTAGCCACAATTAACTTGAATTTGTTACTTTATAAATATTACAAATAATAAATAAGCAAAAGAAAAGTAAATTACGCTATACCGAGCTGCCATAATACATAACTAAGGTCTGCATATGGAAATCAAATTGGAAAGCAAAATTTTGTGCAATGCATCAAAAGACTACATTTGACTGCAATGAAGTTGCATATGGTCCCTGACAAATAAAATAATGCAAATGTGTGGATGGCTGACATCCAAATACCAAGACAGTCACTGAATATGACCATTTATAGAGATCATGTTTCTGTTATATCTTACAAAATACTTGTATTCTGGTATCATAGTATTAACTGTATTTTTTTTTTAAAGAAGAAAGCCAACCAGTACGCTACTACTGTTAAGTAACCAGTTTAACTAAATCAAAGTGGAGGAGAAAGGCTTTTCCCACAACATGTCTGACATAAATATATTCTTTTTTTAAATTTCCTATTTGAAAGGCATCCATAAGTTAAGTGGGCTTCCTTTTGGTCTGCCTAATGGCTAGTCTGGGGAGATGAAGGAAGAGCCTATACCATGTCAAATTGGCCTTTCTATCCAGGGTCAGGACATTCTGTCTGGGTCCACTCGCATCTCTGCCTCAGAAGTTTTCCCATTCACTCACACAATGTAACTGTCAGTTCCTGCGTCCACTGGCTCCAGCACTCACAGGGCAACACAATATTTCACAGCACCAAACAATCGCCTGTCTGCCCAGACTAACCATATGGTTACTATGGGGCGCAATATTGACACACATCACTAATTATTCATAGAAAGGGAACTGAACAGAGGTGGCATCCCAGGTCCCTATTCTGTCACAGCTTTGTACCTCTGAGTCTGGGATTCTATTTGGGACATATTAAAAAGACCATTCCGATTCACAGTGCCTTCAGAAAGTATTCAACCCCTTGACCTTTTCCACATGTTCTTGTGTTACAGCCTGAATCTAAAATTGATTCCATTGAGATGTTTTTGGTCACTGGCCGACAGACAATAGCCCATAATGTCAAAGTGGAATTATGTTTTTATTTTATTTTTTACAAGTGAATGAAAAATGGTCAACTGAAATGTCTTGAGTCTAAGTATTCAACCCCTTTGTTATGGCAAGCCTAAATACGTTCAGGAGTAAAAATGTGCTTAACAAGTCACATAAGATGCATGACTGTGTGTGCAATAATAGTGTTTAACATGCTTTTTGAATGACTACCTCATCTCTGTACCCCACACATATAATGATCTGTAAGGTCCCTCAGTCGAGCAGTTAATTTCAAACACAGATTCAACCACAAATACATGAGAGGTTTTCCAATGCCTCGCAAAGAAGTTGACCTGTTGGTAGATAGATTTTAAAAAAAGCCGACATTGAATATACCTTTGAGCATGGTGAAATGATTAATTACACTTTGGATGGTGTATCAATACACCCAGTCATTACAAAGATACAGGCGTCCTTCCTAACTTAATTGCCGGTGAGGAAGGAAATCGCTTAGGGATTTCATCGTAAGGGCAATGGTGACTTTAAAACAGTTACAGGAGAAAACTGAGAATGGATCAACAACATCGTAATTACTCCCCAATACGGACCTAAATGGTAGGAAAGATAAAGAAGGAAGCCTCTATAGAATAAAAATATTCAAAAACATGCATCCTGTTTGCAATAAGGCACTGAAGTAAAACTGCAAGAAATGTGGCATTAAGGTAAGAAATTACCATAATGTCCTAAATACAAAGTGTTATGTTTGGGGCAAATCCAGCACCACACATCACTAAGTACCACTCATCATAATTTCAAGCATGGTGTTGGCTGCATCATGTTATGGGTATGCTTGTCATCGGAAAGGACTAGGGAGTTTTTTTATGATAAAAATAAATGGAATAGAGTTTAGCACAGGCAAAATCCTAGAGGAAAACCTGGTTCAGTCTGCTTTCCAACAGACACTGTGTCACGCCCTGATCTGTTTCACCTGTCCCTGTGATTGTCTCCACCCCCTCCAGGTGTCGCTTATTTTCCACAGTGTATTTATCCCTGTGTTTCCTGTCTCTCTGTGCCAGTTCGTCTTGTATATTTAGTCAAGTCAACCAGCGTGTTTTCCCCCCTGTACTCCTTTTCTATTCTCTTTTGCTAGTCTTCCCGGTTTTGACCACTGCCTGACTCTGGACTACTTTCCCACCTGCCTGGTCATCCTGCCTGCCCTGACCTTGAATCTGTCTGCCCTTCGGTACCTGTTGGACTCTGAACTGGTTTTGACCTTTTGCCTGTACACGACCATTCTCTTGCCTACCCCTTTTTGGATTAATAAACATTGTAAGACTCCAACCATCTGCCTCCTGTGTCTGCATCTGGGTCTCGCCTTGTGCCTTGATACACTGGGAGATATTCACCTTTCAGCAGGACAATAACCTAAAACACAATAACCTAAGGACACAATAGTATTTTGTGTAGATCGTTGACCAAACAATGACAGGGATTAAAACTTATTTGGGAGCAGCGCACGAAGTGACCGTTTTGGAGAGTCTGGCGTGCCCAAAGTAAAATGCCTCCCATTCAGGCCCAGAAAATAGGATATGCACATATTTAGTACCATTGGATAGGGAACACTCTGAATTTTCTAAAAGTGTTAACATTTTGTCTGTGAGTATAACAGAACGGATATGGCAGGCGAAAACCGAGGAATTTCTGTCTTGGAAAAAGTGGTTTTGACACATTGCCTTATTTAGAACCTCTCCCTTATGAAAATGCCCATATAAGGACATATGAATGCAGTACCTATTGCTTCCTCTGGATGTCAACAGTCTCGAGAAAGTGTTCTGATTCTTTTTAGATGCTTTTAGAGCATAGAAGAAGACGAATAAGGAAGTGGCCACACAGATGTCAATAGAAGTAAATGCGCGTTCACTTTGGTTTTTTCCTTTCTTATTGCCCAGTTTATATTCCGGTTGAAATATTATAATATTTATACATAAAAGTGTTCCTAAGGATACATTTAAAATTATGTTTGATTGTTCTTGGACAAGTTTATAGGTATAAGTTGAACGAGTTCTCTTCACGTTTCAATGGAGGAGTTTCGACGCTATATTTTCTCATTATAACGGGCCAACCAAACGGAGATTTATGGATATAATACATTACTTTTTCTAACAAAAGAACCATGGATTGTCTTCGTTGGACACTTGGGAAGCCCTCAGCAGAAGTTCTTCAAAAGGTAATTGATTTGTTTTCGCTGTTAAATGTGTTTTCTGTGAACCGTGAAGGCTTATGTATTTATGGTAATGGAAAAAATATGTGGGGTGCTATCCTCAAACAATCAAATGTGGTGCTTTCGGACCTAATGTCTGTCTGGAAAACATTCCCCACACCATTACACCACCGCCACCAGCCTGTAACGTTCACACCAGGCAGGATGGGGCCATGGACTCATGCTGCTTACGCTAAATACTGACTCTGCCATCAACATGCCACAACAGGAACTGAGTTTTATCGAACCAGGCAATGTTTTTCCACTCCTCAATTGTCCAGTGTTGGTGATTACGTGCCAACTGGAGCCTGGAGTTTTTAGCTGATAGGAGTGGAACCCGGTGTGGTCGTCTGCTGCAATAGCCCATCCGTGACGAGGACCGACAAGTTGTGCATTCCGAGATGCCGTTCTGCACACCACTGTTGTACTGCACTGTTATTTGCCTTTTTTGTGGCCTGCATGTTAGCTTATACGATTTCTTTCTCTTCTCCTTCGACCTCTCATCAACGAGCTGTTGGATGTTTTTTGTTTGTCGCACCATTCTCTGTAAACTCTAGACACTGCCATGAGTGAAAAGCCCAAGAGGCTGGCCGTTGCTTAGGTCACTTGTTTTGCCAATTCTAACGTTCAATCCAATAATAACTGAATGCCTTGATGCCTGTCTGCCTGCTTTATATAAAAAGCCATGGTCACATGACCCACTGTCTGTAGGAGCTAACCATTTTCGTGAACGGGTTGGTGTACCTAATAAACTGGGAGTAATTGTTATTTAGTTTTTAGTGATGATGGTGAACAGTCCACTCACCACAATAGAACATTTGGTAGATGCAGTTATTAAGATGATGTCACTTGTCGGATTTTAACTCTTGGAGTGTGTTTAATATCTCATTAATATGATACTATTTGTATTTGCATTGATTTTAATTACTGCCCAGTAGATTTACCCTTATGAGGGCACTGTGTGTTTTAACTTTGTGAGCAGCTTGCATTACTGATATATCACAGCTTAGTATGCCACCGTGTAAAATAAGAATAGCTAAATTAAAGGCCTTTATTGCATCAGTAAGTTGGATAATTGCTTGCTGCCTGTTGTAGTGTGAAATTGTTCTGAGATTGTGTAATTGGGCTCCAAACCTTGTCTGTTATTACTTTTACCTAATGCAAAACATTTCTAAGACAACTGAAATAGATTTGTCATTACATTCTTTGTGGGAACTTTTTTTTATTATCTGTGTATTTCAGACCGTTTTTGTTGTTGTTTTTCTCACAACATCTGTACAATTCACAGAGAATAAGTTCACATTTGCCCTTGCTTGAAAGTGAACTGTGTATATCTGCTATCTGTGTAAGGCTTTGTCCCGGCAGCCCCTGCCTGACCCCATATGAGGTCGGACAATCCACTGGTCCATTAGCCGCTGACAGACGTATGTTGAGCCAGACTGCATCAGACCACTCCAATGTAGAAAATAGTAAAAATAAAGAAAAACCCTTGAATGAGTAAGTGTGTCCAAATGTTTGACTGGTACTGTATATATGTATATACTGTGTATATACAGTTGAAGTCGGAAGTTTACATACACCTTGTAACACCAAATACATTTAAACTCAGTTTTTCACAACTCCTGACATTTAATCCTAGAAAAATTCACTGTCTTAGGTCAGTTAGGATCACCATTTTATTTTAAGAATGTGAAATGTCAGAATAATAGTAGAGAGAATTATTTATTTCAGCTTTTATTTCTTTCATCACATTCCCAGTGGGTCAGAAGTTTACATACACTCAATTAGTATTTGGTAGCATTGCCTTTAAATTGTTTAACTTGGGTCAAACGTTTCGGGTAGCCTTCCACAAGCTTCCCACAATAAGTTGGGTGTATTTTGGCCCATTCCTCCTGACAGAGCTGGTGTAACTGAGTCAGGTTTGTAGGCCTCCTTGCTCGCACATGGTTTTTCAGTTCTGCCCACAAATTTTCTATAGGATTGAGGTTAGGGCTTTGTGATAGCCACTCCAATATATTGACTTTGTTGTCCTTAAGCCATTTTGCCACAACTTTGGAAGTATGCTTGGGGTCATTGTCCATTTGGAAGACCCATTTGCGACCAAGCTTTAACTTCCTGACTGATGTCTTGAGATGTTGCTTCAATATATCCACATACTTTTCCTTCCTCATGATGCCATCTATTTTGTAAAGTGCACCAGTCCCTCCTGCAGCAAAGCACCCCCACAACATGATGCTGCCACCCCCGTGCTTCACGGTTGGGATGATGTTCTTCGGCTTGCAAGCATCCCCCATTTTCCTCCAAATATAACGATGGTCATTATTGCCAAACAGTTTTATTTTTGTTTCATCAGACCAGATGACATTTCTCTAAAAAGTACGATCTTTGTCCCCATGTGCAGTTGCAAACCGTAGTCTGGCTTTTTATGGCGGTTTTGGAGCAGTGGCTTCTTCCTTGCTGAGCGGCCTTTCAGGTTATGTCGATATAGGACTCGTTTGACTGTGGATATAGATACTTTTGTACCTGTTTCCTCCAGCGTCTTCACAAGGTCTTTTGCTGTTGTTCTGGGATTGATTTGCACTTTTCCCACCAAAGTACGTTCATCTCTAGGAGACAGAACGCGTCTCCTTCCTGAGCAGTATGATGTCTGTGTGGTCCCATGGTGTTTATACTTGCGTACTATTGTTTGTACAGATGAACGTGGTACCTTCAGGCGTTTTTTCTGAGGTCTTGGCTGATTTCTTTAGATTTTCCCATGATGTCAAGCACTGAGTTTGAAGGTAGGCCTTGAAATACATCCACAGGTACACTTGCAATTGACTCAAATGATGTCAATTAGCCTATCAGAAGCTTCTAAAGCCATGACATCATTTTCTGGAATTTTCCAAGCTGTTTAAAGGCACAGTCAACTTAGTGTATGTAAACTTCTGACCCACTGGAATTGTGATACAGTGAATTATAAGTGAAATAATCTGTAAACAATTGTTGGAAAAATTATGCACAAAGTAGATGTCCTAACCGACTTGCCAAAACTATAGTTTGTCAACAAGAAATTTGTGGAGTGGTTGAAAAACGAGTTTTAATGACTCCAACCTAAGTGTATGTAAACTTCTGACTTCAACTGTATATATGTGTGTGTCCCACTAAGCACAATCCAGATGGAATGGCATATCGTTGCAGAATGCTGTGGTAGCCATGCTGGTAAACTGTGCCTTGAATTCTAAATAAATCACTGACAGTGTCACCAGCAAAGCACCCCCACACCATCACACCTCCTCCTCCATGCTTCACGTGGGAACCACACATGCAGGGATCATCCGTTCAACTACTCTGCGTCTTACAAAAACAAGGCGGTTGGAACCAAAGACCTCAAGTTTGGACTCATCAGACCAAAGGACAGATTTCTATCGGTCTAATGTCCATTGCTTGTGTTTCTTGGCCCAAGCAAGTCTCTTCTTTGCGTCATTTTTTGTTTTTTATTTAACCTGGCAAGTCAGTAAAGAACAAATTCTTATTTACAATGACAGCCTACACCAGATTAACCCAGACGACGCTGGGCCAATTGTGCACCACCCTATAGGACTCCCAATCTTGGCCGGTTGTGATACAGCCTGGATTTGAATCAGGGTGTCTGTAGTGACCTCTCTTGCACTGAGATGCAGTGCCTTTGGCCGCTGCGCCACTCGAGAGCCTTTCTTTAAGTAGTGGTTTCTTTGCAGCAATTTGACCATGAAGGCCTCATTCACGTAGTCTCCTCTGAACAGTTTATGTTGAGATGTGTCTGTTACTTGAACTTGGTGAAGCATTTATTTGGGCTGCAATTTCTGAGGCTGGTAACTATAATGAACTTATCCTATGCAGCAGAGGTAACTCTGGTTCTTCCTTTCTTGTGGCGGTCCTCATGAGAGCCAGTTTCATAATAGCTCTTGATGGTTTTTTGCGACTGCACTTAAAATTGTCAAAGTTCTTGAAATTTTCCGGATTGACTGACCTTCATGTCTTAAAGTAATGATGGACTGTCATTTCAATGATGGACTGTCAATGATGGACTGTCATTTGATGGACTGCTTATTTGAGCTGTTCTTGCCATAATATGGACTTAACCTTTTACCAAATAGGGCTATCATCTGTATACCACCCCTACCTTGTCACAACACAACTGATTGGCTCAAACGCATTAAGACCGGTCTTCTAGCCATCGCCGATCCACTTTTCAATTTCCATTTGTTTTGTCTTGTTTTTTCACACACCTGGTTTTAATTTTCCCTCATTACTGTTGTCTATTTAACCCTTAGTTCCCCCCATGTTGTTTTGGGCATGTTGTATTACGCCGGGTTTGTTATGTTTTCACCCGTGCTTTGTTCAGACGGTCTTTTGTACGTGTATTTTGTACTTTTGCCTAAGTAAAGTTACTTAGTACAATCACCTCTGCTCTCCTGCGCCTGACTACTTACACCAGCTACACCCACCGTATTACAGGTGGCTACTTTGAAGAATCTCGAATATAAAATATATTTTTATTTGTTTGACACTTTTTTGGTTGCTACATGATTCAATATGCGCGTTATTTTCATAGTTTTGATGTCTTCGTTATTATTCTACAGTGTAGAAAATAGTAAAAATAAAGAAAAACCATGGAATGAGAAAGTGTGTCCAAACTTTTGACTGGTACTGTATATGTATGTATGTGATGGGATGTACTGTACAGACAATATGGACAGTATGTGGATAGAATATGTAGCATATCTGAAGAAAAGTATATGAACAGCAATAGTTAAGTAGGATATTTAACACAACAACAGACATGTCTGATGCCTACTTCACTCATGTTTTATTTAATTTTTGCAAAAAAAAGTATGGTGTAGTTCCAGCAGTTAGCTACACCGCTGCATGGCAAAAAAAAGTTATTATCTACTGAAAACACTACCTAGATTGAAATTTAGTTCACTACTCCCCAACACTGGACCCCTCAGCAGCCAGGATGATTGACAACCTTTCACTTCATGCCTTACTCAAAGGGTAGAGACCCTTAACTGTAACACTTGATAAGTGTTGAGCAGGATGTGTTCATCCAGAGAAGAGCATGGCCGCTCTGAACTGTAGTGGTTCCTCTTCACTCAGGCTATGTCCTACGCCAAAGAGACCATTACGTGGAGGCATGTTGATATGTCCTGACCAGTGGTGGAAAAAGTACCCAATTGTCATTCTTGACTAAAAGTAAAGATACCTTAAAAGATAATGACTCAAGTAAAAGTGAAAGTCACCCAGTAAAATACTACTTGAGTAAAAGTATTTGGTTTAAAATGTACGTAAGTATCAAAAGTAAAAGTATAAATAATTTCAAATTTCTTATATAAGCAAACCAGACGGCACGATTTTCTTGATTTTTTTATTTATGGGTAGCCAGGGGCACACTTCAACACTCAAACATAATTTACAAATGAAGCATTTGTGTTTAGTGAATCTGCCAGATCAGAGGCAGTAGGGATAACCAGGGATGTTCTCTTGATAAGTGCGTGAATTAGACAATTTTCCTGTCCTGCTAAGCATTCGAAATGTAACAAGTACTTTTGGGTGTCGGGGAAAATGTAAGGAGTAAAAAATACATTATTTTCTTTAGGAATCTAGTGGAGTAAAAGTAAAATTTGGCAAAAATATGAATAGTAAAGTAAAGTACAGATACCCCCAACTTAAGTAGTACTTTAAAGTATTTTTACTTATGTACTTTACACCACTGGTCCTGACACGAGGTACTGCTAGGAGATGTGTGAGTCTCACTGCTGATTTGGCAACCCAGTTCACCACCAAGGAGAAGTTAGCTTGTTGGCAGAGGGTGAAGGTGCCCACAGCTCCAGATGTTGGCTTGGTGCAGATTCTCCTCAGGGCCGTGTGATGCTGGGCTCCACATCTGTCCAGGCAGAAACAGGCCATATTGCATCCCATCTGCTGAGTGGACTCAGTGTGGGCACAACCCTGCACAAGAACAGGGCCATTTCAATAAAGGCCATAAATATTGTAATTCATAGGCATGAAACAGCAGGTTTTTAATACTGCTTTGAGAATGGAGAGAGCCTCAACCTTTGGCAGCTGAGAACCATGCCGCTTCTGTCGCTCTGGTGGCGATGCTAAACATTTGCCTTCGATTCTTCAGGCAACCTGGCGGTACCAAAAAATCCATGTCTCTCTCATGTCTCGTCCCAAGTAAAATAGAGCACAGGGCCAAGGGGATAGTATTAATATGAATGTCACCCCTGTCCCAATGTGACATCGGGGAAATTGACTTCGTAGCCCTGTGCTGTTCTCAGCCATATGCTGATGTTTTTATATTCCAGAAAAATGAGTTGAGGGACTCGTAAAGTTTCTTAAACTCTGAATTATACCCTGATGCAGCGGGATGAACGGAGCCTTCTGTCGCGCTGCAAAGACTTTTAAGTGGAAGACATTTCTCCTTTGGAAGGGAACTAGATGTGGCATTGTCCCAGCTTATCTATTTTTCATGCCTTTATCTGCACTTGTACTTTAATTAGGTAGTAAACATAGTTATACATCCCAGGAAAGGAGAGAACTTAGCTCATGCTAAAGTTATGCTGATATACACTTTTTAGATGTTGAGGAGGTTTGATGACCTTGCATTCAAGGTGCCGTAAATTAGTGTAACATTAGTCTCTGTCGACTCTCCTCACAGTTTATTTCCAACAGGGTTAGAGCTATTCAACTCACCTGGTTTCCCAGACCTGAATCCCTGATTAGACGGCAAGAATGAAAACCAGAAGTGTTTTGGCCCACCACGAGCAGAATTTAATTGTCCTGCTGTGGGGAAGGCATTGTATTGATAAAGAATCCATATCATAGACTACTGTATACAATGTACCATGGCCCATGGGGCAAAGCCTTCATAATGTAACTCTCTCTCTCTCTCAGAATAGGTGAGACCAATCCAAGTAGACAAGTAGGACTAAACCCTGTCCTTCCAGTCAGCCAGCCAGACCGTAATAGGGTGTTTGCTTTGTGAAACCAGATCCAGGGTGAGTCTGTAAGACCTGGCTTGACCACAGTTAGGGTCCAGAGAAGGGTTCCACACCCAGACACCCTGCACGGCAGCCGCGGTGGCCATAACTTGATGACTTTAAGCTGTGTCATTGCTCAAACCGTTCCCTGGGTTCTCAATCAGCACTGTTATGTAAGTCGTCAGATTTTTTAAACGCCGCGCTTCAATATCATTTGTAACAGATTATCTCTCCTTGCGCAGGCTGACAGATGCTTGGTCCAGCTGGTGGAGAAAAACTTTATAGCCCAGTTGGAACGAGGGTCCTTACACCCTCTACAATGTTGGCCACCATTGCCTTTTTTAATGAGTCACGAATTGCCTGTTTATCTTCTGCTCCCTGCTGTTTCGGCATTTTCCCTTCCAGAACAATCCCAGAAACACATGCTGGTACAGACGCAGGAGCAATGTGTGGAGACTTGGAGCCAAATTGTTACAAGGAACAAAGTTTTTTTTTCTTGAGCATAAAAAAAATAGGGATCACATGTTCGCTAATAAAACAGCATTTCAAATGTTCATTGTGACCCTGGCAATATGGTCACCCAGAGAAAGCTGGACCAATTTGAAGCCTCAACAAACACATAAATGACTCTATAATTGGTGCGCTTTGTTTATCATGTGCTGGCTCTGCTGAAACTACGCTAAACACTTTGTGTAATGGCGCTACATTATGACAACACATGGCTCTAGCAAAAGAGACCAAAACTGGCAAAGTGATGAAAAGTAGCAGGTGGTGTTGACAATTTTGTTTGAAAAAGTTATGGTGACTACAGATAATAGAAGTCTTGAGCCCAACGTCAGTGTTGCCATCTGACCGAGGGAAGGGTCCACATTGCTATTAGCGATAAGCCTGGGTTTGTACAGACAAAACAAGTTGGAAAGGTATCAAATATAGCTAGCTGACACAGAAGGGGGCTTTGTAGCCTCTGTAGATTAACCAGTGGATATTCTCAAAGCTGTCCATTCATTTGCATTCATCATACCTTTTTAATCTAAGAGGTTGAGAACACTCATTAAAGGAGGAACAGGTGGCAGAAACAACTGTTTTCCCTTCTTGAAAACTTTGCTAAATAATTTACTGAAACATTTGGCTACCAAGTCAGTTGAATTATCCATTCCTCTGCTTTTTGTGACAATTTTGTTTTATATTTCATATTTCTTTATGGATAATGGCTTCCGTAAACACTTACATGCATTAATAGAGAAAACAAGGCAACAGTAAACATGTCGTCCCCCACAAATGATGTAGTGCCCCCTCCTTGGGTCAAATGATGTAGTGCCCCCTTTTTGGGTCAAATGATGTAGCGCCCCCTCCTTGGGTCAATTGAGATATTGAGTGTGACTAACACATTTCAATTCATTACTATAGCTCTCGCCTTAAGCCAATAGGTGTAATTTTGTAAATGCTGGATCCCTATGGCAAGACGCATCATTCACCCAAGTTTAATCAAAATGGGCTCAGTGCTGTTGGAGATATCATGTGTGACTAACGTACTGTATGTTCGAACAGACGGACGGGAAACAGATTCACAGTCCCCTCCCCAATTTCATAATTTTAGTGGTAGTAGCTAACAGTATTCATGTGGCCATCAGGCTGGATATATTGTATTTATTTGTAAACTGGGTGGTTCGAGCCCTGAATGCTGATTGGCTAAGATCATGGTATATCAGACTGTATACCATAGAAATGACAAAACATTTATCTTTACTGTTCTAATTACATTGGTAACCAATTTATAATAGCAATAAGGCACCTCAGGGGTTTATGATATATTTCCAACATACCACAGCTAAGGAATGTGACACTGCGTTGCGTCGTACTAAGAACAGCCCTTAGCCGTGGTATATTGGCCATATACCACACCTCCTCGGGCCTTAATGCTTAATTATCCTATGGTCTCTCCAGTGTCTTGATTAACCCTGTATTGTGAAGAGGAAGTATTTTTTGTAACAATCACCTTTTCAATGGCTTGAAATGCCCAAAGGTTTATGATAATACTCTTACAACAATACACGTGGCCCAAAGGAAATAGCAGGCCTAACCCATGATGTCCAGTATGGCCCATCTGTGTTACAGAATGCCCCAGATCTTTGCCATACTGTGTCACTCTAAAGAGAGTGAATTACAATCCCTGAAGAACTGACAAAATATCCCTGGAATCTTGGCAGGGGAGAGCTACAGCACAGCACCGTGAAATTCTTATTCTGCGATTGTCCCTTTTGTGGGGAACGACGAGGTTAGGTTTTGCATTCTTTTCCTTGTACAGGTCACTGCGGCAGAGGCGGCCAAGTAGAAAAGATCCTTGTCGGGGAAACAATGGCAAAAGCCACCCCATAAATGTCTCTCCTTCACTATCGCCCCATTGACTCCTTGATTCCCTACCAAGATGTCAGTGTTAGACCAGCTCTCTTTAAAACAGCTTAATTAGCTGAAAGCCGAGCGATGTCTAAGCATTTGTGCTGAAATAAAAAAGAAAGAGCCTAAAGCATCCCTCTCCCCCTTGCATTGTCCCTGTGCTGTCTCTTGACAGAAATCTTGGTTTCTGCGAAAGGGAATACAAATAAAACAACATTCCTTCCTGTCAGAATTAACTGCCTGACAACAGAATGCAGAGTGATATAGGAAGTCCTTTGCTTTATTCACCACTCCCTCATTAGGAATTCCAACAATCCTTTATCTAATGAGAAATTTACACTGTATGATGAAATAGCATGAAAAATAGAAAATTCACAATTAGTTTTATCACAATAAATTAAATTGCTTAGCTAGTCTCTCCATGCAGTTGATATGAAAATGAGCATTAGAGGCCTGAACAGTAGTTACATAAGCAAGTTATTTTTGTGCATATAATGTATTATAAATTCCACTGAGGTCTGATTACTTCTGCAATCAAGATAAGATTTTTCCCCGATGTTTACATTTTTTTTACATGATAATCTGAGACACTGGTGTGAGTTAGACATCTAGAGACTTGTTGGGGAGGCCCTGATCAGGAGGTACAGTGTTGTCCACTGCAAGTTCTTTGAACCTCATTCCTTTTCAAATTTGACCCCCATAATTTTTTTTATTCCTCTTTCACTCAAAAAACTCAAAACAGATTGATTCTCATGTGAACACAGCTGAAGCGAGAACCCTGGCCTTCCAGCCCGCTTTGAACCTCCAGCCGCCCTGTTTACTGGTGTTTGTTTTCCTCCATGTGAAGATTAACCGTGGAAATCAGAAAACAAACTCCCATTCAGCGGGCCATGTCAAAGGTGAGCGCCAGCCTATAGTGTAGCCGTGGAACTAACACCACCCCTCGGTTTAGCCGGGCCCATTCCCAACTATCCCCTGGTCTCCGTGGTGATGTACCTGGCCGCTGTGGCTTTAAGTGCATCTTGTTTGTGTGGGAATGGCCCAAAGGACACTTTGTCATTGTGATGAATAGGGATGGTGCCCTCTCTGGCAGCTGAACAATGGACCCATGTGCAGAGGAGGGGAACTTCCAGTCAGGCTCTGAGTGACGTGTCTTCATGTCTCCAGTCTCAGCTCTCACTCATCAATTATTTTTATTTCCTTTGATATTTTCAACAGTAGAGAATCAAATCAAATTGTATTTGTCAAATGTGCCGAATACAACAGGTGTAGACTTTAATGTGAAATGCTTACTTACAAGCACCTTTCCAACAATGCAGCGTAAAAAAAAAAAAAGGAAATGGTAACACAATAAAATAACAATAACGAGACTATATACAAGGAGTATCAGTACCGAGTCAATGTGCAGGGGTACGAGGTAGTTGAGGTAATTGAGGTAATATGTTCATGTATGTAGGTAAAAGTGACTAGGCAATCAGGATATATTAAACAGAGTAGCAGCAGTGTGTGCGTGTGTGTGTTTGTGTGCGTGTGTGTGTGTGGTGTCGATATGCATGTGTGTGTGTGAGTGTATGTAGTGTGTGTGTGTGTGTGTGTGTTGTAATGTCAGTGTAGTATGTTTGAGTGTGTGGGTAAAGTCCAGTGAGTGTGCATAGAGCTGGTGCCTTAGAATCAGGGGGGACTAAGCATGCACCCCTGAAGGGCCACCGTGCTGAAGGTCAGCATAGTGGATTTGTTGTTGCTTACCCTCACCACCTGGGGGAAGCCCGTCAGGAAGTCCAGAACCATTGATTTCGAAGACGGCATACAATCAGCTCAGTAGAGACAACTACTTCACAAATCCACTGCTAGGTTCCACTATCATATAATACTGTATTCTGTTGATATTGGCCTCATTCTTAATCAGGGGCTAAGCCAAAGATTCAGTCAGTCTGCTCTCTTCACTTAAAATGCTATTTCATTGGTAGTCATTTGAAAAATGTGTATTGCTTGGATGTTTGAGGGTTTTCAATGCCCTTAAATGGAATATTAGTTATACCGACCAGTTCAATTATGAATCTCAACACTTAAACACATCTCTTGGCCTTTTCAGTGAAGTTTAAAGAACTTGTAATGTTTTTCCCTATTCTTATTCTTAGATTAAAAAGAATGCAATGAATTTAAAAATTGAAGATTCTTACCTTGCTTTGATGATCAGTCCGATACATTTCTTGGAACCAATGTTGTTCAAGCATGAAGTTCAGCCTTAGGGCAGCAATATGTTACCATGCCAGTATTGTCAATTTTCTGACTGCCAAAAGATATAAAGCCCACATAACTTATTTTTTTAACAACCTCGGGTACTGAGAGCTCTTTGGACGGAACCATACTTAACCCTCATGTGGCAGACCACCCGCCAGTGTCTGAGTCTCAGACTGACCATTCATAAGTGGCACTGAGACCTGAATTGAATATGATATAGAGCAGGCTCTCAGACGGCACTGCAAAGGCGAGGTGGAGATTTATGAACTACAGAACCCAAACATCTTTAGAATATGTGTTGTATGGTTCCAGACAAAGCCTCCTTAGGCCACAATGAGAGTGCATCATAAATTGCCTTGTATTTGAGGTAGAGGGTTTTATATGGAAGCTCCCACATACTAAATCCCTCTGGTTCCCAGGTTAAGTCCCTCTGAGGGCCTCTCCGTCAGTCTCTCTACATTTGTTTATCAGACCTTGGGAAACTTGTGTAAACGTTGGCTTTAAAGGGACTTTAATGTCATGAACTAGGTTTCCATACAATTGGCGACAGATTTTCATGCGAATATTCAAAAATCTGCATAGAAACAATATGCGCATTTTCGCACCAGAGATGTGTTTCCATCAAATTGACACATCTGCACGCTGTTGGCTAGAGCACACATATAGACTATATGATGGTTATTATATAAATATTTGTGCATAAAAGCGTTTCCACCAACATTTCTTGCATAATACATTTTACTGACAAAAAAAAGATTCCACCTTGTTTAGTGTATTTTGATTTGTGGACATTGTGGACATCAGGCCTGTCATGAATGTACTTCACTCAGATAAAAAGGTTGTATGGAAACCTGGTTAGTGTTTGCAATGAATTTCGAAATGTATCAACTTTTTGTGACCATAGAACTAGAGACAAAAATATTGGTACATAGAAGGTACACTTTATTTTACTGCAATTTTTCGGCATATAAATATTATTGTTCTGATAAAAATATTGTAAGCATTTTTCTGAAGCGTAACATTTTGTAAAGAAGATATTCATGATGATATGGATGGAGTTCTATCACGGAAAGTTAACACAATAAAGCAGTTGGTAATCGTTTTACTTTAAATACTAAAACTAAAAAGTGTAGCAGAGTATAATTCTTTTTTTGGGGGGGGAAATAAACTCAATCAAAAATGTACATGAGGTGAACAATATTTTATAGAGAGCCAATGATATACACACACCGGTCCCCTAGTGGTAGCAGACTGAAAACTGGCATTTGTTGACCCAGCAGTTGTTGACAGCCTAAAGCTGTTTATGGGAGGCATCCAAACCCACACTTTCTCCCCCAAAAACCACCACATTGTTTCATCCCCACTGTGTCGCCCTCAGATGACCTTTCCCTGATGACCCTAAATGACTAAAAAGTTGCTGGACAATCACAGTGGATTAATAATTATTTGAGCCTCATGGGGAAAGGACTGTGGCTTCACTAAAACACAGCCAGGTTGGGTCAGCACATGCCAACGTTGATAGATTGACTCGGGCCAATCCTCTTTTAGGTTGCCATCAAAGCCAGGCAGGTAGAGTGATACCCCTGTGACTGATGAGCTCCCATGTTGTGCCCTTGACTGTGTGGGAATGGGAACAAACAGATAGGGGACAAACAAAGGCCATGCTCTTCCGCCACAGCCTATTAATTAAAAAGTCCAGTCCACAATGGATATCTGCAGATCAGAGGGAATGTGTAAGCCTTCTCCCTTTAAGTCCTATTGTTACATAGTGCGCCCGTGGAAACATACTGATGGCTACTTGTCTTAAGGATCGTAACCTGGACATTCATATTTACTCTTTTGTGCATTTTAAGCACCATCTCAAGTGGTTGGAATACTACTAGACTTGTCAACTATATAATATCTTGGCTGAGGCTGCGCGACCGAGCCCCCGGATGCCTGTTTACCAGAGCTAAACAACCGAATCACGCTCTGGGCATGTGTTACTATACTTATGATGTAGCCTACTGCCTCATATTTATGAACAGCTGAACTAAAAACCCAGCAGCAATTTGAATGAACATTCTAAAAAGATGTCGGCTATATTCTGTAGTTTAATTTAGGATATAGAACAGGGCTATACTCTTACGGGGGCCAGATGTAAAAATAAAAAAATTAAAAGTTAATTCCAGGGGGGCTGGACATTTTCCACATGCGATTATTCTTCGGAAGAATTGTATGAAAAAAGCTATGCACACATACCAATAAAGCTACTTTCTTAAAATTCTATGTTGCTAAACATAATGAGAGAAGGGCGCTCAACCAACGTGAGTCGAGGTACAACCAAAAACATGTGGTCACCACTGAAAAGGAAAAGAGGCAATGGTCGCTCACCATTTATTATTAAAATCTTCTTAAAAGTAATTAGATCATTTTAAAATCCTCTGAAAACTAAGCATCTCAATAAGTAACACCAAATATATGCCAAATCAGGTAATGCCAAATTAATGCTAGTATGCTTTGAAATCATTTTCCTCAGTCATTAGGTGCATTTCTTGTCACAGTCACTTCTAACGAGTATGGTATGTATGTTTTTTTACTTTTAATACATTTGCAAAAATTTCTATAAACCTGTTTTCGCTTTGTCATTATGGGGTATTGTGTGTAGATTGACAAGGATTTTTAAAAATGTAATCACTTTTGGAATAAGTCTGTAACGTAACAAAATGTGGTAAAAGTCAAGGGGTCTGAATACTTTCCAAATGCACTGTATCTTCCTCAATTAGGACTATCCTGAAGCCGTGCGCCAGGAGAGAAAATAACTTATCCCAGTCATGAAAGCTGCCAGAGCGCGTGGGGACATAGCTTACGTCCGCTATGACAGGCTCATTGTACACCCTCCCTCCCAAAAGCCTAAAAGGAATGAGAGAGCCAAACCTATGGGTTCGTAACTTCAACCCCGCAGCACACACACACACATCAACTGATTAATTCACTGCTGAATGTATTTTTTTCTCTTGCTTTGCTTGCTCTTTTCCATATTATGGTAATACACTACCCTTTAAAGGGCTGAAAATTGTCCATATTAATATATGTAGCCTTAGAAATAAGGTTCATGAAATCAATAACTTGTGATGTAAACAGAGAGCTCTACTTTCTTCTGGGACCTGAATATTAACTGGTTTCCATCAAGCTGTCATTTCAAGAGGAAGCTTCTCACTGTTACAAGTGCCTGTAATCTGGTTCACGTTGTTAATCAACCTACCAGGGTGTTTACAAACACTACAGGAACAAGATCATCCACGTGTACTGATCACATTTTTACTAATGCTGTAGAGCTTTGTTCTAAAGCTGTATCCGTACCCATTGGATGCAGTGATCACAATATAGTGGCTATATCCAGGAAAGCCAAAGTTCCAACAGCTGGGCCTAAAATAGTGTATAAGAAATCATACAAAAGATTTTGCTGTGACTCGTTTGTGGATGATGTTAAAAATATTTGTTGTGATTAATAAGGAGCATCCAGATGCTGGACTATGAATTTATGAAATTCTTCTTCCAATTATTGATAAACATGCACCTGACTGGCTGACTTACTGCAAATTGAGAAATTATGTGACTAAACTCAACAAAAAAGAAGAAGAAACCGTATTATTAAGCCAAATCAATGAAGAAATGAAATTATGGGCAGAAAGACAAATTCAACTCTTTCATCGAATCAGATGGCTTATTCATCACAAAACCATTTGATCTTGCCAATTATTTTAATGATTACTTCATTGGCAAAGTGGCAAACATACGTAGGAAATGCCAACAACAAACAGTGAGCCATCTTAGTCATTCATAAAAAATCAAATAATGAAAGAAAAGCATTGTAAGTTTAAATTTGGTAATGTTGATCAATAATGACAAACATCCTGGCATTGACATCTTAGATGGAAAGCTACTGAGGATGGTAACTGACTCTATAGCCTCTCCTATCTGTCATATCTTTAATCTGAGCCTAGAGGAAAGTCTTTGTCCTCAGGCCTGGAGGGGAAGCCAAAATCATTCTGCTACCCAAGAGTGGTAAAGCAGCCATTACTGGTTCTAACAGCAGACCTATTAGGTTTTTTTATTTAACTAGGGGAAGTCAGTTAAGAACAAATTCTTATTTACAATGACAGCTTACACCAGCCAAACCCAGACAACGCTGGAGCAATTGTGCAGCGCCCTATGGGACTCCCAATCATGGCCGGTTGTGATACAGCCTTGATTCAAACAAGGGTGTCTGTAGTGACACCTCAAGCACTGAGATGCAGTGCCTTAGACCACTGTGCCACTCGGGAGCTTGCAGATAGCTCTGCCAGAGCGCGTGGGGACATTGCTTACGTCCGCTATGACAGGCTCATTGCAGATAGCTCTGGTGGACGTTACTGCAGTTAGCATGGCAATTGCACACTCCCTCAAAACTTGAGACATCTGTGGCAATGTGTTGTGTGACAAAACTGCACATTTTAGAGTGGTCTTTTATTGTCCCCAGCACAAGGTGCACCTGTGTAATAGTCATGCTGTTTAATCAGCTTCTTGATATGCCACACCTATCAGGTGGATGGATTATCTTGGCAATGGAGAAATGCTCACTAACAGGGGTGTAAACAAATTTGTGCCAAAAATATTAGAGAAATACGCTTTTTGTGCGTATGGGAAATTTCTGGGATCTTTTATTTCAGCTCATGAAACATGGGACCAACACCTTACATGTTGCATTTATATTTTTGTTCAGTTTAATAAAGGGGCCGAATCTGGGCCACCAGTTGAATAACCATGGACCCTGCCACAACCTTATCTATCTGTTGTAACTAAGGATATTGCAACACAAACAAGCAAGATGCAGTCTACACTTGCAATGGGGCAAGACAATCTGCATTTTAACCACAAGTAACATAGGCTACAACTGTTATTTAGCTTCTAAATGATCATACAACACCGCATAATTTGACATACAGCACATGACTGAAATTCGCCAGAGTAGGTTGTTCCACCTCTGGGCAGCCAAACTTTCTGAATTTGCAGCCAAATTGTACATAAAGAAGGGAATCCCCCACATTCACAGAAGGTTCAGTTGTTTAGCTGTTGGGAAGAGGCGTCTAAATATTTAGGCCATGCAGCCACTCCATGTGAACAGTACTGGTTGGGAGTCTGGATTGCGATTAGTGTATAACATTTTTTTAAAATCATATACACCAACCAGATAGGTGCAATTTTACAGGGTCAGACCCAGTAGTACAGCACCCTCTGTTGATGTGATCAAGGGGACATCAACAGATTTTTGTTAGTATTTGACCTAGCAATATTGCAGTTAATGGCCCAATGCTCAGACCACTAGGCTATATGCCACCATTAATTAAGCACAGGAGTAGCTATAGCAAGTTTTAATTGCCTCAGTAGAAACCTACAGTAGGCCACAATTCAATCAATTGCAGAGGGGCTCACTAAGAATGTTAATACTGTATCAGAATTGTTAAATGCACACCCCCACAAGCTGTTCCTCTCATGAATTGGGGCCATAGTCCACAGTATAATATCAAAGGTAAATGTTTTGCAAAGACTTGGAATCCCTCTAGTCATATGCCAATCACAAACTTTTCCCAATATTGTTGTTGCCAAATTAAGCCAAGAAACAGGCTAGATTGATTACATATTTTACCCAAGCAGTTCCATGCATGAACCTGCTTGGTTTCAAGTGGACTAACATTAAATGTACTGTATTGTCAGAGGCTCTGATATGACCGTGTACTCCTGACCTGGCCTGAGGCTTTGTGGACTGTCACTGCTGACAATAACTATAGTGTCAATACAGCTGAAGCTGTATCCCAGCAGTCATAAATCATCTTGTAGTAGACAGCTCTGCTACATGCTCCTCTAATCCGTTGCATGGAGAACAGACGGGAACGCTCGCTGCCGTCATCCCAGAGGTGACCATGAAGGTGACAATGCGTACAATCATGGCTGGCCTGACTGGACTGGCCTTAAGGCTAGATACACCAAATCAAAAGACCATTTCAGAAATACTTTAGTTACACTGAACATAATGTCATAATAATATCAGTGTAACTTTTGACACAGTCTTTGGAATTATAAATTAATTACCAGTATGTTAATTTCAGCATCAACAGTCTCTGTCACCATGTTAGTCAATGTGTTCATGTGTTTATAAGATTTCCTCCCCTCACTAAAAAACATAGTTCATCTTTGTTTTTTAATCATCTGAGGCTATGGTTTGACTCAAAATTATTTCATACATTTACCAGTGTAGTTCTAGTAGAATTGTTTAGTTGCATGTTGACCTTTGACCTTGACATGGATTTGAAAATTCCCTCTGCTACTGTCCTCATTTCCAAATGACCCTCAAAAGTGGTAGCCTAGTGGTTAGAGTGTTGGGTCAGTAACCAAAATAGTTGCTAGATCAAATCCCTGAGCTGATAAGGTAAAAATCTGTTGTTCTGTCCATGAACAAGGCAGTTAACCCATTGGCCATTATTGTAAATAAGAATTTGTTATTCACTGTCTTGCCTAGTTAAATAAAAACTCTGAAGCATATAGCATTTAATCAGAGGAATGTAGCATCTTAAAGCGTTTCAGCAGAGGAACGTAGCATCCTAAAGCTTTTATCAGAGGAATGTAGCATCCTAAAGCATTTTATCAGAGGAGCGTAGCATCCTAAAGCATTTCATCAGAGGAATGTAGCATCCTAAAGCATTTTATCAGAGGCACGTAGCATCCTAAAGCATTTCAGCAGAGGAACGTAGCATCCTAAAGCATTTTATCAGAGGCACGTAGCATCCTAAAGCATTTAATCAGAGGAATGTAGCATCCTAAAGCATTTCATCAGAGGAATGTAGCATCCTAAAGCATTTCATCAGAGGAATGTAGCATCCTAAAGCATTTCATCAGAGGCACTTAGCATCCTAAAGCATTTAATCAGAGGAATGTAGCATCCTAAAGCATTTAATCAGAGGAATGTAGCATCCTAAAGCATTTCATCAGAGGCACTTAGCATCCTAAAGCATTTCATCAGAGGAATGTAGCATCCTAAAGCATTTCATCAGAGGAATGTAGCATCCTAAAGCATTTCATCAGAGGCACTTAGCATCCTAAAGAATTTCATCAGAGGAATGTAGCATCCTAAAGCATTTCATCAGAGGCACTTAGCATCCTAAAGCATTTCATCAGAGGAATGTAGCATCCTGAAGCATTTAATCAGAGGAATGTAGCATCCTAAAGCATTTCATCAGAGGCACTTAGCATCCTAAAGCATTTCATCAGAGGAATGTAGCATCCTGAAGCATTTTATCAGAGGCACGTAGCATCCTAAAGCATTTTATCAGAGGAATGTAGCATTATAAAGCATTTTATGAGAGGAACGTAGCATCCTAAAGCATTTCATCAGAGGAATGTAGCATCCTAAAGCATTTCATCAGAGGCACTTAGCATCCTAAAGCATTTCATCGGAGGCACTTAGCATCCTAAAGCATTTCATCAGAGGAATGTAGCATCCTAAAGCATTTCAGCAGAGGAATGTAGCATCCTAAAGCATTTCATCAGAGGCACTTAGCATCCTAAAGCATTTCATCGGAGGCACTTAGCATCCTAAAGCATTTAATCAGAGGAATGTAGCATCCTAAAGCATTTCAGCAGAGGAATGTAGCATCCTAAAGCATTTAATCAGAGGCACTTAGCATCCTAACGCATTTAATCAGAGGAATGTAGCATCCTAAAGCATTTCATCAGAGGCATTTAGCATCCTAAAGCATTTCATCAGAGGTATGTAGCATCCTAAAGCATTTCATCAGAGGAACGTAGCATCCTAAAGCATTTAATCAGAGGAATGTAGCATCCTAAAGCATTTAATCAGAGGAATGTAGCATCCTAAAGCATTTCATCAGAGGAATGTAGCATCCTAAAGCATTTTATCAGAGGAGCGTAGCATCCTAAAGCATTTCATCAGAGGAATGTAGCATCCTAAAGCATTTTATCAGAGGCACGTAGCATCCTAAAGCATTTCAGCAGAGGAACGTAGCATCCTAAAGCATTTTATCAGAGGCACGTAGCATCCTAAAGCATTTAATCAGAGGAATGTAGCATCCTAAAGCATTTCATCAGAGGAATGTAGCATCCTAAAGCATTTCATCAGAGGAATGTAGCATCCTAAAGCATTTCATCAGAGGCACTTAGCATCCTAAAGCATTTAATCAGAGGAATGTAGCATCCTAAAGCATTTAATCAGAGGAATGTAGCATCCTAAAGCATTTCATCAGAGGCACTTAGCATCCTAAAGCATTTCATCAGAGGAATGTAGCATCCTAAAGCATTTCATCAGAGGAATGTAGCATCCTAAAGCATTTCATCAGAGGAATGTAGCATCCTAAAGAATTTCATCAGAGGAATGTAGCATCCTAAAGCATTTCATCAGAGGCACTTAGCATCCTAAAGCATTTCATCAGAGGAATGTAGCATCCTGAAGCATTTAATCAGAGGAATGTAGCATCCTAAAGCATTTCATCAGAGGCACGTAGCATCCTAAAGCATTTTATCAGAGGAATGTAGCATTCTAAAGCATTTCATCAGAGGCACGTAGCATCCTAAAGCATTTCATCAGAGGCATGTAGCATCCTAAAGCATTTAATCAGAGGAATGTAGCATCCTAAAGCTTTTATCAGAGGAACGTAGCATCCTAAAGCTTTTATCAGAGGAATGTAGCATCCTAAAGAATTTAATCAGAGGCACTTAGCATCCTACAGCATTTTATCAGAGGCACGTAGCTTCCTAAAGAATTTTATCAGAGGAACGTAGCATCCTAAAGCATTTTATCAGAGGCACGTAGCATCCTAAAGCATTTTATCAGAGGCACGTAGCATCCTAAAGCATTTTATCAGAGGCACGTAGCAGGCAAATAAAGAAGATGAATAACAAAAGCTGAAAGCAAACAGACGATATTGTCATCACTTGCAGCCCTATTAGGCCAAATGAATGATGATGTCTTTAACTAACTGACAGATTACTTAGTGACTTGGATAAGGCTGTTTCCACAGTTAGCAGGGTCCCTCCAGGGACCGCCTTACACAGTCCTCAGACTGCCAGAGCTATTTTTCACCCAATTTATTTCCAAATGATGGCTAACCTGAGGTCCTCCCTCTGGGCTGGGTTTATGCAATGATTAATGGCGTGTTTAGCAGACCTCTACCTGAGGGACTGGTCCATCTGCAGAGGGATGTCAGGTAGAATAGGGCCGCTTGCAAGTCGGAGCTGTTTGACTGGCAGCCTCCCCTCGCCTCAGGCTTCTACAGTGCGGCTACAGCAAGGTCTTAAGTGCCTTCTGGGCAGCGGCTTCTGCTGGCTATGACCTGTCACTACCTGGCTGCCTATAGGCGTTGTACATACTGTGGAATGCTCGTAGGGGCTGTGCTGATTCTGTCTGCTACTCTAGTCACTGATAAAGCAATCCCCACTACACACTCCCGCAAACCCGACATATATCACAATGACTTACAGATTCAAGATTATTTAATCCAGTGATGATTCTCATCACCTGATCCGAAAACTTTGTGACCATGCAGCTCCTGTCGACCCGGCACAGGTCTCTGCATGAAGATTATTTAGATGTCTATTATACGCATGAACGGCTTGTCTTTTTCATTTCATCACAACCGAACCCCCTCGAAAAGACCCAGATGCTGGTGGGACAATAATCGAATTAGGTTTTGGACAGGTTCGTGGCCACTCGCTGTCAGGTTCTCTCTTCTTGGAGATGATCAGGACTAATGCTGTGTTGATGGTGATTAATGAGTGTGTTAATTCAGTGCATCGTCCCACCACTGATGGACACATCACCGGGCCCTCTCGGCCTGCCAGAGTGCAGCCTGATTTCCTCTGGGTCTGGAGCCAAACAGGCATACTGAGCTAACGCTGCATGGGAAAACTGGCATCGGTTCAGTGGCCACTATGGCTATGACGCATTGTGATGGGAACCTGCTCTCAAACACAGACATGTTTATTAGTGATGGGGGGGAAAAACTGATACAGTTACATATTGGATATTATTTTTGATGATATGTCGTATTGTTTTGACAATATTGCAGTATTATTTTTGCTCTAGTTGGCTGTCCTGCATCAAACATTTTCCTTCATAGCTTTTTCATTTGTTTTCAGTACTTTTATTTCCATGACTGATCAAAACTCACTTTCTCATGTGTCTCTCTTGTTCCTCTGCAGCAGACAAATGGTGAGCAATATGTTTGGAACCTCGAATCTCAATAAAATCACAGTATCGTATCGCAATACATATAGAATCGTGAGAATAGTAAGAATCACAATACATATGATGTCCCTGGCAATTCCCAGCCCTAATGTTTATCAACAATGTGCATATACAATAGTTAAAATGTCACCTAAAATGTATTTTTAAACCTCTTACTCTGGACTTCTGGCGTCATACAGTTTCTTTAAGCAATATTATTTTAGAAAAATGTTCTGCTTCATATTGAAATCGGTTCTGAAGCATAAAGAATCTGTCATTGTTGGGCGGCAGGCAGATCTGGATCAAAGAACCCTGCAGACAATGATAACAGCGCTCCTGGCCCCAGTCGCCTATGAGGCCCCGTGAGGAAGAGGTTTTGTCCTCTGAGATCTGAAGAAAAGCCACTCTGGACTTTGGAATAGGTAAGGGGTATGGACGGGTGGGGTGGAGGGGGGACAGGAAGGGGGGTACGGAAGATAAAATCATATTTTCAGGGCGGACGTCCAAAAATCTCCCCTCCCTCTCCTCCTTCCCCTTCCATCCTCCGGAACACAATGGATAGAAGCGTTTACACCACCATAAATCAAAGGTACCCACTGCTCAAGAGCAGCTGGCACATTTGCAAATAATTGTAATTATTAATCATGCTGATTTCACACCCTTCAGAATTTGGGGTGGGAGCTTTCAGTGGTGAGCCGGGGCTGGCGCCTGCAGCCTGGAGGCCAGGCTGAGAGAGAGGAGCAGGCAGGGCGATGGGCCGCTCCAGGGCTTTGATGATTGTCTCATGACACTGCTGAGTGGCACACAATGGCTGTGCAGCCGCAGCACAACATGGGTCCAGAGGAAAAAGGAAGAAGGTGTCCTCCGTTTCATTCTGACCCCCAGGCTTGTTATCATTGCTACGCAATAGTTATTCTTTATTCATAAATCATAGAAATATGTTATAGTACTTTTTTAAAATATTCCCTTTTGTGTGCAGTATGTTATTTGTTAGATGTGTGACATTGAAAAGAAAATGTGCTTTTAATTAGTTGTATGTCTTTTCTTTATCTGTGATCGAATGTCTTCCGTGTGTTTTTGATAACTTGAAATTAACCCTGACAAGCAATTGTCAATATTGATACAACAAACAATATTCTCCAATATTCCAGCATTGCTCAAAATTGCTTTACTGAATAAAAGACACACACACACACAAACACATACACAAAGCCTCGGAGGACTTGTATTTATAACCCATATTAATTTATACAGATGTCAATGATATTCCATTCCTACTCTATGTTCTCCGGATGACTGCGCTCCCATATATGAATGTGTTCATTTTGATCTGCCAGATTGTGTGATCTTTTCCCACTGTTACTGTGACAATAGATTCATAACCAGTATTTCTTTACCATCTGCAAACATTACTTTGTGGTTAGTCCAGTAACGTAATAAACCAAGCACTGCTAACACACTTCTCAGCTCAGACAACACAACAGATGGTCTGGACACTGGTCAAGAGCATGCCAGTGAAAGTGAGGGCAAAGTATCACTTTTCTCAAAATACTTGGTCCTACTTTAAACCAACTGTAACTCTAAAAGCTGAACGAGCCTTTATAAATGTTGTTTCAGAAATCATTCCTAAGAAAATGGCATGCTATTTAAATGGTGGCAAAAGGGTTATGGTGCCCACTTTAAGTGAACTACATTGCTATTTCTACCCCCTACGCCTTTCAGGTATAAAGAAGACGGTATAAATAGAAGGCAGTATAAAGTAGACTGTATGAACTAGTCGGTCTAAAGAGAAGGTGGTATAAAGAGAAGGCGGTATAAAGAGAAGGTGGTATAAAGAGAAGGCGGTATAAAGGGAAGGTGGTATAAAGAGAAGGCGGTATAAAGAGAAGGAGGTCTAAAGAGAATGCCATATAAAGAGAAGGCCTTATAAAGTAAACTGTATGAAGTCAGCTGTATAAAGAGAAGGCAGTAAAAGAGAAGGAGGTATAAAGAAAAGGCGGTATAAAGAAGACGGTATTAAGAGAAGGAGGTATAGAGAGAAGGCAGTATAAAGAAAAGGTGGTCTAAAGAGAAGGCAGTATAAAGAGAAGGCGGTATAAAGACAAGGCCGCAAAAAGTAGACTGTATGAAGTAGGCGGTATAAAGAAGTCAGTATAAAGAGAAGGCTGTATAAAGAGAATGAGGTATAAAAAGAAGGAGGTATAAAGAGAAGGAGGTGGAAAGATAAGGCGGTTTAAAAAGAAGGAGGTATAAAGAGAAGGTTGTATAAAGAAAAGGCGGTATAAAGAGAAGGCGGTCTAAAGAGAAGGCAGTATAAAGAGAAGGCTGTATAAAGAGAAGGCTGTATAAAGAAGACGGTATTAAGGGAAGGAGGTATAGAGAGAATGTGGTATAAAGAAAAGGTGGTCTTAAAGAGAAGGCAGTATAAAGAGAAGGCGGTATAAAGACAAGGCCGTATAAAGTAGACTGTATGAAGTAGGCGGTATAAAGAAGTCAGTATAAAGAGAAGGCGGTTTAAAGAGAAGGCTGTATAAAGAGAAGGCGGTATAATGAGAGGGCCGTATAAAGAGAAGGCGATATAAAGAGAAGGCTGTATAAAGAGAAGGCGGTATAAAGAGAAGGCTGTATGAAGAGAAGTCGGTATAATGAGAGGGCCGTATAAAGAGAAGGCTGTATGAAGAGAAGGCTGTATAAAGAGAAGGCTGTATAAAGAGAAGGCGGTATAATGAGAGGGCCGTATAAAGAGAAGGCGGTATAAAGAGAAGGCTGTATAAAGAGAAGGCGGTATAATGAGAGGGCCGTATAAAGAGAAGGCGGTATAAAGAGAAGGAGGTGTAAAGAGAAGGCGGTATAAAGAGAAGGCTGTATAAAGAGAAGGCGGTATAATGAGAGGGCCGTATAAAGAGAAGTCGGTATAAAGAGAAGGCGGTATAAAGAGAAGGCCGTATAAAGAGAAGGCGGTATAAAGAAAAGTAGGTGTAAAGAGAAGGCGGTTTAAAGAGAATCCAAACACAGGTTGGAATAAGAATGATACTTGAACATGGTTAAAATGTTTTATCAATAAGTTGTCCTAGCAATGTAACTACAGTAGTAGCAGAAATGTATGTGTGCACTCATACGCAAGCACTACAAACATGACACAGTTTGTTGAGAGTTCCATTTTTGTTTGGCGTGGTGGAGAAGGCATTTTGAGTAGTGACTTCGACGTGGGGATGGTGCAGCAGAGTTCACATTGCCACACAATTATAATAGTGTTTAAAGTGTGAACAATTCATCCATGAATGTTTCAAGACATCAGTGGGGGGAGGGAGGGTGTGGCAGCAGTCCTGTCCTCATAGCCCCCTCTCCATCAGATTAAAACTACTGACAATTGTGTGTGTGTGTGTAGTCTCTGGGAGGGGCACTGATCTCTCTAGGAGGTGACCACATTGACAGTAGGAGATGGATGAGCCTGGAACAACCCCATCTAAGACCACAGCAGCCCTGTGCATAACATAGGAGCTCCCTGGGCCAGGGCTCAGGAACAAAGACCCACTCAGGTATTCAAATGCCCTCTTAACAATGTGATCTGGAGAGAGTGGAAACTGTGCCCCTACCTTTAATGAGCTGCTAATAGGGAAATCATGTTCTTTTCTCTGCCTGGATAAAGACAGATGGAGAGGATGGAATTGGTCTCTCTCTCTGATTGACTGATTGATCAGGTTGGATGTGAGGAGGTGAATTATGACATTCCTTTGGATGGCTGCTGGTCTTCACTGTCAGAAAGTGACAGTGGTGCCTCGTGTCACCTAGCCTTCCTGTCTTTCGAGAGATGTTCCAAGCTGTTGCCTTACTCCCCAGCCAGGCTCATCCCATGTGGGTTCATCTGTGTCTATTATTGGTCAACTGTCATTGTCAGTCACTTTGTGTTGCTTCTTCGTGTATTGTGTCTGAACAGACTGACACAATAAATTCATACAGGCACTATATAGATGTACTGTATATTTTGAGATTTAGATGGAATTGTCTGAGTATGTGTAATTATAAAGTGGCAGTTTAAAATGCACCGCCATGGAAACAAGTAAATGAAATCGGCTCATAAATGTAGAACTTTTCTGAAAAGAAGAAAACTAGTTAAAGCAAAATCTTTAAACACATAGCTGCCCAGCTCATTTGATTACCTGGGCATACTGCAAGCATCTCTATAGATGTGGGATCTTAATTTGACCACCATGTTGCAGGAGAACCTGTAGTGTATTGGAGGTTTAAAAAGGCTTCTGAAGTTTGTAATTTCCACTTTGAAATGTAAGACTTGATTTTCCCTTTACAAAAAATTTATCAACCCCTACAAAAATATCCTTTAATTATAATCCACATAATAATTATAATTTCCTGTTGCGGCAGGATTATTTTCCTGCTGTAGCAAACTGGCTCAAATTAAGATCCTACACCTGTATTTGCTCATTGAGTCTATCCACTGAGCCTGGCTGTTAAAAAGAAAGTGACATGCTGTAGTGTCCTGTGTGGCAGATGTGTGAAGCGGTATTAAAGCTCAGCAGACCAACAACACAAGAGAGAAGTGTGCCATTTTGGCTCATTGTCTGGAGTGGTGACAGAACTGCACAGAGCTTCCTCAGGCTGAGCCTGCAACACCATGGGGTCTGGAGCATGCATTCACATGCAGCTTCCAATAACATTAGGATCCAGTGGAGATGGTGTTTTACATTTAAGGCTACTTAATGGCTTTCTAATGAGATAATCAGGCTGTGTCCTGCCCCCTGAGTGACAGGGATAGGGACAGATGGGGGAGTTCCTTTCTGACAGACCAATGGCTCAGAACAGATGAGAGGTTTGAGTGATGAGGCATCGCATGACATTTGAAGCTTGGAGTCCCCCCTGTCAGAAAGTGACCATGGACACCTTGTCGCATATCCTCTGCTTGTGGAGAGAGGGTGCTTGCTGCATGGTGAGCCCTCACAACAGGCCTGAGAGGGGGACCAAAACAACCAAGTTTAAATGCAAGTGTGTCAATGAATACCCTCTCACCAGTTACTGATGACTTCCTATCCAAACCAGGCTGGGCCATCATGCATGTGTTTTGTAGTCACTCTTGCAGGTCAAAACAACTCAAGGACACATATTTATGAAACATCCAAATCTTCTAGATTGAATAATCTCCTAGACTAGTACTCATTGTTGAGTCAGATGGTAATGTGGGCATAATGCATGTCCACCTACAAATAAAGTGACACTTTACATACCAAATGCTTGGATCTGGGCCTTTTTTATAGCAGTGTGTCACTATCCTCTCTGATTGGGACTGTCATAGTGACCAGCTGCTGGATTCCATCACAGCATCCAACACCTATCAGCCAACATCTGCTGCCTTTACCATAGCAGGTTAGATAGAGGCAGCGAGCTAATTCCACCCATACTATAACATCTCTCATTGCTGTGAGAGGGAAGACAATGAGAGTGCCATGCTGCAACCATACTGACTGCTGTACTACCCGTCCACAGGGCTCAATAAACCAAACTACAGCTTAGGAACATAGCGGGGCTTGACGACTGGTAAACATCCCCTTGTCTTTATTGTTCAACTCTTGGTTGTTAATTCAGATTAGAGAATGTCTAGTAAAGGTTTTCCTCTGTAAAAGTAAAAGTTAGTGGACGACTCTCACATTTACTAAGTAGGCTTCTAGCACTCTTAACTCCACTTAGTCCATAGCTTTCACTTTTTATCTTTCTCTCTCTCTCTCTCTCTCTCTCTCTCTCTCTCTCTCTCTCTCTCTCTCTCTCTCTCTCTCTCTCTCTCTCTCTCTCTCACACAAACACACACACAAACATACGCTACATCCCCCCATGTGATGTCTCCTCACAGATTAGGTGAGCTCCCAGGAGAGCCATTTGGTACAAAGCGCTAACATCTGGCAGCCATTACATTCCCAGATCAGTTGTGATTTGTCCATATGATGACTGGCCCATCCAGACGTCAGGGCTCTCGTTGCCATGCTGCAGGCAGACCACTGGTGCTGTCGCTTCTGTTTTCATACCACTGTTAATTCCTGCCTATAATTAGCTCTGTTCACAGCTCCTAGCTCTCCATTCAACATTTAGGATTTATAGGGATGCATGGGCTGTGTGGTCCCTCTCTCCCAACAGTGTGCACTCTGGATGAAGGCGGATTCACTTTATATTCAATACACTGTCATTTAGATCGTAGTTATCATCTGATAAAGTGGCTGTTGGTATCAATCTAGTGTCTTCCCCTTTAAAAGCAGCCTTTCCAACTCATACAAATGTGTTGACATATATTTACATGTTTGTTTGTTGCGACAAGCTGTCTGTCCGTTGTTTAAGTTGAAATTGATCGAAATCACCAACTGTGACGGACTCACTTTGGCACATGATTACTTTGGTGAGGCTTGCCAACTGCCGCTCTGCCAAGAGACTTGTGAGATGGAGTTAAGTGAGATGAGGGTAAGGAGGGACTGTGGTGTTGCCGCATGGCTGCTATTAAATAAACTCTGTCTGTTTGATAGAGCCACGACTGAGCTGACAGCGCCTTCTCCCTTACCTGAATCTCACCATACCTTAACTGTCCACGCGCGGTAAACTCCCATCAAGTCTATGTAGTTTGATCACCGGCCCTTGCAGTCCCATCTGCATCCGCCTCATTTCCATAAGCATCATGTGGCGCTAAGGCAAGCACATTTTGCCAAGCTGTCAGCGCATCAGCCGTCTCCCTGCTAAACAGCTTCCCCATTATAGAAGCCAATGAGATGTGTCAGCTGAAGGAGCTACAAGAGGACCCTGCCATTCGGCCCCTAATTAGTGGTCCAGACTAGCCTTTGTGTGTGTGTGATTAACTATTTATTGTATCAATTCTGTTCAATCTGATGATTTTGAAATCATATCCCTTCTAGGGAACAAATCCATATGCTTCCCTAATTGGAAATCATTAAAAAAAATCTGTGTGTCTTAAGGGTACCTGTGGTCCCCGGCCCCAATGAGGATGTCTTAGCTGATAGTCGACTTGTGTAGGAGATTTGAGGGATTACTGAGCATGTCATACTACCCAGTCTTCCAGTGCTGTAAGCAAGCTTACTGTAGATTTAAGATTTTGGAGATGGTGGACCCTAGATCTAGCAGGAGACCCTCAAAAGGTTAAAACCATAATTGATTCAAAAGTTCTGATTAATTTTAGTCTCATACATTTTGAAGAAAATATAAATTTTGTCATATTTATTTGGTATAAACGACTGCCATATAAAGGGGCAGTACACTTCTTTGTATCTGCCGTGTCCGTTTAACTTCTGTGTTCTTGGACACAGTGATGGCTTGCTCCTCACACGTCCATGTTTCACTTTGTCACACAGCAACTTCCTGCTGAGTGGGGCCAAGCCACAGTGCCCTCTTCCAGGCTAGGAGCTGGCACACAGACCACCGCCCACGGGCACCCCCTCTACCCCCTTACCCCTTCTCCCTCCTTTCCCCTCTCTGGGGAATGTCCCTCCACCTTCTGTCTACTCTGATTCACCCTACACACACACATGATGGATCACTGCGACTAAACACTCTGTCTACACTAATGTCCAAGACTATGATAATGAGGAAATGCTTTCAACAAACAAAGTTCTGTTTGATGTACATGAATACACTCTTTTGATTGTCTCTATTGATATAGGCATCAGATACTCAGGTGATCATGAGTCGTGTTGTGTACTATGATCATTGGAAATAAGCCCCGCTATCCTTACAACGATGATCCTTTGCTGAAAAGGACAAGAGGAAAATCTATATTTTTATTCTGGGTAGTAAACCTTGGGAAATTACAGGTAATCACTCAACAAAGACTCTCCTGTTGATTCCCTTTATTGAACACAGACAGTACAAAAATCTTGTTTTATGTTGAACATGTCCCCAATATCATCATAGAGAGCGTCTTTATTCAGGGCAGATTTTAAGCATGTGGTGGCCTATGATTTAAATAGATATATCTCTCCTCTCTGCACCTGCTCCCCCAACCTAGCCTTTCTGGCCAGAAGGTTGGGGTGGCGCGAGGGCCATGGTTGTCTGTGGTTGACAATCAAGGACAGTTCGTTTTCAGCGGTATCAGGACAGTAACATTCTCCCAGGGAGTCCCTTAACCATAGGCTACTGGCAGACAGACAAACACTCTGTGACAGCCATTTATGGCCAACTAGTGAACGCCATCTGTCAGACACTGTGGGAGGACATTACTGCTCACAGAAACGGTAGCTTGATTTCTCTCTCTTCTGTATTTACACAAAACTGACACCAAAGTCGACATGGATGTTGTATTGGAAGTGTGTAAACAGCCTGCTATTCTAGCAGGTGTCTGGTTGACTGGTTCCATGGACTTGAGTGAGATGATCGCCCCCATTTTGCAGTTGAAAATGCATCAGACGTCTGTCATAATCCGTTATTTGTCTGTAAAGGTATCAATATATCAATAATATCTATCATAAACATAATTCTCCATAAATCAGATAAATGCAAGTAATGAGTCACCCAGAATTGATAGGCCCTATCGCGAGTTTGGGACTATAAGGTGATATCAAAATATAGTTATTTACATAGCCTTGTTCTGTTCCATGTTCTCTACCTATATATACCAATTGCTAAGTTCAAAAGAATTGAAGATCAAAATTGTTGACACCACTCAAACCAATGAGGGTTTGGAACTTTAAACCCAATTATCTCAGAATCATCTTTTAGCAGATAAAACCGTATAGTCCCAAACTCTCGCTACATTAGCTTGTGCAATGTAAATGTAAATATGGCAGTAGTTTATATTTGAGTTACGTTGCTGTCAGAAAGCAGGAACATTTCTAGATATGACTATGCAAATCAGTTAGATTTTTTGTGATGCTGACAAACTCTGGGAGAATTACAGACTGATCCTTGTACAAATCCACCAATCTTCTAAATTGTGTAAACAAGATATTATGACCAACCTAACAACTGAACAAGCATAGAAAACGTTTCCTAGTTCCATTTCCCCTCCAATCAAACGTTGAGAAAGGGAAACGTCAACATTACCTCTCTAACTGCACAATTAACATGCAAATAAGCTCCAACACTAATGGCTGTGGCAGAATGTGCTTATGATGGAAATATGCTTTCTGTTTTGGCTATATGGGATAATTATTTGTCTATGAAATCAGCTGATGACAGGCATTCCCCTGGGGCAGAGAGGCAATGGCTGCTGCACCTGCCACCTAATTCAGACCCCAGACAGACTCAGAGTGCACAAGAACTGGCAAACATAATGAACTGCATTCACCCTGTCACTGGAGTCAATAACTTATCCCCACAACTGCTTTTGTTCTATGAGGGGGCAGCAGCTCCTCTGATGCAGCCAATGCCCCTTATTCAACTGAAATGTATTTTCAATTGCAGCCCCCAGTCTTGCCCGGCACAAGCCCTGCTTTGACACAGAGCTTTTAGCTCTGGGCCAGCAGCATTGTTAGCATGCATATCTATTGTGTGGAACCTTTGAGGGGAATCTGATCTTAACAAGGCCACTCTCAAAGTGTATAATGTGGAGTGTTTCCAGTAACAGGTGTGTCCACTGAAGATGACTGGCCATTTGTCACTGCTGAAAAGAAGGCTACTTAGCAGGGTTGTCTTTTAATTTAAAGCCTTCAAGAAATTACTTGGGAGCATGAAAGTCCTTCTCATTGGTTCTTTAGTGACCCTTATGTTGTTTTAAGGCTATTTAGGCTCCCAATCTGCCTGGTTCTGAATAAGCACCAATGGAATAGCTGGTGTGGTTTAGTGAATCTCTATCTGTCTCACTCTTTCAGCCAGAGAATTGTAAGCCTGAACAACTAAGAAGTAAGAAAACAATATCTACTTGCTTCATATACAGCCCAATTTTTATACAGTAAATAAAAGTTGTTCAACCTGCATAGTCTAAATCAAAACTAATAATCAAAGTACATTCAATATTATTTGTATGGGAAAACTGTGAATCTTTACATCCCTCAAGAGCATTGCCTTTTGAAGAAGAACTTCCCATGCATCACTGTTCTACCACAGCAGCACTTACTATAAACAAACTACTTTTGTTCACAGAGGTGTTATCATCATGACAATCAGCATGTCTGATGAATCTCCAGCAGGGAGAGATTTTATTAGCTGCAAAACTGTAATTAAAGAAAACAAAGGGAGTTGCATGGAGAGAAAACTACCAAGTAACGTCTAATTCATAGCAACCAAATAGGTTATTAGGCCGATACAATTACCTAGAATTTTCCTCCACAATCTCACAGAGATAATGTTCGAATAAAGGGCAAAACAAAGAAATTCAAACAGACTCTCAAACAAACTCTCAAAAAATTAGAAGAGTACTCATATCTTAACCCTCAAGCAAATGACTGGTCATTTTGACCACAGAGACATATTTTTGAACATACTGTATCTCAAAGGTGTTTTATTCAATCCTTCCAATTTCCCATGACTTTGATAATCCACTTGTTCTTATTCAATTTAAATAATTGTTTCGTGTTTCTGTGTCAATGTGGACTTTGGGGCCATATTTCCGTTTTTTGATCAATAAGACCTTTATTTAAGTCTAGATTTCTCTGGAGACATAATACCTAGTTATCCATACCACCAGAGGGTGGATGGGGACGGACCTTTATCAGTATGGGTGACAGGTAGCCTAGTGATTTGAACGTTTGGCCAGTAACCGAAAGGTTGTTGAATCGAATCCCTGAGCTGACAAGGTAAAAATCTGTCATTCTGTGCAAGGCAGTTAACCCACTGTTCCCCGGGCGCTGAGGATGTGGATGTTGATTATGGCAGCCCCCCGCACCTCTCTGATTCAGGGGTTGGGTTAAATGCAGAAGACACATTTCAGTTGTTCAACTGACTAGGTATCTCCCTTTCCCTGTGATTTCGACCAGATAGACAGATCACCTGCTGAGCCTGAGCCCCTTATGTACTTACCTATGGTTATACGCGTTCTATAGCAGAGGTGACTGTATAGGAACTCAAAATCACCTTAAATGTATGCTTAGTTGCTGTCCAAACAGCTCATTGGTGTGTATTCTGCTAAAAACTGTTATTCTACTGAAAATGTTATATAAATACAAGAATTCCTATAATATCCTTGTAATGACACTTTGGTTGCTATAACATTTGGTTTGAAATGACATTGAGGACTTGGACATGTTTAATGAAGCATGCTGCCATAGCTCATTAGCGCCTAACACTCCCATTGGTTTGCTAACAGCAATGCTAAAGCTTCTGTGGGGGTAAGTAAATAAAGAAAACTAAGTCACTGTCTCTCAGGATCAATTGATTATTCACTTTTTATGCATATAATTAAGTACATTTTGATGTACTGCCCCTTTATATGGCAGTCAATCATACCAAATAAATGACAAAATGTATATTTTCTTTAAAAAAAAAAATGATGTTATTATCAATGCCTAGTGGTTAGAGCGTTGGACTAGTAACCGGAAGGTTCCTAGATCGAATCCCTGAGCTGACAAGGTAAAAATCTGTCTTTCTGCCCCTCAACAAAGCACTGTTCATGAACTGTCATTGAAAATAAGAATTTGTTCTTAACTGACTTGCCTGGTTAAAAAATCTGCTTTTTAGTACTATTGTAGATTGTACTTCGGAAAGAAGCGACACATTATAAAGGGGAAAATTCATATATTTGTTTTACATAATGTGCTAATTAACTGTAACTTTGTTAAAATAACTGTCTGTTTTTGGTTGTATTTTATTTCAGATAGCATGTCCAATGATGTTAAAGGTCCAATGCAGCCGTTTTTATCTCAATATAAAATCATTTCTGGGTAACAATTAAGTACCTTACTGTGATTGTTTTTAATTAAAATGGTCAAAAATAAACAAAAATAGCTTCTTCAAGCAAGAATTTTGCTAGGAATGTCTGTGAGTGGTCTGAGTGGGGAGAGGAAAATGAAAATTAACTGTTATTGGCAGATACATTTGGAACTCTCTTTCTTATTGGTCTTTTCACTAATTTACCACCTGGTGATGTTACCTGGCAGGCCAAAACCAAACAGCTCTTACACTAAAATGGCATTGTCATCATTTTCACAATTTCACAGTATTATTCCAACCTCATAGTGTGAAAATATAAATAACCATAGGGAAATCACGATTTTAACTGCACTGGGCATTCATGATAATAAATAAATTCATATTTTTTCTATGATTGTTGCTTTTTCCAATAGTTTATTATTGTTGGTGTACAATATGTTGGAGTAGTGAGGGTTAAACATCATAACATCTGTGTCCAGTCACTTTTAGTCCAGGTGGTTGCCTTTGTTTGATGATATTTCTAGTTAACTAGGTAAGTCAGTTAAAAACAAATTGTTATTTACAATGACAGCCTAGGAACAGTGGGTTAATTGCCTTGTTCAGGGGCAGAACGACAGATTTTTTACCTTGTCAGCTCAGGGATTCGATCTCGCAACCTTTCGGTGACTGTCCCAACGCTCTAACCACTAGGCTACCTGCAGGCCCGTACGATTTTTTTATTATTTACAAAGGTCAGATTATCCATATGAGTCCAATATATTTTCTGGAAACATTTACAAAATTGCATGCATGTGAACTCCCAATTTGGAGTAAGGTCAATGTTACTACTTATGTTGCAGTAGTGATGGTAGAACTGCACATAATAATATTCACATGCATGTATTGCTAATATCCATTAATACTTGCTTGCTAGGCACACTTGATGATATAGTTCATATTATGAACTACATCATCAAGCAAGCATCATTGTATATTAGCAATATCATAATTGTAAGAATACTTCGCAGAGTAACAGATTAAGATATTAAATAACTGCTGGCACATTTTTCTCCCACCACTGGATTGTAAATGTTCTTTACTGCATGATAAATCTTTTATTTTTTTACATATCTCATGATTATAAGATTACTGCCAGGCAGAATCCTTCTCTGGCACCGTTTTAAGAACAAAATATTTAAAAGCTTCGTTTTGATGGGGCTTTGCAACCCGTCTATATAAACCCCATCTGGCATGGACAGTCTAACCGTAACTGTTTGTATCCGTCAGACAAAGTGTAAAATGAACTGCCCCATTCACTCTCCCAACCTACAGCAGTTACTACGAGGAAAGAACTTGAGCTTTCCAACGACAAAGTTACAAAAGGCTTACTGGCTCATTTACATGCTCGAATAATGGCTACTGAATGCATAATCTTTTGCATTTAGGATCCTGTAATCCCAACGAAGTCTTCTGATGTGTTTCGATCTACATTCCCCCATGAACAATTAACTTGTAATCTCCACAAACATACATTCTGTTTCTGCCTATCTGATCTTCGATGCGCCAGCGAAAGGACTCCAGGGACCTGCCAAAGCGCTTTCTGGTCCCATGGAGGTTCATGTAGCATTTAACATTTAAGGGCTCAACAGTTCCATAACGCGCATCTAATTATGAAATAATTTAAGCACATTGTATGATCAGAAATATGTCGTATTAGTAATTTATTTGTTTAAAATATAGACCTAGGCATATCGGACATTTCATTGTATTTACATGGATTATTTCTAGATTTTTAGTAAGGCTACAGTAGACCTATTAAAATGGTTGAGTTATTGTTATAAGAAGCAGGCCTAATATCAACAGTTAGAAGTGGGGGTGGTGTTGGGATGTGAAATTATGATAAATATCATTATGTCATTAAAATATCATGAAATTGGAGTTAACAATGAAAGTATGTAATAATGCTTTGAGAAAGTTAAGCGAAACCGTTCATTATCGGGTGTTTAGATCGATAGGCCTACTCCCTCTAAACATTTCTGTCAACACAAGAAAATCACTATAATACAAACAGAAAATGTGTTTATCTAGGTAGGCTACATACAGTATAGATCTAGCAATGTACATGATGGTTCAAATGTGCATTCAGATGTGATCAATAAAATGAGGGTCTAGTAATTATGTTGATTAGTATAACATCTTAGATATATGTATATTTATTTTCTAGCCTACTGATAAAGATTAGCTTAATAAAGATAATTTTCAGTATGAGGATAAATACTGGGAATGTTCATTTCTGGTTCATTTGTGGTAAATGGCAAATGTCTTCTGGCTAAAGGGAATCTAAAGGCAATCAAGGAGAATGGCCACACTTTTCTGCAGATGCTCCCAGATGTTTAAGCAACGTTTCTGCTGGTGTTAGTTGCGGCATCAAAACTCGTCTAACCCCCATGGGTGTAATTTGTTTTCAGAACTCCTTCGTCTTCTATTTCTGCACTTCGACATCTAGTGGACGTTCAAACAACAGATTGTATTAGGCCCACTTGTAAACATTGCCAACTGCACTGGATAATGATTTTGCCAGCCTGCAAAACAAATACTTTGCTGTCACTACACCACAATGAATTAACAGAAACAAATAAAAGTTAGCAAGTATCCTACGTTAAGGAATCATCAGGTTTACCTCTTATGTAGACCTAACCTAGCCTATCTGTAGACTGTATAAAACGTTGTATATAGATATGTTAGGACACGATCTACATATTCATTAAAAGTTACATTAAAATACAGGCATTATTGGCAGACTGCATGATTCCAATCACTCAATGCATCCATATTAGGCTACTAGACCAAACGCATATTTAGAAATGGCTTTAATCTATGAATAAATAATCCCCTGAATAAATGTCCTTAATTGAGGCCATATAAGATACATTATGGCATGGCATGGACAGACAAAGCAGCATATATGGTTCATTATATCAGTTTTATTGAAATTTCATCCAGGAACACTGGGCAATAATAAATATTTCATCAATCATCAAGAACGTACAAAAATAAAGACGCAAGGTCTCTGGGCATAACAAATGGTTTCCAGCAAAACAATCATGCTTTAGTTGTTCTGAAGCCATGCTAAAGAAGTCCTACATACAAATGGACACAGAATAACGCCACAAAGCTAAAAGCATTTTCAGAATTCTATGGAGTAATCAGGATCCATGTAATGTCAACCTTTTTCGAACTAAATATAGAATAATACCATTTTCATACACTGTAGAATGCGATTTCACCATCCTTGTTACAAGGAAAGGACATTCTTCACTTCACTGTAAAAAACCAAAATATTAAATCTGCATGCAACTTTCTTCGCCCTTTCAGATCAGCAAGTATGTTGTGCTACGATCATCTTCAGTGCTCGAAACGCAAGGTTACATTCAAACATCTCCAGTATAATGTTTTAGAAGTTGTTGTTTTTTTTACAAAGAAACATATGTACACTGTGTGAATGCATCTCTGGTGACACCAAATAACCGGCAAAAGTTTGACCATGAAAAAACTATTTTCACAGGTTCTTTGTTACAAGGAGGATATTTAGGGTATCTCATACGCAAACACAAATAAACAGACTAACAACGCATGCATTGAGGTCAAATGTCCAATTCACAATTTACTGTACACGTTGACACCATTCTGTATCGGATGTCCCAAATTACTTCATCACGTCCTTGTTTTCATTTGTAAGTCTCGTCAGTCCCGCTGAACTGATAGGAATATGAGGGGGTGGAGGTACTTGACATATGGGGCACGGGCAAGGTAAACCTGACCAGTGCTGGAAACCGCTGCCGAGTTGAAGCGGGGGTGCAGGGGCACTCTTCATTAGGGAATGAGGTGCTCGGATGGAGGTTAGTCCCGGTAAAGTGGTGGTGAGGGTGGAGGATGTGGACGAGGACAGCGCGCTCCCGAGCAGCGGATGCACCTGATGCGCTGGGTTGCCAGAGTGCCCGCTCACTGTCCCGCAGTGGAACGTAGAATGATGTCCGCCGTAAATTTCTCCAACCAGCCTTTTCATCTCGTCCAGTGAGCTGTTGAGCATCAGGATGTAGTTTCTAGCGAGCAGGAGAGTGGCGATTTTCGACAGCTTTCTCACGGACGGACCGTGTGCATAAGGCATGACTTCCCGGAGGCCGTCCATCGCCAGGTTCAAGTCGTGCATCCTCTTGCGCTCCCGTCCGTTGATTTTCAGCCTCAGATGCTGAATCTCTTGCTCGGTCACTTGCTTCTTGAGTTTGTACTTGCTCCCGCCAGGGGACTTTTCCCCGTGCCTGGAAAGGTGCTCGCTCGTCATCTTCTGGAGGAGTTCGTTCTGCGTCGAGGACACTGAATTAAGGTGGTCTCTGAGATACATCCCATCCATGTCTGGTGAGGAAGATCTGCTCGAGCTGGAGTCAGAATGCATTTTATTAACTCGGTTTGGGTAGGAGGTCGCTGCTTCCCTCTCTATCTCTGCCCTGTTTTTAAGTCACACTCGATCACCTGATTCTGTCGTTTGAGTTCCGTCCTCTTTTTGGGAAGGAGGTGTAGGTAACAACGAAGGAGTCGACACAGTGGGCTTGTTGGCCGGATAGCAGCGAGTAATCTTATCTCGCGGGTGCACCTCTTGCTCTCTGGTGAGGTAAAAGAGCGCTCGGAGTATTTATAGTGCTGCTTGAGAGAAGGGAAACAAAAGGAGCCCTCCTATTCATTTCATAATGGTCTTGTTAGGATGACGTCCCCATTATTATACAGGGCGGTGTCCTTTGACTGTCCCATTGACCAAAGGGACATCTATTCCTATTCATTGTAATGCCACGGTGGGGGGAACACTTCAGTCCTGGATCATCTGAAACCAAGACAACTTGAAAACTCTCTGCGGCTCTCTAGAAATAATAACGGGTTAGTTTGAAAGTATTGTTTGATCAGCTTCACTTTTTTTGTAATACATTTTTTATGCTTTTATTAAAACTGTGTAGCACTAACATTTTGGAAAACTTGACATGTGTTGGAGCCTGGTCATGCATCGTGTTTTATTGATTGTGTGTTTGGGATCGACTACTATATTCTCTAAATCGCTAGAAAATATGTTAATTTGCAGTATGCACAATCTAACTTTGTCGTGCTGTCGAGAGAGAAGGAATAACATTGATGAGTTTCTCTTTAGGATAGACTGCCAATGGGACGCACAACCAGCATGATTTTTGCGCACGAGCAACATAATATGATATATTCCCTAATACCACATTAATAGCCTGATAAGCAAATCGAGTCTGTCTATTCAGCCTCATGACGTTTCAGTAATTAGCAGTTAACAAGGGAACTTCGCGAAAACGGATAAGATATTGATTTAGAATTTGATAAAAGCAAATAAGGTAGCCTATCTCACACGTTCCCGGTACAGCAATTAGACCAATTCATGATATGCTATCATTATAACGTGCTATAATATGTACTTTGTTTGTTTATGAATTCATTTTCAGATCCTGTATGAAAATGCATCTGTTTGACCTGATTTGACAAGTCTTGCGTCTCTCACTATTCTCAGCCATGCAGGAATCCACATAACATTGCTTATATGTTATCTGACTCTCATGATTATATTTGTTATAAGTGAAATCATCCCACCCTAGGTATACACCTGCCATAACATGCCATTTAGATTGGATATTAATTTATTCTATCATCACAATTATAGGCCATGTATGACAGACAAAAAATAGTTATCCCGATCAGAGGCCAAGCTGGAAATGGAATGGGCCAGGACGCTTGATGCGCAACTGCAACAGAGTAGGTAGGCTACTCAACTTCCAATCAAAAACTACATGTGGTTTTTATTTAGTTATACAAATGATTCACACAAATATACTGTGTCATTGCTTATTAAATAGAGGATTTAGTATTATGTTGAAAATATTTTTGAATTGATTATGACAACAACCACAACAACAACTATTATTATTCTCGTTATGTCTATATTAATAACAATGTTATGTCATTAGCCTGTTTTTACTGTTGTAATTCCTGTTGCTACATACGGTGTGTAAAAATACAGACGTAATAGGCCTTCCTTTTTACCCCTACAAATCTCATTAAGCGCCTTACTAAATTTGGAGGTAAAATGAGACCACCTCCAGAATGGAAACCAAAGTTCGGCTTGAAGATGAATTGCCCAAATGTAGCAACGTAACTCGGTTTTCCTAAGGTGGTTGGTTTTAGTAGGCCCATACTCTACGCCTGCATAGCCTACTGATATTACATTAGGCCTAAATATATTGCTCATGTGGTACATGTGGTAGGCCTTCATAGCGTATTATACCATGATTCTGAACCTTGAATTGCGTATAGTTTAAATTAAATATCTGTTCAATTCAAACAGAAAATTCTAAACTTTTTATTGGCCTAGCTATAGGCTAATAGGCTGATTATTTACTTACATTTTCCAAGTATGTAATTTATATTAGCCTACATAGGAATTCCAATCCGTTTATAAGATAACTTTCAACGAATATAATGTATCCTTATACTGTAGTAGTACTCATTTAATTTATGGAGAGTATCAGCAATATTGTGATTAACTTTAGTCAATACATAAAACATGAAACATAAACGAATAAGACATTTAAAAAGTATATAGGAAAATGTTCAACATCATAATAATGCTAATTATTATAAAAGTAATAATACAAGTAATACTTATAATAATAATAATAATAATAACAATAATAACACCACCAATCCTCTAGTCATAAATAATGTTATAATTGTGTTAATAATGTTCATCCTTAAAATAAATACATTTAACCTAGAAACAGAATGTATGGCAGTGCATGCACATCAGTGAATCTTATCCTGTAGAGATGTTGATGTAGAACTATAGAACTTGTTGATGAAAACTCGTGTCCCAATGTACAGAAAATGACCACATTTACAGAAACCACTTAATTAGTCATTTCATCTGCATTATATTGGACACAAATGTATACAATAATTTGAAGTTTGACTGAAACCTAGAAGATAACTAGATAGAAATTAAACTAACTCAATAGAATTCAATAGAATTTTAACCAACTCTGTGATGAAGTATCATAAGACACATGGGAGATACTGGGAACAATATTACTGAAGTTTAAGAAAACATTGAGACTAGATAGTTCCTATCTTCAAATGGGTATACTCTTTTGTCATGGAGGAGAGGAATAATTGAATACACAGTAATTGGAGGGGTACAAGCATCATCCATCCAATAGTGCCAGCCACAAAAAAAAACTCAATCTCATATTCTACTTGGTGTTCCACAGCAATAAAATCCCCCACCATGTCATTGTTGGAATAGAAAAGAAACCATCCCTCATAAAGGTGCTGCAATGCAAAGAAAAGCGCTGCACTTCTTTGCTCTCTCTTGGTGGCATTTGAAAGTTTAAAGCTTTGAATACCAATTGCTTGAACTGGACATATGTGAATCCCTTTTAATCCTACTAATCCTGTCCCCAAGTGTTTCTTTGTCTGTGGGGCAACCACATAGATCTAAGTGAAAGTGTTCCTAATCCAGGCAATGTGGAGAAATGTCTCAATGAGAGAGAACCAGGGGGAGAGGGAACTGCTCCGAGGCGCAGGGAGGTGAAAGGAAGGTGTCATGGTGGTTTGTGGGGCTGTGGAGTGGGGGGGGGGCTACCTACTCACAACTGCCCAAGGGGAGGGAAACACCAATCAGCAGAATGAGTGAAGCCCCTCCCACCAGTGCACTAGGCCCACGCTGCTTACCCTGAACCAAGGACCAGGACATTGGCCTAGATTGAGGATTCTTTTTTTAAATTCCCTCTTACTTAGCGGTACAGTCCCAGCAGGTTGCCTCTAATGTGCCTCAATTCATTTCTTAAGCCCCTCCGCTTTTTCATTATTCACCCCATCCCACGCTTTCTCTCTTCCCCACGCTCTCGGCGGCTTCTCCCAAAACAGACCTGATGCCATTTAGTCATACAACCCTGTTGGTCAGCTTGGAATGCTGGCAGAGAAAACAACTCCTTCAAAAGAGTCTGGTTTTTGGACATAACAAGTGCTGTCTGAAAAAGCTTCATTGTGTGTAGCCATATGTTTTACCTGTTCATATACAGTTCATGGTAGATACTTGAAAGTTGATCTTAAACTTTCAAATATCTTATGTCTGATCAAAATCATCCGTAATAATCTTCCTTCCGATCACAAAATTGTGAATATAAAAAGTGCAGTATTGTGTCATCATCACATAACAACATATAACATGCATTACATTTCATTTCCTGTGTTGCAGGAGTTTAGATGCTGTGCTCTCTAAAGCTCAGTTTATACCTTGTTCTAACATGTCTTGATCTGGTCCACATTCTGATTGAACCCACAATGTTAGACAAGTGTAGACAATTAAAAGACACATTGTGGGCTGATCTTATAAGTGTAAACAGACAAGATCAGATCAAGATCAGAACAAGAACAGGATAAGATCAGGATGAAGGACGCATGTTAACGGCAGGTATAAACAGGACTTCTGTCACCATGGCCAGAATTGGAATTGACTGTACTTTTATTGTGGACAGACAGAAACCTCTTGATGGACCACATTGTCAGCCCTGCATGGTCGAAGAAGTTGAACAGCCCTCCAGCTCTCCACAATGTCTGGGTTGGATTGAAATGCACTGTATACAAAATAGTGTACTGTACATGAAAAAGTGGACTTTTACGTGTGCCTGTCACACATTTAGAATAAGTAATTTGTGTCTATTTCACAATAATCTGTGATAATAGGTTGGTGTCTGAGGACCAGCACAATCCTCCGGCACAATGATCAACACTAGGACGCCATGGATTTACTGCTTACGCTGTGAGTGAAGTGAGTTACACCATGGTGCTTTGACAAGAAAAATGTCTTTGAGTCTTTGAGATTCTTTGGGCCTTACTGTTATAAAAAATGCTTAAACTATCTTCTGTTCATAAAGTTTCGCTCTTACGTTTCATGTCAGAACAGACAACAGAAGAACAGATACAATACCTGATCAACAGCTTTTAATGAAAGTCCATGTAACTTTTTTTTGTATTCATTTGCGGCCATTCCAAAATGAATGTATTCAGATTGAAACAGTAATTATATTCAGCAATGCATCCTGAACACAGAATGCACACATGACCAAGTTCAGGGTTGCGTTCAGGAGTGTGCAACATACTGAATATTCCTTACTCTAGTTTACATGTCTATTTTACACAACATATTTCTATCTGAACGGCCTGTTACTTTGGGACACTCCTGAACAGACCCTTGGATCCCTGGTCTCAGCACGTAAGTCCTTTAAGAGGACCTATTCAGCAGAGACACAATATAATTAGCAGCACAACAAACTGCAGTTTTCAGCTGCTCCAGGGTGGCCAGCACGGCCCAGTAATGGCCCAATAACCCACGAAGGCCCAACAGTAGTAAAATGTGAATGAATCAGCAATAGTCAGCATGTAAAGTGAGTGTACGCCACCATCATCATTGAAACCAGACAGAATGAGTTCAACATCCCTGGATTGAAAAGCCTTGGTCTTGGTGGGAAACATCCTGCCACTATAAGTCTGAGCGAGGGGTCAAGGTCAGAGCCATGTCTTGGAGGCCGTCAATGTTTTGCTAAATGTTGAAGGAGTTGGTTTGATAGTGTTGCACAAGAAAATGTAATTAAATCGCTATTCTTTTCATTTTTATTTTGTTGTTAAAAAAGTTGCCATTTAGACATTAAACTTCAACAAGCTATCACTCGTTTCTCTAGACTAGAGCTTTAGAAAAGTTGAGTCCATTAGGCTACTCGACATGAAAATGCAGAGAAAATGTATCAAAATAAATGTATGTTAAGTAATGTATTACTTTGTAAAATCCTAATATCTGGAAAAAATTTAAAAGCTAGAATCCTTAATTTCTACATCCATTTTTGGACACATAAATTAATTATATATACCCATTGATTCTTAAAGAATATAACTTATAAATGGCTCATGAGCTTAGTTCAACTGTCGTACCCCATCAGAACCCAAAATATAAGCTTGTTTAACTCCAATGTTTGTAAACAAACACTATACAGCGTCAAAACATGGTTAAAACTATAATTTTGATATCACGGATGGTCAGTCCTTGCATCCATTGCTCTGTCTATGAATTTGAGTGTTTACATTTCTCCAGGCCCATCCCTCAGCATTTCACTGAAATAGAGGCGGGGTGGACGATTTGTTATTGTTTCATAAAGGATTCTAGCTTTATGACTTTTCCAATCCAGATACTGTACCATGGTGTTGCTGAGTTAAATACGATATATCAATAAAACTTTATGTTCCTTGATTCTGTATTCTGTTATATGACAAGTAAACAAATCTTCAAATTAGAAATATCTAATTAACATTACGATCAAACAATAAAAGCTCCCTAATTAAATGGCTCACAAGAAGCTTCACCATGAATATTTAGGTTCTAATTAATATTTGGAGAGTTGTTTTGTTCTGAGAAGACATTTACATTAATTAGGCAAAACAAGAACATTTACATTTCAGTGCTAAATATGTTCTTTCATGTTCTTTGTTGAATTAAAAAGTTCAGAAACAAAACTCTCTTAAGCTGTTTGAGGCATTCAGGGGTATTTAGTTCACAAAGCTGTAACTCACTTAATACTCACTCAATCAAAACTCCCTACCCAGGCCATTAGCACTGTTACTTTTTAAAGGCGTTGAAATATTGAAGCAAGCACTTGATCTAGTTGAAAACACTTTGAAAACTCTCAAGTAAGTCATGTCTTCATGATTACATTTTGAGCTTTGAAAAAGAATCTTGGAAATGCATGTAGCAGATGATCTTTCTCACTCATCTCAATCTTTTCCATCCATTGATAGGATGGGCATTAATGTTGAAACATGTAAGTGATGACCTGTTGATTTTGGAGTTGTACGATGATAGAGTGGCATTACTGGTGAGGTCAGAGGTGTCAGGAGGAACATGCACCGTTTTCAAACACCCTCAAAACCTCCCTTATAGTGGTTGAGTGCTGGTATGCCTGCCTGGTTGTGGTTCTGTGCCTTCTCTCAAGCAGCCAGATGGCCCACAGGCCCTGGTTTAGCTTTAGCATGGCTCTGTCTGTCTGCTAGGTAGAGCTTGCTCACTAGAGACTTGGACTCCATCGCTGTACCAGCCCCTCAGCGCCTTCTTTTAACCGTCCCTTTCACTGGGGACAATTGTTCATCTCCCATGCTTCTTTTCAGGCTCAGTTTCAGCCTGGCAGCCCCTATTCTGCTTTTTATGTCACTTTGTGTCTGGTTCGCCCCCTTCCTATGGGTGCACATGACCAGAAAATGAAGGTTTGCATGGGGGCTCCCAAAGAAGGGAGTAGGAGAGAACAGATTAATATGTAAGCTTGGCAGATAAGCTGGACAGAGGAGGGGTGCATTGTGCTAGAGTGGGGTTACATGTAAGGAGAATAGGGACTGGCCTTGCTTTGGCTGCCAACCGGGGCTGGTGAAAAGCTCACTGTCCATTGTCTGAGCCAATCTGAGAGGGGTTGTTTCATTAATTACACATTCGCACATATCGACAAAGTGGGAGGTAAGGAGTTGAAAATGCAGATGTGTGTGTTTGTGACAAAAAAACAGGCTGAAAAAAAACCTTGATCCTGTCCAAAGGCATTTTGAACCAAAATGACCTTGCAGTCTTCAGTAAAAGATGGAGGAGAGGGAGGGGTTCTCCTCCCCACCCATACTGCCGAAGAGCATGGTGGCCCTGCTTGTTCCTTATCAATGCCCCTCGTAAGCAATACAATTATCAGGTCCTCCAGAGTCCTCCTTGTACCATCTTGAAGCACTACCGCCATATATTGCCTGGGTCGTTCCACGAAAAGAGTGCTTTTTGCGCAGGGGCGTCATGCATCCATTATTTTAGAGACTGCACTCTTCTGTAAGTTGGAGAATTTTACATTGTACACACCTGAAACTGTTTTTTTTAATGCAATTTAGAATCAGAATCATTATGCCTAATTATATGTAAAATAATATATATATGTATTTTTTCTGCAACGGTTATCTAAGCATAACTCTTTACTTGTTCAATTGTCATTTTAATGAGGGTGTTATTCTGACTTGTAAATCACATATCTCAACATACTGCACTAACATGCCTAGGATATTACATCCAAATTGCACTACGTTGGATCATAACACACATCAATACCGTCATGTATAGTGGTATCATAATTAATACACAAATATCATGATATTATCATAAAGTGCCAGATTACAGTATTTGTCTGCGTACCTAAGCATACCTCTTGAGCTGTCTGTATCCTCCTGACTGGTGGTTCTTTTTTTTTAAACAATCTAAATATGCTTCTCTGCATCTCTGCTGAAATCTGGGTAAAAGATTGAAAGGAATGACAAGAAACTGCCATGTGGGGAATCATAATTGACTAGTTTCAGCAAATGTAATCTTGTTCTTGATGCCATATCTTGTTTTGAGGTGTTTAGACTGATTTCATGTCAATGCTAATATGGCTCAAATACGCTGTCTAGCTAACCAACAACTGTAACAATGTATTTGAGAGACAACAAGTGCTCATTGTGCAAATGTATTAATGTTTCCAATAAACATTGGAGACGAAATATAGTTTACATGTTGTCAACAATCTAAGCCAACCCCGTCTGTTTTGTCCCATAGTTGTGCAAATGTTGGTTTTATTAAGATGAAATCATCAACCCTGTTACTTTATTTGGCACTTACTATAGTCAAGTTTGTATTTAACCACTTGAATTGGGAAAACATGTTTTTATTAAGTTGAATGTGCTCTTTATGACCAAATGTTAACAAAAATGAATACTACCAAATTACGCGTTTTAAAAGACACCAAATTGGTGGAACGAACTGGCTACACTGCTGCTTAGCCACAGAACACATAGGACACAATAGGTCTGCAGGCAAGACAGCCCAGAGAAGTATAGTTCACTAATAACACATTGGGTAAACATTGTCTTTATCAGCTAAGTGATCCTCATCAGGGATGGTATGTAGTGCTTTATAGTTGGAAGGGAACTTCTTCCTCCCAGTCACCATTACCATCCCTCTCCAGGCCACTAGCACACCCCTTGTAGACAGTCTGGGAGGGGACTCACTCTACATCTGTTCATAGGGATTTTGAATAGCTTTTTGTCATTCTTGATTTTGCCCTCATGTGCAAAAGAATGTAACAATTTAGATTTGACCAAATAGGAAAGTCCAGTGTTATCAAGTAGAGAGTACATTGTGATCACTCTGAGGATCTTTTACAGAATGAGTAAGTATTTTGTGGCCATGAAGGTGTGAGAACAATATGACCGAGCTACCCCGCTCATCTCAAGGAGCTTACTTGCAGCAACGTACTGTCTCCAAAGAAACCTATTGAAAATGTGCATTTATGAGCAGCCATGATTTTATAGCGATGTAAAGCCTGTCAAACTCTCGTCCCCAGTCCTTTTCTTTACTCTAGGCTGGATGTTAGCCCTGGGGGTCACTCCTGAACAAACTCTTAATGTTGGTGGCCGTTCTTCTCCTTCTGCGCTCTCCTGTCTTTTTTTCTGCGTTCCTTCTTTCTTTCTTTTTATCGCACCCAAACACAAGCCCTGCAGGCGGGATGTCTCAACCAAACAGCAACAACAGAAAGGGCTGCAGAGGAACAAGAAAAGAAATGCAAAGCCTTCCTGTAAATACAGCAAATTAAGTAAAATCTCCCTGTACAGTACATACATGTACATGGAAACTTGTCTCAAAACTGTCACAACAAATGTACCAGAAATGAATGACTGAAAGTTTTCCTCTAGTCATAGTATAAAGAGTAGGAATAGTATGAAAGTATCATCTAGTTAGGCTGATGCTCCAAAAGCTGATAGAGATTGTGTTGGGAAGGTTGTGGGATGTGTCTTAAAAATAACATGACCCTTGCCTCCGGCCTGTCAATCATTCATATTAAGAGGGTGGGTACCCTCCACACTACCCTGATGACTATAAGCTGGCCGTCATGTAGTCATTATAACTAATGAACCCTTACATGAAACAGAGCACACCTCTCACTCTCTCCCCTTCACCTCCCTTCTCACCCTGTAGCAGTCCCCTGGGAGCCTAGACCAGACCCACCACTGAGACAACATAGCTCCTTAGCACTCACTTGTCAAGGGCCGTTATTTTGCGTCAGATACCAGTATGGCCTCCAGCTCACTTCACGGTTAAACTAATATTGAGGTAATTCATGCACAAGGAAGACAGGAGGTAGTAACTGTAGCATTGAGACCTAGTTGAGATGCTTTTGTCCAATCATAGGGACTCCTCTTGCCAATCACAAAGTTTTAGTTGGATTGGAAAAAAGTGTAACATCTACAGCATATTATTTATCTTTAGAAAATAAGCAATTATCTTGTGTGGGAGATCTGGAAATAAATGCTGCACTATCCCAAATGTTCTGTGGTGTATTTCCAAAATAATTACTTTCTCTATTTTATTAGCATGGAATTGCATTTTTTTTTTGTTCAGTAGTTCCTTATCATTTCCAAACTATTTCAGTGCTTCAATAGTACACTCTGTACATTCTTCAAATCATCTGCTGCAGAGTGAGACATTTTTGGCAAGTGTAATGAGTTTGAATATTCTTCTGGATACCCAAATTCCTTTTCAGATGGTCCACATAAAAAATTGTACATTAGTAAGACAAAAGCAAATTGAGCCACACCAATTCATTCATGGCTGTAGTTGTTTGAATCTTCGCCCATAAATGAATAGCTAATAGGCCTGTGATAGGAGCTGCAGCAATTTGGGGTATTAGTCTCATTTGTCGCCGTTTCTTGTCAAAGCAGAATCATCCTCTCTGTGTAAGGAGACATTTTCAAAGAAACAAATAATTTGCATATATAAATTATCCCTCTGAGAGTAGCTTTAAAGGGATTGTGTGTGTGTGTGTGTGCGCACATAGGGGTGGGGCGGAGGGTGTTGAGCGAGAGGTGGCTAAGCAAGAGAGACAACTTGTCACACAGACCATAGCGGCAGTTGTTGGAGAAAGCTATCCATGTCCCAAAATGATGGAACATACGGGTTAGAAGAGAAAAGGATGAATGGTGCAAATCTTTCTTTTCAGTGACGGTGGGGAGCAGTGAGAGACGGATAATTTGGGTATATTATGAGAGTCATTCTAGCCCGCCCAGGCAATCGAAGGGAGTATGAGACATGTCTGTCTGTGGCTCTCTCTTAGGGCCTATGTTTTTGTGCTCCTCCTGGCCCCGCTCTGTTTTGTCAGCACATCAGCTAATGGAGAAAGTTAATTGTGTTGGTTGTGAGGCCACCTGTCACACCAGCCTCATTTCCATACTAATGGGGTGAGAGTGGCACGGACAGAATGCCTTGCCGATGACTGGGAATCATGTGGGTTCTATTCACCAGATTACTCCTAAAGATATATACATGTACGCATGCGTTAAATGTACGCAAACACACACACACACACACTATCAGAGATCCTAAAACTGATCTAAGTCACTAGAAGTACAATTGAAATGTCAAATCTCAAAAGCTGGATAATAGAATCAACCATTTTCATATTGTCACTTTTTCTTCTTAATAGAAATGGACAACATACTGAAAAACAGACCAAAAAGATCCCAAAATATGTCATTTTTGTTGTTGGTTTGATCGGATTGTAAATCTAAACATATATTCAACACCAGCTTCTCTAATAAAATACATAAAAACAAAAGGGCTGAGTTTGAATGTGTGTTTTTACAAGGCCATCTGTAATCTTATAATTGCCCTCCAGTCCCTTTGGATACATCACTCAGTCAGTCAGTCTGTCTGTCTGTCTGTCTGTCTGTCTGTCTATTCCTGTCAGTCACAAGGTACTGGTGTAGGATCTTAATTTGAGCCAGTTTGCTACAGCAGGAAAATAATCCTGCAGCAACAGGAAATGTGAATTATTATCATTTTTGTAGGGGTTGATAAAAAAATAATTGTAAAGGAAAATCAAGTCTGGAATTTCAAAGTGAAAATTTGACATTTCCTGCATCTCCTGCGAGAGGGTGATCAAATGAAGATCCTCCATATGTCCTGTATCAGATGTATTGGATCTGTAGAATTACAAAGGTGCTCTTTAACTGACAATGAATTGTCTTGCTCCATAGCAATCATATAGCTTAAAGTCTTTAATCAAATAGTCTTAAAGCGATGTTTACAACTCCTTAAGCAAGAGGACAAAGGCCATCAATAGTTTTCTCAAAGTTGGATACTGTAACATATTCTGTTAGGCACATTTGAACAGAATCTTAATGGGACTTACTTAAAGTAATATACTTGTTCCTGTCCTTTTTACAAATTGTGTGTTGAATAATTGACAGTTTAGGCCTGTCAACAGAGTTAAGCATCTTTATGTGACATTGTACAAAAACATTAAATCACAGACTTTCATATGGGGCTGTGGTGTGTGGCTGTGAGCTATAAAAGCCAACAGCGTACCCCACATTTTTCAAGTTTGTTTGACATATTTAAAATGCTAATAACCAGTTTATTATGTGCTATATCAAATGCAAATGCTTTGTTTTACTGCTGCAAAGTTCGGCCAACATTTGCATTAGCATATCTTATGTCTGTCTCCTTAGCATGCAGTGGTGGAATGAACCCAGCCAACAGCTCTATAAATTACATGAAACAGTCACATTAGATAAACAAGCTAAAATGATGTTGCCATTAAGACCTGCAGCAGTGTCTCTCGCCTGAATGAAGGTGCCTGGCCCTGGCAGCATATGGTGCACAAATTCCTTCAAATCAACACAATCCCAACATTATCTGGACGTGTCAAAAGAAGCAGATGGATTTTTAAACAATCATGTAAACAGCCTCTTTACGACATTGAAGAACACGGCTACATGTGTCCCTTTTAATAAACGCCTGCCTGCTCCTGTGAAGGACCACGATGGGGGTCATCCCATACATCTCTGTTTAGTGGTAAACACAGAGTAACTTTTGTTAATTATCAATTTACTTAGATGCGCTGACTTCAATTTTAGAGATTTAGTATATCACACCAAAATTCTCTTTGATAGCTAGGTGATTATAGTTGGTTGTTGTACTGTTTCACCATGAAAGGGTTTGTGTTGGCTTTGTGTTGACTGATGGAGCTAGTAATAGTTTTTATGGTAAATTGGATGCAAATTATTTAAATGCTGTGTGGTTACTGTACTTTGTAAATACAAAATTACTTTATTAGTTCAACTATAAATCAATTAAACAATGACACATTTGTTAGATAGGTTTCACTTTTTGTTAAGTCGTTGACTGCATGCAGAATATCCTCCCTGCTCATGCTGCATGTATTACGTAAAACTTTGGATTTTACCTGTTGAGCGAGTATGGCTGCACTGATTCAGGGACATCTATTCTTACCCTAATCCTCACCATAACCATGAAATGCCAAATGATGGGGATGACACAGTACACAGTATAATGATCAGGGCACCACCCATGGTCATGGAACCCCCTAGTTCGGCCAATCATCCTCAATCTAATCCCAGTATTAGGCTAACAAAGCAAGCACCTTCCTCCCCAACTTTCAACAGATGGCCTGACATTCGTCTCCCTGGACAGGACGCCTAGCTGTGTGGACCACACTGGGTCACCAGAGGAACGAGGGGACATGGCCACAGCCCTGTCCTCTGCTGACTGCTTGTCTTTGTGCAAGTCTCCGCTCTGCCTCAGCATTTCCCTCTCTCAGACACACTCACCCCCGCACTGCAGCAACGTCTGGCAGATTGCAGCAGAGACACCCCTCTCCATCTGCACCTAAAGATCCGCATGCCCTGACAATGAGGTGACCATGTCATTGCCGGCACAGAAGCAGAGAGGCTAGTGGGGAGGGAAGGATGCTGTGTGTGGGTTAGGAGGGAGGGACACATTCACAAGCTATAATCTCAACTGCTTTATCCATAATGCATTGTCTGGGCCAATTTACATGGTGTTGGACCCTTTGGGAAAAGAGGATCATCCATCACGTTACTTTATTAGCTTTTCTACCTTTCCCTCTCCCCGTTCTCCCTTACCCTCTCCCCTTTCTCCCTTACCCTCTCCCCTTTCTCCCTTACCCTATCCCCTTTCTCCCTTACCCTCTCCCCTTTCTCCCTTTCCCTCTCCCCTTTCTCCTTTTCCCTCTCCCCTTTCTCCCTTACCCTCTCCCCTTTCTCTCTTTCCCTCTACCCTTTCTCCTTTTCCCTCTCCCCTTTCTCCCTTTCTCCCCTTTCTCCCTTTCCCTCTCCCATTTCTCCCTTTCCCTCTCTCCTTTCTCCCTTTCCTTCTCCCCTTTCTCCATTTCCCTCTCCCAGTCCTCCCTTTTCTCCCCTTTCTCTCTCCCCTTTCTCCCTTTACCTCTCCCCTTTCTCGTTTTCCCTCTCCCATTTCTTCCCGTTCTTCCTTTCCCTCTCCCATTTCTCCATTTCCCTCTCTCCTTTCTCCCTTTCCTACTCCCCTTTCTCCCTTACCCTCTCCCCTTTCTCTCTTTCCCTCTACCCTTTCTCCTTTTCCCTCTCCCCTTTCTCCCTTTCTCCCCTTTCTCCCTTTCCCTCTCCCCTTTCTCGCTTTTCCTCTCCCCTTCATCCCTTTCTTCCCTTTCTTCCCTTTCTCCCCTTTCTCCCCTTTCCCTCTCCCCTTTCTCCCCGTTCTCCCTTTCCCTCTCTCCTTTCTCCCTTTCCTTCTCCCCTTTCTCCATTTCCCTCTCCCAGTCCTCCCTTTTCTCCCCTTTCCCTCTCCCCTTTCTCGCTTTTCCTCTCCCCTTTATCCCTTTCTTTCCTTTCTCCCCTTTCTCCCCTTTCCCTCTCCCCTTTCTCCCCGTTCTCCCTTTCCCTCTCTCCTTTCTCCCTTTCCTTCTCCCCTTTCTCCATTTCCCTCTCCCAGTCCTCCCTTTTCTCCCCTTTCTCTCTCCCCTTTCTCCCTTTACCTCTCCCCTTTCTCGTTTTCCCTCTCCCGTTTCTTCCCGTTCTCCCTTTCCCTCTCCCCTTTCTTCCTTTCCCTCTTCTTTTTTTTGTTCCCCCGTTTTGTAATGGTTGTTGTGCCGAGTGCAACTGGCCCCATAAAAACTCCAAACAACTTAATTGCTGGGTTGTAAAAAATGTGCATGTTTGTGATGCCCAAAGTTAGGGATTTGAGGGAGTTGGTTACAGGGGTAGGAGGGAGTATTAGTGTTGGTAGTGGAAGTTAAATGTGGCATGTTTTATGTGGCATCACCCTCATCAAATACATTTACATTATTTCCCCCTGAATATATTCCCAACTGAATTACAAGAATCTGGACCAGTTTCAGGTTAAGGATCTGTTAGGGTCGAACACGGTTTTGTCACCATGAACTTGTGATACATGCCTGGATTACTAAGCAGTCTCATTTTCAGACCAGTCTTTATAACAACAAAAACAACTAACCATGAATACTCTCATTATTGTTAAATCCCTAGTTACTAAAGCAGAATTTGTCTGTTGATGACTGACCAAATAAATAGGTGAGGATAATTTTGTTTATAACAGTAAATATATTGACAAAGGAAACACCAATTGGTTCCAAATTTAGGTCAAGGAAATTTTCTGTACAGATAGAATTTTGAGAATGATGAATTGGAATGGGAATTATCTACAGAATCTACAAGATAAAGACTGAAATTGAAGTTAAAGTTGTTCATATTTGTAAATCAATTAACTGAATTCACAAATTCTGATCTCATTACCAATAACTATCGAGCCGAATAAGCCACATTTATAAAATGAAAAAGGTGGACATTCTTTGATAAAAAATGTTATGTAATTATTTGCTAATGTAGCAAAATGTGGCAATGTATAGAGGCACTGTTGATATTTTTAAGTAAAATATGAAACGCAAATGTTTTAAAATCGCTAGAAGCATTTATCAATACCTGAAATAAACATGTATATGTTATTCTAATAAGGGAATTAAGAAAATAAATAGAGCACAAAATCTATTATCAGTTAAGACTTGTTTGTATTTATATTTTTCTCTAAATTCCACTTTTGAAGAAGAGAACAAAAAAAAATGTATAATTATTGATGAAAAAGTAGGTTGCAGCAAATGGAGAGAGTTGTGAGAGGCAGGCTACATTACAGTCACAAGCCATGCAGTGTGCTGCCCCAGCCTCACCTCTACAGCACCTCTCTACTAATGCCAGTCAGCGATACTAATCCTGGTAATCACTGCAAATGAGAGGGATAGATGAGATGGTGAAGGAGCGCTGCTGCCGTGTGTGAGAGGAGGGCAGGGAGAGGAAGTCAGGGGTGGGCAGGGAGGGAGAGGAAAATCAACGGTGTCCTAAACCCATCAAAGTGCCAGTTTGTTTAATTGTTGGCACATCAACAGAGCAGACGAGAGCTCCCACCTTCCTCCCTCCCTAACTCACTCATTACCATCACACCAACTCTGTCCATAATACACTCCTCAACACCCAGACAATGGGACAACAAACTGCCCTGAAAAAGGGGATTATAATTGCAATCATATACGTGGGTTTTTTTAACATGCACACCATACTGTACCATTAGTATCACAAATAAGTAATAATTTGCTAATGACAACATTATGTTGAGTCAGTTTAGGGGCAATTAAAGTGAGTGATATTTACATATGCCTAATGAATCACAGTGCGTGGCAGCTTGAGGGAGGCTAATGAATATTCATCCAGGCATTCTCACCCGCCGCAGCAGTTTATAAACTGAATTATGGTTGATTTGCCCTTTTAAAAAATGAACATGGGCGCATCTCCCACAAGGAGGGAATGAACAATAAAGGCTGATTATAAAAATGTTTTAGTGGTAAACTGCCGGTGAGGAGATCAGAGGCTGATTTTTATAGACTTCCCCAGCTTTCATAAAGAGCACGCCTTTGCGTCTTTGTGAAAAGTGAGGGACCAATCTGCCCACCTCCTTTTAGACTCAAGATGGCACTGGGGCCAATGGTATGGCAGTGATTTGCCCTGTAATTTCCCATGCTTGGCAGTTTGGTTCTAACCCCTCAGGTGCAGGTTCAACAGGCAATCAGTACAACTTACAGTATATGTTTTATCATGCAAATACAACTGTCAGTTTAGCAGGTGCTACACCACATGATGAAGGACAGGCAAGAATATACCACAGGCTGTAGAATGTTCATAAATATAATTTATTGTTATGTTATTTGTGTGTGCAAAATGCATTTACTGCACTTTAAAACTCAAAATGTCAAGTTATGTGATCATAACAGCACACCCAGCCATTAGGTTTATGCTTCTGATACAAAACGTTTTCTTCCCATTGCTCACAGTAGACGAAAGGTACTTTCAATTTGTTTCATGAAGTTCTGAAACACTGGGACCCCTGTATACCATAATATAGTTCCATGAGTGTCACTTTGGTCCTGTTCACTATAGAGTGTCTTCAGAAAGTATTCATACCCCTTGACTTACTCCACATTTTGTTGTGTTTCAGCCTGAATTCAAAATGGACTAAATATATTGTTTTCTCACCCATCTACATACAATACCCCATGATGAAAAAGAGAAAACATGTTTTTAGAAATGTTTGCATATTTATTGAAAATGAAATACAGAAATATCTCATTTACATAAGTATTCACACCCCTGAGTCAATACATGAGTCAAGTATTCACACCCCTGAGTCACCTTTGGCAGCGATTACAGATGTGAGTATTTCTGGGCAAGTCTCTAAGGTCTTTACACACCTGGGTTGTACAATATTTGCCCATTATTCTTTTTAAAATTCTTCAAGCTCTGTCAAATTGGTTGTTAATCATTGCTCGACAACCATTTCAAGTCTTGCCATAGATTTTCAAGTAGATTTATGTTAAAACTGTAACTTGGCCACTCAGGAACATTCACTGTATTCTTGGTAAGCAACTCCATTGTAGATTTGGCCTTGTGTTTAAGTTATTGTCCTGCTGAAAGGGGAATTAATCTCCCAGTGTCTGGTGGAAAGCAGACGGAACCAGGTTTTCCTTTAGGATTTTGCCTGTGGCTCCATAACGTTTATTTTCTATCCTGAAAAACTCCTCAGTCCTTAACGATTACAAGCATACCCATAACATGATGTAGCCACCACTATGCTTGAAAATATTGAGTGGTACTCAGTAAGTGCTGTATTGGATTTGTCCCAAACATAACACTTTGTATTCAGGACAATAAGTTAACTGCTTTGTCACATTTTTTGCAGTATTACTTCAGTATTACTTTTCTGTACAGGCTTCCTTCTTTTCACTCTGTCAATTAGGTTAGTATTGTGGAGTAACTACAACGTTGTTTATCCATATTCAGTTTTCTCCTATCACAGCCATTAAACTCTGTAACTGTTTTAGTCACTATTGGCCTCATTGTGAAATCCTTGAGCAGTTTCCTTCCTTTCCGGCAGCTGAGTTAGGAAGGATGCCTGTATCTTTGTAGTAACTGGGTGTATTGATACACCATCCAAAGTGTAATGAATAACTTCACCATGCTCAAAGGGATAATCAACGTCTGCTTTTTTTACCAATAGGTGAACTTCCTGGTCTTTGTGGTTGAATCTGTACTTGAAATTCACTGCTGGACTGAGGGATCTCACAGATAATTGTATGTGTGGGGTACAGAAAAGAGGTAGTCATTAAAAAATAATGTTAAACACTATAATTGCACACAGTGAGTCCATGCAACATATTATGTGAATTGTTAAGCACATATTTAGTCTTCCCACAACAAATGGATTGAATACTTATAGACTCAAGACATTTCAGCTTATGATTTTTTATTAGTAAAAATTTCTAAAAACACAATTCAACTTTGCCATTATGGGGTATTGTGTGTAGGGCAAGTGACAAAAAAATCTAAACTTAATCCATTTTAAATTCAGGCTGTAACACAACAAAAAGTGTTAAAAGTCAAGAGGTGAGAATACTTTCTGAAGGATCTGTAGGGCAGTGATCGAATACAGTAAAGCATTTGCTGTGTATGATGATGGTTACATTTCTCATTGGTAAAGTCCATTGACCACCAGCCTCCCTTTAGAAAGGCAGCAGACCAAACGTTGCGGTTGGCTAAATACTGAATTCAATAAATGTAAAATACTAAGCAAGAACAAACTTGTATATTTTTTGTGTGTACCCTATCTCCACACTGAAGGTCCATTGACCAAACCATACAATTAGAATTCTTATTCTATATGGACCAAACCCTCATTGTATACCATGTATCAATCAAGAATCTCTCATATTTGTCTTGGTATGAATAAGCCATGGATTAATACACAGCAGTAACCAACCTTAACAATAAGATTGTAGTTATTAAACAGCTACATGTGGAGTGAATGCAACCACTTGATGGTGAGGGAACCGATCAATATTGAAATTCAAGACATGCCTATGCGCCCAATTCTAGTTCATGCTGTTTTTGTTTTTGAGTAAGATATTTTGGTACCATCTGTGTTTTGTACTTTCATGGAGTATTTAAACCATTGCAGAATATGGAGCATCTGCTTTGTGCATGTCAATTTGGATGATAGGCCACCTTTTATTCTGTGACATTATCACCATGTAACATGTCTGCCCCCTTGTGTTACTTTTAGCATATTTCCCAAAAATTACTTTTTACAACTTTATCCAGTAGATGTCACTCTTGCTTAGGATTGATATCACCAAGCATTGGCTTTAGGCTAGCTAGACTATAGCAAAGATTGTCTATTATATTGAAAAGATAGTCAAGTGACCGCTCTAACAATGGAAATACATGTCCTCGAAGATGGAAGGCAGGCGGGAGGAGGCAAGATCAGGTGGGACCATTCTAGCCAATGACAGGGCAGATACGGTGTGAACAACAGGCCATAGAGATAGAGGACTCCTCTTTGTATCTGCGCCGTTATAGCGTCTGTGACAGCATGAACAGCGCCATTTAGGCTATCTCCATTATAAAGTAGTCAATTTTCTTCTTCTTTATTGGCTGATTGCTCCCAACTCATAGGAATCCCCACCCAGTTGACTACTTTAAAATGGTGGAAGCCCTAAATAGCAACATCCATGCGAAAGTGGGTTAAATTCATGATGAGTCCTCTATCTTTCTCTATGACAACAGGCACAACTCCCATATGAAGTCGTTTTTCCACAATTATATCAGGGCATTTGTAACAACCTAACCATTACGAAACGTCTATTCCATCAAATAAGCCTCACGTAGCAAATTAGCAATTATATTTTTGTTGACCAAATACGACACCATACAAAAAATGTCGCACTTCGTGGGCTTATTTTCGTAGCCGATTTTGGGCGGAGTAAAACCTCTCTCTTCGCCTCTTCCTCTTTGACAATAGTGACACAGCGCTAGTAATGACTCAAGTTTAACTTTAGTATTGTACTGTATACCGTATGCAATCAAATTGTTGCAGTTTAATTGATCAAGCTGTCTGTCTGTCATGCTTTTGGACCATGGATTTCATTAGCAATAATGCCATTGCAATTCGTATAGATTTTGTTCTACACTGCACAGTTGTTATCTGGTAGAGGACCAGGTAAATTCTTTCCTGACTTCCACTACAGTTGCTGCAAAATACCTTAATCAGACTACACCAGAGGGGGAGCACCTAAACACTCTTATTTACAATGCAGTTAAAGTATGATGCTCTGTGTAGCTGAGGGTTGGTTATGAAAGCTGGTGCAAATAATTGTCTATATAGAGTAGACATGAGGTTACGTGTAATTACACATATCCTTTTATATTCATTACATTTGTTAATAAACTCAAATGAATTGTGGTTAAACCCCTCACCACACAGTATGTGTAGCCTACCTACACTGTTGAGAGGATAGAGAGGCAGACCAGCAGCCATTTTAACCAATTGGACAATGAGGTATCAATTATATTGAATTGCATTCTATTCTATTCATGGAAATACATAGGATTGTGGATATACATTTCTCCCATAATACGACTAGCGTATGTAGGCCAAAGGCTACATTTTATGCATGAATCTAATTGAGGGTTTAGGTCAGATTCAGGACTTCTCTCATTCCAATGTAATTATTTATTCTAGTCTGGCTGTCTGTCTCACAAGGGTCAGAAAATGACGCTCCCTCTTTGTGCTCACTAACGCTCGTCTGGGTACGGTAGGTGGGACCAGGCATTTCAGTACGCTATTCGTCACCAACACGACCTGGAGAACGTAGCCTAATGGCGTTTCGCTCAGACACCACCTATTGTGTGTGATATGTAACTACGTCTGAAGGTTGTGACTGAGAGATATGTGGAAAGTCCCTAACACTGGAAATCCCCTTTAGTCCGTTTTTTTTTCTCCGTCTACATTAACTAAATTAAGTTGGGGGACGTGATCTATGCCTTGACGGTCTATACAGTGAATCCACCAAAATAGAATTGATTGTAACAGAAGTCTGAATGGCGTTGTGTGGACTGCTGCGGTTAACCTGATTGAAGTGGCAGAGGACTACCCGGAGCATCCTTAGGCTTTGTTGGTAGTCTTAATACCGACATATTGCACAGGTAATATTCATTCATATTCTATATATTTCTCTACCAAGGATTGTAACTCACTTTCGTTTAAGCATTTGAAATCTATCTACCATTGACTAACATTGAGAGGCCTTGGTCGTAGCATTGAGTTTCTGGGGACACAGACAGAAGTATGCGCGTTGGCATGGGCGCCATGGTTCTGACAGCCATTGTTTACGAAGACGTCACCCTCAAGCAATTAAAAATACATTACCCAGTGGAATAAATAATTAATGTTACATTGTAACTATGTTTATGACAATACTCGCTATTCAATGTTACAATGTTTCAACCGTTGCTGTCAGAGGAATTACGTAATCCGAACGTCAGCAGACTCCTGTTATTGTGTTTTGTGTAAACCGCAGCGCTCACCATTGTGTCAACGCTTCAATGTCTGCCAATATCGAAAGAGCGACAGTCTCCTTATTACATGGATATTTAGAGGTTCTCCTACAATGACATTATGCGCCTTCAAGGTAATCTATACTGTAATTGATGAAGGATGCTTGAATTGTCTTGTTGCTTGAATTGTTTTGTTCTAAATAATGTATACGGCGCCCATAATATACAGTTACAGTATATATCACGTTGTAGGTAGGTACCTCTCCATAAGGTCCATAACAGCTTATTGTCATATTATAGGAAATGGGTACAGATATCTGACAGACTCTTCTACAGATGGGAGATGACTGTTGTGTGTTATTCTTGATGTTAAAACACATTACTTTCAAGTTCCTGTTTCAATGGTCCTCCATCTTGAATAATGAAAAGAACTGTAAGGGTTTTTAATAGTTCCATCCTGTGCAGTTCTTATGCATCCTTGTCAGTATTACCGACTTTTCTGTGATGGTGGGTGTGAGTGGGCCTTATGATTTCTACTAGCCACTGCCTAGCGCTGTCCTTTGGCTTTGGGTCTGGAAATCACCATCAGTTTGTAGAAGGCGTCTGTCATGTGCCTCAATCCCATTGGGGCGGCAGAGGCTGTGGGGAAATTCTAACTTGTAAAATAACACAAAAGCCCTCTTGTTTGTCTTTATTCATTACCCACAATTTGTCTAGTATTAGAAGTGGCCCATATAGTCCAGTGATCAGAACCACGTGCTGCCAATGAAACCAACAACTATTTATTTTTCTCCTCTTCAGTTCTACGTTGGTACACATTACATCTGGTGAACACCATGTCCCAGGGACAGAATTTCCTGCCCAAGTTCCTCTTTGTGAGTAACCTGCTGAAAGCGGTCAAGATCCGGGAGCGGGTGCCTAACGATGTGGTGAAGCCAGCGGCCAGCGGAGGCCTGATGCACCACCTGCGGGGCATGCACCGCTACACCCTGGAGATGATCCGCATGAGCCAGTTCCCTCAGGCCTTCCAACAGGTCATCCAGGCAGCCATCTTGGACAGGGCCATGCAGAGCTCCCTAGAGCAGGAGAAGAAGCTCAACTGGTGCCGCGAAGTCAAGAAGATGGTGCCATTGAGAACCAATGGTAATGTATTAGTTTGGGTTTCTGTTCCCCTTGCTGGAGGGGGTATTTGTCAAATGAGTTTGAAAGACCTTGACACTGAAGAGGAAGAGTTACTCATACTGTTTCCCCTATGAGTTCTTTCAGCAGCGGTGGCAGGGTAACTTGGGGGAGTGGGGTGCATTGCTACTAGCGTTAGCACAATGACATGCTATCTGTTAACATAGACTTCCAGTCATTGAGCCAACAAATATCAATTTAAAAGCGGTGGGCCAACGCTGCTAAATGAATATAGGGGAAACACTGGTACTCAAACATTATGGTGAATGACAATGGTGAGATTTGTTATCTTTTAGAATGACCATTAGCAGCTCTTGATTTGACTGGTACCTAACATGACTCTGAAGATTTACAGTACAGGATTTGTTCAGCGTATCTAAATCCTGACGTCTAGGGTAATTATGTGGGAGATCCCAAAGCAGAAATTCTATTGTGTCATAGTGATAATTTCCCCTCCATTTTTCTAAAGACCATGTTGACTGAGTTTATTCTGTTGACGCATTCAAACTCTGTAGTGCTCAGTTTCCATCTGGTTAGATTCATACCTTGCAGTGGAGGTTTGGGTATACCCCTTCTCTCAATAAGTAGCTAAGTGAGTTGGACCTTTATTCACAAATCATACAGCAAACACCCCCACCTGTCTTGACTCACACGTGGGTGAGTTACCATGTCAATCCTGTCATTTCATTGAATCATTGCAAAGATGTAATGTTATTGTCAGGAGGAGATATAACCAAGTTTTTAGGCTTGTTTTATGTATTGTCTTATTGAGGGTAATATCGTATCACCTGTGGAATAGACATCTTGAACTTTTGGTAATTTAATGCTGTCGTAACAAAGTAACAGTACATGAAACATGAATCATAGGCTATTGGCTTTTCCCTACATGTTGAAACTACAGTATTTCCAGTAAAATGATAGTGATAACAAAAGTTTGTCTTCCTGGAAATCCAATCCAGAAACACCCTTTGACATGATACATATTTCCTTCCTAACGAAAGGATAACATTTTCTCATAGAAGTTTCTGGAGGGCCCAGCTAGTCCTTGATTTGGAAAATCAACGTATACAGTAGCCTCTCCTCTGAATGACACAGCAGCCATGACTTTCAGCAGAGGACTTTCAGACTGAGGAGGACCACCCTGTCTGTTGCTGGCTGGCTGCTGACTCACTGGAATGAATCTATTGTTGTCAGGTGACCGGTGAATAAGAACAGGACAGGAGAAGCAGAGCAGGACATGAGAGACAAAGCAGGACATTGTGAGCCAGTGGATTCCCACTGTTGCCAAATAATGGATGGTCATTCTGTTGCTGATTAAAAAAATCACGGTATTCTAAACGAGAATACTGAGAATACCACATACTGATTTCAGGAAAAATCACAACTTTAATGTGTCACAGAATGGCCAAACAAAATATAAATGAAAATGTTGGTGTGTGCATCTATAGTAACCCTTAGGGTGAGTGTATACCCCAAAAAGCGAAATTCTAAATATTGGCATGGTGGAGAAATTAAGCAAATACGAGGTATTATGGATGTTACATGAAATGGACAAGCTTTTTGGGGAGACTGAACATATTAGCAAAAGTTTGTGAGTTTGTAAGTCTTAGTTCGAAACATGGATAGCCATTTCGAAGAAAAGGCTTGGTTGAACACAAAAACAATACTTTTGAAAATATTGTAATTTGCAATATTACTTTAGAAGGAAATAGCTACCGTTAATCGATGTTACACCTTCTGTTATGAAAGTTACGAAGTCTGAAATAGACATAAAAATGTTTGGTCATCTGGAACGTTTTTAAGATGTCAGCAGAAGGCATAGTAGTTTAGGACTATATAATTAGAGGTAGCCTTGATAATATACTGCATAGGCTAAGGCCATATACCACATCCTATCAGGGCCATTCTTTTCCTTTTATATACACTACCGTTCAAAAGTTTGGGGTCACTTAGAAATGTCCTTGTTTTTTAAAGAAAAGCACATTTTCTGTCCATTAAAATAACATCAAATTGATCAGAAATACAGTGTAGACGTTGTTAATGTTGTAAATGACTATTGTAGCTGTAAATGGCAGATTTTCTATGGAATATCTACATAGGTGTACAGAGGCCCATTATCAGCAACCATCACTCCTGTGTTCCAATGGCACGTTGTGTTAGCTAATCCAAGTTTATCATTTTAAAAGGCTAACTGATCATTAGAAAACCCTTTGCAATTATTTTAGCACAGCTGAAAACTGTTGTCCTGATTAAAGAAGCAGTAAAACTGGCCTTATTTAGACTAGTTGAGTATCTGGAGCATCAGAATTTGTGGGTTCGATTACAGGCTCAAAATGTCCAGAAACAAAGATCTTTCTTCTGAAACTCGTCAGGCTATTAATAAAATGTGCTTTTCTTTCAAAAACATTTTATTTGAATAACACTCCAGGACTAATCACAGATTGTGGATAAACTAAAAAAAACTACTGCCATGTATGAGAAATTATTATCACATAAGTTCAAGATATCAGTATTACTTCTGTAAAAGCCTAAGAATACATCTCAGAACAAGCACACCAAATGTGTGAATGCACATGCTTTTGAAGCTAAGATATGATAAATCCATTTCTATCACATCCACAACCGTAATGGATGTTACGGCTATCATAACGCTGAAAAGGGATACTGAAATATAAACATTTTGATGAAAGTTAACTTTGCAGAGAAAGTTTCAAGACGATCCGATGTAAGGGGCATGGATGTCACATTGCCCCCACAAGGATGTAAGGCTAGCAAATACAACTCAAGACATTCCATTAGGTCTGTATTACTTCATTAACATCTCAACCTTTTACCAAACACTAGTGGACAGCTGTGAGTGGCAAAACAAGCTCTCCTACTCTGTAATGTCCATAATTCAACTGGTTAAATAAAGCTTGCTCTCCAACATTTAGACCTTAGATAATTATGAAAGTGGTTTCATTTGAAAATGACTAACTTTATTTTGCATGCTCAGGTTGACTTTCACAGGGAATTGCCAATTTACCAACATGATTTTATAGTCTGAAGGAAGACATTCAAAGGCAGGGTTACCTGGGTTGCCCAGGTTATTACATGTTTTATTGTCTGATTAATATACAACTGTAGGGGTCTGTTCACAGTGTTCGGCAGAGTGCAACATTACAGAAAGTTCAGATAGAAATGTATTATGTAGAAGAACATATACAATTGCCATTTATCATTTAAAATAGGCAATTGTGTTAGATCTCATTCCATTTCTATCTGCAACAGACAAATCTTTTCAAATCACTGAATACACCCCAGGTATAGGTTTTACTTCTACATATGAAGATTCTGACAACACAACAAGCATAGTGTGTTTTTACCAGAAATATGTTTTTGTACACTATGATTCAACCTTAAGATGGAACATAATCAAGATTTCCTGTTCTGTGCGGAGGTTTGTTGTTGCTCGGGTAGAATGTTCCCTTTACTGACAGAAAGCTTTCAAGGATAGAAATAGAAAACCCATTTTAGGCCCCTTTCCCTTTTAATCCCTGCTAGGCTCATGTCCTGCCTCTATTGGCAGCAGGTATCTACAGACTGGGGTGCAGATATTACATAGGTATAATAGTGGTGTATATATTACATAGTGGTGCACATAGTAATACATATATTACAAATATATGATCGTGATGCACATATTACATAGGCATGATAGCGGTGCACATACAGTAGTACATAGAGTTGAAGTCAGAAGTTTACATATACCTTATCCAAATACATTTAAACTCAGTTTTTGGGTGAATTTTGGCCCTTTCCTCTTGACAGAGCTGGTGCAACTGACCCAGGTTTGTAGGCCTCCTTGCTCGCACACCCTTTTTCAGTTCTGCCCACAAATTTTCTATAGGATTGAGGTCAGGGCTTTGTGATGGCCATTCCAATACCTTGACTTTGTTGTCCTTAAGCCATTTTGCCACAACTTTGGAAGTACGCTTGGGGTCATTGTCCATTTGGAAGACCCATTTGCGACCAAGCTTTAACTTCCTGACTGATGTCTTGAGATGTTGCTTCAATATATCCACAACATTTTCCTACCACATGATGCCATCTATTTTGTGAAGTGCACCAGTCCCTCCTACAGCAAAGAACCCCCACAACATGATGCTGCCACCCCCGTGCTTCACGGTTGTGATGGTGTTCTTCAGCTTGCAAGCCTCTCCCTTTTTCCTCCAAACATAACGATGGTCATTATGGCCAACAGTTCTATTTTTGTTTCATCAGACCAGAGGACATTTCTCCAAAAAGTACGATCTTTGTCCCCATGTGCAGTTGCAAACCGTAGTCTGGCTTTTTTTTATGGCGGTTTTGGTGGCTTCTTCCTTCCTGAGCGGCCTTTCAGGTAATGTCGATATAGGACTCGTTTTACTGTTTTACTTCACAAGGTCCTTTGCTGTTGTTCTGGGATTGATTTGCACTTTTAGCACCAAAGTACGTTCATCTCTAGGACACAGAATGCGTCTCCTTCCTGAGCGGTATGACGGCTGCGTGGTCCCATGGTGTTTATACTTGCCTACTATTGTTTGTACAGAGTAACGTGGTACCTTCAGGCTTTTGGAAATTGCTCCCAAGGATGAACCAGACTTGTGGAGGTCTACAATTGTTGTTTCTGAGGTCTTGGCTGAGTTCTTTATATTTTCCCATGATGTCAAGCAAAGAAGTACTGAGTTTGAAGGTAGGCCTTGAAATACATCCACAGGTACACCTCCAATTGACTAAAATAATGTCAATTAGCCTATCAGAAGCTTCTAAAGCCATGACATAATTTTCTGAAATTTTCCAAGCTGTTTAAAGGCACAGTCAACTTAGGGTATGTTAACTTCTGACCCACTGGAATTGTGATACAGTGAATTATAAGTGAAATAATCTGTCTGTAAACAATTGTTGGAAAAATTACTTGTGTCATGCACAAAGTAGATGTCCTAACCGACTTGTTAACAAGACATTTGTAGAGTGGTTGAAAAACTACAGGCCCAGACTGTTTTTTCAGCCTGGCGGAAGACAAAAAAGAGGAAGGCAGAAAGTGTTCCATGTCAGTACTCAGAACTTCCTCTTTTAAGTTAAGAAATATGCATGTGTAAATATAAAAATATATAATCCCACGTGAAAATGAGACCTCTACTGGTCGTCGGCGAAGCTCGTAAAGAGAAAGCATTCCAGCCGAGCCAAGCTCCGCCCCTCTGGAAAGTCCAGAGTCTGATGTCTATGGAGCAGCAGACAAGGGAAGAAAGAGTCGAATGGCAGCCTCACGGCACTTAGTCACAAAGAACCACACTCAGGGAAATTCCTCTCTTTAGTGTGGCAGGCAGCAGGGTATTTCAGACGAGCTAGGCTCCCCGTACTCACTGATGTTTCACAATGACAAAAAGACCCGCCGCCCTGCAACAAGAGTTATCATTTTCTCCATACAGTTTACCATTGATTTCTTAAACTTGGATTAAAACCTGCATACGTAACTGGTAATTTACCTGATTTACTCATTCAGCCCCTGTCTGTCACCCTCTCCAGTCATCACTGAAGGCTGTTCTTTCATTCTCTTATTTAGTTTAGGTTATTTCAGTGTTAACGTGCCAAGGGACCATATGACTGTCTAATTATACTACAATTAGAGTTTAAACCATTACTGTATGTGTCTTAGGCCTAGTGGTTCAGTCTGTTTTAGCCATGTTGTATCGCATGATGACAACAATAGAAGACTGATACATAAAGTGTGGGACCAGGCTAATGTGTCAAATCCCACATTACCTGCAGTACTTGCACAAAGTTTTTCTCTGGTCTCTCAAAGAAGACAAAAAAAGGAATGCAATAAAAGTACACCACAAAAACCAACAGTGCTGATAGAGTCTGTGACATCAAACTTTCTCAGGCCTTTCATATTTCCTCTGTAAGGTGATGAATGATGGTCAGATATAATGGATGCCTAAAGAGCGTTGCGAGAACTTGTCTGGAAATCCCCTCTCCTTTTACACTATTTTCTCCAAGCGATACAGGTCTTTGTCTGTGATTGATAGTTTTGCCGTTAATGACTCGCAGTATTACCTGTGGTGATGTGAGGATGGGCACTTTGTATTTCACATACACACAGATTCATATTAAAGGACTGGAGATACACTTAACATCCACTGTACGTGCCTGGCTCAAGCCAGACAGAGCTCTACAAAGTTTGAATGCGTCAACATAATAAAGTAACTCGGCATATTTGTTGACACAGGCTTGTTATTACTAAAGGATGTGATATCCTCCTTACCCTAGTCTAGATCATGTTATTCTTGTTTACATGTGTTCTAGTGGGGATCCTGTGCCGTATGTAATATCTACCCCCATTTCTCATGGCTGTATATGTGTGTTGCAGGAGATGGGAACTGTCTTCTCCATGCTGCATCTCAGTACATGCTGGGGGTGCAGGACACAGACCTGGTCCTGAGGAAGGCCCTGTACAGCGTGCTTAAGGAGACAGACACGGGCAACTTCAGAGCCCGTTTCCAGACTGAGCTGCTGCAGTCTCAGGAGTTCACCCAGACTGGCCTGCGTTACAGCACCATGGTGAGGAACGGAGGCCCCGCTACGGCTAGGATGGTGTTACTATAGAAGACCTGGGTGCATAATGATAACTGCATAATGTCAGATACTTGGAAAGTATAGTAAGATGCGTGCTTGATTTAGTTTGGAGTTTGCACTTTTGGGCCTATTCCATTGGTGCCATTGTAAGTCAAGTGCAGCCCAAGTATTTGAAAGTGTTTGACGTATTGTATATATTTGACCCAGGTCTGTTAGTAGTATCACCTGTTAGTAGTATCACCCAGGTCTGTTAGAAGTATCACCTGTTAGTAGTATCACCCAGGTCTGTTAGTAGTATCACCTGTTAGTAGTATCACCCAGGTCTGTTAGTAGTATCACTTGTTAGTAGTATCACCCAGGTCTGTTAGTACTTTACCTGTTAGTAGTATCACCCAGGTCTGTTAGTAGTATCACTTGTTAGTAGTATCACCCAGGTATGTTAGTAGTATTACCTGTTAGTAGTATCACCCAGGTCTGTTAGTAGTATCACCTGCTAGTAATATCACCCAGGTCTGTTAGTAGTATCACTTGTTAGTAGTATCACCCAGGTATGTTAGTAGTGTACCTGTTAGTAGTATCACCCAGGTCTGTTAGTAGTATCACCTGTTAGTAGTATCACCCAGGTCTGTTAGTAGTATCACTTGTTAGTAGTATCACCCAGGTCTGTTAGTACTTTACCTGTTAGTAATATCACCCAGGTCTGTTAGTAGTATCACTTGTTAGTAGTATCACCCAGGTATGTTAGTAGTGTACCTGTTAGTAGTATCACCCAGGTCTGTTAGTAGTATCACCTGTTAGTAGTTTCACCCAGGTCTGTTAGTAGTATCACTTGTTAGTAGTATCACCCAGGTATGTTAGTAGTGTACCTGTTAGTAGTATCACCCAGGTCTGTTAGTAGTATCACCTGTTAGTAGTATCACCCAGGTCTGTTAGTAGTATCACTTGTTAGTAGTATCACCCAGGTCTGTTAGTAGTTTACCTGTTAGTAGTATCACCCAGGTCTGTTTAGTAGTATCACCCAGGTCTGTTACTAGTATCATGATGTTCAAAGCAGCCTAACTCAAAGTGTTTTTTATTTTCAGAATTGGGAGGAGGAATGGGAGAAGATCATCAAGATGGCATCACCTGTATCCAGTAGCAACGGGCTGCAGTTTGACTCCCTGGAAGACATACACATCTTTGTCCTCTCAAACATCCTCCGCAGGCCCATCATTGTCATCGCAGGTACAGCCTTTCTCAATGGAGCCTTTCATCATTCAGTTCATCAGAAGCTCTCTTTACATTGTACAAATATGCTCCGTCTCTATTCTGTTGGTTCAATTGAACAGGTCAAACTCAAGCACACATTTTTGAAAGTGTTTGACAAATTCTTTTGACCCTGGTCTGGTGTGTACAGTTTCTGTACCTCTTTCTGTAGGTCTGTCTACTATTGCAGTAGAAGGAGTCAGTCAAGTATGGTGTCCAGTGTCTAACGTATGGCTGTATCCTTACAGACCAGGTGCTACGCAGCATGAAATCCTGCTCCTCCTTCTCTCCCCTCAACGTGGGGGGCATCTACCTGCCTCTGCACTGGCCTCCAGGGGAGTGCTACAAGTACCCCATAGTGCTCGGCTACGACTCCCAGCACTTTGCCCCCCTCATCACCATCAAAGACAGTGGCCCGGGTGTGTACAGTAACTGTCATTGATAGATTACCCTGTTGAGGAGTGCTTGTAGAATGAGGGTGAACGTGACCTATCTACCGCATCCTACTAAATTGAGTCATTTCTTCTGCTGTTTTTGTTGTACAGCGTCATTGGGTCCCAGAAAAGTAGTATATACCTAACACCTATGTATTATTCATGTATTATTATTATGACTGTGTACCCCAGAGATCCGAGCGGTGCCACTGATCAACCCGGGTCGTGGGGGCTTCGAGGAGCTCAAGGTGCACTTCCTGATGGAGAAGGAGCAGACGCAGAAGGAGAGGCTGCTGAAGGACTACCTGATGCTGATTGAGATCCCTGTCATTGGACTGGGCTATGACACCACACGCATCATCAACGCTGCCAGGTGGGTGGGACACTAGAGGCATGGGGAACTACAGAGAAAAGGATATAAAGCACTGTTTAAAAAGCACTACAAATCTGTTTTTAAAAGTATGTTTGTGGCATAATAGTAATTAATTATTTATTTAATCGGGTGGGTCAGTTGTCAATATTGACGACGTGGCCGAGAGGTGTATGATTAGCCTATCAGTAGTTCTGAGTGTGTTCCATGTTGCCTCTCCCAGGCTGGATGAAGGGAACCTGCCTGAGGACATGAACCTGATGGAGGACTACCTCCAGTTGGTCAACCACGAGTACAAGCGCTGGCAGGAGGACAAGGACCAACTGTGGGCCGCCCAGCCCCATAGACCACCCCCCTTCTCTGTGTCTCAGCTGTCCCTTATCGAGATCCGCTGTGCCACACCACGATGCACCTTCTACGTCTCCGTGGACACCCAGCCACACTGCCACGAGTGCTTTGAGAAACGCCAGGGCCAACCCAACGGGAGGATAGAAGCCGCTCCTACGAAAGGCGGTGGTCAGGCTTGTGAGCCGGAGTGTAGTAGTGGCTGCCGGGTGGTGTTATCCAGCCCGCGCTCCGTCCCTCCCCCGCCCACGGCGCCCAGCCTCAGCCTGTACAGCGAGACCCACGCCATGAAGTGCAAGACACCCGGCTGCCTTTTCACCCTCAGCGTGGAGCACGATGGTCTGTGTGAACGCTGCTTCAACACCCGGCAGAATGCACCCACTGCTGATGGCTCCTCGGGCCTCCCCCTGCCTGCCCACCTTGGCTGGCCCCAGTGGGGCGCGGGACGGGAGCAGGAGACGGAGCGGTGCAACGTGTGCCACCAGAAGGCCTTCAGGATATTTAATGGACTGTGCCCCCCGTGCCTCCAGAGGACTGCTACGGAGAGGGGCGAGGATCCCCAGCCACCGGCAGCAGCCAGGATAGAGGCCTCCTCTGGCTCGTTATGGACCCAGCCCCAGCCAAGGGACTCTGAGCGCTCAGGCACCTCGGCTCTCAACAGCCACACGTCCGGCCGGCCCTGTAAGAGGTCGGGATGTCAGTTCTTCGGGACTCAACAGAATCTTGGATTCTGCACCATCTGTTACGTGGACTATCAGACCAACCACCGTAAGTCTAATCAGCCGCTTGTTCATAGTCATTTTAACAAGAAATGCTTTTCTTATAATTTCCCAGCAAAACATAGATTTCATCAAAGGGAATCAGGCCACATCAAACCCACAGCTGTCATGTCTACTATTAATCGACTTATATCAGTATACTTAGAAACAACATGGAACAAACAAAATGTTTACACCAGACGGTACTAGGAAAGCTGCAAATTTACTGGAATCTCAAGATGAGTTGATAGTGTGTGTGGTCATATGTAAGTTTGACGTGTGGTTTCGCTGTGTTCACCTCCCCCAGTGGCGACCCCTCATCCTCCCCCTGCTCCAGTCCAGAGTCGTCACGCGTCAGAGGCAGGTTTCCAGAACGCTTCGCGCTGTCGGGGCCCGGACTGTGGGGCCATGGGCAAGGTCATGCTGGAGGGCTTCTGCAACAAGTGCTACGTAAAGGAGCAGAGCACCAGGCTCAACCAGGCTGCTACCAGGGCTCCCGGCACCCACTCCCCTCCACTGGTCATGGTGAGTGTCTCCCTCTCTCTCACACAGGGCCCAGTGGCTGTACACCACATTTTGAATTGCAGAACAGTGTTTCAGAGTGTAAATACTTAGTCTTAGATCAGATAGAATGATTTCCATTCCAAAAGTGACAATGTTCCTCTCTTTTTCTCTCTCTCTCTGCAGCGAACGGCTAAACCAGAAAGAGACAGAACCAGACAGACCCAGACCCAGACCCAGGCGACGTGCAGGCGGAGTGGCTGCAGTAACATCTCCCCCGGCTGCACAGACCTGTGTCCAGAGTGCCACACGCGGAACACACGGGGGCAGAGAGAGAGTCGCAGGGAGAGGGCAGGGGCACCTAAAGAGAAGACTAAGCAGCGCTGTAAAACCCTAGGCTGTGACCACTATGCTAACCAAGAGAAGCAAGGCTACTGTAATGAATGTGACCTCTTTAAGCAGATATACAGGGGGTGAGCCCAAAGGTTTGGGGAAGATTAAAATGGCCATGCCACGATGCTAGTCAATGCATCTCTGAAACTAGTGACCTTACGGCCAAAAGCCCATTTAAAATGTGTTCATGAAGAGCGGGGCAGTAGAAATGGCCGGCAGAATACCTCTTAGTGCAATTATTATTATCTCACGTGTACAGGACGAGAGGTGAGGTATACGTGTCAGAAAACTGACAACATATGTACAGTATGTATCTAAGTACATACTGTACCATGCTGGACTACTGATTGTATCTTGAAAAAAGCGCAATGTGTAAACTGCTTAATAATACGGCCAAGGAATTATCTATCAAGCAGCTAGCTACCTACACAATAATGTGATAAACCACAGTTCTTGTATAAGAACCTCATCGACCAAAGTTCTGACAAGTGCAAAGCTGTGCCAAAGCCATCACGCACTGCCAAAAGGAGTTTGTTTAGTCAAAATTTGGTTTAAACAGGAGTAGTTACAGTCTCAAAAACTGCACCTACCTAAACAGCTAATGTACAGTATCTGAGCATTTGCGAGTGGGCAGGACCCTTAAAAGTATGGTGCTACTTGTACAGAAATCAAACATGGAGGTTCTGTGACATGACAGAGAAAACAGTAGTTAGAACTCAATAATATTCAACCTCTCCCACCGCCGCATAGACGTCTGCTGGCAGTACAGATGCTGTTGCCTTTTGTGGTTGTGTTCTTGTTTGCTGTTGACCACTTTTGTATCTGTACTGTAGAACTACAAGTTAATGCTTGCCCTGAGAGTTGTTCCGCGTTACAGTATGTTCTATATGTGGCCTCTGTTAATGCTGGGCAATTACCTTCACACAGACTCCTAGTTAATGACTAACTTACTGAGAAAGATAAGAGCAGAGTTCAGTTGATCTCGTCCAAGGGGATTGCCAGTGAAGAAAGGAGTGTGTGTTTGAAAGGAAAGGAAAGAAAACATAAGTGCAGGAGAAAAATCCCCGTAGAGCTCAATACCTCAGTCAGAGGAGGGAGGGAGGCCAAGAGAAGGTAAACAAATACACCTGTGGGGAAAAAAGGAAAGAGCAACACACCCCCTTGGCTTGGTTCACACCATGTAGCTGTGGCATGGCAGCCAGTCCTCTTAGCTACCATGAGCTGGTAGGCTCCAGCCTGCAGTAAAATACCTCTCCACCAATGTAGAACCTGGCTTGCAGTACAGTACCTCTTCATCATAGGGGCTCTGCTGAAATTTGCTCTGCTCACACGATGCCTCACTCCAGTACTCACACCTGTGTGATATGCGCAAGCAAACTGACATTCCTTTTCTTCATTTATATCTATATATTTGAACTGACATTTTCGTTCCTGCCAAAAAACGCGCCATCATCTACCAAGCATTCTCGTGACCTCTTAACCAACGCAACGTTGAAACAAAAGAACGTCTGTTCAATATGCATATCTGACGTCTGTTAAAAAATGCATTTTGTCGATTAGATTTATGGTAGTCTAGATAGAGATCTGGTCTTTAATCAGATGATAAACATAATATAATATAAGGGCAATTCGTTGTCAGTTCATTACGAGACATCAAAGGAGTATGGTTATTTGGTTATGGGTCGGAACTCAGATCATCATGTACTACTTGCACAATACTTAATAAGCTGCTCCGGAATTTAGGATGGTACTTTCCTTGACATGCATAGGGACATTCCAATGTTAGACGTAAACACGCAAAGTTGTAACAAAACATGCAAAAGTTGTGAGATACATTTTGTGTAACCTTTCAATAATAGGGTATTGTATGAAAAGCTTTGTTTTGTTTGTTAAGTATTTATTCATATCAAATATTATCTGTATTGTGCGTTTCAATACTTATTTATATGTTGTCCTGAAATGAATTATTTTTATTAAGAAAACCTGACATTGTCTTGTTGCTTATTTCAACAATGTGTGTATGTGTGTGTGCGTGTGCTTGCGTATCAACAAACTCTGTGTGTTTGTGTGTTTGTGTGTGTGTGTGCGTGTGCGTGTGTGTGTGCTTGCGCGTATGAACAAACTCTACAGAACATATTTCTACATTTCGTATGTGGGTGACTGGATATTGCTCAATGATTGGTTTTCAAAAATGGCATTATTCTGTGTTTTCTGTTTTTACAGTGATTCTATTACTGATGTGTGGTGTGTTTTCCAGTGGAGACATATGGGCCTGTGCCAAAGTGCAGCTAAGCACTACCACATTGACTCGCTCATATTTTTTGCTAAACCATCCACATTACGTTTCTAAAGCATCTTGGTTCTCACACACACATACGTGTTTCGCTTTAACAAAATTCTCAGGTATTTTTTTTCACTCTTTCTAACAATGTAATTCTGAAAGTAAACCCACACGTCTGACCTCCCAAGGCCTTGGCCCATAGTGCTTGAAAAGCAGGCAACCCCCTTCAGAATCCTCACAGTTGAGTCACAGCTGAAAGGAAAGTCTTCATCAGAAGCTACCGCTGCTAAGGGAGAGTTAGGGTGAGGGAGGGGATATATGTTGTTGGGCAGAGGTGACATTTCAGGAGTGCGTGGGAGGGAGGAGTAGCATTAGCGTGGGTACTAGGGGAGAATCTCAATTGCATACTCCTCGCGTCCTCAGCCAACAACCGTTGACATGGCAGGTGGGCAGGTGTGGTGGTCTGAAAATAACTTTGCATTCAAAGTGGGTGGCTGTGTTATCACCTGGCAGTTACCCCGTTATTGCACATTATCAAGGGTTAGGTTTATGTGAAATTCTTCTAGCAAAGGACTCTTTTTCAATTCAGGATGTTGAGCTGCGAGCTCTGTTTTGCAATCGGCAGTGGGTGAAACCAACGCTGACCGTGTTATCTAAAAGCAAGACAAACAAGGTGATCATGGTAACTATGTACCCTATGCCTATGGGTGAATAACCTTAAGTATCTGCTGTAAATGAGACTTACAGTTTCATTTTGCATCATGATCATGTATGAGTATGAAGTACAGTATGACTAGGACCAGGAGTTTTGGGGCACTTTTTGAGGCACTGCTTTTACTGGCATTTGCAGCATTATTCACTAGTGTTGCTGAAGGTAGGACATCCTAGGAAATGTTCTGTAATTAGCACAAGCTGTCTCCAATAAATCAATCAAACAATCAATGTCTGGCATGTGGTTGAGGGATTGCCTAAGGCATGGGAAGCGTAGCTCTGTGAATCTAAATTGCACAAAACCTATTATTTTGCAGGGAATACTATTTGTAGATCAGAGGTGATCCTCTCCAACGGACTCAGAAGCTGTAGGTAAAAATATGGGCAAGTCAACGAAACATGAAAGCATATTGTATGGAATTCGAGGGGTAGCTGTAGCCCCGACTGGGACTTGAACTCAGGTCCAGCAACTGTCAAACCAACACCTTAACCAGTCTGAATGTCTTCAGTATTTGGTCTCATATTCCTTGCACACAATGAAAATATCAACTTTTTAAAGGCAGACAGTCATGTTCTTTTGATGAATGTATTTGCAATTTTGCTGATATCATATGGTTTTGATGAATGTATATACTGAACAAAAATATAAACGCAGCATACAACATTTTCAAAGAGTTAACTGAGTTACAATTCATATAAGGATATTGAAATAAATTAATTAGGCCCTATTCTATAGATTTCACATGACTGGGAATACAGATATGCAGATGTTGGTCACAGATACCTTAAAAAAAAGGTAGGGGTGGGGATCAGATAACCAGTCAGTATCTGGTGTGACCATAATTTGCCTCGTGCAGTGCGACTCTATCCTTCACATAGAGTTGATCAGGCTGTTGATTGTGGCCTGTGGAATGTTGTCTCACTCCTCTTCAATGGCTGTGCGAAGTTGCTGGATATTGGCGGGAACTGGAACACACTGTCGTACACATCGAACCAGAGCATCCCAAACATGTTCAATGGGTGACATGTCTGGTGAGTATGCAGGTCATGGAAGAAGTGGGCCATTTTCAGCTTCCATGAATTGTGTACGAATCCTTTGGACATGGGGCAGTGCCTTATCATATTGAAACATGAGGTGATGGCGCAGATGAATGGCACGACAATGGGCCTCAGGATCTTATCACTACTTCTGTGCATTCAAATTGCCATCGATAAAATGCAATTGTGTTCGTTTTCTGTAGCTTACGCCTGCCCATACCATAACACCACCGTCACCATGGGGCACTCTGTTCACTACATTGACATCAGCAAACCGCTCACCCACACGACGCCATCTGCCCAGTACAGTTGCGGTTGTGAGGCCAGTTGGACGTACAGACAAATTCTCTAAAACTATGTTGGAGGCTGCTTATGGTAGAGAAATCAACATTCAATTCTCTGGCAACAGCTCTGATGGACATTCCTGCAGTCAGTGTGCCAATTGCATGCTCCCTCAAAACGTGAGAAATCTGTGGCGTTGTGCTGTGTGACAACACTGCACATTTTAGAGAGGCCTTTTATTTGTATTTTATTTATTTAACCTTTATTTAACTAGGCAAGTCAGTTAAATTAAGAACAAAGTCTTATTTATAATGACGGCCTACCGAAAGGCAAAAGGCTTCCTGCGGGGACGGGAGCTGGGATTTAAAAAAATAAAAGATATAGGACAAAACACACATCACGACAAGAGAGACAACACAACACTACATAAAGAGAGACCTAAGACAACAACATAGCAAGGCAGCAACACATGACAACACAGCATGGTAGCAACACAACATGACAACAACATGGTAGCAGGACAACATGGTAGCAGCACAAGACATGGTACAAACATTATTGGGCACAGACAACAGTACAAAGGGCAAGAAGGTTGAGACAACAATAGATCATGCAACGCAGCCACAACTCTCAGTAAGAGTGTTCCTGATTGAGTTTTTTAATGAAGAGATTGAGATAAAACTGTCCAGTTTGAGTGTTTGTTGCAGCTCGTTCCAGTCGCTAGCTGAGCTGCAGCGGACTGAAAAGACGAACGACCCAGGGATGTGTGTGCTTTGGGGACCTTTAACAGAATGTGACTGGCAGAACGGGTGTTGTATGTAGATATCTCAGATGGAGGGAGTGAGGCCTAAGAGGGTTTTTAAATAAGCATTAACCAGTGGGCCTTGCGACGGGTATACCGAGATGACCAGTTTACAGAGGAGTATAGAGCGCAGTGATGTGTTCTATAAGGAGCATTGGTGGAAAATCTGATGGCCGAATGGTAAAGAACATCTAGCCGCTCGAGAGCACACTTACCTGCCAATCTTTTATTCCACAATAATGGAATGGTCTACCGTATCCAAAGCTTTGGCCAAGTCAATAAAAATAGCTGCACAACTTTGCTTAGAATCAAGGGCAATGGTGACATCATTGACGACCTTTAAGGTTGCAGTGAGTGACACAGCCATAACCTGAGCGGAAAACAGATTGCATACCAGAGAGATTGCTATAGACATCAAGAAAACCAGTCAGTTGATTATTGACAAGTTTTTCAGACACTCTTGATAAACAGGGCAAAATAGAAATAGACCTATAACAGTTAGGATCAGCTTGATCTCCCCCTTTAAATAAATTGTCCCCAGTACCTGTGTCATGCTTAATCATCTTCTTGATATGACACACCTGTCAGGTGGATGCATTATCTTGGCAAAGATGAAATGCTCACTAACAGGGATGTAAACAAATTTGTGCGAAAAATAGTTTTTTGTGCATATGGAAAATGTCTGTGCTCTTTTATTTCAGCCTATGAAACATGGGACTAATATTTTACATGTTGCTTTTATATTTTTGTTCGGTATATTTATGTTTTGAGATGCCAACTACATTTTGAAAATGTATTTACTGTTTTGCAAAAGGCCACAAGGTTCTGTGTCTTGTGCAAGCTGTTTTGAAAATCGACAACATTGTTCCAAGAAATGCTTGCACACAATTGAGAAAAACAGTAACTGAAGTCTTCCATGATAAGAAAAGAGCTTTGACAAGAGAAAACCATTCATATGAATGTGCTGTCCTTCAAATGGCAACTAAGAAGTTAAGGCACATATCATTGGGTCACAGGAGCATCATGCCCATTGAAACTGAGAAGGCAATAGTTTCAAAACAGTTGCGAGCTAAGGACAATACAATGACAGCCACTGTAACACTAAAAAGTATTAAAACACTTCAGTAAACATAGAAATTAACAGATGTGGGTCAGCCCATTGATTGTTATCGGCACTGACATTTTCAAAGAGCCAAACCAAAAGCTGCTCATATGTAAATGAGGCACGAGAAAAGAGGTGGGGAACAGGTGTGATTTGCATGTTGGTTTAAATGTGAGTCCATCTACAGATTAAAACAGTGAGCTGACTAATTCTCTGCACATGAACTGTTGGATGGATCCCGTAAATCCGATTTCACTCCCTCAATTAACCCTGTGCATGTTCACCTCAGGGGGTTGTCCCCAGTACAAAAACGTTTCTGAATAGACCTCTGTAGAACCAGAGACAGTCCCTTTGAAGACACTCAAAGTGCACCATGCCTCTGAGTCTGCCAAAGTCCTTGATTGGAGGTTACAGGCATAGGTGGGAGGAGGAGCAGGTACTGGCCCAATCTGTTAAGAGCATTGGGCCTGTAACCAAAAGGTCGCTGTTTCAAATCCCCCATATGACTAAGTGAAAAATCTGTCGAAGTCGCTCTGGATAAGAGCGTCAGCTAAACAACTAAAATGTAAAAATGAGATCGGTGTAATTATTTTGAGAATGGAGTTTACTTAGTTGTTTGTCCTAAAATCAGATCTGTTCCTTCAAAGAAATGACGACAGTGCAGATTAGAAGACACTGTCGTGCTATCGCCTATCACCATGCTAAATTATCAGGCCACTTTGCCACTAGGCATCCTCATAGAAAGGTGTTGATTGAGCTAATTTCATACACAGAGCGGCTGTGAGTTGTCTACTTAGACATACCAAATGTTTAGAACTGGATGTTCAACACAGTAGGAATTTCAACAACACCAGTGAAAGAAAAACCAGGCATTGTGCCAAATCAATGTTCCATTATGGAGGTCAAGTAGAATCATCACTAGCCATCTTTATTAGACTAGGCAGCCGATCGTCTAGGCTTGATGTGCATTGACGTGAATGTTAATTGATTTTAGAGTTGGCAAATTGGCTTAGTCTAGTAGCTAGCTTCATAAACATATTTTTGGGAATTCTGAAATGTATTGGAATAAATTACCAAACTATTAAACTAGCTAGTAATGGGTAACTGTAGCAGCATCCTGACTGGATGCATCACTGCCTGGTATGGCAACTGCTTGGCCTCCGACCGCAAGGCACTACAGAGGGTAGTGCGTACAGCCCAGTACATCACTAGGGCCAAGCTTCCTGCCATCCAGGACCTCTATACCAGGCGGTGTCAGAGGAAGGCCCTAAAAATGTTCAAAGACTCCAGCCACCCTAGTCATAGACTGTTCTCTCTGCTACTGCACGGCAAGCGGTACCGGAGCGCCAAGTCTAGGTCCAAGAGGCTTCTAAACAGCTTCTACCCCCAAGCCATAAGACTCCTGAACATCTAATCAAATGGCTACCCAGACTATTTGCATCCCCACTATAAAAAGCATCTAGACATTATCTCACATTTCTTTTAGACTAACATTTAGTTTTCAACAGTGGAGATTTGTATAAACCTTGCTGAGACCTTTTCTATTTCCTCTCTCAGTGAAATTCCACATTGCCTTTTCATATAAATGAATAATGTTATACTGAGTAAAATTTGGGAATTACCCACCTGGGATTATTTTGATTGTTCTACCATTGTTCCCATCAAATTGAATAAATGTATTTATTTCCCAGTTTAAGTGTCTCATCTGGGGAGTTTACAGACACATGACATGAAAGCATTAGGTGATTTCCATTGCATGATAAAAAATTTACAGGAGTATGTATCATTAATTATACAGGGTGGGTCTAATCCTAAATGTTGATTGGTTAAAAGTGCATTCAGTTATGACTTTAAAATGTCTATTTACTCTGTTCCATCTAACTGAGCAATCCACTGTGTCATCAACCCAGCCAGGCAAATGATAAACTTGATCTCCACTATAAAAAGTATCTAGACATTATCTCACATTTCTTTTAGACTAGTTAGTTTTCAACAGCTGAGATTTTTATAAAGCTTGCTGTCTGTCTCTCCAACCCAGTCTCTCATTAAGTATGTACTATATGTACAAATACCAACAGTTTGTGCTATTAGTACATACAAACATTGTGCTAATTTGTACATATAGTACATAATTAATGAGAGACTGGGTTGCCACCATCTCTCCGACATTTGCAAAAATAAATCTATATTCAAATTCGATCTCCAGCTGTCCCATTATAATGAACGTGTAGGGGTCGGGAGTCGGAACGAGACAGGCAGGCAGAGTTTCTCAGCCAGTCAAAATCATGAATCAGTTGCAATCATTTCTATGGATATATACAAAGAAATGTCAATTGAAAAACGGTAAAACGAAACGAAGTGCAGCTAATTTGCAGTCTTTAAAGCTTCAGTGTTTGAAGTGATTGTGTTAGCTATGTTGTTGGCTAGTTCCTCTGAACAACAGCGTACGGACGAGAGAGCACATGTTCTATGCCAGGCGAAATCGCGCCTCATTAGCTCAATGTTATGGATGTATCCAAATAAATGTCAATAGAAAACAGCTTAAACAAATGCAAATGCAGCTACTGTTGTCATTCTTTTTTATGTTTGACGTGACTGTAAGTTAGCCGTATTTGGCTAGCAAGCAAGGGATAACGTTGCCAGCCAGTATGGCAATGGAACATTTAGAACGAACGACTGGATCGCGTCCATAGATACGGAACAAAAAGACTGAACGACTGGGTCGCGTCTCTGGCAACCGAACCAATAGAACGAACGACCAACCAGCCGGCCGGCTTGGGTAGCAACCCTATATTTGTGTTGGGACTATATCTTGTGGAAGGATGAAATAGTATGAATACATTTATCAAAATAACGTTTTTAATTCAAATATGACAATCATTATTTGAATGTGTTGGTAACCTGTTGTGCAAAAGTGATGCTCTCGAAGCCTGTTTGGAGTATATGTTGGCATGGTTTGCTGGCCTGAGACAGAGCCTTGCCAATATCCTCCAAACATCAGGCATTATCACTTAAATAATCCATTATTCCCAAAAAAATTCTGTGTGTTTAAAATATATACTTTTTGTGTCACTGGTCTACACACAATCTCCATAGTGTCAAAGTGGAATCATGTTTTTAGAAATGTTTACTAATTAATTTAAAATTAAAAGCTGAAATGTCTTGAGTCAATAAGTATTCAACTCCTTTGTTATGGCAAGCCTACAGTTCAGGAGTAGAAATGTGCTTAACAAGTCACATAATAAGTTGCATTGACTCTGTGTGCAATAATAGTGTTTAATATGATTTTTTTATGACTACCTCATCTCTGTACCCCCACACATACAATTATCTGTAAGGTCTCTCAGTCGAGCAGTGAATTTCAACCACAAAGACATGGGAGGTTTTCCAATGCCTCGCAAAGAAAGGCACACATTGGTAGTAGCAGACATTTAATATCCCTTTTGAGCATGGTGAAGTTATTTATTACACGATGGATGGTGTATCAATACACCCAGTCACTACAAATATACAGGTGTCTTTCCTAACTCAGTTGCCGGAGTGGAAGAAAACCGCTCAGTAATTTCACCATGAGGCCAATGGTGACTTTAAAACAATTACAGGTGAAAACTGAGGATGGATCAACAACATTGCAGTTACTCCACAATACAAACCTAAATGGCAGAGTGAAAAGAAGGAAGCCTCTATAGAACATGCATCCTGCAATGTTAAGGAACTAAAGTAAAACTGCAAGAAATGTGGCAAAGAAATTAACTTCATGTCCTGAATATTATGTTATGTTTGGAGCAAATCCAGCACAACACATAACTAAGTACCACTCATCATAATTTCAAGCATGGTGGTGGCTGCATCATGTTATGGGTATGCTTGTCATCGGCAAGGACTAGGGATTTGTTTTTATGATAAAAATACATGGAATAGAGTTAAGCACAGACAAAATCCTTGAGGAAAACCTGGTTCAGTCTGCTTTCCAATAGACACTGGGAGACATTCACCTTTCAGCAGGACAATAACCTAAAACACAAGGCCAAATATACACTGGAGTTGCCGACCAAGACAACATTGAATGTTCCTGAGTTGTTAAGTTACAATTTTGACTGAAATCCGCTTGAAAATCTATGGCTAGACTGGAAAATGGCTGTCCAGCAATGACCAACAACCAACTTGACAGAGCTTGAATAGTTGTGTGAATATTGTACAATATAGGTGTGCAAAGCTCTTAGAGACTTACCAAGAAGGATTTACAGCTGTAATCACTGCCAACGATGATTCTAACATGTATTGACTCAGGGTTGTGAATACTTATGTGAATGAGATATTTCTGAATTTCATTGTCAATCCATTTCCTAACATTTCTAAAAATATGTTTTCACTTTGTCATTATGGGTAATTGTGTGTAGATGGGTTTACACACAACAAAATGTGGAATAAGTCAAGGGGTATGAATACTTTCTGAAAGCACTGTAAATTAGAGGTCGACCGATTATGATTTTTCAACGCCGATACCGATACCGATTATTGGAGGACCAAAAAAAGCCGATACTGATTAATCGGCCGATTTTTATATAAATATATATATTTGTAATAATGACAATTACAACAATACTGAATGAACAATGAACACTTTTATTTTAACTTAATATAATACATAAATAGAATCTATTTAGTCTCAACTAAATAATGAAACATGCTCAATTTGGTTTGAATAATGCAAAAACACTGTGTTGAAGAAAAAAGTAAAAGTGCATTATGTGCCATGTAAAAAAACTAATGTTTAAGCTCCTTGCTCAGAACAATATTCCCAGTTAAGTTTTAGGTTGTAGTTATTCTAGGAATTATGACGCGTCGACTATTTCTCTCTATACCATTTGTATTTCATATACCTTTGACTACTGGATGTTCTAATAGGCACTTTAGTATTGCCAGCCTAATCTCAGGAGTTGATAGGCTTGAAGTCATTAACAGCGCTGTGAGCTGCTGGCAAACGCAGTAAAGTTTGAATGAATGCTTACGAGCCTTACGTTCCGTATTTTATCGAACGGGAGGCAACCCTAAGTCTAAATATTGCGGTTACATTGCACAACCTTCAATGTTGTCATAATTAAGTAAAACTCTGGCAAATTAGTTCGCAACAAGCCAGGTGACCCAAACTGTTGCGTATACACTGACTCTGCGTGTAATGAACGCAAGAAGTGACACAATTTCCCTAGTTAATATTGCCTGCTAACATGAATTTATTTTAACTAAATATGCAGGTTTCAAAATATATACTTCTGTGTGTTGATTTTAATAAAGGCATTGATGTTTATGGTTAGGTACATTCGTGCAACAATTGTGATTTTTACGCGAATTAGCTTTTGTTAAATCATCACCCGTTTGGCAAAGTAGGATGTGATTCGATGATAAATTAACAGGCACCGCATTGATTAAATGCAATGCAGGACAAGAGATTTAACCTAGTAATATCATCAACCATGTGTAGTTAACTAGTGTTTATGTGAAGATTGATTGTTTTTTATAAGACAAGTTAAATGCTAGCTAGCAACTTACCTTGGCTCCTTGCTGCACTCGCGTAACAGGTGGTCAGCCTGCCACGCAGTTTCCTCGTGGAATGCAATGTAATCGGCGTCCAAAAATGCAGATTACCGATTGTTGTAAAAACTTGAAATCGGCCAAGCCGATTAATCGGTCAACCTCTACTGTAAATGCATCTGAGAGAATTTCCTTGTGTAGACCTACCATACTTTTACCAAGTAGGTGATGCTGCCATCATGTGGCTTGTTCTGTCAATCCCATCTAGTAGCCTAATATTAATATTTACTACACACTTCTGGTTTCACCAAAAAGGTATTGTGAGGAGCAATTATGAGAACCCATTTTATTGTATTCATTCCAACATACCTGATCATAAGTATCATATGTCCTCAGTATCACGAGAAAAAGCCAAAACAATATTATTTCCCAGTAAAGACTGACATCTAGTGGTTACTGTTCAGAGTCACATTTAAAAAGGGGGAAATTATACTTCACGTATGCTATCCTGTTCACATAGGTTCAACCAGACCCAGGTCTTGTCCTGCATGCTTTTTTAATACTATGTTTGACTGTATAGCTTAAATTGTAATTTATTTCAAAGGCAAAATGCTGAAACAGTGCTCTTTCTGGCTTTGAAATCCAGAGCATGTACAGTGTACACAAAGAGGGTGTGCCAATTCCCTTGATATGTATGTGCATTGTGAGATCATTAACTCTAAACACTAAACAGTCTTCAGAGTTTAGATGAGGACAGGGCTGACCTGATCCCACACCAGATGCTTTTCTCTGCCTGATGAAGCTCCTGTCAGAGCATGCTGAATAGAAAACAGTTCTCACTGTATAAAGAACTCCCAAGGTGTGGCGTACTGGTACTGACTCATGGGTGTGTTTACACAAAGATCAGACTGAATCATAAAAGTTGAAGACAGACAATGGACTCATTTGATTCATATAGTTGGCTATCTACCGTCCACTGTACATAGTTCTGTGTTTGTCTAGAGAGTAAATTCCCCCCTCCACAGTGAAATGTTGCTTTAACTGTCTTTGTATTATCTAAATGTATTTTCCTTATGGAATGTGCTCTAGCTAGCTTGCTTTTGTGTATCAAAAGACTTCTCCTTTGTTCTCAATGGGAATCTCACAGCAGAAGCAAGGGCTACATTCTTCCTAAAGACAGTCTTCACTGTCTGAGTGGAATTACTTTGACCACATGGTCAATCTATGATAGGACCAATACATCCCGTTTTTTTTTTATTGGTTGACTGATTTCCCCCAAGTTTTTGCAAGACCAAACTGCAGAGGCATCACCATTTCCACTAATCCAAAACACATGGCTGATTTACTGATTAAAAGCACGTGATTAGATAAGATGGCTCAGTTACTTATCTAGTCCTGTCTCTGTCCTCTGGCCTGTATCACTTCAGCAAGAGGATAAAGCAAGATGCATTTGCGTTATCGTTGAAGTTGGAATACTCTGTTACTGTAAAGTGGTTACCTCAAGTACCTCATAATATTCCAAATCTTCTAGCAATATCTGATAGCACCATGATGGAGTCTTTTCTAGTGAACTGTATATACTGTACATGCAAAACATGAAATTAAGATAATTTTGTAATAACACACACACACACAAACACATGAAGTCTGAAGATTTAACTAAAAAAACGATTTATTACGTAAAAAAGACACGACTGAAAATGGTCTATTTAAACTACTAAATAAACAAAGATGGTTGTCAGAATGTTAATGAATATCGATATCTTTCCAACTGACATATGACTTGATGAGTTATGAGTCCATAGAAAGTCCTTTTCGAATATGTCAACAACACATTTTATGAAAAATTAAGGCACGCCTGAATATGACATTACACTACTAGCCTTGAGTAGCAGACTCATAGGGCTCTCTTGATGCTGTTAAAATATATTACATTGTCTCCCACAAGCCTTAATAAGTCAAATGCTGAATGAACTGTACATCTAAGTCTGTGGTTGGGTGCTTCAAGTTGGTTACCATTATCAAATGTAATGGACATTACGTTTTAATAACATTGTATTTTCCCTTTATTTGTGTTTTAGGTTTCAAAAGGTGTCACTACAGCAATACACATTGTCATACCCATTCATTTTCAATCAAGACAATTGTCCTTGTTGGAGTAAGAAAACAAAAATATAAAAAAGGACAAAATATCTTGCATTGAGATACAGCTTTGTGTTGCATAATACAATGACTATAAAGGGAATTCTTAAACAAATTGAATAAAAGCAAAAACACACTCATCTCTTCCTTGTACCATACTGTACAGCAGGGCTCTCCAACTCTGTTCCTGGGGAGCTATCCTCCTGTAGGTTTTTGCTCCAACCCTAGTTGTAACTATCCTGATTCAGCTTATCGACTAGCTAATTATTAGAATCAGATGGGCTAGATTATGGTTGGATTGAAAACCTACAGGATGGTAGCTCTCCAGGAACAGGGTTGGAGAGCCCTGCAGTACAATATACATACATGTTTCCATTTTCTTTACTGTACTTATGATAATTCAGTTTAGTCATTCAATGGCCTCAACAACTCAAATTAGAATTAAAGTGATTAAAGCTTTGAAAAGCAACATCTTAAAACATCCATTAATACGAGACCAAATAACAATGCTGCAGTCAAATGCATTAGCATTTTGTGTAGAACATACACTCTCTAACTCAGCTGGTTAGAACCCTTGACATAATCCATAAACTCTAAAGGATGGACTCCTTAACATTGATATTAAGTGCACTTCTGTGATTTTGCATTAAACTAATTTACAATGGAGAATTATAGCAAGGGTCTGGATAAGATTATGGAGGATTATGCAAAAGTTTTATATATAATCTGAAATATTGCATCTGGGTCACTTCAACTACTCTACACAAACGTCAAGTGTGGAAAACATCCAATGTGATAGAAACAAAGCCTCTGGAATAGCCATACATGGCAGCCTCCCTTGGTAACATGTGGGCCACTCAAATAAATATGCGAGTCAGTATAGGGTCGGAAATAGGGCGATAGACAGAGATACACATCTATGGGATCCTTCCAACGGAGAGGGCATTCAGCGTTGCTGGAAATGACAAAATTGACATCCAATGATATGTCTAAGTGTCAGTGTTCTCTGTCCTCTGTGGTGGCAGAGGTGCTTCTGTCCTGGGGCTGCATCTCAATAGTCTAAAGTGGGCTTCCTCTCCTTGTCTTCTCTCCTTCATCTGCACTGATGTGAAAGAACCTGGCAGGTGTCCACTATTTTGCTTACACCTATCCTGTGTTCTCATCAGTGCAGATGAAGGGAAGGAGATACGGAGAAGGGAAGCCTCTTCAGACTATTGAGATGTAGCCTCGGGGTGTCTGTGGTTCCTCTAAGCTGATGTATAGATGTATTTGGTCTTGGCGAGGCCTGTGAGCTCGTCCTCGTAGCGAGGCAGGCAGCAGAAGAGGATCCCACAGCCGATGGTGAGGATGGTGGCCCCCCAGCCGAAGCCATAAGCCCAGGTGTAGTCATAGTGGCCCTCGAAGATCAGGTCATTGAACTTGACTGGGTAGATGATGAGGGCAATGAACTGAATGACCACTGTGGTGAAGAACAGACAGAACAGAGAGGTTTGTCAGTGGTGGATAATTCCAAACAGGGAAGGAGGCTGACTTTGTGTGGAACTGTGACACATGAGTGTGAGAGCCTGCCAAAACTAGCGTGTGGGTGTGTGTGTGAAATAGTTTTGTACGTGAGTACTGTAGCTTTATGGGCTTAGATGAAACCACCAGCTATGTGTCATTTAAATCAGAAGGTGGGTAACTAGTGTACTGTGAGGTAAAGTTGAGACACAGACTGATATTTTACACTTTCACTCTATGGATTGCAAATCACACAAAGTGGGATCAAACAATGGATCACACATTGCGATGACACTACTGTTACTATTTTTCGTCCACAGGTAGTGATGATGCAGTCAGAACTAGTTCTAAATAGTAATACTTATTTACTACACTCTAAACACTGGCAAAACGCAATCATTCCCATGATAGGACTATGCATCAGCTTTATACTCAGACAGCTCTATGATTCAGCTATGTCTGACAGAAAGCTCCAGTGTAATTCTGACTGACTGTGTAGCCTCTCTCTTTCCCTCTGGGCATAGGCAGGGCTGGGATATCAGGTTTCACACTAGGGTGGCAGCTGCAGAAGGGGGGCAGTGGGAGTGGCGAGGTGGGGGAGTGGTAATTCTCAATGCCCCATGATCAGTGCTGTGACTCAGCCAGACGTTGAACATTCTCCCAGATTCCATGGTAACGCCATACCACAGCCCTTCCTCCCTGAACCTCAGAGCAGAGTAGGGGCACAAACCACTCCCTCTTGTCCTTGGCAATGGTTCAAATCAAAGGAAGACTAGCTTTATGACTCTCCAACTCTACAGTAGCTATGGTTGCCATGTTACCTGAGCACCCTCTGAACGTGGAGGAGCATAGAACGCACCAAAGTATGAGAGTGTTGGTAGTTTGAGGCTTGAAGCCAGACATTTTGAGGCAGGCTGAATTCACAAAGGCAAGGTAGTTGTTAATATTTCACTACTCTTGTCTTCAATAACTAACCTCTCCTCCTTTAGCCCAGACACATGAAGTACAAAAACATAGGGGGTGGTTTCCATGACACAGATTAAGCCTAATACTAGACTAAAAAGCATTTTCAATGGAGATTGCTTTTCAGTCCAGGAGTAAGATTAATCCGTAAAACAGCCCCAAGAACAACAGAAACATTGTATGTATCTTACCAGTGATGAAGAGCAGGGCCCCAATGACGGGCAGCAGGCTGATATTGAGGGTGCAGCAGAGGGCGATACAGGAGATGATAAAAGCGATGATGAGGATGATGAGGCCGATGATCATAAGAGCTGCCACAGCCTGGGCCCAAGCTGAAAACACATCAACAAACAGTGTTTAGTATCTATAGACAAGACTTGGGATAAACTTATTTCTAGAAAGATTGTTAAATCCCTATATACTTTTGAGCTGGTAAGTACAGATGTAAGATCTTAATTCCTGTTTGAGATTTAAAAAGACTTCTGAAGTTTGTAATTTCGACTTTGAAATTTCAGACTTGATTTTCCCATAAAAATGTATCAACCCCTACAAAAATGTGAATGAATTAGAATCCACATAATAATTCACATTTCCTGTTGCTGAATAATTTATTTTCCTGCTGTAGCAAAATGGCTCAAATTAAGATCCTACATCTGTATACTACGGGGCTGGAATTAAATGTATTTTGGAATTTGAATGAGAAGAAGTTTGGAAATATTTGAGTGATTTTTGGGAAAGTAGATCGTTTTTAGCAAAGCACTTGACATAGAATTGCATAATGTATTTCCAGTTGTACACACGTGATTTGACTATACTTGTCACAAATAACTCTTTACACATAGCCCTACATTTTGAAATATCTTGAAAACTGATAAAGGTGCATTCAATAAACATAAACTCAGTCTGGAAGAAATATTGTAACAACTGTTTTTTCTATTACGTAACACCACTTTCTCCCAAGAACAACTGCAGCCCTTATGCACAAGGAGTCTCCACAAGAAGAGAAAGTGGTTTCATTGCAGTGATAGGTTTCATTGAAATGGAAACAAACATTTGTTCTACAGTATCACAACTTTATGGTATTTCAACACACCTTAAGTCGCTCTGGATGAATGACTAAAATGTCTAATGTAATTACACCCATTACAGGTGGTAGGTCATTAACTGACATACGGTCACATCTGTTGCATGCACATGCAGAGCTCACACCTTAAATTATTCACTCTCCCTCTCTGACATCAGGATCAAATGGCAGGCAGCCTACGCCTGAGCCTCCAGCACTGCAGTCATGCACTAACATGCCTCTAACTAACAATGGGGTCCTAGTCTATCAATTTTTATTCCCTGTGTGCTAAAACATAGTGTAGAGAGTATCATTCAAACATTAATTCGAAGTACAGAGAGGTGGTGTGAGAATGGATAATATGTCTCTTGTGTTCAGAAAATGTAAGTATTCTCAAACAGAGGCACTCAAAATGATGTGCTTTTCTGGATATCAAGTCCATGTTTGAGAACAGTTTTGGTGTATTAGTAGCCAACTGTTACAGTTGTGTGACTGTTGCAAAGGATCTCTTTAAATGTTAGTGTCAGTGAGCAAATCCAATTCAAACCGTGTGGTGTGGACAGCTTACAGGGCCGAAGGTAGCTCACAAATAGACAGGACAGTGTTTATACTCTCCAGATGGGGAACATCTGTCTTGTGTCTTTCCAAATCAAGTTAAAAATAAACAACCAATGGCTATCAAATTCTGTTAGTTAGAATAAGTATGGGTCTGAACATTAAGTGCTTGAATCAGTTGAGTCGCCATCTACAGAGATCATAATTAATTTTGGCATTGTTTTGTTCATACGTCCACTTTTGATTTCATTCATGCACCATGCATTTTAAATGACAGCTACTGATTTGGGTAACACTAATAATCACACAAAAACGCTCAACTCCATTACTATGGTATACAATTTCAAAGCAATTAATAAATTGTGTGACAATGCTAACAAAATGTTGATACAATGTTGATACAGTAGTAATTACTGTGTTATTACGCAATATACAACAAAAAGTTCACACTGGTTTGGTTTTGAAGACAAACAAATCCCATAACACCATCAATCCTGCATGACACCACTAATTCCAGAGACTCCATCCATGCTATGTTCACACCCAAGAAGGGACAGGGAGTGGCCCTTGGATTGGACAAAATCCTGCTGAGGTTGTTTAATCACAACAAGTTGTGTTCCAGTGGTAATATGCCAATACTAGTTCACCTTGATGGCACAAGTCAGAAAGCGACATTATAGCCAAGTGCACTCACCCAAACATTAATTACGTTTGACCAGCAGCACTGACTCTACATACACTGCAGAATAAAAAGGAATATATCATTCCTATTGATTTGTATTTGTTCAATTCTGAGTCCAATTCAACCTGTCTGCTTTGTTCACCACTGGGCTATGAATTCCCACAGTATAGGGTAAGTGAATGGTTGTCTTTATGTAAGGAACCCTTTATCCCCTCCTGAGAAGATCAACAATGTTGCCATTGTTTACTGAGGGCTGAAACTACTAGTCCATTTGGACTACTACTGTACCTGACAGACAACACAGCTGTTCTAACTGACTGACTGCAGGAGTACTTTCTGAGTTCTGAGTAAGAAAGAGCATGTGTTCAGTATGTACCAGACATGGATCTTTTTCACTGTCCAGTGAGGACAAAGAGACATTTTATCACTTCTCTTTTCTCACCACAGCTTGTCTGGCAGTGGTTTACAGCAGGACCTCTCCAGCTTGGTAAAGGCACTCATCACACTTCTAAAAATAGCCCTGACAACATGACTGAGAAAGCCATCTTGATATGAATTCATCCTGCCTGTTAACACCAATATTCAAAGGCAATTCTCTATTCTATTCGGTTCTAGTCTATTCTATTGTTAGGAATGGGAAAATTGGTTTCACGTTGAACGTTTGACACATCCTGCCATTGGCTATTATTGCTATTCTTACAATATATTTATAACAGCCAACATTTTAATTTAGTATGAGAAAACGATCTGAGTGAATACGTGCTTGATCAAAAATAGATGTAGGGGTTGATCTATTATAGTACCTGTACAATTTGGAGGAAAACACCAACACAAATAAACAGCTACCAGTTCGGGTTTATCTAATCAAATGACAGGCTAAAGAGAATGGGAAACAGCCAGGATAAATAAAGTGTTGTTCAAAGTTCACTCTGGCTGGCTGCCACTTTGCCATTGAAAACTCCCAGCAGAGCATTCATTTGCTTGTTGTAAAGAAATTGTGGACAAAAATAAAGAACTAGTTTGTTCATATGGATATGTTTTTTTATTAAGTAGGCTAGGCCTATGCACTTGCCCTACAAAAAAATTAAAACTAATTAAATACATCCGTGGAATACCTTTTTCTCTGTATAAGTAGGTTTTAGTTATGATCTTCAGCCCTGTAACTGTCAACACTATAGTCTCTAAATCCATGTCTGAATATATAGGCTATACATGTATTTTCCTTGTCACTATGATTAGGGCTGTTGAGTCGATCATTGTTTCCCCCCGCAATATGATACTTACAAAATTCCATGAGAGATGTGCAGTCCCAGTTGTCATTCCGCCCTCGACAATGGCTCCACATACTTGCGTAGTGGGACTTTGCACCCTCGTCCTCAACCCATCCAGAGTTAGCAGCAATGGCAATAATATCAAATATAATCGCAAAAAGCAAAAGAAGTGGTACAATCCACCTGCATCTTGGATACGCAATTCCACAGCGAAACATATTCGACAAACAGAAAAGACAGAGCGGATAGAAGCGGTCGAGCGTCCAGATAACGTCTGGTCCTGTGTACACCTTTTTTACTGATAAAATCTAAAAGCCACACCCGAGTTTGCAATGTAATCAGTGCACAGTGAACCTGTTTAATAAACCTGTAAAACTGGTCATGTACGAAGGGCGAGAGTCAACCCAACCAGCAACTCCAAGCCCAACCCATTGACAGTCTGTTTCATATTACCCAGTTTACTGTAACTCCTTCAGTGCCACACAGGCTATAAAGCGTGGTCTAGTCACAGTATGGACTCTTTGTGACACCTGAAGGTCTACTGTAGGCTACTTTCTTTCAGGAAACACACTGGCTGAAGTAATAGTACAATCAGTGTGGCGATTATAAATGATAAAGGTTATTAAAGGTTGAGTGAGCCGTTTTTATCTCAATATAAAATCATTTTTGGTTGACAATGAAATACCTTACTGTGATTGTTTTAAATTAAAATGGTAAAAAATAAACAAAAATAAAACAAAAAGCTCCATCCCACCAGAACAGGCTGAATATTCCTGGCGTTTCAAAAAGCTCTTTCATTAAAAGGGCATTTCCACAATTTCATAATATTATTCCAACCTCGTAGTGTAGAAATTACATATAAAACACAAAAAAATCACCTTTTTGACTGGAACACGCTATCGTACACGTTGATCCAGAGCATCCCAAACAGCTCAATGGGTAACATGTCTGGTGAGTATGCAGGCCATGGAAGAACTGGGCCATTTTCAGCTTCCAGGAATTGTTTACAGATCCTTGCGACATGGGGTTGTGCACTGAAACATGAGGTGATGGCGGGAGAGGAATGGCACGACAATGGGCCTCCGGATCTCGTCACGGTTTCTCTGTGCATTCAAATTGCCAATGATAAAATGCAATTGTATTCATTGTCTGTAGTTTATGCCTGCCCATACCATAATCCCATCGCCACCATGGGACACTCTGTTCACAACATTTACATCAGCAAACCGCCTGCTTACACAACACCATACACGCTGTCTGCCATCTGCCCGGTACAGTTGAAACCGGGATTCATCCATGAAGAGCACACTTCTCCAGCGTGCCAGTGGAAATTAAAGTTGAGCATTTGCCCACTAAAGTCGGTTATGACGCCGAACTGCAGTCAGGTTAAATCCCTGGTGAGGACGACGAGCACGCAGATGCGCTTCTCTGAGACGGTTTCTGACAGTTTGTTCAGAAATTCTTTGGTTGTGCAAACCCACAGTTTCATTAGCTGTCCGGGTGGCTGGTCTCAGACGATCCCACAGATGAAGAAGCCAGATGTAGAGGTTCTGGCTGGCTTGTTTACCGGTTGGGAGGCCAGTTGGGCGTGCTGTACTGCCAAATTCTCTAAAACAATGTTGGAGGCGGATTATGGTAGAGAAATGAACATTCAATTCTCTGGCAACAGCTCTGGTCGATATTCCTGCAGTCAACATGCCAATTGCACACTCCCTCAAAACTTGAGACATTTGTGGCATTGTGTTGTGCACATTTTGGAGTGGTCTTTTATTGTCCCCAGCACAAGGTTCACCTGTGTAATGATCATGCTGTTTACTCAGCTTCTTGACATTCCACACCTGTCAAGTGGATGGATTATCTTGGCAAAGGAGAAATCCTCATTAACAGGGATGAAAAAAAATTGTGCACAACAGTTTAGAGAAGTAAGCTTTTTGTGCGCATAGAAAATGTCTGGGATCTTTTATTTCAGCTCATGAAAACAACAATATACATGTTGCGTTTATATTTTTGTTCACTGTATATTAGGCTATATTATAGGCCTATTCTAAACCTTATACAGATTTGAGTTACGTTTACTATGTGGATTAGGCTGCTATTTAATGAATGCAGAACGCAACATTGTCCAAAATCAAAATAAGATCTCTTTATAGTGTTTTTCGGTACAATGTTGCATTCTGCGGAGTTGTCTGTCGCCGAGGGGGCCAGGTCGGGCAGCTAGAATGTCGCCGAGGGGGCCAGGTCGGGCAGCTACTCCATAGAATGTTTCAGGATTACATATGTCGTGTTTTGCGTTGTGTTGGGAGTAGCAACATTGAAGCTCGGTGATTACTAGTTACCAAAGTTAAAATTGCCTATGGTAAACATGAATGAAAACAATGGTTAGCAATGGGGTTAGGTTTCAGGTAAGTGTTATGTTTAAAATCTTTAAAAATATATAATTAGAAATAGGCTGGGTTTAGCCAATGATTTTATAAACATCACCCCTGTAATCATTTCGCTGATTATGTTGCAAACAATATACAACAAATGGGAAACACAAACGAGAGTTTCTATTGGACAAATTCAAGTAGGTCCCTCCGGTTTAATTCCGTTTGGTTCTTAAACGGTAAATGGTTTCCGTAATGAATACACGCATGGATTGCAGATTCTATGTGTTGGCCATTGAGAGGCTTTGAAACCGCTGGTCGGCAATACTGACACTCTTGTGGAGCAGTCCTCCATAGGAATGAATATAATGTTTTAAGGACAAAATTACCTGTATTTATTGAAGTATGTTTTTGTTGTAGTGGAGATTAGTAAACTCGAATGTAGACAATAATAAATGTATTTCTATAGCTTCCAACATATAGCTTTTACAATGGCGTGGGAGTACCAAGATGGAGGCATGGTAGCTTCAACACAGCGCCCCCTATTAGTCATTGAGTGTAAATATAAATCATTGGGTTTAGCCATAATTATGACTTTGTGGCTGTGGTAACTAGTGACGACCGTGAAGCCGGTGCTGTTGCATGGAGGGTGAGAAGGAATATAATGCATGGAATCAGATTCCATGGAATCGATCGGCTGGAGAACGGCTGTGTTTGCATTTCAAAATTTAACTCAGGCTCGGGGATATATTATTTATTCTGAAATATTACTATCTTCATCCCAACAATATTTCCACGCATAGGCCTAAAACTGTAAAACACAATTGCAAGCCACTCTTGCAGACCACCTGCGTCTAACGTCATAGCCGATCCATGGCCACAGTTTCAGAATTCCCAGAACGAATTAAGGGGAAATGATATGCACCATACATACTCAAATCAAGACAGTCCAGTAGAACGAATGTCTTTTCGCAATAAATGCATGTGTTTCATTATGAGAATGATCAGGTCGCTCGGTTGCATCCATATATAACAGTCCGAAAACCCTGGAACGGCTATGCAACGCTGTAAATAAACGCTTCCTCTCAGCTCAGCGGATTTCACGTTCGGTCTTACGTCACTGGCCTGGGAGTGAATCATCATAAGAGAATAGGGATGCTGCGCCCGTGATCTGGACTATCGCACTTATTTTAAAATAGCTCATTTTGTCATCTAAGTCTTATCATGGAAGAAATACTACGGAAGCTACAGAAGGACGCATCTGGAAATAAGCACAAAGCAATTCGGGATTCGTGCGTCTTCGCCTGTGGTGAGTAGCCTGAATTAACAGACAGCTAAAGACAGTAGCCAATGTTGGACCTGTCATGTAATCGAAAACTGACCAAAGAAAGGCTAAAAATGAAAACTATTGTGTTACAGGCTTCCTGAAAAGCCCTCAACACAAAACCGTTTAATTATCGGCTATTTGTACCCGCTATGCCTGCTGTTGACTTTCTGGAAATATTCTCATCATGTTACTGGAAAGTGTAAAACGACCGTAGCATTATGTGCCATGGCCAGCTTGGCAGCACCCATAAGGGTTGCTGTTGTTAAATTTTAAGTCGGTGTAGCTAATACAGCACCCATTCACCTATTTGGCCACATTACTGGTGGGTATTTCTGTTGTCCCGAACGCAATTGACAGGTGGACAATAGTTGCTGCATAAATCATAGTGTTTATGAATGTTGTTGAATGACGTATTGTAATATAATGTAATTATCACGAGCCCCTGCGCACACTATTTATGCCCAACACATAGTGTGCCATATTATTGACTCCCCTAGGAAATTTCCTTCACAGAATATGACAGGTAGGCCGATTCAATAACAGACAGGTAGGCCGATTCAATAACAGCACAGCAGTTTCCACATCAATACAGATCACGTTTGCATATTAACATTTCAGGCCAAGCTCTCTTACTGTCAACAATAACATTTTGCTTTCATTCAATACCAAAATGCAAGGTTGTTGTGACAGACATTACTGAGTACTGTAATTGTCCACTCCTTGGTGGAACCTGCTTTTTACAAGGCTCCTGTCACCGCTCTCTGAGGGAATACAGAGTGACATGGTAGTGCAGGGCTGCCTGGCAGACAGCTGGCCTCATTGCTGTCACTGCATATCAATGGACAGCAGGTATTGCAGATTAATGCAATATTGCACATGTATAAAGGCAAGGGCAAGGATAACTTATCCACTCCCACACATACACTACATTATTCATGCTCCCATTTCAATGTGAATATCATCATATGGTAATACATTTTTATGAACTTCCTGTTTTTCTAGAGCACCTGGACCAAACTGACCTGTGTTTCTTATTCTGATACTGTACCACAACAAATACTGAGTATTCTACAGACACTGAGAACCATGGGTCCAGTTCTATGTGATTTGATGTTATAACTTACAACACAAAAACATTTTTTTTTTTATATATGACTACAGAAACCCTTCAGAAACAAAATGGATCAGCCACGATTTCACCATCTCGGCTCAGGTAAGTTAGTAAACTGACTTAAGTCATCATCAAAAGTTTATTTAACTTCAGTCATGTTTGTGTGTTGAGGAGCTACTTAATTATGCAGCAGTGTGATTGTTGTTATGCTTTACATACTAAAGGTCAAGCTCTCCACAGTCCGACCACTCCCTCTCCCACACATGCAGATGTAACCGGTGTGAAATGGCTAGTTAGCGGTGTGCGCTAGTAGCGTTTCAATCAGTGACTTCACTCCCTCTGAGACCTTGAAGTAGTTGTTTCCCTTGCTCTGCAAGGTTTGCTGCTTTTGTGGATCGATAGGTAACGATGCTTCTAGAGTGACTGTTGTTGTGTGCATAGGGTCCCTGGTTCAAGTCCAGGTTGGGGTGAGGAGAGGCACGGAAGCAACACTGTTACACAAACACAGTCAGGCACACAGACACACAAACACCACAAACACACAACACCTGCTGTGCTGGCAAGAAGGCAGTGTGAAAAACATGATGTATCATAGGAAGAACTGTGAGAGTGCTAGCACTCTTAATTAGTTAAACATTTGCAGTATTCACCTTTCTTCAAAGCTGCTAAAATTCCAGCATGAATGATTAAGACTGTTTTGGTTCAGTTCGCATAAGAGTTTTCTCCAATAACAGTAACTACTCATGTTAGCAAGGTTTTCTTTTTTCACTCTTGCTCTTATTTCTACAATTATTAGTTTATTCCAAATTACTTCTTCCATATTTGAATCCTCCAAAAGCATTCTGTCTCACTCCCTTTCTGCCAGCTCAGCAACCGCAGAGATCCACACCTCTGAATCTACTCCCTCTGCTTTCCTCAGTGATATTTCTGTCAGCAGAACATGCTGGAACTGAAAATGAATCCAATGTGTAAATACAAGTGAAGTATCATCCAGATCTGACACAATGATATTAGCAAACCTGGCCCAACCCTGACTCTTTTGTTTGATGCTGTACTAGTGTTTGTGTTCAGGGAGGAGATTATAGAGACAACAGTCAACTCTCTCCGCAAAGAGCAACTCTTCATTACTATCACTCAGTTAAAGGCATAGAGACAGTTCTGAGCCACCACAACCCTCCTCATATTCATTGGGTCATGATGAGGTTTTAATTTAAAACCACGAGGTGATCCAGCTTGGCTCGCTACACTGAGGGAGCGCTCTTTGTCTCTGCAGTGTCACAGTTATGCCTTCCGGCTAAATTGGGGATGCGATATGTCTCATAAGGGCTGGTGTTAGATCTGGATCTGGCAGTGATACTATCACCTCAGTGTCTGTCTCCATCTAATCATATTACGCCTGCTGCCCTGTTATTTGGAATGCTGTCTGGTCATGTAGAGACCTTTTCATTGCCCTGCCTGGTGTGCCCTGTGATGTTAGTCTGGCAGTGCTAGTGGTAGCCTATTACAGGAGCTTGTCAGAATCCCATCAATAACCTCATTGTAATTTTCTTTGAGGTTTCACCCCAGATCCTTTAATTCAAGTTCAATTGCCTGATTTTAATTTGTTAGCTTCCATTAATGATCTGACTGCCCCCTTTGAAACACATAGGACTCGTCTTCTACTGCCGTGCAATTGAATCAATAGGTGAAACTTCTTAAGATCAATAACATGACTAGTTAACAGTAGGTATGATGAGTCTGAGCCTCGGCCATTAATAATATAGTGATATACAGTGGGTTTTCAAGCTCAGTGACCTGCACACTGACCAGTGGTTGTATAACTCCTACACTGCACCAACATGAGATATTTACAGTACATTGTTACAGTATATCCATGACAGACCAGGAGCAGCCTCAGAGGGAAATATCTTTCCATCCCCTTTGATACCAGTAATCCATGAAGTTGAACCTTCTCCGATAGGCTCCTAGTCCATATTCGGGAAATAAGTTGGCACTGTAGATGACTGGTAGCCTAATGGTGTTCTTATATGCTTATGATTCAGTGCATCCAGTAATACTGAAGTTATCATACTCTTTATCTAATTATAGTTATATAGTTTATGCTGAAGTTGTCATTTGATGTCCAATATCTTGATTAAGGAAAAGGTTGTGTTGAAGTTAGATATGGCATGCTAATGATTTTCTTTATACGTGGCAGGATACCTATTGTGATTATTTTTATTAATGTGTATTGCACTGTTGAGGTGGGCTTTCAAGTAAGCATTTCACTGTACTGTTTACACCCTGTATCCTGTGCATGTGACCAATAAACTTTGATTTGATTTGTTGTTCAGCTCCGCATGAGTTTGATACTGTAGAGCGAAGACTTCTCCTTATTAAACAGATCGAACATGTCTAGTTAGCCGCTTGGAAATGTAATTCCAGTTGGGTAAAAAGGGCAAAGCTGGCGTCTTCAATCCCTCTGTTTCAAAGGGAATGTATCTTCCTTCCTGCAATGTTCTCGAAAAGGAAAGCTTTTCCGTTTCTTTGATTTTCTGCATCAGCCATATGATTTTGAGTGCAAGCAGCAACAAGAATTCTCCCAAAACATGATTTAAAATTGCATTAATAAATAGGTATTGTGTTGTGGATTTGTGGCCTTGATTTCAGACAGATTAATATGAGATGAAATGTCTATTTTTGTAGGCTGTTGTAATTTATAATATTAAATTCCCAGCCTGTCCCCTGAAACATGGTTGATGGGAAAGTATAGTTCTTATTTTTACATCAGATTTGTTTGTTTTCTCTTGTTTTGTTTAATGTGGACATGTTAGCTGTAATCTCTTGTTGGAAAGCTCCACAGGTAATATTGTCAGAGCCCTCAATCCAACCTTCTCCATCCTAAATATGAAAGCTTTGCCCCTCAGTGCTTGTATTTTCTCTCGGTAGCTTAATCATATGTTCGCCTTTGCAGAGAAAGATGCCTTCTTCCTCTTCAGCTAGCACTGGAGTCCAAGAACATGAAACTGGCCCAGACTGCCCTCACAGGAATGCAGGTACAGTCCAGCAGCTATATGTACAGCAACAATGTACTGTACAAAGCAGAAGATGTGGTTGAACCAGGTACAGGAAAAGGTCATTGCTAGCCATGCATTTGTGAAACTACAGTACATTCTGAGAGGAAATGTAGGTTCATTACAAGCATTACTGCTGCAGACCCAACCTATTACCCTTCAGTGAAGCCTAGTTTGCATGAATATTTTTTGACTGTGTATTGTGTTTTTCTCTCTCTCCTCCATTTTGTGCCATTCTCCATCCTACTCCTCCTCGTTTGACTGCAGAAGATCCTGTGTGAGGACCGGTTTGTGGCTGTGGAGGCGGAGGCTCTGGAGAGCCAGCTGTTGAGTCAGATGCTGGATGCAGTGAGGGTGACCCCCATGCTCCAGGAGGACCTGCAGGTCGAGGTCATGAAGGTCAGTCCTCTCTGCACACTGGGATTATTAAAGCGATCAGATGACTTAGTCTCTGTTATAGCTGGTCTAAACATTGATTAAAGGAATATACTTTACAATCCAATGAAGAATTTGACTTTTTCCCCTCTGATGCCGATGTGTGAAGACTGCTGGTGTATTGCACTAAGAGTCCCCAGGTAGTAAAATGAAGCCGGGACCATCCCCTGGCTTGTTGCCAGTCAGTTGTACTCATTGATACAGTACGTGCGGTCTTAGTTTGCCACAAATCACTCTGCAGTTATTATGCTCCACCATTCCCTTCTCTCTCTGCATCGTACAGTACTGGGCACAGAGCCACCTCAGAATGGGGCATCCAGTAAATCATGTCACACAGCAAGACTTAACTGGACTTCAACATGTTCAATGGGATGACATTTTTTAACTGATGCAAACACTTGCTGGTGTAGTAAATCTGGCCAAAGCCGTTCAGAATGTGAGAACAGTGAAAGGTCGTCTTTGCCACCAGTTCACAGTTCTGTATTGATTACTTGCGGTTTGCTTTTGTGACTCTCATGATCATGCCCCTTGTTGTACTTTTTTAATACTGTAGATTATTTTACTGCATACTTTACTAATAGCTGTATGTGGGCTGCACCTCATGTCTCTAGTGTCCACAGAGCTATTACTATAAGATCAGTGCAGTGTTCATTCTGCCTGTAAGACTACTCTGGGTAACCATGGGATACCATGTCATTTGTCTTCTGCTCCACACTTACCTGAGACCCTATTGTTCCTTCATCCCAGATATGGCAATGCAAAAACAGTGCTTTTGTCAAAAGAGACAGTAAATATATACTTCTAGCTAAATGTATTTTAAACTCTGTGCTATGCTGAGTATTTGAAGTGATGCTGTCTGTTTTGACAGCAGTGCCACAGTACTTTTCTCCACAGTCACACAAGGCATTGTTTGTTCTATACAGAGTTTATGTTCCCTGGTGGAGAGGATTATCTCTGAGAGCCTCCCCTTTATGCAGCTGCCCCCAATCTTCTTTCCCTGTTCAGTTCGATGTTTTTTTTTTACAAGCCTTTGTCTCCTTGCCCTGCAGGTCCTTCTCTGCATCACGTACTCCTCCACCTTTGAGATCAACGGAGACTCCATCCTGAGGATTGCTGAGGTAAGCCTAGCCTGACGGAGGTATCACTGATATGCAAAGGGAGGACAGGGAGCCAGTGTCAATCTGCTGGATGTTGCAGTCTATTTCAGATCTGGATAGTATTGGTTTTCTTTCAAAGACTTTAGCTGCACCTAATTGAGTTTACCTACAGCAATGGAATAGTCCCAAAAGTGCAACCCCTGCCCCCCCTGACACTCCAGGCAAGCTCAGTCAAATACTTACAGTAATTTGAAAGAAATCCAATATTGTTTGGACCCAGGTCTGGTCTGTATCTGTTCAGCCTTGCGCCAGGCTGCTGATTAAGGCTGACTCTTGACATAATGTACCACAAAACACCACCTCAGTAGCATCAACTCCCTGCTACTGCTAGCAACAGCCTAGCGAGGACCATCCATCACAAAGGTGAATTTCTGTGTTGCTGCTATGCATCCGATGTTTATGGTAATCACACTCATGGTAGTCTAATGTATTATTTATGCATCTAGATCAATCGGTCACTGACTTCTAAAGAAGAATTTTATTTGTATAGAGTGCAGAGAGTAGAACTGCATGTGGTTCTCCTCACGTTCATCAATATGAAAGTATAGCTTTCCATCAGTGGAGGCTGCTAAGGGGAGGACGGCTCATAATAATGGCTGGAAAAGAGCGAATGGAATGGCATGTATTCGATAGCATTCCACTAACCTCCTGTGCTCTCCATATCTCCTCCTCACAGGCTGTCTGTCGATCTTTGGTGTGTCTCTGGATATGGCTAACTGTGTTTCTCAGCTGTGCTCCTGGTCATCCATTGACAGCCCATAAAAACATCTCATGTTGTGTAAAATTGATCTGGTTCCACCAAGCCGCTCCATCTGCTGTGTGGCAGAAAGAGTCCAGCACCCCATACAGCTTACCTGATGCTACCCAGTCGAAACAGTTGGTGCATACACTGAGTATACAAAACATTTCCATGACATAGACTGACTAGCTGAATCCAGGTGAAAGCTATGATCCCTTATTGATGTCACATGTTAAATCCACTTTAATCAGTGTAGATGAAAGGGAAGAGACAGGTTAAAGAAGGATTTTCAAGCCTTGAGACAATTGATACATGGACTGTGTATATGTGCCATTCAGAGGGTGAATGGGCAAGACAAAAATATTTAAGTGCCTTTGAACGGGGTACAGTAGTAGGTGCCAGGTGCACCGGTTTGTGTCAAGAACTGCAGTGCTGCTGGGTTTTTCACGCTCAACAGTTTCTCGTGTGTATCAGTAATGGTCCACCACCCAAAGGATATCAGTGGAAAGCATTGGAGTCAACATGGGCCAGCATCCCTGTGGAATGCTTTCGACACCTTGTAGAGTCCATGCCCCAACAAATTGAGGCTGTTCTGAGGGTAGGGGCAGGGGGGTATACACAGTATATATTATGACAAAGTTTTGTTCTTCGGCAGGTTTTTTTCCTGCTGTTCATGCACAACCTTTTTCTTTAGAAATGTCGAAGTTTGCCCCTTCATCTGTGATAGGTCAACAGTTCTACTCCTAGTAGGAGTGGGAACATGACGTGTTTGTTGTCATTTAACGAGAGACAACTGGTTTTCAAGCAATTTTTTTCACTTGAGAAATACTGCACAAAACATCTTAGCTCGATGTAAAGACTAAGACCTCCTCGGCAAAAACACATTCATTACACATTTCTTGATTTATCTTATTAATTCAAACTATTTTGAGGAAGGGTTTCTGACTATGTTGGCTCGAGGGACAAACAACAGTAAAATTGACGCTTTAGGGAGTATGAGAGCACAGGCGGTCGCAAACCGAATCTAACTCTGCTCTGCAGCTCATAAATAAACGGACCTAATGCGGCCTTGGATGTAATGTATGCTCCTGCTCTGTCGATCTGGCACACGGGAACAGAAGGTGTAAAATCATGTTTACCCTGAGGGTTTTAATTTTAATAGAGATTACCTACTTTATCCCTGCATGTTAAGATGCATATAACTTATAAATCCCACTCTTTCCTAACACATTAGAATGTCTACAGCTTTACAGGTAAAAACTAAATAATCGTGATGTTTTTGGGATACATTTTAATGATGAATTTTGTTCTGTGGGTGAGTACTATATCTCATCTGTCTCTTTGCTGACGTGTCACAGAGATGGTCCATGCCCCGCTCTTCCTCATCCCTGGAAGAGCGGGGCATGGCCTTTCTAGGGAGTTTTTCCTAGCCACCGTGCTTTTACACCTGCATTGCTTGCTGTTTGGGGTTTTAGGCTGGGTTTCTGTACAGCACTCTGTGACATCAGCTGATGTAAGAAGGGCTTTATAAATACATTTGATTTGATTTGGTACAGACAGACACAGACAGACAGAGGACCTTGACTGTCCCTAACTAATTCCTCTCTGTAACCTTAACAAACCAGGTCAAACAAGGTCCTCTTTCCTTCTCTAATCTGGTTGGTCTGGTTGGCATGGAAACCCAGTCATTAAAGGCCACTGATGTCTGAAGTGGTCTTTCCACTACGTCAGCACCAGGCAGCGGGGAGAAATAGCGAGAGTTGTCTTTTTTTTTAATGCATTTATTTATAATTTTTTTAGGGGATAGATCAGCTTTAATACTGTAGATTGTAGCTCCATCAATGTAATTGTCTGCATCATTTCCAATACCCCATTTAATGTGTGTATAGATATAGATATCTCACACTACCATTCAAAAGTTTGGGGTCACTTAAAATGTCCTGCTTTTTGAAAGAAAATCACTTTTTTGGGACATTTAAAATAACATAAAATTGATACAGAAATACAGTGTAGACATTGTTAATGTTGTAAATGACTATTGTAGCTGGAAACGGCAGATTTTATGGAATATCTACATAGGCGTATTTAGGCCCATTATCAGCAACCATCACTCTTGTGTTCCAATGGCACGTTGTGTTAGCTAATCCAAGTTTATAATTTTAAAAGGTTAGTTGATCATTATAAAACCCCTTTTGCAATTATGCACAGCTGAAAACTGTTGTTCTGATTTTAAATAAGCAATAAAACTGGTCTTCTTTAGACTAGTTGAGTATCTGGAGCATCAACACTTGTGGGTTTGATTACAGGCTCAAAATGGCCAGAAAAAAATAACTTTCTTCTGAAACTCGTCAGTCTATTCTTGTTCTGAGAAATGAAGGCTATTCCATGCGAGAAATTGCCTAGAAACTGAAGATCTCGTATAACGCTGTGTACTACTCCCTTCACAGAACAGCGCAAACTGTCTCTAACCAGAATATAAAGAGGAGTGGGAGGCCCCGGTGCACAACTGAGCAAGAGGACAAGTACATTTGAGTGTCTAGTTTGAGAAACAGATGCCTCACAAGTCCTGAAATGGCAGTTCATTAAATAGAACCTGCAAAACACCAGTCTCAACGTCAACAGTGAATAATTTTTTTTCTTTCAAAAACAAGGCTATTTCTAAGTGACCCCAAACCTTTGAACGGCAGTGTAGCTATTAAAAAAGCAAGATTTTTGAAATATATACATATCGTTTTTTAAATTCCATCATAAATAATTAATATGCGTAATAATGTCGACAGTTCATGCAAAGGATTGTTACATATCACCAGGATTGCCATTGCATTACATTTTTGTCAAGCAATTATTATTTTAGCAAACAATTATTGTGGTTCATCCTCTATTGTCCCTAACATCCTTACCCCCTAGCAACAGATGTCTTTATTATCAGATCTACTGGTCTGGGATCAGGTTGACCAGGATTCAAAGAGTGACACATGTTTAATGTATTTGTTATTCACAGAACTAACAGATGCATGTCTGTGTGACCATCACTTTCCCTAGTGTCAACACATTTCATCTACAAGTCCCTGCTAGGTAAAGTCCCGCCTTATCTCAGCTCGCTGGTCACCATAGCAGCACCAACCCGTAGCACGCGCTCCAGCAGGTATATCTCACTGGTCACCCCCAAAGCCAATTCCTCCTTTGGCCGACTCTCCTTCCAGTTCTCTGCTGCCAATGACTGGAACGAACTACAAAAATATCTGAAACTGGAGACACTTATCTCCCTCACCAGCTTTAAGCACCAGCTGTCAGAGCAGTTCACAGACCCCTGCACCTGTATATAGCCCATCTGTAAATAGCCCAACCAACTACCTCATCCCCTACCGTATTTATTTATTTATCTTGTTCCTTTGCACCCCAGTTTTTCTACATTGCACATTCATCTACTGCACATCTACCATTCCAGTGTTTAAATGCTATATTGTAATTACTTTGCCAGCATGGCCTATTTATTGCCTTTACCTTCCTTATCCTACCTCATTTGCACTCTTTGTATATAGATTAGTTTTTTTCTACTGTATTATTGACTGTATGTTTGTTTTACTCCATGTGTAACTCTGTGTTGTATGTGTCGAACTGCTTTGCTTTATCTTGGCCAGGTCGCAGTTGTAAAAGAGAACTTGTTCTCTACTTGCCTACCTGGTTAAATAAAAAAGAAATAAAGAAACTTCTTGAGATGTGACCTTGACTATGACTATACTTCACGATGTAGTACCCCAAAGAAAGAGATGTTTCTATTTTGAGAACAATAGAGTTGATATTTGGAATCAGGTTTAAGGAACTGAAGTTGCCTTCTGACCTTTGACCTTAGTACCTGGAGCCCCGCTGAACTGGTCTGGTCACTTAATTTATATAGTCATTGGTCTAGGTGGTCTTCTCATAATTGGACTGACCAAGATATTAAAATCTTATTTTAGTCGTATAGTTGATTCATACCATGAATCACTGCTCAGGGTGGATTATAAATGCACAAGGATTACTCTTGGTTAACAGAACAGAGACGTGAGTAATAGCAGTTGCCTTTCACATTTTAATCTGCATGTTAATTACCAGAGCGACTGGGAGTCTTATTTTAGATTGGATCCAGCAGATAAGGTGTGAACGATGAGACAGAACACTTTTCGACTCTGTTCTATCTCACCTGCCTGATAACCACTCTGAATGGTGACACCTGCATTCATTATACCAGCGGAGAGGGTTAAGAGAATGTCCCAGTCATGCTTTGTTTGCTGGGCCTCTTGCTGTGTCATCTAGTGATGGGGGAAACATTTATACAGTTTCGTATCGGGATATTATTTTTGACGATATATTGTATTGACAATATCGCAATATTATTTCTGTGCTTGTTAGCTGTACCTGCACCAAAACTCCAGTATTTGTCCTTCATAGCTTGTTCTCCATCTTCTTTTTAAATAGGGAGCCAATTCGTTTTCAGTACTTTTATTTCCATGACTGATGATCAAAACTATTTTTCTCCTGGCTCTCTTGTCCCTCTTCAGACATATGGTGAGCAACATGTTTGGAACATCGAATCGCTATACATACAGTATAGAATCGTGAGAATTACAATACATATCATATTGGCACCAAGGCATTGTGATAACATTGTATCTTAAGGTCCCTGGTAATTCCCAGTCATCCTCCGTATGCCACAGAGACCAGCTTTCAGAGGCTGTCATAATTTCAATTAGCCACTGGGATGTCATCTAGATTTATATACTGATTTATATAGAGTGGGAAGAAATGAAAAGTGTGACGTGACGGAAAGCAATTATGTGTCCTATACTGTCTGCTTAGGGCTTTGCATCTCACTTGCTTTAATTCAATTCGGTTGATGTTGCTATCGTTGTTTTAAAGATTATATTTTCATTTGCTCCTGAAGTCAGACTTTCTTCAGTCCAGACAGCTTTTTCTTGAAAGATGTTTTACCTTAATTTATATTGTTGGGTGCGACGGTAAGCCCCCTGCAATGTTGTAATGTGTGTGTGTGTGTGTGTGTCCTGTTTTCCAGGTGTGTATCGAGACATACATGTCGAGCTGTCACCAGCGCAGCATCAACACGGCCGTGAGGGCCACCCTCAGCCAGATCCTGGGGGACCTCGCCCTGCAGCTCAGACACAGACAGGTCAGCCACCCCAGGCACCTTTGACCTCTCACATTATCACCCACTCAGACTAGAAGCAAATTTAATGAACATAGGTTGGGCGGGGAGGGGTTCTAGTGAGGCACATCTTAATTTCACACTTGAGAGCTCATTCGAGAGCTTGTAATCACCTCATTAAATAGCTACATAAAATACAGTACTGTGTTCTATACATTTTGGCAGACTGTTGTACTGCTGTGATTATAAGAATCACTAATAAGATCACAAACTCTTTGAATATGCATGGAAATGCATTGAATGCATAATCATAGATGAAGTGAAGCCACCATAGTGTCTGAAAGTCTATAATATTGTCTTGTGGGTCTCTGCAGGGAGTGGATGGCGAGGACCCACCAGTGCCCGCACACCAGCGCAGAGGTACTTTATAGCCCTGTTATATAGCAAAAGCCTTCACTGCCCTTCACATGCCAGGTGGAAGATACCTCCACAGGGACTATAATGTCCCTTTTTATGAAGCAGTGATTAGACATCACACATCTTTTACTGCAAGGCTGGGTGATTCATACCTCGAGTCCACGTCTAAAGTGGGAGAGATGAGACTCTTACAAGGGGGTGGTGCAGTGTCTGGTGGTTCAACTGTTCTGTCAGACCTGGGTCAAATGCATTTGTCAAACAGAGCTGTGTTTCATTTAGTTTGCCCTGGACAATGCACCCAATGGAATAGTCCCAAAAGTTCAAACTCCAAACTTGGAATCACTATGAAGGGAATTCTTAAACAAATTGAATAAAAGCAAAAACACACTCATCTCTTCCTTGTACCATACTGTACAGCAGGGCTCTCCAACTCTGTTCCTGGGGAGCTATCCTCCTGTAGGTTTTTGCTCCAACCCTAGTTGTAACTATCCTGATTCAGCTTATCGACTAGCTAATTATTGGAATCAGATGGGCTAGATTATGGTTGGAGTGAAAACCTAGAGGACGGTAGCTCTCCAATGTTCCCAAAAGTTCAAACGCCAAGCCTGGAATCACACCTCAAATACTTAAGTATTTAACATAGTTAGGCTATATATAAGGTATGTTATCAATTGCATTTGTTATCCTGAGTGTGATGTCTAGGTGATGGTTGTTGGCTTGTATGTTTTTAGATGTGTCTCCCACTGCAGAGTCCCTGTGTGAGGACGTTGTGACTGTGATAACCGTCTTCTACGAGAAGCTAGAGGGGGTTGACCAGTAAGAATGATTTCTTTATGCAGAGTTTATAGCCCTGAACTGTACGTTTCTCTCTCATCCTGAGAACACATTCCTTCCACCTTGTCTACCCTGCTAGCTGTTTTAAAGGTCACCTCTACAAAGCATGATTCAGTTTTACTGCAATGTTTTATAGAGATGTTTCTTGCTTGGCTTTTGTTAAGGTGAGACACTGAGGATGTATCCCAAATGCCACCCCATTCCATTCATAGTGCACTATTGACCAGAACCAATAGGGAATAGGGTGCCATTTGGGATAAAAGCCTGAGACTCTGACTAATGGTCTGTTTGTTTTCACAGTGAGAACCAGCTGCTCCAGCTGCTCTACCTAGAGTGCATCCTGTCCATGCTCAGTAGCTGTCCTCCCACCATGCACCTGAACAGAGGCTTCACAGACCTGATCTGGTAAGGCCTGGCTGTGGCTAACACATACAGTATACTGACAGTCACGCTTCCCTGTCTGAATACCTGCCTCCTTATCAGTCTGATTTCTTATCTCGAGGGGAACCTTTATACGGTCTTCATAATACATACATGCCACATTCATGAGCAGAACATGAGCCCTTCATAAAGTATGCTCCTTCAAGTAAAGTGTTACCATATTATCTGTCTACATAGAACACGTGACATGTCTTGTACCCTGCTCTCAGGAAGCAACTTTGCCCGTCGTTGGTGGTGATCATGGGAAACCCTGTGAACGACAAGACCATCACCTCGGCCCACGGCCATGGAGGGGGGTATCAGGATCCTGTCCCCTCTCTAGGTGGTGTGTCTGACCAGGGCCGGGGATCCGGCTGCTCCTCCACCACCCCCGCCATGATCGGCCCGGTGGTGCGGACCATCTGCTACGTGGCTGCTGAGCTGGTGCGCCTGGTGGGCTGTGTGGAGTCCATGAAGCCTGTTCTGCAGTCGCTGTACCACCGCATCCTGCTCTACCCCCCCCCACAGCACCGAGTGGAGGCCATCAAAATCATGAAGGAGGTGGTCAGAGCCCCAGACTCCTCACTGTTCACCAGTCACCTCAAATCCCCTAACATAATGTTTATAGATCAATCAATTGAATTAAACAGTGGAATGTTGCTGCTTTATCGACAGAACCAGTTTGAGTGTTGCAGAGGGGATGCGATGAACAAAAATTAACCAAAGTGTCTTTGTATGTGTTTTGTAGATTCTGGGAAGTCCTCAGCGCTTGTTTGACCTGGCTGGTCCCTGTGTTATAGAGCCTGAGTCTAGGAAAAGGTCCTTCTCCAAAAGGAAGTCTCACTTGGACCTGCTCAAATTGTGAGGAGCCACATTCTCTTATTTTATTTAGCAGTATAACCTTTACCAGTATAACCTTGTGAACCAAAAGGTATGCGTCTACCTGCTGTATAAGCCTGTAACCCATACATCATGTACTATAGTGAACAGGAAGTAGTACTGTTGTAAACTGGTACGTAGTGTTTATGATGGGTCTGTGTGTGCCTACAGGGTGATGGATGGCATGACAGAGGCCTGTATGAAGGGGGGCATCGAGGCCTGCTACTCTTCAGTGTCGTGTGCCTGTGCCCTCCTGGGAGCTCTGGACGAGCTGAGTCATGGGCGTGGCCTACAGTCAGAACAGGCCCGCATGCTGCTGCGCCGATTGGACGAGCTGAAAGAGGGGGCAGAATCCACACGGGAGTCCATGGAGATCAATGAGGCGGACTTCCGCTGGCAGCGCCACGTCCTCTCGTCTGAGCACGCTCCCTCTGAGCCCTCTGCCACCTCCGCCACGGAGCGCAGCCCTGACATCAGCATCAGCGTCACCACAGATACGGGCAAGACCACTCTGGATGGGGAGCTGGGACAGACCACTCCAGAGGGGGAGGAGTGTGGTGAAGAACCCCGGCTGCCTTCGCCTTCCTCTTGCGGGCCGGACGGTGACCCTGACCCTGAGCTACGCCCCTGTGTGAGGGAGCCAGGCGCCGAGCCCGGAGGACCCCCAGATGTGGTGCAGCGCAGCCACGCGCTAGTCTACCCTGACATCACTAACTTCCTGTCCGTGGATGCACGGGCGCGCCCCCACGGCTCGCGCTACAGCGAGAGCAACTTCAGCGTGGATGAGGGGGAGATGTCGCGCACTGAGTTTGATTCATGTGACCAGTACTCCATGGCGGCGGAGAAGGACTCGGGCCGCTCGGATGTGTCAGACATGGGCTCTGATAACTGCTCCCTGGCCGATGAGGAGCAGACACCCAGGGACTGTCCCGGTCATCGCTCCCTGAGGACGGCAGCCCTGTCCCTGAAGCTACTGAAGAACCAGGAGGCTGACCAGCAGAGCGCCCGGCTCTTTGTCCAGTCTCTGGCCGGCCTGCTGCCTCGCCTACTGGGGATGTACAGCACGACAGACGTGGACACGTCCCTGCAGAACTTCTCCTCCACATTCTGCTCCGGCCTACAGGCGGGTAAGCGATACAGAGAGAGGAGATTAAGGGAGATAGCATGAGACAATGAAGGAAGGAAGTAAGAACATCAGATATCCGTGGAGAAGTCATTGAAAGTCTCATTGTAATTACAGTATCTAATTTAGTATTTTAAGTCTTCTGATGGGGATACGAGGTAAGATAATTGTCTTAATTGTCAATGGTTTCTATTTGACCCTTTCCCAGGTGGCATCCATTCACCCGGATATGAGGGCAGTGAGAACCTGAATTGTCAGGCCCTGATGAATGCAGATGGCCTTTACCTGGTCTCCTACTACGCCTTGCTCCTCAGCCTCAAACTCTGCTGCCAGGACTACTACCGCAGGAGGCCCATGCCTGTGCTGGTCAGCCTGGTGAGTGGTGGTGGTGGAGTCAATGTGTTGGCGCACTAAAGCTGACATCCCCTGTGTATGGTAGAGAGGAAGCCTGAAGACAAGTGTTGTGATCAGCTGAACACCATTTAGTACTGTTCATGCGTTTTATATATTTTGAAGCGATCCCACCAGGCTTCATGGTATCCCCATTGAATTCTCTCTCCTGCTGCAGAAAGAGTTTGTTCGTCTCATCCAGAGCAGTGGGGTGCTGGTGGTGCTGTCTCAAGCCTGGATCGAGGAGCTCTACCTCCAGGTTCTGGACAGGAACCTGCTGGGGGAGGCTGGCTACTGGGGCTCACCAGAGGAACACTCCTTACCCCTCATCACCATGCTAACTGGTAGGATGGGACACAGCTTCCCCACACTGTTTTATTCATGAGGATTCTTCATATGTCAACATAAAAATATTAACATAATGCTCCTTTGGGTCTTTGAAATGATATGCTATGTTTTTCTGATGGCTCTCATCACGTTGTGTCCTCTCTCTGTCTGTCTCTGGTCAGACATCGATGGGCTGGGCAGTAGTGCCATCGGAGGTCAGCTGATCCGTAAGGCCAACACACAGTCCCCCTTCAGCTGTGACAAGAGTGGCAGTGACACCCTAATGGCAGGTACTGACACCCCCAGGTACTGACACCCCCAGGTACTGACACCCCCAGGTACTGACACCCCCAGGTACTGACACCACCAGGTACCCCCAGCTGTCCTTTGAGTCGTTTAGCCAAGACAGTTTTTGACTATATTTTGCTTCGATATTTAGGCATATTGTAGTGTGTATTTTTTTGCTTTATTCAAACATAGGGGGAGATAGATTAGGAGGAGACAAAGTGGGAAGGGTGGAGACAGGGACTGAACCCTGGTCTCCGGGGTTGCATACATATGCCCAGGTCAGGGTTTCCCAAACTCGGGTCCTCAGGACTCCAAAAGGTGCACTACACAGCTGGTTCAAATAATCAACTAATCATCAAACTTTGATCATTTGAAACAGCTGTGGGGTGTTAGTGCAAAAAACAAAATGTGCACCCCTTGGGGTCACGAGGAGCAAGTTTGGGAAACGCTGGCCTAGATGCTGTACTCTACCCTGGGTCTCGACCCCCGCCCGTGCAACTGGGTCCTGGACTTTCTGACGTGGCAGCCCCCAGGTGGTGAGGGTAGGAAACAACTACTCCACCCCACTGATCAACACTGGGCCCCCATAAGGGTGCGTTTTCAGCCCTCTCCTGTACTCCCTGTTCACCCATGACTGCGTGGCCAAGCACGCCTCCAACTCAATCATCAAGTTTGCAGACGACACTACAGTGGTAGGCTTGATTACCAACAACGATGAGACGACTTACAGGGAGGAGGTGATGGCCCTCAGAGTGTGGTGTCAGGAAAATAACCTCACACTCAACGTCAACAAAACTAAGGAGATTATCATGGACTTCAGGAAACAGCAGAGGAAGCACCCCCCTATCCACATCGACGGGACAGTAGTGGAGAAGGTGGAAAGTTAAGTTCCTCGGCGTACACATCACGGACAAACTGAAATGGTCCACCCACACAGACAGCGTGGTGAAGACGGTGCAACAGCGCCTCTTCAACCTCAGGAGGCTGAATAAATGTGTCTTGTCACCAAAAACACTCACAAACTTTTACAGATGCACAATCGAGAGCATCCTGTCGGGCTGTATCACCGCCTGGTACGGAAACTGCTCCGCCCACAACCGTAAGGCTCTCCAGAGGGTAGTGAGGTCAGCACAACGCATCACCAGGGGTAAACTACCTGGCCTCCAGGACACCTACACCACCCTCACAGGAAGGCAAAAAAGATCATCAAGGACAACAACCACATGAGCTACTGTCTGTTCACCCCGCTATCATCCAGACGGTGAGGTCAGTACAGGTGCATCAAAGCTGGGACCGAGAGACTGAAAAACAGCTTCTATCTCAAGGCCATCAGACTGTTAAACAGGCATCACTAACATTGAGTGGCTGCTGCCAACATACAGACTCAATCTCTAGCCACTTTAATAATTAATAATTGGATGTAATAAATGTGTCACTTAAACAATGCCACTTTATATAATGTTTACATACCCTACATTACTCATCTCATATGTATATACTGTACTCTATACCATCTACTGCATCTTGCCTATGCCGTCCGGCCATCGCTCATCCATATATTTATATGTACATATTCTTAATCATTCCTTTACACTTGTGTGTATAAGGTTGTTGTTGTGAAATTGTTAGATTACTTGTTATATATTACTGCACGGTCGGAACTAGAAGCACAAGCATTTCGCTACACTCGCATTAACATCTGCTAACCATGTGTATGTGACCAATACAATTTGATTTGATTTGGGACATGAAGAGAAATATATTGTTCTCCTTGTCCCTCACAGGAGAGCGAATGGAGAGCTGCCAGCATCTGCCTACCTCTTTTATTACCACTGAGAACAAAAGATGCACCATCGAGCACTCGAGCAACATCGTTACCATGGCAACCTCGGCTGAGTTGCCCATTAGGCTTCTAAAGCTTTCATGTAATAAGCTAGCTATGTACACATAATCAACAGGGACGACTATATTAACATGAAACTGAGAAAAAAGGGACTGTTGTCAGTTCTACTTATTTCCCTGTATGAAATTCTGTCACACAGAGTGCCTTTTATAGCACTTAAATCTCTCAAGGTGTCTAACGGGACAGTTGTTTACTGCCTGTCTGTTCACTGCCTCTCAGCAAATAAGGCAACAGCACATTACAGAGCTGCTGAGTCAATACACAGATAGATGTCGTGTAGGTTCTGACTTAACTCCCATTGGTGATTTTTCAGGCATGGGGTCTTTGTCAATACACATGTGGATGTACTGTATGCTGTTTTAAGGGTCTGACTCAACCCCATTGTGCCGTAGCATAGGTCTTGGTCAGTACAAAGATGATGGTCTGACTTACTCAACCTTCATTCATACTGTATTATGCTTAGTTCTTGATCAATAGTCTACACAGCTGGATGTACTACTTATGCTGTCTAGAATCCTTAGTTGCTACACATTTTACTTTATATTAATGATATACAGTACTAGTCAAAAGCTTTGACACCTACTCATTCAAGGGTTTTTCTTTATTTTTACTATTTTCTACATTGCAGAATAATAGTGAAGACATCAACTATGAAATAACACATATGGAATCATGTAGTAACCAAAAAAGTGTTCAACAAATCTAAATATATTTTAGATTCTTGAAAGTAGCCACCCGTTGCCTTGATGACAGCTTTGCACACTCTTGGCATTCTCTCAAACAGCTTCATGAGGAAGGCTTTTCCAACAGTCTTGAAGGAGTTCCTACATATGCTGAGAACTTGCTGTCTGCTTTTCCTTCACTCTGTGGTTCAACTCATCCCAAACCATCGCAATTAGGTTTAGTTTGGGTGATTGTGGAGGCCAAGACATCTGATGCAGCACTCCATCACTCTCCTTGGTCAAATAGCCCTTACACAGCTGGAGGTGTGTTTTGGGTCATTGTCCTGTTGAAAAAACAAATTACCTTTCCACTAAGCGCAAACCAGATTGGATGGCGTATCACTGCAGAATGCTGTGGTAGCGATGCTGGTTAAGTGTGCCTTGAATTCTAAATAAATCACTGACCGTGCCACCAGCAAAGCACCAACACACCATCTTCTCCATGCTTCACAGTGGGAACCACACATGCGGAGATCATCCGTTCACCTACTTTGCGTCTCACATAGACATGGTGGTTGTAACCAGAAATCTCAAATTTGGACTCCAGACCAAAGGACAGATTTCCACCGGTCTAATGTCCATTGCTTGTGTTTCTTGGCCCAAGCAAGTCTCTACTTCTTATTAGTGTCCTTTAGCAGTAGTTTCTTTTCAGCAATTCGACCATGAAGGCCTGATTTTCATGCAGTCTCCTCTGAGGAGTTCATGTTGAGATGTGACTGTTACTTGAACTCTGAAGCATTTATTTGGTGCCTTTTTAGGTGCCTTTTGGAAAACTCCAAGCGGGCTTTCATGTGCCGTTTACTGAGGAGTGGCTTCCGTCTGGCCACTCTACCATAAAAGCATTATTGGTGGAGTGTTGCAGAGATGGTTGTCCTTCTGGGAGGTTCTCCCATCTCCACAGAGGAGCTCTGTCAGAGTGACCATCGGGTTCTCGGTCACCTTCCTGACCAAGGCCCTTCTCCCCTGGCCGGGCGGCCAGCTCTAGGAAGAGTCTTGGTGGTTCCAATCTTCTTCCATTTAAGAATGATAGAGGCCACTGTTCTTGGGGACCTTCAATGCTGCCGAACATTTTCTGTGCCTGTCTCGGAGCTCTACGGACAATTCTTACGACCTCGTGACTTGGTTTTTGTCCTGACATGCATTGACCATTTCAGCTGCAGATTCTAGCTTTAACCCCCATTTTGATCCTGTTTCATACATATGGGTCTTGGTCAATGCACAGATAAGCGTCTGGCTCGCTCACTCAACCTTCATTCATATTATTTCAGGCATAGTGTTTGCTCGCTACATCCTGATGGGCTGCTGGAAGAACCTGATGGACACCCTGTCCACCCCCCTGACGGGGCGCATGGCGGGCAGCTCCAAGGGCCTGGCCTTCATGCTGGGGACTGAGGGGCTGAAGGAGCAGAGCCAGAGGGAGAGAGACACCATCTGTCTCAGCCTGGATGGACTACGCAAGGCAGCCGGACTCAGTTGTGCTCTAGGTAACAGGACCCAACATCATGGTGACCGTGGATAAGGCCTGCCTGACTGACTATAATCTTCAACAGGAAGCGTTTAGTAAACCCATTAGCTAGTGTGTTTAGATCAGAGGCAGGCTGGGTCAAAGGCTCAAAGTATTTGAAAGAAAACTAAAACGATTTGATCCCAGGTCTGGTTTAGATGTGTGTCCACAAAGACACAAGTACAAAACATCACGTTTTGAGAGACTCAAACTCAAGCAAAGGTTTTGCCTAGATTTTGAACAATATCTGAATACTTTATAGGTCTATTTGTGTAGCTATTGAAATGTCCCTGAAAACATATATGAATAAGGACCATATGATGATAAAGTATTGGCCTGGCGCTCTGTGACAGGTGCCATAGGCCCTCTCAGCCCAGCTTGTCTTTGATTACCATCAGCTGTAATGAATATGAATATTCATGCATTCTCTAGGTGTGGCTGCCAATTGTGCCTCGGCTCTGGCCCAGATGGCGGCAGCCTCGTGTGTGCAGGAGGAGAAGGAGGAGAGGGAGGTGGGCGAGTCTGGAGATGCCATCACACAAGGTACTTACAGCATCCCACATAACATACTGTACACAGGGATTCAATTGCCTTTTTCAAACAGACACCTACTGTACTATAAAACTAGTGTATACACCAAAGATTACCTTTGATTTGTCATTACTGTGCAAGATGCATAGAGGATAAATAATCCCTCCATTTCAGGAAAGATCCCATAGTTACATGGTCACATTTAGTTTTTGATACTGTGCTAGCTAGAGTGCTGGGATCGTTCTGATCCTGTGTCTGTTGGGTGTGTGTGTTCCCAGTCAAGCAGCGTGTGGAGCAGAAGCTGGAGCAGATGGGACGTCCTCAGGGGGTGCGGCTGCACACGGCACACGTGCTCTGCATGGAGGCCATCCTCAACGTGGGCCTGGAGATGGGCAGCCACAACCAGGACTGCTGGCCCCACGTCTTCAGGTAATACAGCCAAGCTGTGGCAGGGCAGGCGATGCAGAGATCAAAGTCAAAACCCTCTCCATAACCATTGAGAAAAAGGCATGACAGCATATTACACTGGATTCTCGGTACATTTGCAGCCACGGGTTACTAACACTCATCTATAATGTGAACTCTCATCTGTAACGACACATTGAACAATACAGTAGCGTACCTGTCTTTGTCTACCCAGGGTGAGCGAATATGTCAGCTCTCTAGAGCACAGCCACTTCAGCGACGGAAGCTCCCAGGCCACCATGACCATCACCCAGGCCCAGCAGGCTGTAGACCTGGGGCTGGATTTGTGCGGCGAGCCTAGTCCGGACAGAGATCTGGCCCTCAGCAGCCAGCCGGTCATCCAGCCCCAGTCCATCCAGGAGCTGCTAAGGGAGGGTAGGGGGGGGAAAGGCCTGGACCGTAGCTTGATGACTGGGACCAGCGCGTCCAAGGCTGTCTGCACCCTATCTACACAGGCAGACAGGTACCGCATTATAGGCTACAGGACTGTCTGAATAACATACTAAGTTTCATATTCTCCTCTCGCTCTCTTTTTCATTGACTTTCATGCCTGAATAGCAATATGAAACAAACAATATAGTTATTGTTGACTGACTAGGCTGAAATACAAAAGTTGTAATTTAAGACCGTAAAAGAAACAGCAGCCCATGTTAAATGGCCACCTGGTGGCAGTGTGGATCAAGCACAGCTCAAGTACATGAAAGTATTTCACTGTGTATTTGACCCAGGCCAGTATGTGATTTGGTACTCTTGATTGTACAAATTAAGAGTCACATGGTCATGCAGCACTTTCTCTTCTAGACATAGGCCAATTACACATGGATAAGCTATAGCCTGCAGTCAGGGCCAGATTAAGAAATCATCATGAAGCGACACACAGATTTGTACAATATTCTGAGGAAATATAAACTGTACATTATAGGCAACAGTAAGCGACTAAATAAACTTTCCAGTGGCACACTGTCTCACCTAATGAAGAAGATGAAGATGTAGGCTACTCACCGGTGATGGGCTCGTCGGGGCAATAGCATATCTCACGATAAACTACTTTGAAAAACAGTGCTGCTGAAAATTGGGAGTTGTTGAGAAACATTTGTTTCTATTGGTTCTACAGACATATTAGTCTTCTCTTTTCAGTGGTAGGCATTTGCTTTTCAAACTGTACGTTTTTCCCGCAATTGTATTTAGAAATTTGCAAAAGGCAAACTGACAGCCGCAACCAACCATAGAAATATAATCCATAGATGGCAGTTCCCATTCAAGTCCGGTCTGGCAGCCATTGCTAGTTTACCCATGAGTTTAACAGTCAAATTGCCAGGGTTAGAGGTTCCAAAACCCTTCTATGGATTATATGTCTATGGCCACAACGCAACAAACATTTTCTCACAGCCAATGTGAGAAAAACATTTAAATGTGTTAACCCTCGCAAGGCTGCCGGCCCAGATGGCATCCCTGGCCGTGTCCTCAGGTCATGCGCAGACCAGCTGGCTGGTGTGTTTACGGACATATTCAATCAGTCCCTATCCCAGTCTGCTGTTCCCACATGCTTCAAGAGGGCCACCATTGTTCCTGTTCCCAAGAAAGCTAAGGTAACTGAGCTAAATGATTATCGCCCCGTAGCACTCACTTCCGTCATCATGAAGTGCTTTGAGAGATTAGTCAAGGATCATATCACCTCCATCCTGCCAGACACCCTGGACCCACTCCAATTTTCTTACCGTCCCAATAGGTCCACAACTGATGCAATCACAATCACACTGCATACTGCCCTAACCCATCTGGACAAGAGGAATACTTATGTAAGAATGCTGTTCATCGACTACAGCTCAGCATTTAACACCATAGTTCCCTCCAAGCTCGTCATTAAGCTCGAGACCCTGGGTCTCGACCCAGCCCTGTGCAACTGGGTCCTGGACTTCCTGACGGGCCGGCCCCAGGTGGTGAGGGTAGGAAACAACATCTCCACCCCGCTGATCCTCAACACTGGGGCCCCACAAGGGTGCGTTCTCAGCCCTCTCCTGTACTCCCTGTTTCCCCATGACTGCGTGGCCAAGCACGCATCCAACTCAATCATCAAGTTTGCTGACGACACTACAGTGGTAGGCTTGATTACCAACAACGACGAGACGGCCTACAGGGAGGAGGTGAGGGCCCTCGGAGTGTGGTGTCAGGAAAATAACCTCTCACTCAATGTCAACAAAACAGGAGATGATCGTGAACTTCAGGAGAGGGAGCACCCCCCTATCCACATCGAGGGGACAGTAGTGGAGAAGGTGGAAAGTTTTAAGTTCCTCGGCGTACACATCACGGACAAACTGAATGGTCCACCCACACAGACAGCGTGGTGAAGAAGGCGCAACAGAAATTCGGCTTCTCACCAAAATCACTCACAAACTTCTACAGATTCACAATCGAGAGCATCCTGTCGGGCTGTATCACCGCCTGGTACGGCAACTGCTCCGCCCACAACCGTAAGGCTCTCCAGAGGGTAGTGAGGACTGCACAACTCATCCCCGGGGGTAAACTACCTGCCCTTCAGGACACCTACACCACCCGATGTCACAGGAAGGCCAAAAAGATCATCAAGGACAACAACCACCCGAGCCACTGCCTGTTCACCCCGCTATCATCCAGAAGGCGAGGTCAGTACAGGTGCATCAAAGCTGGGACCGAGAGACTGAAAAACATCTTCTACCTCAAGGCCATCAGACTGTTAAACAGCCATCACTAACATTGAGTGGCTGCTGCCAACATACTGACTTAAATCTCTAGCCACTTTAAACATAGGAATTGGATGTAACAATGTATCACTAGCCACTTTAAACAATTTTGTATATAATGTTTACGTATCCGACATACTCATATCAAATGTATACACTGTACTCTAAACCATCTACTGAATCTTGCCTATGCCGTTCGGCCATCGACCCAAATCTCTAGCCACTTTGATAATTATAATTGGTTGAAATAATGTATCACTAGCCACTTTAAACAATGCCATTTATATAATGTTTACATATCCTACATTACTCATCTCATATATATATATATATATGTGTGTGTGTATATACTGTACTCCATACCATCTACTGCATCTTGCCTATGCCGGTCAGCCATCGCTCATCCATATATTTATATGTACATACTCGTATTCTTTCCTTTACTCTTGTGTGTATAAGGTAGTTGTTGTGAATTTGTTAGATTACTTGTTAGATACTACTGCATGGTCGGAACTAGAAGCACAAGCATTTCGCTACACTCGCATTAACATCTGCTAACCATGTGTACGTGACAAATAAGATTTGATTTGATTATATTTGGCGCCGCATGCAGCACAAATTGCGACCTTCCCGACTGTAGGCATACCGGTAACTTCCAAAATAAAGGAAACACTTGAGTAAATGAGGAATACAAAGTATACAGTATGTTATGTGTGGGGTGCATCTTCCTGCCATGGTTTAGGTCCACTTGTAGAATCTATGTTCTTTGAAGCTGTTCTGGCAGGTCGTGGTGGCCCAAAACCCTTTTAAGACATTTTAAGTGTTTTGTTTGTTTTGGAAGTTACCTGTATGTGCCTGTGATAAAACTTAGTGCCCAGTTATTATTTTTTTAAACTATTGGTCCTCTGTGGCTAAATTATGCTCTCTGGTGTATTTTGAACATTCAGAGTGGGCTTCTGTGGTTGGATAAAAATAAATAAACTATTTTATTTATCTATTTTTGGGGGGACTCTTCGGCCCCCTACGGGCTTCAGCCCCTGCATAATCCGGCCCTGCCTGCAGTTCTTACATAACTACATAAGCACTAGGCCGCTTTTAGAGAAAATAATAAAAACACTTATCTGGCAGATGTTTCACTGTCCTACTAGTCCCACAGCTTTCTAATTGGCTTGTGGTTATACCTTTCTGCTGTTTGAAGAATATAGTGGCAATAATTTGGATTCCACTGTATGACCTTTTTTGCAGGTTATTTGAGGACTCTGTCAGTAAACTGAACATGGTTAGCCTGGTGGGTTTCCTGCACCAGCTGAGGAGAGCATCTCAGTCCCAGCTCTTTGACTCAGTCACTGAGACCGGAGACTACTCCTTAGCCATGCCAGGTACCAAACACAGCACATGCTCATCCCCAACAGACCTAGATCAAAACCCTGGGTCAAATTTGCCCAGTACAATGGAACCAACAGAACAGTCCCAAAAGTCATCAATGTTGCCTGTGTGTTTTTAGGAGAAGCCAAGTCCACCATGGACAGGCGTAGCGCCCTGCATCTGTTCCGGCTGGGGGAGGCCATGCTGCGGATCGTGAGGAGTAAGACCAGACCCCTGCTGCACATGATGAGGGCCTGGAGCGTAGTGGCACCACACCTGGTGGAGGTAGGAGCTCAGGGAATGTGTCTCAACTGTGTAGCCTCCTTTGCTGATGTCCTCTCTTCCACAGATCACTAATATGGTATAGCCTAATAGGTTCACCCTTTCTGCAGGTTATATATTAGGCCTATACCCACTGGGCACAGACATCAGTTCAACGTCTAGTTTTGATTTACATTTGGTTGTGTTGTGAACTAACATTTCATGCGGCCATTGGATTTAGGTTAAAAGTTTGGTGAGAAAATACAAAATTCTCTTAGGTTCATGACTTTTTACAAATCCAATCAGTTTTCCAAGTTGATTCAATGTCATTACATACATTCTTTTTGTTGAAATGACATTGAAACAACGTTGATTCTACCAGTTTTTACCCATTGGGCATTATTCTCGTTACTGTTTCTCTCTGTCTCCTCCTAGGCTGCCTGCCACAAAGAGCGCCATGTATCCCAGAAGGCTGTGTCCTTCATCCATGATGTTCTGATGGAGGTGCTGACCAGCTGGGCAGAGCTTCCCCACTTCCACTTTAACGAGGCGCTCTTCAGACCCTTCGAGCACATCATGCAGCTGGAGCTGTGTGACGAGGATGTGCAGGACCAGGTGAGTTGTCCCACACACACACCTCTTATAATTAGTTGACCCGGTAGTTAAAACGTCCTATTGTTTGTCCCTCAGGTGGTCACGTCCATAGGTGAGCTGGTAGAGATGTGTTCCCCTCAGATCCAGTCTGGCTGGAGACCTCTATTCAGTGCCCTGAGGACTGTGCATGGGAACAAGCCAGACATGAAAGATTACCTGATAGGAGAATATTCCATGGGTATGTATGACAGGCAGCCTAGTCTTTGAGTTTGTTACATCTGTGTTTCTATGTGTTATTGTATTCTCTAAGGTACTGCACGGCTACAGTATTTCTATTGTATTCACATACATTCTGTTTCTTTGGGTTGTCTGTAATGATGGCTTATGAGAGAGTCTCAGCAGGAGATACTGTATGTTGGCACAGAGCCTCGTCTCCTCTCTCGAAGGAGATTCCTGTATATCACAGTTTTTTATTGAGGTTGTTCTCTGCTCCATCTGTAATGCAGGGAAGTCTCAGGCACCCGTGTTTGATGTCTTTGAAGCGTTTATCAACACAGACAACATTCAGGTGTTCGCCAACGCAGCAACTGACTACATCATGTGCCTTATGAAGTTTGTCAAAGGTTTAGGTAAGTCAGGTAAATGAGATGATTACACCATTTTCTTTCTGTGGATGTGTAATACTATTGTCATGATCTTCACATTTTTAGGTAGAGACATTGAAGGTTCATGTTATTTGGTAGGAAATAATGGAAGTGATTACTCTGATTGCCATCAGTGAGTGTGTTGGCCTTGTTCCCAGGAGAAGTGGACTATAAGGAGATTGGGGACTGTGTCAATGCCACTGGCTACAGTTCTACAGACTTGTGCCTCCCTGCTCTGGACTACCTGAGGAAGTGCTCCCAGGTGGGAAAACACTGGTCCATGGGCGACCTTAGCTATTTTCAATGGGTGTAACACGAAAATGAGTCCTCTTATCAGACAGGCTTCCAGAAAGTCTATTAAAATAGATAAAGGGTCACACAACCCTGCTAAAGGAAGACCTTTCCCATCTACGTTTAGTAATCCACACTGTATGATGTTTTCTTCTGCAGCTGCTTGCCAAAATATACAAGATGCCTTCCAAGCCAGTGTTCCTGGGAGCCCGGCTGGCCAGCCTGCCCATGAGGGCCCAGGAGAAGTCTGTCAGCAGTGAGGATGGCATGGACTGTGTCCTGGCTGAGTTTGACGATGACACAGGCCTGATCCAGGTGTGGATCCTACTGCTGGAGCAGCTGACTGCAGCGGTATCGAACTGCCCCCGGCAGCACCAGCCCCCCACCCTGGAACTGCTGTTTGAACTTCTCAGAGCGCTCACCAACTTGCCAGGTTAGAAGTGATACCATAACACCAAAGGACAGATCAGATTCAACACTCTCCACTAGAGTTTGGTTTTACATGGTCTGGGTGATTATCTTATAAAATGAACATAGTCATTATGAATGTAGCCTTTTTTTTCCACCTCCATAGGACCGGGCTTTGCCATATTCTCTGTGATCCAGCTTCTTCTTCCTGTGATGTCACTCTGGCTCCAGCGTAGCCATGGCGACCATGCGTACTGGGACATAGCCGCAGCCAACTTCAAGCACGCAATTGGGCTGTGCTGTGAGCTGGTAGTGGAGCACATTCAAAGCTTCATTCACTCAGGTACAGTGGCCATGGAATGACAATGGAAATTACCCCTGAGTGGTGGTCAAACATAGTGTACACAAAGCTGTCAGCAGAGATGGAAGTGCACTTAGGCAGTTAAACAGACAAAATAGGTCTTTGTGAAATGCATGTAGCCCAGGGGCCACATGTATCCAGGGTCTCAGAGTAGGAGTGCTGATTTAGGATCAGTTTTGCTTTTTATATCACTGAACATTTTTACATGGGCAAGGAAAACCTGATCCTGACTCCTATTCTGAGATGCCTGATACAGACGGCCCCCGATCCTGGTTGTCCCTCTGTCCATATCCTTCATATCTCTGTGCTCCTGTAGATATTGGCTATGAGCATCTGATCAACCTGATGCTAAAGGACCTCTTCAAGCTGCTGGTGGTCTGTGTGGCTGAACCTGCTGAGACTATCTCTAGAGTGGGCTGCTCTTGCATCAGGTGACCATGCACTTGCGCTGTGCACACTCACACAGAATGTGTATGACTGAGCTGTAGGTGACAGGTGTTTGTCTCTTCCTGTTGCAGGTACGTGTTGGTGACGGTAGGCCCAGTCTTCACTGAGGAGATGTGGCGTCTGGCATGCTGTGCCCTGCAGGATGCCTTCTCTGCCACCCTGGAGCCTGTCAAGGTAAAGACCTGGGCCGTGCCATGGTTCTGACTAGAGGTAGTGCAGCTACGACCAGAATGTACTTTTTCGTAGCAGGTTAGGATAATTCACGTGGCAGGTTAGGAGATTTAAGGTTAGGAAAAGGGTTGCTACCGAAAATGCTACTAACCTGCTACGAAAAGTAACTTCCGGTCTTAGCTGTACACCCTGTAGTCAGAACCCCCTGCCATCCCCTGTGTCAATATCTAAAAATAATAAAAGGTGCAAACTTCCTCTAAAATTTTTCCATGGTTGTTATTTTAGACCAGTGGAATAAACTGTATAAAAATCAAGCCACACACTATAAGCTCCCAACAATTTCATGGGTAAACCTAATCAACGTTTTGTCAACGCTATACCTTCTTCAGGGTTGAGGCCAGTGGAATAATTCACACCCGTTTAGAAAAGGATGTAAAAAACTTTCCCTGGTAATGATCTGATGACGTGATATTAATGCCATGAACAAATTTCAATAATGGGACACAAAATCACCTTGTTTAAAGGCCCAGTGCAGTCAAAATTCCAAGTTCCAAACCTTTCTGCCAATAACAGCTAGTTTTCCATTTCCCCTCCCCACTCAGACCACTCCCAGACAGTCCTAGCAAAATTATTGCTTGAGAAAGTTTTTTGCTAGAAAGCTATTTTTGTTTATTTTCTAACATATTCATTGAAAGCTATTATAGTAAGGTACTTACAGTGCATTCAGAAAGTATTCAGTCCCCTTGACTTTTTCCACATTTTGTTATGTTACAGCCTTATTCTAATATTGAATAAATAAAACATTTTCCTCATCAATCTACACACTTGTTAACCATAATGACAACGTGAAAACCGGTTTTTAGAAATTTTGGCACATTTTATAAAAAATACAAAACCGAAATACGTTATTTACATAAGTATTCAGACAGTTTGCTATGAGACTCCTGTTTTTCCGTTGATCATCCTTGATGTTTCTACAACTTGATTGGAGTCCACCTGTGGTAAATTCAATTGATTGGACATGATTTGGAAAAGCACACTTGTCTATATAAGGTCCCACAGTTGACAGTGCATGTCAGAGCAAAAGCAAAGCCATGAGGTCGAAGGAATTGTCGTAGAGCGCCGAGACAGGATGGTGTCGAGGCACAGGTCTGGGGAAGGGTACCAAAACATTTCTGTAGCATTGAAGGTTCCCAAGAACACAGTGGCCTCCATAATTCTTAAATAGAAGAAGTTTAGAACCACCAAGAAGGGCCTTGGTCAGGGAGGTGCCCAGGAACCCAATGGTCACTCTGACAGAGCTCCAGAGTTCCTCCATGGAGATGGGAGAACCTTCCAGAAGGACAACCATCTCTGCAGGACTCCACCAATTAGGCCTTTATGGTAGAGTGGCCAGACGGAAGCCACTCCTCAGTAAAAGGCACATGACAGCCCGCTTAGTTTGCCTAAAAACACCTAAAGAGACTCAGACCATGAGAAACAAGATTCTCTGGTCTGATGAAACCAAGACTGAACACTTTGGCTTGAATGCCAAGCGTCACGTCTGGAGGAAACCTGGCACCATCCCTACGGTGAAGCGTGGTGGTGGCAGCAGCATCATACTGTGTGGATGTTTTTCAGCGGCAGGGACTGGGAGACTAGTCAGGATCGAGGGAAAGATGAACGGAACAAAGTACATAGAGCTCCTTGAAAACCTGCTCCAGAGTGCTCAGGACCGCAAAGGTTTACCTTCCAACTGGACAACGACCCTAAGCACACAGCCAAGACAACACAGGAGTGGCTTCGGGACTAGTCTCTGAATGTCCTTGAGTTGCCCAGCCAGAGCCTAGACTTGTACCTGATCGAACATCTCTGGAGAGACCTGAAAATGGCTGTGCAGCAACGCTCCCCATCCAACCTGACAAAGCTTGAGAGGATCTGCAGAGAAGAATGGAAGAAACTCCCCAAATACAGGTGTATCAAGCTTGTAGCGTCATATCCAAAAAGACTCAAGGCTGTAATTGCTGCCAAAGGTGCTTCAACAAAGTACTGAGTAAAGGGTCTAAATACTTGTGTAAATGTGATATAAAAATTGCTAAAATTTCTAAAACTGTTTTTACTTTGCCATTATGGGGTATTGTATGTAGATTGATGAGGAAATAATATATTTTATACATTTTAGAATAAAGCTGTAATGTAACAAAATGTTGAAAAATGTAAGGGGTCTGAATAATTTCAGAATGCACTGTACTTGTTTCCCAGAAATGATTTGATATTGATATAAAAATGGCTGCATTGGGCCTTTAACCCATTTAGAAGGATACTTCTCACTTCAAGTATTTTCCTCAGTCACAGCCCTGCACAATATGAGAGGACCAAATATAATCTTCTTTAAAGCTTAAAGCTGCAGCCTTTTAGAGAGAAAATAAAAAGCTTGTACTGTAGTAGGAAGAGGGCTTAAATGCATGATGCATTACTACCAGTAACAGACCTTAACTATAGTGACCTTGCAAGAGATTACTCTACCTAAGAATGCATTGTCTTCACTAACAGCATTGTTTATTCAGACTGTCTTAATACGTATAGTGGTAGACCCAATATGCACGCAGGCATACTGTAGGGACAAGACCAACTTTCTCAGGCTTGTGCTTTTTTTGTGCTTCCTCTTCTGCATTGCTTGCTCTTTGGGGCTTTAAAGCACTTTGACAACTGTAAAAAGGGCTTCATAAAATAGTCCTAATTGTTGTGAAAGGGTCATCTACATTCAGGACAGGTCATTCATTCCCTAGTGAAAGTACATGTCCACTATCATTTAGATGGATAGTTCCAGTAATGTATGTTGGGATTACTGTCATTCATTAATTTCTTTAAAGATAAAAAATAATCCTAGGTGTATGTATACTTTCACTGTCTCAACTGTTTGTATGATCCATGTGTGTCTGATTGAGAGAGTTGCAGTTGATCAGTGTGCTGTGTGTTCTAGATCCTGTTGATTGGATCACATTGTATGTAACCTCGTGCTCCAGACTGTATAGCTTCAGCATGCATGCCAGAGTGCCACATGGAACCTGTGTGTGTTTCTGTGTCTCTGTCTTGTGTAGAACCTGCTGGCGTGTTTCCGTAGTGGTTCAGACAGCTTCTCTGGGGACGCCTGTGAGGTTAAGGTGGCGGCCCCGTCTCACTCCCCCTCTGCTGAGGCAGAGTACTGGAGAATCAGAGCAATGGCCCAGCAGGTGACCCTCCACCACACACTACTTTACATACATTTAGATGTGATGTTACACACTAGGGGCTAGATTCAATCGATCGCCCCCTTTCAGTTATGCACTATTTAAAGGCAGTGTTTCCTCGTTCTCTTAGACTGCATTCACAGTAAACGCATTTGACGGCTCAATCGGAAATTTTAATAAAATTTCAATCGCCCTATTGCACGGATCTTCTGCGGTCCGGATTGAATCTAGGGCTAGGCTACATGCATGTTGATGTGAAATGACGTGTACATGTGTGGCTGTCCACAGTCAGACCTGGGTCAAATACTACTATTCAACAATCTAGCTGTTATTAGACAACATTTCAAACCTCTTTGTATTAAGTCTCATCTTCTATGTAGACAGTAAATTTAATTATTCATGTATGTTGTTCAGTATGACTATATAGTTGTTGAACATGTCTCCTATCTTCATCCTGTCTTTAGGTGTTTATGCTGGACACCCAGTGCTCCCCTAAAACCCCCAATAACAAAGAAGGCTTTGAGCATGCCCAGTCCTGTGTGCTCATCATAGAGCTGCCCTCAGACCAGCAATCCAATGGTCACACTCAGAAAAGGTTGGCAACGTTTAATCACATAGCTGGTGTGGTGGCTGTTGCCAGTGGGCCAGATTTACAAGTAATGCAAACACTGTGGTAATCTGTCCCAGTGTGTGAAGTGTGTATACTGTGTGTTCAACCTGTCGTGTACAGTACATCTTCAACTTTGAACCGTTGCTCTATTCTAACCTATTCACTATCTATATATAGTGTGTTAGTTTGTCTGGGTTCACAGCCCGTTCTCAGAATGTAGTTTTCGATGTGCAGTATATTCTGAGACTCATTCCATCTCCTTATGTGCTGATTTCTCTCTCTTGTGCTGGACTTACAACAGAAAAATTGGGTAAGAGCACTTCGATGACATCCATACCATGATTCTGGTTTACTGTGAGCAGCATTTACGCCCACCTGACTGTGTTCATTATTTACATTTTTCTTTTAAGCATCCATTCAATGTCATGAACCATATTATGTCATGTCAACATCTGTTATCAGATGACATAAGCTACTGTGCAGATGATGAAGACTTCAGCTTACTTTGTCTTATCCACCATGCGTAGATATGAAATTCCTTCCCTTTTATAAAATAAGAAAATTCCCAGAGTCCTCTGACCTCTGATACAGTATTATTATTTCGATCAAGCTCTTTGGGATTACAATGGGGTTTTATTAAATCTGCTTTTGACTTTCAGTTAAGGACCTTTTCTTTAATGCTGTTTATCAGAAAACCTCATATGATGCACAGAAAGATCGAGAAATTGATGTCTGAGATTAAAGCTAGAGTCCTTAATTGAAACAATAGCAAAGCGGTCACTCCGCCTTTTTTTGTTTTGGTAAACAGCTGAGAGATGGGGCTGGAGAAATGTAACCACTCTCAAATTCATAAACAGAGCTATGGATGCAAGGACTGACCATCAATGATATCAAAATTATAGTTTTAAACATGTTTTGAGGCTACAGTATACAGTATTTGTTTACATTTTTATTGTTTACAAACAACCAAGCTTATATTTTGGGTTCTGATGGTGTATGACAGCTGAACAAAGCTCATGAGGCATTTTATAAGTTATATTCTTCAAGAGTCAATGGGTATATATCATTCATTTATAAGTCCAAAAATGTATGTAGCAACTAAGGATTGTAGCTTTTAAAAGCAGTGTCATAAAACTTTAAAGCTTAAATCCCATTACGCTGTTGCATGTTTCTGACAATCAGACAAACCAAATATCAGTAAAATAGTAATCTATTTACATAAATGGTTTCAATAACCTTTTTCTCCATCTGATCTATAGGATTCCTTTCAGAACTATAGTGGTTAGTTTACTCTCTCACCAAGTGTTGCTCCAGAACCTGTATGACATTCTGCTGGAGGAGTTTGTTAATCACCCTTGTGATGCTGAGACCCAGGAGAAGACCACCCCAGTATCTGATCCTAGACCATCTGGTTTCCTGCGCTACATCTCCATGCAGAACCTGGCCATCATCTTCGACCTGCTGCTGGACTCCTACCGCACAGCCAGAGACTTCGACACGCGCCCGGGCCTCAAGTACCTGCTGATGAAGGTGTCTGGGGTGTGTGGCGCTGCCAACCTGTACCGCCAGTCTGCCATGAGCTTCAACATCTACTTCCAGGCCCTGCTGTGTGCCACGCTCACCAACCAAGAGAGCATCACTGCTGAGCTGGTGAAGAAGATCCTTTACGAGGAGGACGAGGGCAGCTCCGACTCCTCCCAGCAGTGCTCCTCTGAGGACGAGGACATCTTCGAGGAGACGGCCCAGGTGAGTCCCCCGCGGGGGAAGGAGAAGCGCCAGTGGAGGGCCACCATCCCTTCGCTCAGCATCCAGCCGGTCAGCAGCGCAGACTGGGCCTGGCTGGTCAAGCGGCTGCACAAGCTCTGCATGGACCTCTGCAACAACTACATCCAGATGCACCTGGACCAGGAGAACCTGGTGGACGAGGCAGTGCCCGTCTTCCGGGGGGACCCCATCTTCTTTCTGCCCTTCTTCCCCTCCACCCCCGAGACTCCCACTCCCTCCACGGGAGGCCTGTCCGGCCGGGGAACACCCTCAGATGACGGCGTGCGCTCCCACCTGGCAGAGACGCCGTCGGAGGACACCCACAGCCCTACTGCTGGCTACTGCATGGACAGCCTGCCACACCTGAGAGGGGAGAGGAGAGACCCAGCGGGCCGCAAGAAGGAGTGGTGGGAGAGTGCTGGGAACAAGCTGTACACCATCGCCACCGACAAGACCATCACCAAGCTGATGATGGAGTACAAAAAGAGAAAGCAGCAGCACAACCATACCACCTTTGTGAAGGAGACCAAGGGGGGAGAGAACAGGTGCGAGGCAGGGACGATGAGGGGCCCAGAGTCCTCCAACCCACAGAGGCCCCAGCAGCTGGTGGACCCGGGGCCCATGAGACACTCGTTCAGTGCAGGGCCAGAGGTGCTGAGGCAGGAGAAGATCAGACCCCGCTCCGGTTCTACAGCAAGCTCCCACAGCGTCTCCATTAGAGACTCAGAGGCTCAGATACAGGTAGGACTGCAGGGGAAACATGACCAGATACAGGTAGGACTGCAGGGGAAACATGACCAGATACAGGTGGGGCCGCATGCAGGGGAAACATGACCAGATACAGGTGGGGCCGCATGCAGGGGAAACATGATCAGATACAGGTGGGGCCGCATGCAGGGGAAACATGATCAGATACAGGTCCAGTTCTCTTTTCATGATTGGATAAACACTTGCACTCAAGTGTAAGCGCAAAACTCTATTCTCTCAAAACTCTTTTCTTTTGTTCTCTTTCTGCCTCTGTCTCGCTCTCTCTCTAGGCGTGGACTAACATGGTTCTGACCATCCTGACTCAGATCCAGCTCCTTCCAGACCCTACCTTCGTGGCCCTGCAGCCCGCCGTGTTCCCCTGCATTAGTCAGCTGACCTGTCACGTGACTGACCTCCGTGTGCGCCAGGCAGTGCGAGAGTGGCTGAGTCGCGTAGGAAGAATGTATGACATCACTATGTGAGGAGCAGCTGCGTTCCTTACAGTGTTTGTAAAGGGGAGACTCAAAGGCTCAGCCAATGAGAATCTGCATTGCCACTTTTAGCCGCATTCAGTTTGATTGTAATTCACAGGAAGTCATTCAGTTTGATTGTAATTTACAGGAAGTCATTCAGTTTGATTGTAATTTACAGGAAGTTATGCAGTTTATCTTTGCTAGGTTTTGCTTTAATGCTGTCACTCCTGAATGAAATGGAAGTGAACTTTTTACCAAAAATAGAATCATTGTGTCTTTAAATTAGCTGACATAGCTATTTATTGTAGACCCCAATTTATGTTTACTACATATTATTTATATAAATTCTTTACAACTGCAAATATGCTATTACATTAAGAATATATATATTTTTTATTTATATTTGTGATTTGACATTGGAATAACTGTATATAAATCAGATATTGTGCCATATGAAGTTATTAGTTCCAGTTAGCTTTACACATTTCAGTAGTAAATTGGTATAGTGCACTATTCATCTGACAAGATTCCAATCTATAAATCAGGCAAAATGATTTACCAAGCCTAGGCCCCTCTCAGTGAAGGGGATGATATTCTCTTTGGATATCTCTTTGGATAACAATTGGATAAACTCTAATTGGCTGTCGCAGTGAAAAAAGTAAGGCTCCCTATACTTTCTGAGAAAAGAAATCTGCAAAAGGTAGGTAAACTGTTTGGCCCAAAAAATGTTTTACTCGAGTTTACCCTCCACTACACCACTGCCCTGATCCATTCATCCTTTAACTTAGACACATGATAGAAATACAGCCTTACTATTGTCTAAGCACGCCTGAGATCTCACCATACAGGTCAATGAGTCTAACTCAACAATGTCCAGTGAAATCAGAGAGCAAATCCCCACATGCTGATCCTCATTGAGAGAGCTGTTGATTAACAACCCAACACATACTGTGAGGCAGGATTAGGATTCGTTCATATACCCTCAAACCTCAACAACAGTTTGGGTTAGAGCCATGCTCAGACCTGGCTTGTCTGGAAACGGTCATCCTTAGATTATCAGACTCCAATCACTACGCCTTTCCCTGACCATACCCGGACTCATCGCCAGTCCCTCTATAGGAAATGTCGGAATTGCTTTCGTGCTGTCCCTCTCTGACCCTGCTCTAATAGCTGACATCTGCTTGGGAATTAATGAAAAGGGACAGATGATTGAACACTCAGTACATGTATCACTATAAAATATGTTCGCCATTGCTGTTTGTGTAAATTTGAGCAGTCAAAGGACAGCCTTTTATGTACCCACCCACACAATTTTGTCTTGGATTTTAGTAACTTTAGTGGACTATTTATTAGTAGATGTAATATGCACCTGCTCTCAAAACATGTTCCCTTGAGAATCTCATGTACATTTGTTCCCTAATGTTTTGATACAGTTGACATTGTTTCATGCTGGCCTCCAAAGATTAGTTGAATCTCTGGTAGTAAATGTCTGCGCTTGAAAGGTATTAAAAATAAATATAACTTAGGTTTTCAGCTCTACTGTACTCTAAAATAGGCAAGAATTGAAAAACAGATTAGAAAAAACATTTAGTTGGCCAGATGCGTTTGTGAATATAGTACATTTTTATATGGAAGTACTCAAGATCATTATAGTAACACACTTTTACAATGAATCAAGATGATTTCATATAGAAGAAAACTGAAAAATAAGTACATTTTAAGTGTAGATATCTAGAAAGTAACATGTTATGATGTTAGAATTCCGTCATGAGAGTTAATGTAATATTTTACTATTGATAGGTTTAGTAATTGCTTTCATTGCATAATTTGTTGAGCGTGTTCTCATCTGGTCTCCATTACAGTACTGGGGGTAGGATTTTCAGTGTCAAGTTTACTGATAACAGTGCTTTCTAGTGTATTTTCTTCTGACTCTACCTGGGACAGTCTTTTGCATACATACTGTTTATAGAATGTACCTTTTTGTTTACTGTCTTAATGTAATGATCAACTTTGGGAGGTGAAAATGACTACAATGACCAAAGACCTGCCCACTGTATGTGTCTAGGGGCTCTATTCAATCTGGATTGCTGAAGCATTACAGATTGCGCGATAGAATGTAAAGGTCATTTCCGATTGAGCCGACATATACAGCGTTTACCTTGAATACAGTCTCCACTGATGCAGGTCACGCCAACCTGGACTCGGGTAACATAGTAAATGTACATTTGTATGGTATGTATTAATTTGTGGATGCCAATCTTCCATTTCATATGATATGTTACAAATTACAATTTGTATGATGTGTTATGAATTGCAATTCATACGATATGTATGATATGTTACGAATTCCAATTTGTTGCGGTTAAATTTAGCTAGCTGGCTAACATTAAGTTGGGGTTAAGGTTAGGGAAAGGGTTAGCTAACATTAAGGTGGGGTTGGGGTTAAGGTTAGGGAAAGGGTTAGCTAACATTAAGGTGGGGTTGGGGTTGGGGTTAAGGTTAGGGAAAGGGTTAGCTAACATTAAGGTGGGGTTAAGGTTAGGGAAAGGGTTAGCTAACATGATAAGTATTTGCAAAGTAGCTGAAAAAATAGTAAGTAGTTGCTAAATGCAAAAGTTGTCCATGATGAGATTTGAACACACAACCTTTGGGTTGCTATACGCTTGTTTTTGCCATACCAAACGTAACATACTAACTAATTTGAGTTTTCCCAAATTTACGTTGTTTATGTTACGTCTAGTCTGAGGCCAGGATCATCATGCTGTAAAGCTGAACTTCAGCAATAAAGATTGAATAGAGCCCTTGATGTAAGCTGCTGATGATGAGGTTCCATTCGTTCGTACACTTTTACAGCATCATCTCTCTGGAAATTAGGCTGAGCATGCAACTTGTGAATGTGTTATATAGAGGTGTTATATAGAGGCACTATCTTCTAACTGTTGATCCTTTCCAAGAAACGTCTCATCTGCCATAGCTTCCGATCTGCTGATTGAGGATGAAAAGGGAGCAGGACCCAGAGAGAGTGCGTAGGCATATAAGCGGCTTTGAGAGAGAAACCGTCTACTATTCCTTATTGTCTGAGTTGATCATTTGTGGGTAGATTGTGACCCAAATGTTTGACACAGTTTGTTCAAAGTGATCAGTTTATGAGATGGACGTTGATATTAAAAACAATGGAGTGTTTGTGTATCTAACTGTGTCCTAGACTGTGGCAATATCATTGCTTCCTATAACACATTTTTACTCCTCTGCCCCACTGTGTTGAAGCATATATTTGAAACCATCAATAGTCCAATTCCATATGTTCTGCAGTGTGGGAGCACATTACTTTATGGCACACAAATACTGTATGATCAGGATTCAAGATTGTCTAAAGATTCAAGGCAATTCCTTTGGAGTAATTTAACAATATTTGAGAAAAAAATTAAAATCTTTTAGAACCCATGAGATGGCAATTGTTTTCAACCCAGTTCAATGTGTTTTGTTTTTTATAACCAAAAGCACATGATTCAATAAAGATCACTTAACATCAATGGTATAGTTAGAGGTGTATTGTGTAATGCTTTATTTAAGGCAATTTGAGTGAGAAAGTGTTGTAAAATGTAGAAAGGAATGTGTGGAGCATGCCTGAAGGTTTCTGTAATGTTTTCATGCACTAAGACAACTGTTTTATTAACAGATTAATTCTGCCATCTTAAGTGTTTGGCCAAAGGAAATTCAATTAATTGATTATTACAAACATTTTATTAATATATTGTTATTAATATGAATATGTTTTATGAACATTTCACTGTTCTGCAACTAAGTGTACATATACCGTCACACTTTTGCCAGTTTGTAAGTTCTGTACATTTTCCTTTGAATGACTATGGTCGGTATTATGGATGAACTGAATGGCAGGAAGCCTGGCAGGAAGAATGTCTTGCTTAGGGCTCTATTCAATCCCTATCGTGGAAGTTCTGTGTTACAGCATGAAATTTAAAGGCGACGTTTCAGCGTTAGTGGAGACTGCATTCACGGTAAACGCTGCATATGTCGGCTCAATCGGAAATTACAGTACCTTTAAAAATCTATCACACAATCTGTAATTCCTCAACGACACAGATTGAATAGAGCCCTAAGAGGGCCAATATTGTCACAGTGATTTTTAAAAGCTTTTTTCTGCCTTTGATAAAAAGTAACTATTATAATGTTTGTGTTTTTTTCTGGCTGGACTCCCTTGCTGATGTAATTTGTTTTCAGATTGTATGCATTCATGTTTGTATTCATACTCAATATATTTCAAAGCGCTTTTATGTTATGTGTTGTAGAATAAACAAACAAATCGATTACTGAATCTGATGATTTATTTTAAACAATTGATATTGGTCTCAATATGTAACTATTTTCATCTAAGAGGGGTTCTTCAGAACCTTTTCTCAAAACAGTGTTTGTGGGTGAAAGGGTTTTACCGGGTTCTCTGACAGGGACAAGCCAGAATAACTTATTTTTTCCAGGAGTACATTTTCCCACTCCAAATTAAATCTGCCTCACTCGCCACATCAGTTGACCAACCACCCACGTAACCATTATTTACTATGTAGGCCAAATGTGGATCTGCTGTGAGTAAATCCAAAGAGATTGGAGAAGCCTGGCTGTGATTGGACACTGTTACGTCCTCACTGATCTCTTAGCTGGACACATGCTTGTCGTGCCCTCATTTGTAAGTTTGTACACCCTGACACAAGCGAGTGATAATCGCTCTGATTGTCGCTCCACTCTGCGCTCCAAGCCCAGGCTTTCAGCTCAGCATCATGCGGATGTTACTGGATAGCGGTTGGATGAAGTTCGGGCCAGCGGGCAGAGATAGCCTTGACTGGGTCCCTGGGTCTGGGCCGTCGCCGCTCCCCTCTCTCGACAAACATGCTCAGGTGAGTTCATCAACAGGATGCACATTAAACAAAATGAATGAGATGTTAAACAGTATGGGAAATAGAAGTAACTAGTGTTGTTCACACCTTTTACTCTGATATCGCCAGGGTGACCACTGGAATGAGTTGACCCCCAGTGAGGACATCATGAGCAAAGAGTTCATCCTTTATGTTGTTGTAGCAACAACCTCTCTCCTTTTCATCAGCCTCGTTGGCTTCCTGGTCTACAGGAGGTGCTCTACCAGCAAATTGGCTCTGACCAACGTCATCGCCCTGGACCTGGAGGAGCTCCAAGATCTCCAGGACCTCCAGGACCCAGAGAGCAGCACTGACTTCCTGTCCTCACTGGCCTTGCACAGAGACCAGATCCCCAGCTGCAGCTCTGAGACAGACATGTCTGACGGAGTCTTCCTCATGGTCTACCTGCCAACACCCTATGAGGAGACCCTCACTAAGTTAGCCCGGGCTGCTAGCATCCGAAGCTCCAGAGGTGTGGATCGATCTGCTAGTGTCCGAAGCTCCAGAGGTGTGGATCGATCTGCTAGTGTCCGAAGATCCAGAGGTGTTGATCGAGCTTCTAGTGTCCAAAGCTCCAGAGGTGTTGATCGAGCTGAAGGTACTAGAACCTCCAGAGGTTTGAATCGAGCTGCCACTGTCAGAAACTCGAGAGATGTGGATCCCCCTAAGATAGACCGATCTGCCTCCGTCAGAAGCTCCAGAGGTGCAGATCGAGCTGCCAGCATCAATAGCGCCAAAGGCGTCGATCCACCTGCTGGTCAAGGGAGAACAGATGAAACCCAGACAGATGGAGACCCAGTGAAGGAACAGTCCACGGACTAAGGGCAGGATTCAATCGGATAGCTCCTTTCTGGCAATGTACAATTTTTAGCAAATGTTAACGTGGTCGCGATGCAGATCTTCCGCGGTCCGGATTACATCCTGGCCAATATCAAAATAACAATATTTGTTTGTGAGAGGACGAAGGAGCATCCATCTCTGGATCTTCATTCATTCATTTCTTTCTGCCAGGAACTGAAACCATAGAGCAGCTTCTCTTTGTAATTGTAAAATGTACCTTTGTAGCCTGGTGGAAAAGTCTGTTTGTGCTCTTGCTAACTCCTCTCTGTATTCCTTCATTGTCATACTAAACATGTATGGCATGATTGAAGAGTTGGCAACAGCACATACAGTATGAGACCAGGATTTCTCCTAGGCTATGTGTCGTACAGCATATTGTGCAGTTTTTCATGATATAGTGTTAAGCAATGCATGGAGGTCACTGGTCAGAATTACTCAGAATAAGCCGATCAAGATGGTACTGTTACTGTGTGTTTCATACTGTTTAACGTCTGTCTGAGGAACTTCTGATGGTTGCAGGACTGGCTATAAATATATTTCTTCTGTCATCTGGTCATGTTTAAAAAAGGATAGAACATATCTTGCTATTCTTATTTATATTTTTATTACTCATATATATCATTATTATAAGACTATATTGTTTATAATGTAATTACTCCCTTCCTGGACTGCACATAGTAAGCTGTATACCTATAAATATAATAATCATGATCAAGGAAAATGAAATACCAAATGTAAATATGAGTGGTCTTTTTTCAATATTTCTTTAAATAGTTTTCATTAACTGAAGAAAAGTGATATTTGATAGTCCAAATATACAAATGTATCAAGTACCATGTACAATTAATTGTAAACACATTAAACTCTATTTTGACATTTAATATTGTTTTTGCGTATAAATTTTTTCTACTACAAATAAATACTTTTGTGACGGCCCTCAAAAACGCTGCACACTTTGAGAAGAACAAGGCCATCTGAGGCACATTATGTGGCAGCACAGGGTCAATGCAGGGTAGAGGCAGATAATGTGAACTTACATTGTTTTACCTTTTCTATGAGTTGGACCCTAGATGGAGCGGCCAGTGAGCTATCGAGACACCCAGCTGAACCCTAGGATGGAGGGGCCAGTGAGCTATCGAGACACCCATACTGTCATCACTGATGCAGCATCTGTGTGTTGGGAGTTTGTGGAGAGGTCCGCTTCTCCACTGTGGCCTTTGTCACACCTAGACTAGAGGCGAAGACATGCACACAGTTTGCAGAGAGGAAATGCATGCCTCTTAAGAGGCAACAGGAGTGAAAGAGGTAGAGAAGGACATGAGACAGAGGACTAGTTCTCCGCTGTGGCTTTGTGTCAGACTTAGAGACCCAGAACGCACACATACACATTTGTACTGGAGTGAGAGAGAGAGGAGGGCTGGATGAGAGACAGTGAGGTGTGGAAGATTTACTACAGTGCCGTGGTATCTGATGCAGATTGCCATCTGGTGATATGGTAGTAGACTGTATTGCAGTACTCTTATTATTTAGCCCACACATATTTATTTAACTAGGTAAGTCAGTTAAGAAGAAATTCTTATTTACAATGACAGCCTACCAAAAGGCATAACACTGTACAGAAATTCAATCATTATTTATTCAGCACACAACCAATCATCTTTTAAATAATTATGAATAGATCCACCATTGAGCACAAAAACACTTGTTACAGAATATTTTACATAGAAATAACTAATCTGTCAGACAGACCATGCCTGACAACATGATCCAATAAGAAAAACATAGAACATTTAAAGGCTGTGGACATTGTGAACTGAAGTCAAGGGTGTGTGAAAGAATCAATGATTTGACGACAGGATCATGTCATCATTTCAAGGACATGAAGGGCAAGGCTCCTGTTCTTTTGGTTTACTGATGGTGTCCAAACTCGTGCCTTCATACATGACCTTGTTCTTGATGCCATCCTGGATCAACCTTTGCTGCATACGGAGCTGGGCATTGGTAATTCTACAGTAGAACCTGAGAGGGGCAGCAGAAATAGACCATCAGTGTAAAGGGCTGGTTAATACATAGGGACCTGCATAGGGGTATAGGCTGTATAGGGGTATATGCTTCAAAGGGGTGTAGGCTGTATTGTCTGCAAAGGGGTATAGCCTGTATAGGGGTATAGCCCGTATTGGCTGCCTTGGGGTATAGGCTGTCTTGGGGTATAGGCTACATTGGGGTTGTAGTACTACACAAATAGACGAGAACATCTCGAAAATATGCTGAATAAATATTCTAAAATGAAACAATAATAAAGTGGTCACCCTGCCTGTGTTTTGGTAAAAAGCAGAGGGATGGGCCTGGAGAAAAGTTTCCACTCAAATTCAGACAGAGCAATGGATGCAAGGACAGCAAAAGTATCGTTTTAACCATGTTTTGAGGCTATACAGTGTGTTTACATTGTTTTAGTCCAATGTTTGTAAACAATTGTGTATTTCAAGAATAAGTGGATCTATATCATTAATTTGTAAGTCCAAAAATTGATGTAGCAAATAAGGATTCTCGCTTTTAATGGACATCAACAAGTAGGCTAAGCTTATAAATCATCAACACTGACTTCAAAACCTACCATGATCCCAGCGTGGTAAGCATGAATCCTGCAAAACCTATGTCAAAGGACCGCTTCACTCGACCTGTAAATGACAAATTAAAGGCATGTGTAAGAAATTGAGAAATACTGTGAGAAGCCATAGAGGAAGAGATGGAGAGGATTTACTCTGCCCAAAATCTGTCCTTGTGAGATAAGCCCTTTTTTGTTTGGAGGTCTATGAGAGTGTGTTGAATTTCATGAGGCTTATTTAATTGAAAATAAGTTTCATAACGTTTATGCTGTTACAAATGTACTGATATACAGTACCAGTCTAAAGGTTGGACACACCTACTCATTCAAGGTTTTTTATTTATTTTACTATTTTCTACATTGTAGAATAATAGTGAAAACATCAAAACTATGAAAGAACATATGGAATCACATAGTAACCAAAAAAGTGTTTTAGATTCTTCAAATAGCTTGATGACAGCTTTGCACACACTTGGCATTTTACTCAACCAGCTTCACCTGGAATGCTTTTCCAACAGTCTTGAAGGAGTTCCCACATATGCTGAGCACTTGGTTGGCTGCTTTTCCTTCATCTGTGGTCAAACTCATCCCATCTCAATTAGGTTGAGGTCGGGTGATTGTGGATGCCAGGTCATCTGATGCAGCACTCCATCACTCTCCTTCTTGGTCAAATAGCCCTTACACAGCCTGGAGGTGTGTTGGGTCATTGCCCTGTTAAAAAACAAATGAAGTGAGACTAAGTGCAAACCAGATGGAATGGTATGTCGCTGCAGAAGGCTGTGGTAGACATGCTGGTTAAGTGTGCCTTGAATTCTAAATAAATCACTGACAGTGTCACCAGCAAAGCACCCCCCACACCATCACACCTCCATGCTTCATGGTGGGAACTACACATGCAGAGATCTGTTCACCTACTCGGCATCTCACAAAGACACGGGGGTTGGAACCAAAAATCTCACATTTGGACACAGCAGACCAAAGGACAGATTTCCACCGGTATAATGTCCATTGCCCGTGTTTCTTCGACGCAAGGAAGTCTCTTCTTATTGGTGTCCTTTAGTAGTGGTTTCTTTGCAGCAATTTGACCATAAAGGCCTGATTCATGCAGTCTCCTCTGAACAGTTGATGTTGAGATGTGTCTGTCACTTGAACTATGTGAAGCATTATTTGGGCTGCAATCTGAGGTGCAGTTAACTCTAATGAACTTATCCTCTGCAGCAGAAGTAACTCTGGGTCTTCCTTTCCAGTGGCAGTCCTCATGAGAGCCAGTTTCATCATAGCGCTTGATGGTTTTTGCGACTGCACTTGAAGAAACTTTCAAAGTTCTTGAAATGCTCTGGATTGACTGACGTTCATGTCTTAAAGTAATGATGCACTGTCGTTTCTCTTTGCTTATTTGAGTTGTTCTTGCCATAATATGGACTTGGTCTTTTACCAAATAGGGCTATCTTCTGTATACCAACCCTACTTTGTCACAACACAACTGATTGGCACATTAAAAAGGAAAGAAATTCCACAAATTAACTTCTGACAAGGCACACCTGTTAATTGAAATTCATTCCAGGTGACTACCTCAAGAAGCTGGTTGATTGAATGCCAAGAGTGTGCAAAGCTGTCATCAAGGCAAAGGGTGGCTACTTTGAAGAAACTCAAATATAAAATATATTTTTATTTGTTTAACACTTTTTTGGTTACTACATGATTCCATGTGTTATTTCATAGTTTTGATGTCTTCACTATTATTCTAAAATGTAGAAAATTGTAAAAATAAAGAAAAACCCTTGAATGAGTAGGCGTGTCCAAACTTTTGACTGGTACTGTCTGTGGATGCATGAGGCAACTTTCATTGTTAGAGCAGTCACTCAGCTATCTTGTCAATATAATATATAATTTATGGAGAAACCTATGACAGAAGTAATAGAATATTCTTAATAGTCTCAGATTAATGGACAGTAGATTAGATTTCACCCAAACGAATCGCTCAAGACAGAGTTACATGTATCTGGCACAAGATTAGGTTATGGGTTCAGAGATTACACTCAAACAAACAAATCATTGATGACAGTGAATCTGCAGGGAATGCAAACTTACTTGTGGCCAAAAAGTGCAAAAGGCCAGCAGCCAGTGATCCCCCAGATCCATGTAGAAGAGCCTCTCTGGCACAAGGTGTGTTCTGAACGTCCAGAATACCCAGCACCTTGAACCCCTAAGTGGCATACGGTATATGAAACACATTATGGGAGATGAAACTACACAGAGAATTACTGAGATACAAGATATACAATTAAATCACGGTTGTTTCAAGCATCACATGATATTACATTCATAATGTTAGCTAGCAGACACGAAAGAGGGGGAGCAAGCTAGTTTAAAAGTTAATGAAGAAACACATTTAACATTAATCAGCTATAGCACACTACCGTTAGCTAGCTACCTACTTAAGCAACCTAGACAACTACTGTAGCGACATCACCATCAATAATATTATTGACCTTCAACAACTGAGTTGCTGCTAGTTAGCTAGCTAGCTAAGTTAGCATTGTCACAGACAATGTTTTCTGAATTACATTGTCTAGGACACTTACCTTCTTTTTGTCACTCTCCTCTTCACCGGCCATTATGGCATTAGATTGACCCTGTTATGAAGAAATTACCTTCAGCATCGCCTGTATTTAATTTCGCAATAACACTAAACACTGAGCATGCGTACTAGCAGGTTCGTTAGATATTAACCCACGAGTTGATAAAAGGAAACAGTGGTCAAAAGCTTTTGTGTTCCGGGAAGATTTTCTCCAAGTATTGCTGACACAGAATTATTTATTTAAAAATAAGATTTCAAAAATGTATTTGATATATTGAACGTTTTTTTTATATGTCATAATTCTTTCAAACTTATATAGCATGTTTTACCAAAACCTTGAGCAGTATCCAACAGTGGGCTATACACACAATAACTAAAATGTCTACCCCAATTGTCCCAATGAACAAGTGTGTGATTAATATGGTTAATTCTGTCATCGAAATTCTCTCTCAACAAAATGTACTTGCTTGGACCTTGATAACATGTGCAGCATTAACATCAAAACATGTCCTTGTGTACAGCAGGGATCTAAATCTATGACAATTATGTCACTCTGACCCTATAAAGCCATCAACTCAAGGGATTAGGGTGTCTAATGAATGAATATTTTGATGCAATGTCATCGTCCACATGCAGAAGTCTAAAAACTGTGCAAAGTAGGGGTCAGGAGGAAGTAATTGTGTCAAAGTAATCCATTCTGTTACCAACATGGGATTCTATTCAAGGTTGTTGTGAAGGGGGAGAAATCATGAGCTGAGCATCCAACCCTGGATACTAGCCTCCTCCACTGTATAAATGCCCAAACACACTGCCTATCAGGACACAACTTTCTGCTGCCTGCTGAACCCTTTGAGTCCTTCAGGTAAACCTATCTATATTGATCAGACTTCTATTATTGTTATATATAGTTATTACAACATTAATTTGTGAATAATAAGCAATTTACACTCTGTACCATTTCTAATGCCAGAGAAGATCATTTGTTTTCACTTAGGCTCTCTTTCAAGATGTTAGGTCTTCATGTAGGCACCTTGATCTCCCTGTTCCTGTGCATCCTCCTGGAACCCGTTGAGGGGTCTCTCATGCAGCCCTGTCAGCCCATCAACCAGACTGTGTCTCTGGAGAAGGAAGGCTGCCCAACGTGCTTAGTCATTCAAACCCCTATCTGCAGTGGCCACTGCGTCACCAAGGTACAATGTATACAGTGGTTTAGTATCATCTGTATGTACTATGCAGGGGTTAGTATTATCTTATTTAGCTAGGCCTTAACTTTCTTAAATTGACACTGTGTTCTTCATAATTGTGTATCAAATTCTAGAAACAGAACCCCTAATGCGTAAAAACATTTGAAAACATTGATCTACATTTACCTTTTCTCGTGTTATTTACCAGGAGCCGGTTTTCAAGAGCCCATTTTCCACCGTGTACCAGCATGTGTGCACCTACCGAGACGTCCGCTATGAAACGATCCGCCTACCTGACTGTCCCCCTTGGGTGGACCCTCATGTCACCTACCCTGTGGCTCTGAGCTGTGACTGCAGCCTCTGTAACATGGACACTTCTGACTGTACCATCGAGAGCCTGCAGCCAGACTTCTGCATTACCCAAAGAGTACTAACGGATGGTGACACGTGGTGACATGTCAGCCAACATGCCTGCCTATGTAATGACATGTCATATTACACCCGCACATGTAATGACATGTTATGTCAGCCCAATGTATGGTGAATTCAAGCTGAACTCAAATTTCATAGACATACAAGCCCATGTCTGTAGTATCTATGTGAATGTACTTGTACTCATGTTGGGATCTGAATAAACTGGCTCTAACTCTGACCACTTTTAGTGTCCTTTTTTTAGAGGGACTCCGGGAGAGAATGGGAACAAAAGAGAAAGAGCAATCTCAAATATCCACAGTATCAACTTATTGAAGGAAAGAAGTCCATATTTTTCTGAAAAGCTGCAATACAAGCCAAACAAAGACAGTGCAATGCACAATAGGGCTGTGTACAATTCACTATGTTACACATTGTATATTAACAAGCAAGGCATGTACTCTTCACATTCTAACTACAACAACAAAAGTAAAGTAGGTTTATTTTTATTTTAACCCCCCTTTTTCCTCCCCAATTTCGTGATATCCAATTGCGATCTTGTCTCATCGCTGCAACTCCAACAGGCTTGGGAGAGGCAAAGGTCGAGTCATGCATCCTCCGAAACATGACCCGCCAAACCGCACTTCTTAACACCCGCCCACTTAACCCAGAAGCCAGCTGCACCAATGTGTCGGATGAAACACCGTTCACTGATAACCGAAGTCAGCCTACAGGCACCCAAAGTCAGCCTGCAGACACCCAAAGTCAGCCTGCAGGCGCCCGGGCCACCACAAGGAGTCGCTAGAGCGTGATGAGCAAAGTAAATCCCCCCCTGGCCAAACCCTCTCCTAACCCGGACGACACTGGGCCAATTGTGTGCCGCCTTGGGACTCCCAGTCACGGCCAGTTATGACACAGCCTGGAATCAAACCCAGGTCTGTAGTGACACCTAAAGCACTGCGATGCAGTGCCTAAGACCACTGCGCCACTCGGGAGGCCCGTAAGGTATAATTTTAACAAAGAAAAGAACAAGGCCACACACTGTTAAAGCTCCCAATTCACTGCTTTATTGACAACGTTTTGATCCGATAATTTTAACAAGGAGTTGATAGGAGTTATACATAGTGAATCATACAGCTACAGTCCATTATCCTGGACCTGTCCTACCTGGAGCTTACTACTCCAGTATCAGTCATGGTCATAGTGTTTGTGACCTGACTCTGCTCCTGGTCACCTATGAGCTTGTTGAAGCAGGGGAAGGCCAGAAGAGTGTCCTTAGCTCCCTTTCTCATGAACACATAGAGTAGAGGATCCACAAGGGGGCTGATTCTCTCGAGGATTGTCCCAATCACCACATTGTCTTTGCCTGTTACCCCTGATATCAGAGTTTGTATAATGAGGGGTAGGAACAGGACTGTGTAATTGCCCAGCACAAGGGCCAGGGTACCAATAATCCGTCTCTGTTCGACGGCTGGCACAGCGATGGAGACGGACAGAGCTTTCAACGTGCCCACAAGGAAAAATACAAGCAGTGGAAAGGGTATGAGGAGGTTAACTGCAAGCACAATACGTGAAATGTAAAAAGTCGGTGCGAGGTAAAACATGGAGATTTGGATGAAAGGAAAGACCCAGATAATGGAGGACACTATGAGCGAGTATTTGATGTTACGGTGAAAACGGTACCAGAGAGGAAATGCAATCACAAGATATCTCTCGAGAGCAACGCATACCATGAAACCAATGCTTGCACTGATACCAAAGAATTCAATCATAATTACTATCAATTTCCAGGTACCAGACAGCATGATTGGCCTCATGCAAATCTGAATGAGATCTGCAATAAGAAGGTTGATAACATAGACTGGAGCGATGTGATCAGCTCTGATCAGGAAGTACATAGCATAAATGGACAGACAGATCAGAGGAAAACCAATGGAGAATGTTGTCCACTGTACAACGGTTTCAATGAGGCTCCAATTTGATGTGATGTTGTCCGAAATATTGTAGAGGCTTGCTTCCATCCTTGATGGTGCTTGTTGTTGCAGGAACTAGTGAATGGCAGGGTTCTTCTGATTCCAAGTTCAAGGTCCTTAATATTTTCCTGCTGCGTCTACACTAAGAAAAAAAGTGAAATAGGTGGTGTTAAACATTATACTCTATAACATCTAAGATCCCTGTCATGATTCTTTAAAATAGGTCCAGTTTTGAGCTGCAGTTTGCATCTTTACTTAAAATGTAAAAGCATTTCTCTTCAAAAGAAACAGGAAGTATGCTCAATATAGTTCTACGTTCTGCATATGTTTTGTAAAACTGAACATGTAATACAAAATGACCTGTCAAAGTGCAATGTCTATAGACATTAACATTCTTGTATAAAATGTTAGGAGACCTTAAATGTCTCTCTTTATGCAATTAACTAATCATTTGAACCATTACAATTTTTTAAATGAATATCATATAATAGAAAAAACGAAGAAAAACTAAGTCATCACTGCACATTTCAGTGCTTAACATGTGTAGCACAAGCAAAGTTCAAATAGCCCTTTAGCAACCATGTGAAATCTACAGTATGGTCTTACCTGGAGGTTAATTTAGATTCATTGGCGTTTGTCTTGTAGCTCCTATCAAATCAACAAATTATCAGGAAGTGTAAATGCAAGTTAGAAACATGCAAAAAAATTGTCCAGTAAGTTTTCTTTTTTTTTTTTACGGCACAGATACTCACAAATACTCACAGTGCACACCCAGTGACAATACAGTATGTACGTCTGAGCCTTAAATACTGTGGGACAGGAAGTCCACCACTCAAGGATGTCAAAAGTCATTGCACAATTTGTGTGACTATAGCATTTGTCAGTCTTCGATAGCTGATTGGCCAGGGAGATCATATGACATTACTAATAGTGGTTAAAAGACCCCGGACCTAATCCATTCCACACTAAGTTTCTACTTCACTGTATTTCATAATGACAACAGGAATATTACATCTGACCTATAACATAATACACTTCATGCACACATCTTATAATACGCATACACCATTTTGTGTGAAGAAGCTGTTCGTTTTATATTCACAGACTTGATGTGCTGTAGTATAGGCAGCTACTTGAGAATAAAAAAAACTAACTTACTAGTGATACTCCATACTTTTATAGGTCAGTCACAATGTCTAGGTCCATCAGACATAAGACCAATATGTTGAGACAATGATGAAGCGTGAGAACAGTCCGCCACCACACACACACACAAACGCAACAAACTAAATATTGTGCAAATACTTCAGAAAAATGACTTCCTTGTTGAAATTGTGGGCCCACATACAGTACCAGTCAAAAGTTCAGACAACTACTCATTCAGGGTTTTTCTTCATTTTTACTATTTTCTACATTGTAGAATAATATGGAAGACATAAAAACTATGAAAGAACACTTATCGAATCATGTAGTAACCAAAGAAAAAAGGTGTTAAATCTAAATATATTTTATATTTGAGATTCTTCCTAGTAGCCACCCTTTGCCTTGATGACAGCTTTGCACACTTGGCATTCTCTCAACCAGCTTCATGAGGTAGTCACCTGGACCGAATTTCAATTGACAGGTGTGCCTTGTTAAAAGTTAATTTGTCAAATGTCTTTCCTTCTTAATATGTATGAGCCAATCAGTTGTGTTGTGACAAGTTAGGGGTGGTATAGCCCTATTTGGTTAAATACCAAGTCCATATTATGGCAAGAACAGCTCAAATAAGCAAAGAGAAACGACAGACCACCATTACTTTAAGACGTGAAGGTCAGTCAATACGGAACATTTCAAGAACTTTGAAAGTTTCTTCAAGTGCAGTCGCAAAAATCATCCAAGCACTTTGATGAAACTGGCTCTCATGAGGACCGCCACAGGAAAGGAAGACCCAGAGTTACCTGTGCTGCAGAGGATAAATTCATTAGAGTTACCAGCCTCAGAAATTGCAGCCCAAATAAATGCTTCAGTCAGGCCTTCATGGTCAAATTGCTGCAAAGAAACTACTGAAGGGCACCAATAATAAGAAGTCCTGCTTGGGCCAAGAAACACGAGCAATGGACATTACACCGGTGGAAATCTGTCCTTCGGTCTGATGAGCCCATTTTTTAGATTTTTGATTCCAACCGCTGTGTCTTTGTGAGACGCAGAGTAGGTGATCTCTGCATGTGTGGTTCCCACCGTGAAGCATAGAAGAGGTGTGATGGTGCTTTTCTGGTGACACCATCTGTGGTTTCTTTTAAATTCGTGGCCCTCTTAAATAGCATGGCTACCATAGCATTCTACAGGGAAGTTCATGAGTTCAACCACTCTTGAGTGCTGTTGGTTAGGATGACTGAGCTCCTTTATTAAGATTCATTGATGTGTTATAGGAATGCGTTGAAATGACATCAGTGTCTGTTAGGAGGAACTAGGCCCTGGCTTATAGACTGAGCAAAGTACAAAATGCAAATGGACACTTTTCATTACCATCAGCATAACTCAACTGGAACTTAGGGAAATGTGAGTCTGTATAGCCTCTCTGAAACCGCTTATCTAGCAGTTCTAGGAAGACAAGTGACCATGCTATTCAGCACCAATAAAACATTGAAATAAAAATGCCAAAAGCAAATCAATCTAATTCATAGCATGGACCTGGTACCAGACGCATCATCTACTGTGGGGATCATCCAGGTACAGTAATTGACGTTCACCCATCAACAGCAAGGTAAAACACACTGAGGAGGAACTCACAACGCTCTTTCCATGCGGTTCTCTCCAAAGCTACTTCAGGTAAGGCCATGGATTACATCTGTCTATTTTTGGCAGGGGGAGGCAATACCAAAGGTCTAAATGCTATGGGGATGAATGGAATTCAGGAAACATTTTAAGTATAAAATATCCATGACCACGGGATGGAAGAATGTGAGTAGCCTTTAAGCAACAGTAGCTAGATAGACCATGGTCTTAATAAAGAGGACCAGTAGAGTGACTTAGAAGTGATATTGGGAGAATGCCTATGTGCTGTTTGTAGCCTAGAATGTACTGTCACCGGCATACTAAACCAATATTATTTAAAATGTTGTACACATACTCCTTCTAAATGTATTTAATACATTCTTCCTGTTGCTGTCATTCTAGCGTGTGAAAGATGAGAGGAAGCGGTCACAAAATGACTATACCGGTAAACTAAACACCACGAAAAGATACCATAAAGCACCTCAAATGACAAGAACCCCATGGATAAAAATATGAATATAGGGTCTGTTAACACCACAAACAACACTGACACTACTTTTGACCGTGTCGCTGAGGTCATTGGCTGGATAACCTTTGCCATTGGGCTACCTGCCATTGGATTGGCGCTTTACACAATGAAGAACCTGGTCAAGGGTCCCAACCCTGTTCCTGTCCATGTCATCAGCCTTCTTGTTTCAGACATTTTCAGTTTCATTGGAAGACCACAGGCTGCCACTGGGAGTATCCTATCGGCTGACACTGCTACCCTGATCTTTTATTTTGGCGTCATATCCAACATTACTTTTATGGTTTGCATTGCACAGGAACGACACCTGCTGGTGGCGTACCCACAGTGCTACGGCTGCTGCAGCAAGCTTAAACAGTCCTCCATCATCTCCCTGGCTATGTGGGGAGCGCCCTCCGCTGTACTGGCCCTCGCAGTGTTTAAATACTTGTTCTGGTTTGCAGTGGCCCTTCTCACTCCCTTCCCTTTTCTGTTGTTTTTCTTCCTCGACTCGTGGAGAGTGTTGCTATGTTTCAGGTCAACTTCTACAGCGGAGAAAAAAAGGTCTGTGGGTGTACTAGCGGCAATCCTGACCAATTATACTGTGCTGTTTCTTCCCTTCATTCTGAACATTCTGCTTGAGTCGTTGAAGGAGGAAGTATGCTACTTAGGGCTGATTGCCAATCTGTTGCTGTATCTGAGTCCTCTAGTGGATCCGTTCCTCTACATCTTCATGACTAAGGGCCCCAGAGAGGTAGTGGAGTCCTTTCTTTGCTGTAAAAATAACCTGAGCAGGCAGCCAGAGGAGACACGGACTGTGGTTACTCTGTCAGAGACGGTCACTGAGACCCGCCTTTAACACTGACTATAAATTCAGAATTCTTCAATTCTGTCAATAATCATCCTCTCCTGTTACAATGGTGCTTAGGAATAATTTTTAAAAGGTTGTTTGACTTTGATAGATCAATTTCAATAAATTCATCCTCATCATTCAATAAACTGATGCTACAGAGAGCACTGTTCATAGAGATATTTTTCATTTGAGCTCCACAGAGCAATGTGTTCACTACGCCACTAGGGGTCATCACACCTCAGAGGTGTAACAGAAACAGGACTTCCAGAGGAAAAGGCCATCATGACATATATCTGCAGTGTGTCACTCACGTCACCACCACAGAGTAGATCTAGGGGACTTGGTCCTTTGGTGCCTTGGCTGGTGATGAGAGGTGGAAACATTTCAACACTGAGATCTGAATGAAAACAGTTGACACTGCCGGCAACTGATCAAGGACCTGGTGGTCTGACAATCTAAGCTACCTCATTCCAAATGGAGAATTCTGGCTAACAGGATTGCATATCTAGCGTCAAAAAGGTACAGTGAGTAAATATTAAGTATTACATTTAGTAGTTAGCTCTATGGCTTTTGAGTTATGAAGGACAGCTCACTTTTCCAGAACTTCTACATTTGACAAAGTTCCATGAACATCCACATTGAGGTATCACATCCTGAGTAGGTTGGTCAGTTTCACAGAACATTTATCATCTTGAAAGAAAATACAGTAAGCTTGAATCTAGTTTTTTTTTTGTCATGAATGGTGGGAAAATCTAGTGTCTCTTTGCTAACATTAATCAGTCTGGAGCCTTCATATACTGTGGGAAAATATCCTGTTTGGGCAACAACTGCTACTTCAACAGGAAAACTCCTGTTAATACAAGTTGAGTGTTGTTCAATAGCCATAGGTAGGAGCCAAGTACAATCCCAAACAATGGAGGCCAATCAGATTTCCATCACAGAGATGTTATTGCAGTCAAGTGCAACAGCAGCAGCCCAGATGGAGGAGGAAGTCTGCATACAAATAGGCTGACTCCCTCCTGGCTATTAGAAATGGAATTAAGCTATACTGACATCAGCACCATGCTCAGTAGGGAGAATACGTTTAGAACTCATTAAAACAACTATCTACGTCATATATCTTTCTTTAATAACTTTAAAACGGGATACAAATCTTTTCAGTTACACAGAAGACTCTAAAAACTGTGGAAAACATCTAAAGTTAGTTATTCTAGGTTAAGAAGGAGTCCGCTGCTTTACAAAGAGAGAAACAGGTCAACTATAGAGAAACAGTGCAGAGCTCAACGAGCAGGTACAGTAAAAATCTTCAGGCACAGCTGCCACGGGGGTAGACATCAGCTGTGTGTGTTGTAAGAAAAGTGTGGAGGAGTTTGGCCCAGGTGGTAGCTTCTCGGTAATCGTAAAACACACTCAAATCATACACACAAACAGGTTGTAAACAAAATAGGATTAAAAATGCTATATAGAGTGATGACTAAAGCGTCAGAAAAGCAAAAGAAGCAAAACATATAAAATATTTTTTTTTAGTCCTGAGTATATAAAATAAAGGCCAAGAAAATGAAGAAATTACACAAAACATGATCTGAATGTTGTTTTTCTATGTGTAAAACAACAGTACTCTGAGCCTGTAGCCATTACCTCAAGTCTGCCAGTCAAGTCAGTGTAGGCGGGGCTTCAATGCAGCTGGTGGATGGCAAGTCTCATCAGGAGCGCAGTAGGCAGGGGCGGTGGGAAAGGGGTTGGTTGGGTTTGGGGTAGTGTCTATTGGCAGAGTGGTGTACAGTACAGTAAGCCTGTCCATGTGGGGGAGCCCTGCCGGAGCCTGTCACTGAAGGCGATGGTGAACCCTGAGACTAGTCCTATCGGCGTGGCTGATGTCGGGGAACTCTGGGCAGCCTGGAGGGGGAAGGAGAGGAGAGGGAGGGGGAAGGCATGGAGCTCATGGAGGCTAGAGAGGCGGAGGCGTCCTCTGCCTCCTCCAGCTCTCCCTGGAGCTCCTGGCTGACGCTGGACTGCAGGGCGGCCGGGGTCAGCCACTCCTTAGGAAGGCAGCTCTGCAGGAAGGGCACACAGGAGCTGAAGTAGGCCAGCCGGTTCACCCAGCGCGGGATCTCCCTGCCACACAGGATCTGATGGACAGACAGGAAGAGTGCAGAATAGAACAGTGAAACATGCAGCACTGATACTAGAGTGCTAGAACTTACTGGAAATGGATCTGCAGATACTGTAGCAGTAAGGTATTTGGCCCTACTAAGCAGGATAGAGCTAATGGTCCTTGAGGTATTAGAATGAACTGCACTAGACTGTATTCAATTGGACCCTTATTCATCTGATGGACTGGGTGCTATTTCAATGTGAAAATAGTGTGGCTGTATTGTCTTGCTAAGTACGGACATCATTACAATGTAATGACTTCATTAATGGCCACTAGCCAGGACCATTACTTTTATCACTCCAGTGAACGGAAGAGACTCTGACAAAGACATCTGTGTTGAATTGTTATCTGTCCCCTATCAGTTCTCTAACACCTATGACATTCTTAGAATTTCTCACTTTACAATACAAATATGTTTCCTGTGAAAATAGTGCAACCATAAAACCAATCTTTTCAAACCTTGTGGTCCAAAGCGAACACCAAACAACTGACCCAGTCAATGCAGAGAAACACAAATTGCCCTTTCTTTCAAAGCAGTATTAGCTGTAGATTTTTATCTTTAGTCCTCCTGACGTCAAATTGAATTATTCAATTTTGGAAAAACCCGGTCTTGGATGGGAAAAGCCTCTGGCTGTGAAAAACAAGCCAAGTGTGATAACAGCAGCAGCACTGAGGCAGAGAAGAGAAGGAGGAGAATCATCACCACTGCCTCATTCTGGAGGCCCTGACCTGATGGGATGGAGCTATAAAATAGCCTTAACGCCACAAACAAGCCTGCTGTGACAGGCTTCAATTGTGCGTGGGTTAACATCCTTGTGAGCAGTGACATTCATGTTCTCAACTGCACAATGTGATTGAGGTTGTTAGTCTTTGCCTACATTTCACATGAAAAGGCAAGACATTTCTATTGAGGCTTGATGTAGGCTGCCAATGACAGACATCCATATGTCTACATAGGCTACCCATGAGAACTAGGCCACCAATCAGTCGACTGACTGTCCGCGGTTGAGTAATCAGTTTCAGTCGGAATGCTGTGTTCTCCCATACAGGCTCCTCATTTTTGCAAAATATCACCTAAAATAGACCACATAGAGAAAAAGACAATTACAGGCTGCAGTTCTGGATGTAGGACTTCAGTACAGAAACCTAACAGGTCTGAAATAAATAACCGTCACACCTAGAGCTGGGGATCTGTGATGGACTTTGCAGAGCTAATCCCATTCCAAGTTCTCTCTCACAGATTCCTTCACTACGGAGCAAACGTGCATAATCCCAGGAGCAAATCAGGCTGGCAGAAAATGAAACTGTCAAACAGATACTTCCCACACAACAAGGAAGGGATAGAAGCGCTGTATGCCTGAGGCAGACCGGGGGAGGACATTCCCATTCTATTCCTAAACAATTCTATCATCCAATAGGGAGATGACTCTACAACAAGAGTACATATCTAGGCTATGCATAGATACATCTTGAAAAATGATTTGCTTACATTAAACACAACTATTTTGGGGGTGGGAATCGCAAATGACTAGAAACAACGCTCTGACTCAGTCTACACAATATAGTCATACATTGAGTCATACTAGACGTGTGTAGTTGTAGAAGTGTTAACAAGACAATGAGGTAAATTAGTGTTTCAACACTTCAGGAGGAGGAGGAAGAGGTGCTGGTTTCACTGTAAATATGTTGTTATCCAGAGTGTCATCAGGCCCACTTCATTTGCCTTTCAAATGCAGAGACATTATCAGTGTCAGAGACATCAAAGACTATCTGGAGTATTAGTCACCTCCCTCTTCACCATCCCCAGGAAACACACTCACACATACTTCACAGCTCAAGATGGCCCCTAATAGACAGAAACCACCACAAAAGTGAATGTCCACTGCATTAGTGCAGTGTTTCATTATAAGGATGGGAATCAACAAGACCAAGGGGTGTAAAAGGCAGAATGCTCGGTAAGAATAGACAATTAGCCTAACTTCCTCTCTCTAGAACAGTTTGGGTCGATGACACTGGGTTCTTTGAGGAAATCATTTAACTTCTTTGGGAGCAGCGCACGAGGTGACCGTTTTGGAGTGCCTGGCGTGCCCAAAGTAAAATGCCTCCCATTCAGGCCCAGAAAATAGGATATGCACATGGAAAAAGTGGTTTTGACACATTGCCTCATTTGGAACCCCTCCCTTATGAAAATGCCCATATAAGGTCATATGAATGCAGTACCTATTGCTTCCTCTGGATGTCAACAGTCTCGAGAAAGTGTTCTGATTCTTTTTAGGTGCTTTTAGATTGTAAACGAAGACGAATAAGGAAGTGGCCACACAGATGTCAATAGAAGTAAATGCGCGTTCTAGGCTGGCACGCTCTGTGGTTTTTTCCTTTCTTATCGCCCAGTTTATATTCCGGTTGAAATATTATAATATTTATACATAAAAGTGTTCCTAAGGATACATTTACAATTATGTTTGATTGTTCTTGGACAAGTTTATAGGTATAAATTGAACGAGTTCTCTTCACGTTTCAATGGAGTAGTAAACGCTATATTTTCTCATTATAACGCGCCAACCAAACAGAGATTTATGGATATAATACATTACTTTTTCTAACAAAAGAACCATGGATTGTCTTCGTTGGACACTTGGAAAGCCCTCAGCAGAAGTTCTTCAAAATGTAATTGATTTGTTTTCTCTGTGAAATGTGTTGTGTGAACCGTGAAGGCTTATGAATTTATGGTAATGGGAAAAATATGTTAGGCGCTACCCTCAAACAATCAAATGTGGCGCTTTCGCCGTGAAGCCTTTTTGAAATCTGACAACGCTGTGATATTGCCAAGAAGCAGAGCTTTTGATGACTATGAAACACTTGTATATTGATGAATGTTTAATAATTCAACTTTTGGATTTTGAATTTGGCGCCTTGCATTTCACCGGGTAGTGTCGGGAGTGCGCCCCACCACTCCGTAAGAAGTTAACTATGCAAGGAATTCTACTCAGTCACATTGTAAAATAGCGTAGAGCAAATGGTATGGTGAGCTTCATTTCTCTTCCAAGGAAAATGTTACTTTAGTAAGCATGAGACCAAAGCCCAGAGAATCGAAGAGTCCCCGTCTCCAGGTGTAACCTGAACCTGTGCATTCTGTGAGCATGAATGAGTGTGTCTGTAGGTGTTTGATAGTAGGTGTGTGTGTCGTATTTGCATATGTAGGTGTATGTCAGGAGGAGTTTCTGTCAGTGGTGTATGACAGGCCTGGCAGCTGGGGCAGTGTGTCTGGGCTTGTGGCAGAGCTCTCTAATCCCTGTCTGCCACACAGATGCTGGGTGTAATCATACTCATTATTCACCCGCTCCACCAATCTGCTCTAACACTGTACTTATAAACGCATATTGCTTGACTTCTACTCAATGCACTGAACTAACACAGGTTGAGATATTTGTCATCTGTCCCGTGGGGTGTGGGGGATTCTCCTTCTCTGCTCTTTGTGAGACTGTGCTAGGCTGGACCTGGCAGGTTCAACGTCAGGGCAAAGTGGCACTACATCCAGGCACCCTGACCTAGAATGCTCTAGCCCAGCCATGGGCAGACAAGAGGAGAGCTGGGGGGGAATGCTTGTCTTATGTGGACCACTGTGACGCACCCTGGACAACGCAGGGATATAAGCCTTTGTCTTTCCTTAAGGAGAGCTTGGGCATAAAATATATGTACCTGGGTGGAGAGAGAGAGAGAGAGAGAGAGAGAGAGAGAGAGAGAGAGAGAGAGAGAGAGAGAGAGAGAGAGAGAGAGAGAGGTGTCCCTTACCTCCGACAGGGCTGAGGAGAAGTGGTTACAGTTCTTGTGCATGAGGTGGTAGGCGTTTCCCTTGTACTCTTTCCCCAGTTCCTCCATGATGCGCTCCACATCCTCCTCTGTGAAGTCTGTGCTGCCCAGAACAATGGCCTCTCTGATGCCAGGAACAGGATCAACACAGAGAGGAGAAGGTCACTTACAAGAAAATGTTTTACATTTTACCAATTATAATTCCTACTTGTGAGTATTCAAGATTTTTTTGCAGAGCTCAAGGGCAGTTTTGTGGATGTAAAACGTTGCCTAAGACTTAATAATCTAACCTTTGTCATCTTTTAGATAAAAAATGCTACTGTATGCATGGAATCTACACAACAGACCGGCCCATCTGCGCAATGACTGCACAGGCAGAGTTCACTTCAATTATAGATGAAGTCCTTCATCTTCACAGAAGTGACTCAGCCTAACCAAAATGAGCCGTGGGGGACAAGTGGACCACAGTGTCAGCCACTATAGTATCTTTGGAGCATTGCTGTACAAAGACAGGAGCAGCCTCATCACTCAACAACCACCATCATCTGAAGATCAGAATCTCCTTCATTCACCAAGGACATTTAAACACTCTGAATTGTACTTGGTGATATGGTGCTGCTCGTGAAAGACAACATTTAGAGACAGAATACAGACAGGAGTTTAGATACATTATATACAAATAAGTAGAGTGCACATAGAACTAAATAGATAAAGGTAAGTTAGGCAAAAGATACATGGAAATGCATGCTGGAGGCATTATGTGAGGGAGGGCATGACAATAGTAAGGCAACCCCTGGAAATGATTCCATAGTAGATACCTCAAGTTCCTTTTTAAGTAGAACGCCAAAACAATTGCGTCATCCAACCAACATTACTGTTGAGTTTATAGTCTCTCCCAGTAGTATCCTCCTATAGCAGATAAACAAACACAAAGCTTATTTAGAACATGTTCTACTCATTGGCATCAGTAGCAGAGACACTGTTTATATACACCTTAGCCAAATACATTTAAACTCAAGTTTTTCACAATTCCTGACATTTAATCTTAGTAAAAATTCCCTGTCTTAGGTCAGTTAGGATCACCACTTTATTTTAAGAATGTGAAATGTCAGAATAATAGTAGAGAAAATTATTTATTTCAGCTTTAATTTCTTTCATCACATTCCCAGTGGGTCAGAAGTTTACATACACTCAATTAGTGTTTGGTAGCATTGCCTTTAAATTGTTTAACTTTAAATTCCTCCTGACAGAGTTGGTGTAACTGAGTCAGGTTTGTAGGCCTCCTTGCTCGCACACACTTTTTCAGTTCTGCCCACAAATCTTCTATGGGTTTGAGGTCAGGGCTTTGTGATGGCCACTCCAATACCTTGACTTTGTTGTCCTTAAGCCATTTTGCCACAAATTTGGAAGTATGCTTGGGATCATTGTCCATTTGGAAAAATCATTTGCGACCAAGCTTTAACTTCCTGACTGATGTCTTGAGATGTTGCTTCAATATATCCACATAATTTTCCTTCCTCATGATGCCATCTATTCTCCTGCAGCAAAGCAACCCTACAACATGATGCCACCCCCGTGCTTCACGGTTGGAATGGTGTTCTTCGGCTTGCAAGCCTCCCCCTTTTTCCTCCAAACATAACAATGGTCATCATGGCCAAACAGTTCAATTTTTGTTTCATCAGACCAAAGGACATTTCGCCAAAAAGTACAATAGTTGTCCTCATGTGCAGTTGCAAACCGTAGCCTGGCTTTTTTATGGCGGTTTTGGAGCAGTGGCTTCTTCCTTGTTGAGCGGCCTTTCAGGTTATGTCGATATAGGATTTGTTTTACTGTGGATATAGATACTTTTGTACCCGTTTCCTCCAGCATCTTCACAAGGTCCTTTGCGGTTGTTCTAGGATTGATTTGAACTTTTCCCACCAAAGTAAGTTCAACTCTAGGAGACAGAACGTGTCTCCTTCCTGAGCGGTATGACGGCTGCGTGGTCCCATGGTGTTTATACTTGCGTACTATTGTTTGTACAGATGAACGTGGTACCTTCAGGCGTTTGGAAATTGTGTTATTTTTCTCTCTTCCTCTCTGCCCGTCTTGTTGTACATGGAACCTGTCTCACATGCATTACATTTTTTTAAACTTAAGGTGTCAGCTAATTTTCTGATTTGCACCACATAAACACAGCCATTTTCACTGGGCAATCTATCTGTTGCTGCCAAGTCATGATTTCCCTGGTTAGCCTTGCAATAATCAAGTGGTGAGACACATAGCCCTCTATGTTTAAAATGTTTCAGGTACACTCCGATAGGTGTCTGAGTCACATGCATTCCGTACCCACTCACAGAGGAACACACAACTTGCATTTCCATTACCTCGGACCCACCTCAGTGTTCACTATTCATGGAGGAAGACCATAGGACCACAGAGATTAGGTACCTCCCCCCACAAAACCCTTTCTCTCTGTTAGAGTGGAACACTTATGGAGAGATGTTTGGAGTGCTGTGACGTGTTAGTACTACAACTTGCTGCAGTTTGGAGGAAGGACACCTTGACCTGTCGAATTCTATCCACCTCCTCTTCGGTGTGGGATATGTGTTCCTACCTCGTCTGCGGGAAGATCTGCAGCCTTTTCAGAGAGTTGGAATAATCACCCGTTAAGTACAGAGGCGAACCTGACGCCTCACCACCTGTGGCATATCGGAATGCTCCAAACACCTGTGGACATTTGTTTTTGCCTTAGCACTACACAGCTGATTCAAATGATCAAGTCATCATCAAGCTGGTACCAAAGTGGTATTTATGTCTAATAATGACATTATCTCCTATTGTTTGTCCTCATGTGTCTGTTTTTCAGCATAAAGTACTCTGTAGCCACTTAGTGTGGACACCAGGTGAGACCACACACACACACACAATAAGTCTCTCTCCTTCACTTCATCCCCTTCTCCCTAAATCCTCTAGGTTATATCAGCTGTGTTGGTGAACCCCTTCCGCATCTGAACTGCCTGACACAGAGGGCACAGCATGATCATAGGTGAGAGGTCACTTGAAGTGACTATGATAGCTGAGGTTCATAGGTTCTGAACTAATATTCATACCAATCTAACATTTTAGGGCCCATACACAGATCGACTACATACTGTAGCTAGCTACACATCCATAGGCATAGTTATTTTGATCCTCCACTACACAATAAGCAAGTAAATAGTTAGCTAGCTATGTTACTTCAGCTGCATTGCACGGCAAATCAACTTACACAATTGTACATTAAATTTGCAGTAAATGCTTTAGCTAGATAGATTATTTACATCCACTGTAAAGGTGGTTTGCTAGTTCTCTCAGGAGTCCTCAAAACATTAAACAACACGAATTACAATGTCGTAACACCAGCTAGCTAGCTGGCTAATGTTAGCTAGTCAACTAACTTGCTAAATAGCAATTTCGTAAATTAACTTTGACAAAGAAATATGCACAATCGTTTGTCTCTACATTAACTAACATATTCCTCTCAATTGTAATGTTTTGCTTGACTCGTTATGACGTTATAATTACTTACATTTGCTTCCACCGTAATATTTTGTCAACAATGTTTGCTGAAGAAAGTCACCAGGGACAGGTGGCTGGCGTCAAATTCGTCATTGGAACCACTCGATATGATTGGTCATATAAAAACCTTGGGACCCAAGTGCATAACGAGTGCTCAAACTCCTCCCTTGTGGTGGTCTGGAGCAATGAAGCTGTGACGCGGGGTACCTAAGTCCTGCGATGTAAACTCGCAACGTTTAAAGGAGTAACCACTGTACTTACATATCCCAACCAGAAGCCATGGATTACAGGCAACATCCGCATCAAGCTAAAGGCTAGAGCTGCCGCTTTTACGGAGTGGGACACTAATCCGGACGCTTATAAGAAATCCCGCTATGCCCTCAGACGAACCATCATAAAAGCAAAGTGTCAATAGAGGATTAAGATTGTATCCTACTACACTGGCTCTGACGCTCGTCGGATGTGGCAGGGCTTGAAAACTATTACGGACTACAAAGGGAACCCCAGACGCGAGCTGCCCAGTGACGGGAGCTGTTCATTGACTACAGCTCAGCGTTCAACACCATAATGCCCACAAAGCTCATCACTAAGCTAAGGACCCTGGGACTAAACACTTCCCTCTGCAACTGGATCCTGAACTTCCTGACGGGCCAACCCCAGGTGGTAAGGGTAGGCAACAACATGTCTGCCACACTGATCCTCAACACTGGGGCCCCTCAGGGGTGTGTACTTAGTCCCCTCCTGTACTCCTTGTTCACCCACGACTGTATGGCCAAACAGGTCAGAGACCTGGCAGTGTGGTGCCAGGACAACAATCTCTCCCTCAATGTGAGTATTGTTATTTTATTGTGTTACTTTTAATAATTCTTTACTATTATTTTTCTTAACTCTTCTTAAACTGCACTGTTGGTTAAGGGCTTTTAAGTAAGCATTTCATGGTAAGGTCTCCACTTGTACTCAGCTCATGTGACAAATAAAGTTTGATTTGATCTAGAGCATAATTTATGCAAACAAGCTACAGAGCCCCACACACAGTACACACAGACTTAACCAGGCACTCACACATACAGTACACATACTTAACCAGTCACTCACGCGCAATCAAAAGTAGCCAGACGCCAACTTGGGGCTTGCATGAATGCATGCACATCGGCAATGACACGCTGTAGAAACACCCCAACTACACCCACCCACACCCACCCGTTCTTCTGTACTCTTATACAGGCAAGTGCATTCATAACATTCTATGTCAGTCCAGCTGGGATTTTCCTCCTCTTCTTCCTCTATCACTATAATTGTAACAATTTGCTTCATTGAACATAGTTGTAAAGGCTAGACACTTCAACACGGCAGAGTGTCCTTTACAAGAAGTCAGTAAATAATGATGACCATTTTAGGGAGCATTATTGTCACAAAATGATTGCAAGATAAAGACAAGAAATAGGCTATGCAGGTTGTCTCTTGAAGAAAAGAAACTGTCAGTAACCATTAGCTATTCATGTGATCCTCAGTGTGGCTTGAAGCAGAAATCCTATGTGACTTCACGGTATTCTCGTGATCCCATGTTCCGCTTAAAACAGAATAAAATAAACTTTACCAATATGAATAGAAATGACCAGTATTCAGAATCCATCACAAGCAGTGAAGAAAGAACACATGTCAGCAACAGTACTGGTTCCACTACAAACAGGTTTAAGGATGTTCTCATGTTTTAGCTCAAGTATTTGGCAACTAACCATACCTTGTTTTTCGAAATACAGCGAGAAACCGCCAGTGCCCTCGATTTAAGCCGTGATACTCACTTGAATTTGAATGTCTCCCCAAGTTCTGTGGCATCCCCTGGCGTTATCTCGAATATCCCTGAAAATGGATATGGGTGTCCTCCATAGGCAAACTCTGAAAGGTCAGAGGTCAGGCCACTGATCAGATCACACAGAGGAAGTCAAAAACACTATACAAAGATTCATAGCACATAACAGTAGTACTAGTAGAGGTCGGTGGGAAATTAACAGGGCTGTGGGGTGGTGTTGCTGTGTTGGAGGTAAGTGTGGGGCTGTGTTGCTCTGTTTGAGATAAGTTGGAGCGGGTGGAGATGAGTGTGGGGCGGGTGGTGTTGCTCTGTTTGAGGTGACTGTGGCAGTGACTGTGGGGCGGGTGGCGGTGACTGTGGGGCGGGTGGCGGTGGTGTTGCTGTGTTTGAGGTGAGTGTGGAGCAGTGATCAAATCAAATCAACTTTATTGGTCACATACAAATATTTAGCAGATGTTATTGCAGTGTAGCGAAATTCTTGTGCTACTAGCTCCAGCAGTGCAGTAATATCTAACAATTCACAAAAATACACACAGATCTAAAAGTAAAAGAATGGAATTGCTGTGTTTGAGGTGAGTGTGGCGCAGGTGGGGTAGTACTGTAGTCGGTTGTGATGGGCTGAGGCAGTCTGAGGAAGCCAAGTCGCACAGATGCGGTAGGTATTTATAGCTCTATCAGTCCGGTGGTAGGTATTTATAGCTCTATCAGTCCGGTGGTAGGTATTTATAGCTCTATCAGTCCGGTGGTAGGTATTTATAGCTCTATCAGTCCGGTGGTAGGTATTTATAGCTCCATCAGTCCGGTGGTAGGTATTTATAGCTCTATCAGTCCGGTGGTAGGTATTTATAGCTCTATCAGTCCGGTGGTAGGTATTTATAGCTCTATCAGTCCGGTGGTAGGTATTTATAGCTCTATCAGTCCGTCTAGCTCTTTCAGTTCGTCTAGCTCCCAGCTCCATGATGAATGCAGTAGATGGGGATCTCCAAAACCCTGTTCCCACCCCTCTGATGTACTCTTCCAGCCTGCTACTAACTCCTGTTCACTAATTGGGCTGCCTGCTGATCTGAACGCTTGTGCTGAATTACAATAACTCATGCACTTTCTCCATGAATGACAGATACACACAGCACATCCATTTCACTGAATGTATAAACGGTGCCAGTTTTGGCAAACTCACGCTCTCATAAAGACAGACACACAGTAAATAATAATAATAAAGTAATGTAAAAGGCAATAATTATGTGCCTAATCCACACCATCTGTTGCTGGGATTGTCAGTCTCCCTGAATCAGCTCAATTAAGGGTAATCAAGCCAGGCATTAGAAATATCCAGGACCATCCTACCATGCAAATGAAGGGGTTGTCATGAGGATATATTTAGACTCAGAGCTTTCTTTTAAAATGCGTAGATGAAAGCAGCTTTTAATAGGCTGAGCTATGAGGTTGAAACCACAGGCGAGACGCTGATTTAACAGATTGAACCACCAGGGTTTTCAACTAAAATAACACTTCCAGTTCTACTTCTTGATCAATAAAGCAGTGGCTGCTGAACACATCCTGGCTGAAGGCCTATCCTCCAAGACACACAGGCTAGACAGAGCAACTGGGAGGCTGATTCTAGAATAAAGAGGTTTTAAAAAGATAGACTCAGAGATATGACAGACGCAGACAGTAAACCAGGTGGTCAATTTCCGCAAGAAGTAAGAGTGTTGAAGCGTGAGGCTCAACTTCTCTGCGATTTTGGTGCTCTGGCTACCACGCTGTAACACCGTGAAACGAACGTGGGCAAATGCGCAGATTCTGTGTGTGACAGCAGTCTTGCATCTTGCTAATCTCAATATCTGTGGTGCAGCTCATAGCAATGCAATTTAGCTGGGTCTATTTCTTTTATTAGAGGAAGAACCCATCTGATCCTGAAAAACAAACAGAAACAGTAAAATGGCAAAAGTGTGTGTCTGGTTTGTAGTGAAGCTGGTAATTAGTTAAAGATTCCTCCAGTTGGGTTGATGTGGCTTGTTTTGTTTTTTTGGGGGCGTGTAAGCATTTATGAGTAACGACGAGTTAGCAGCTACAACTATTTGAAACTCTTCTTACTAGTTTATACTTCCATCCTTATTTTTTTTCTACCACTAACTGTTACAGTCCTGATGTCAAGTACTATTAGTACCATAGTATCGGACTCACTGCCCTCTCTACTTGACAAGGCCTTGCAGACAGAGGAGTTCTACCCAGCAGCACCTGACAGCCCAGCAGTTCACTGGAGTGCCTTGTTGTGTGGTTGAGTTTTGGTCAGTCAGCCCCACCCAGGGCTGTTATCATAGCAGCGGAGGTTTCCTTACCTCTGCCGTAGATCTCGATCCCTGAGTGAAAGACGCCAATTCCCAGATTGGTGGTGAACTCGTTGATCCAGTACTGAAATAAAACAGAAACACCCGTGATCATTGACTGCCTCCAGACGAAGAGTACATCACAGACACAGGGGAAACAGAGAAGTCACAGCATGAAGGGCGAGGGATCTATAAAAAAATTTACAATAGCTTTGCAATGAGTAATATACAGATACACAGGGGACTCTTTCAAATGTTTACTACAGGTTAAGAGGTTGTGTGAATGAAACATGTAAAAGTCACTTTTCTGTAAAAGGACAAAGTGTGGAAAACACAGGCTTGACAGTGAACAGTGAGCAAAAGACTAATCATCTGTTGCAAGATGATGTGCATTCTCGCTCTATGCAGTAATGATACATGTATGCATTTGATAATGATAGGTTGATAGACCCTGTATGATGTGGACGACATATTCATCATACCAATCTGAGATGCTACGCAGCTCCACACCCACACAAGACAGTACCCAAGCTTCAGGGGACACCAAAAGACAGTACAGGTTTGCCATGACGTTTGCTATCCTAAAACCGCTAATCCTGGCTGCAGCCAGCAGTGGTGGGTTGTGTGGTACGCTTGACAGAGAGGAAACCTTTTAAAGCCAAATCAGACAATAGGGTTGGTAATTATGTCTAGCCACGCTCATAAATTACAGCTATATTCAAATACTACTGTGCTTTATATTACAGTCTCTGACATTGCTTGTTCAGATATTTCTTAATTTCCTTATTTTTCTGGATTGTGTGTAGTGTTTTTTATTACTCACTGCATAGTTGGAGCTAGAAAAAAGTAATTCGCTGCACCTGCGATAACATCTACAAATTGTGTACGTGACCAATAAACTGATTTTATTTCTATTTTTTAATTGGCATCTGGCACCACCGTGTTCAGCTGCCTCCTACCCTTAGACGGTACAGTGGGGGTCTCATCAGCCAGTTCCCCAGTGCTACTTACTACTGCTCCGAGTTGGAGAGAGCCATCCGTAAGAGAGCTAGTGTCATTATCTAAGGAGGTAGAAGGCTCTGTTCTACTGAATGAAACACCAGTTTATTAGGCCTCACGGGGCTCTGATGTGCCAGCAACCAGAGGAGTCTAAGATGGAGCATGTTAATGATCGTTAACTCTAACGGAGTTCCACATGCCCTCAGTGTGCTGAGAGAGAGAACTGGAGGAGAAGCAGAAGATAGATGTTACCTCCCTCGTAATTTGTTTTGAATAGGACATTTCTGGGCTATTTTAGTGTAAGGTTATACAGTACGCGTTAGGCTATAGCCCTAACTTCATGTTCTCCACTTATTCTAAAATGAAAGACAAGACAACAATAAATCACTGCCCAACAGTATACAATCTGCGAGCATAGTTTTCTATGAACTAAAATCCTCCTTCTCTGGTCGATGTCCCAGAGTCCCATGCAGTCAGTCTACATAGCTGACATTGTTCAGAGCTCATAAACTGAGATGTGTTGGGGAAATGTCAAATATGAAAGGTTACATCTGGACCATTCCACTGCACAAAACTCTCAGATCTGACATACAGACAGGAGCGCTTCATAGACGACTGACTCCGAGCCAAAATTGGAAAACCAAAGTGCCAGTGACCTCTTAAAGCGTCTGCATACTAGGTTTGGTTTTCTCCTAGCAAACTCCATTAAAAAGACCTTTGCTTGAAAAATGAGAAAAAAGTTGAAATAGTACCGTTTGTCCCTCTTGAGACACTGTAACTAGTATGAAAATAGTCTGAATTAATCCAAGATAACTCAATAAAATGTATTCATTTATATGATTATGCAGAGGTCTTAGTTGTGCAATTTTACATCTAACTAAGATGTTTGGTGCAGTATTTCTCAAGTGAAAACATTTGTATAAAAACAGGTCTCTCGTTGAATGACAAACACTTCATTGAAGAATCCCTACTATTGACCAATTACCGACGAAGGGGCGTAGACTTCAGCTTGCCTCAGGGAAAAATGTGGGCACGAACAGGTGAAAGAAAACGTCACAAAATGTTGTCATAATATACATTGAGTATACAAGACATGAAGAACCTGCTCTTTCAATGACGGACTGACCAGATGAATCCAGGTGAAAGCTATAATCCCTTGATGTCACTTGTTACATCCACTTCAAATCAGTGAAGATGAAGGGGAGGATACAGGTTAAATAAGGATTTTTAAGCCTTGAGACATGGATTGTGTGCCATGGGCAAGACAAAAGATTTAAGTGCCTTTGAACAGGGTATGGTGGTACGTGCCAGGTCAACAGTTTCCTGTGTGTTTCAAGAATGGTCCACCACCCAAAGGACATCCAGCCAACTTACACAACTGTGGGAAACATTGGAGTCAACAAGGGCCAGCATCCCTGTGGAGCACTTTCGACACCTTGTAAAAGGCATGGCCTGACGAATTGAGGCGGTTCTGAGGGCAACGGGGTGCAACTCAATATTAGGAAGGTGTTGCTAATGTTCGGTATACTCAGCGTATGCATGAACTGTTTCGGCTAGGAAGCATGCGGACACCCTTATCCCCAAGTAACCATGGAAACAAATTGGACTCAAGCACAGACGTGCATAAATACATAACACCCCCTTCCCCCCCTACCCAGAAGTCCAGAAGCCTGCTCAGTGCTCATGTTTGCAGAGGGACATAGATTAAGTGACAAAAGATCCCTGATTAAAACCTCCTACGAGCGACGTAGACAGTAATTTGATCTACTTGTACAATCTGGTCGTGCCGGCCCCGGTAGATTAAGTACAGACGGATAGTTAGAACTGCCACATCATTATATTGTTGGCAGGCCCGTCTGTGTCATTGCAGTGGATTCAGTCTGTCACTTTCAGGTCCAAGCCCAGACTCACCTTCAAGTCATTCAAGGTGATGTCCGTTTGTCTATTCGACAGAAAACCCGTAGCCTGTATTTTCCCATTCTTTCTCTTGCACACACTCATGCTAACACACATTGTCACATCCTTAACTCCTCACACATGTATTTTGTCCTTGAGAACTACTATTAGCGCTTGTTCATCTTCTGTTATGCATCTGCATACTGTGTCAGGTGTGGGTCTCCGCTGTGGTGTTTTGGGAATTAGCTAAACAGTTGCTAGGCAGACTTCTCCAGTGTGATAGCATGTGTCATAACTCAGAGAGAAGAGAGAGCTTGACAGCTGCTAATTAAATGGCGGTCGCCTGTAGCCCACTTTCACTGCAGTCTCACAGAAAAAAATATTCATACCGTTAGGAAACTTTTTTATAGCATAATCACACCTCAAAAGAATAACAGAAGCCTCTTTCCGAACAAAGAGGGTCTTCAGACGACTCAGACGCAAAATTACCCTTGGCTACACAAATTAATGCAATGTAAACTTGAAAACTTGTCATGCTAGACCACTACCTCCAGAGGAAGTGCACGACACTCACCCAACAGTTGCCAAACTAAGCAGTAAACAACATTCTCACTGAGGCAACACTTTTCTAGTATGTTTTTTTATTTTTATTACAAAGCAATGTTTTTGAAACAGTTGAAATGTACAGACATTTTCCTTTATTGAAATTGTAGTAATAGCCTTTTACATTCTGAAAATAAAGGTTAAATAAAATCGGAAATTGCCGGCATAACTTTAAATCAAAATATGCTAGAAACACTCGGTTTGTTGTTTTTGACAACAAAAAAAAGCCCTTTGGATATTCTTTTTTTTTAATTTTCAAGAATATGCATTTTCTTTGTACCATTTGAAATGAAACACTTAAGTTTGTGGAAATGTGAAAGGAATGTAGAAGAATAACACATGAGATCTGGTAAAAGAAAAAAACAAACATTATTTTGTACCATCTTTGAAATGCAAGAGAAAGGCCATAATGTATTATTCCAGCCCAGGTGCAATTTATACTTTGGCCATTAGATGGCAGTGTATGTGCAAAGTTTAACCTGATGCAATGAACAATTGCATTTCTGTTCAAAATGTTGTATCATGACTGGCCTAATTTGTTTATTAATAAGTTTTCATGTTCAAAACTGTGTACTCTCAAACAATAGCATGGTATTCTTTCACTGTAATAGCTACTGTAAATTGGGCAGCACAGTTAGATTAACAAGCATTTAAGCTTTCTGCCAATATCAGATACATCTACATCCTGGGAAATGTTCTAGTTACTTACAACCTCACGCTAATCGCATTAGCCTACGTTAGCTCAACCGTCCCGCAGGGGACCCACCAATCCTGAAGAAGTTGAGCCTGTTACTAGCAGGACAATATAAACTCAGCGAAAAAAGAATCGTCCCTTTTTCCAGGATCCGGTCTCTCAAAGGGAATTCGTAAAAATCCAAATAACTTCACAGATCTTCATTGTAAAGGGTTTAAACACTGTTTCCCATGCATAAACAATTAATGAACATGCACCTGTGGAACGGTCGTTAAGACAATAACAGCTTACAGATGGAAGGCAATTATGGTCACAATTATGAAAACTTAGGACACTAAAGAGGCCTTTCTACTGACTCTGAAAAACACCAAAAGAAAGATACCCAGGGTCCCTGCTCATCTGCGTGAACGTGCCTGCAAGGAGGCATGAGGACTGCAGATGTGGCCAGGGCAACAAATTGCAATGTCCGTACTGTGAGACGCCTAAGACAGCGCTACAGGGGAGACAGGACGGACAGTTGATCGTCCTCGCAGTGGCAGACCACGTGTAACACCTGCACGGGATCAGTACATCCGAACGTCACACCTGCTGGACAGGTACAGAATGGCAACAACAACTGCCCGAGTTACACCAGGAACGCACAATCCCTCCATCAGTGCTCAGACTGTCCGCAATAGGCTGAGACAGACTGGACTGAGGGCTTGTAAGCCTGTTGTAAGGCAGGTCCTCACCAGACATCACTGGCAACAACGTCGCCTATGGGCACAAACCTACCGTCGCTGGACTAGACAGGACTGGCAAAAAGTGTTCACTGACGAGTCGCGGTTTTGTCTCACCAGGGGTGATGGTCGGATTCGCGTTTATCATCGAAGGAATGAGCGTTACACCGAGGCCTGTACTCTGGAGCGGGATCGATTTGGAGGTGGAGGGTCTGTCATGGTATAGGGCGGTGTGTCACAGCATCATCGGACTGAGCTTGTTGTCATTGCAGGCAATCTCAACGCTGTGCGTTACAGGGAAGACATCCTCCTCCCTCTTGTGGTACCCTTCCTGCAGGCTCATCCTGACATGACCCTCCAGCATGACAATTCCACCAGCCATACTGCTCGTTCTGTGCGTGATTTCCTGCAAGACAGGAAGGTCAGTGTTCTGCCATGGCCAGCGAAGAGCCCGGATATCAATCCCATTGAGCACGTCTGGGACCTGTTGGATCAGAGGGTGAGGGCTAGGGCCATTCCCCACAGAAATGTCCAGGAACTTGCAGGTGCCTAGGTGGAAGAGTGGGGTAACATCTCACAGCAAAAACTGGTAAATCTTGTGCAGTCCATGAGTAGGAGATGCACTGCAGTACCTAATGCAGCTGGTGGCCACACCAGTTACTTTTGATTTTGACCCCCCCTTTTGTTCAGGAACACATTATTCAATTTCTGTGGGACTTGTTCAGTTTGTGTCTCAGTTGTTGAATCTTATGTTCATACAAATATTTACACATGTTAAGTTTGCTGAAAATAAATGCAGTTGACAGTGAGAGGACATTTCTTTTTTTTGCTGAGTATAGAGCCATGACCATATGGAACGCTATTCCACCTCAGGTAACCAACTTTTTTACTGATAAAAATATTATGGAACAGCAGGGACGGTGAAGACAGACACAGGTAAAGAAGCGCATTCAAAACACTAGCACTCTACACACACGTACATTGAAATAACGTTGTAGGATGGAATTATACATTTTGTATTGCAGTGGTGTAATAATGTTATATGATGTGCCGTTTTATCTTTTGTTTTATATGTAAGTGCCTTAATGTGTTTGGATCCAGGAAGAGGTATCCCTAATAAATACAAATCTCATGTGTATTTTTTTTGAAGTCTTGACTGCACTGAGCCACTGGTGTCCAGGCAAGAAGCAACTCACCAGGGAATTATCAACGTTTTCATTCGCAATTTGCTTTGACCTCATGACTTCCTTGATATCGATCAAATGAAGCCTGGTTTGTTCTAAGGTAACTTTAACACGCTAATGTACAGTGTATTCGGAAAGCATTCAGATGCATTGCCTTTTTCCACTTTGTTACTTTACAGCCTTATTCTAAAATAGATTAGTTTTTTCCCCCTCACAAATCTACACACAATAACCCATAAGAACAAAGCAAATGTATTACAAATATATTAAAAACAACTGAAATATCACATTTACATAAGTTTCTCCCATTCTTTTCTGCAGATGCTCTTAAGTTCTTTGGGAGCAGCGCACAGTGTGGCATATCAAGAAGCTGATCATCATTATTTTCTCTTCTGCTCTATTCTTATGAACACACTGTTCTTTCCTTACAAGTTAGTCACGAAACGTGGCGAGGCCTTCAAACACTGTGCACATATATATTCAATAATGACAACCGTCCCTTTACAAGTCAGAATGTTTAATAAACTTAATTCACGAGGTGACCGTTTTGGAGTGCCTGGCGTGCCCAAAGTAAAATGCCTCCCATTCAGGCCCAGAAAATAGGATATGGACATATTTAGTACCATTGGATAGGAAACACTGTGAGTATAACAGAACGGATATGGCAGGCGAAAACCCGAGGAATTTCTGTCCTGGAAAAAGTGGTTTTGACACATTGCCTCATTTGGAACCCCTCCCTTATGAAAATGCCCATATAAGGTCATATGAATGCAGTACCTATTGCTTCCTCTGGATGTCAACAGTCTCGAGAAAGTGTTCTGATTCTTTTTAGGTGCTTTTAGATTGTAAACGAAGACGAATAAGGAAGTGGCCACACAGATGTCAATAGAAGTAAATGTGCGTTCCCGACTGGCGCGCTCTGTGGTTTTTTCCTTTATCGCCCAGTTTATATTCCGGTTGAAATATTATACTATTTATACATAAAAGTGTTCCTAAGGATACATTTACAATTATGTTTGATTGTTCTTGGACAAGTTTATAAGTTGAACGAGTTCTCTTCACGTTTCAATGGAGGAGTCGACGCTGTATTTTCTCATTATAACGCGCCAACCAAACAGAGATGTATGGATATAATACATTACTTTTTCTAACAAAAGAACCATGGATTGTCTTCGTTGGACACTGTGGAAGCCCTCAGCAGAAGTTCTTCAAAAGGTAATTGATTTGTTTTCGCTGTGAAATGTGTTTTCTGTGAACCGTGGAGGCTTATGAATTTATGGTAATGGAAAAAATATTTTTCCTGACTAGTTTCCCAGTCCCTGCCCACAGTATGATGCTGCCACCACCACGCTTCACCGTAGGGATGGTGCCAGGTTCCCTCCAGATGTGACGCTTGGCATTCAGGCCAAAGAGTTCAATCTTGGTTTCATCAGACCAGAGAATCTTGTTCCTCATGATCAGAGTCATTTAGATGACTTTTGGCAAACTCCAAGCGGGCTGTCACATGCCTTTTACTGAGGAGTGGCTTCTGTCTGGCCGCTCTACCATAAAGGACGATTTGGTGGAGTGCTGCAGAGATGGTTGTCCTTCTGTAAGGTTTTCCCATCTCCAGAGGAACTCTGGAGCTCTGTCAGTGTCCACTGGGTTCTTGGTCACCTCCATGACCAAGGCCCTTCTCCCCACGATTGCTCAGTTTGGCCGGGCGGCCAGCTATAGGAAGAGTCTTTGTGGTTCAAACTTATTCCATTTAAGAATGATGGAGGCCACTGTGTTCTTGGAGACCTACAATGCTGCATACAATCTTTGGTAGCCTTCCCCAGATCTGTTCCTTGACAAAATCCTGTTGTCTCAGAGCTCCACGGACAATTCCTTCGACCTCATGGCTTGTTTTTTTTCTCTGACATGAACTGTCAACTGTATGACCTTATGTAGACAGATATGTGCCTTTCCAAATCATGTCCAATCAATTGAATTTACCACAGGTGGATTCCAATCAAGTTGTAGAAACAACTCAAGGATGATCAATGGAAACAGGATGCACCTAAGCTCATTTTCAAGTCTCATAGCAAAGGGTAAATACGTTTTTTAAAATCCATTTTAGAATAAGGCTGGAACGTAACAAAATGTGGAAAAAGGGAAGGGGTCTGATACTTTCCCGAATGCATTGTAAGCCTAAGAGCTCCTATCTGGCTATGGTTCTGCTAAATGTCAGCATTCAGCTAACAGTCAGCACGTTGATGTGATGAGGATGCAATAATTATTTTGTTTGGCAAGCTAGCTAGTTTGCTTGCTATCTAACATACCTAGCTGTGTAGACAATATTATAATATAAATGACACTATGATAAAATGACTGTACTTTAACATTCGTATGGAAGGGGTAAATGTTCATTATTGATATGCTAACATTACTTGATCATGAAGCACGTTGTTAGCTAGCAGGAGTGAGCGGTGCATTGTCAGATACTTTAATAAACCCTTTAATTGTCTGCGGATGCTTGTGTATTGTTGCATTATTCAACAGTGTATTCTTTTAGAACAACAGTTTCTCTGATTGTTAAATAGTTTGTGCTTACTGGCTAGTGGCTTCAGTGATATTTGCGATCAATAAAAGCAACGAAAAAATACTTTAAGGTCAGGCACCACACCCTAAGTGGGATTGTTATATTCTCTCTAACTAACATAACTTCATGATCAAGTAACTTTGGCATATCAATAATGAATGTTTACCACAAAAATATTGTTTTTCTGGACACTGGATGAAGTCAGCCTAAATATCTTGTTAAGACACTGGGGTATTGGAATTGTCCAGAGCAGATTGTGGATAAATACTTTTTTCATCTTTCTATCTGTAAAACACTCAAGAAGTGTATGAAAAATGTTATCTAGAATAAAAAAGGTACAACATATCAAAAATTCCCTCTGGGCAAGTCTGGAAAATATATCTAATTATAACCACACAGAATTTGGTGAATGCAGATTATTCTGAAGCTGAGAAAAAAATGGTTGGCGTGTTGGAAGATTCTGACTTTCGGGAACTAGCCGTTAAAGACAAGTACACTGAATTAAAACTACCAAACGTCTATTTAGACCCAATGACCAGGTCTTCAAACGAAGTAGTCAAGTTTGTAACATTCTCTATGAAATGGGCTTTGAAATTATGTTTTATTCAATGTAGTGAGCTTTGAAATTATTGATGCATGTCAATTTTATGGTGGTTAAAATGCATACAAAATGTTGATGACAGTAGTATGATAAACTAAAGAAAATATAAATTATCATCAAGTTTGACAGGGTTTACGTTTTGAAAAATTACCAAAATACTAACAAATCTAAAAATGTACAGGTAGATGATTTCTGCCATAATTTCTGCCTTAACCACAAAAAAAAAACCTGCTCAAGACCTGGTCTGTCCGAAGTGTTAATCTAGGCTAGCCAGGCTATTAAAACGATCCCCCATCAGCACCATTACAGCCTTGGCAGCAGCAAAGGGCACGATTAACTCAGGGAGACGTCTTAAACACAGATGGGCTGAGGGAGCTGATCCAGCTCAGATCAGCGACAGACAAGAAATTCCCTGCTACTGATAGAGAAGACATAGCTCATACTGTAGGCCTACATCTGGTAGTGAAGCAAAAGAGAAAGCGCATCATTATTTGATTGTGAAATAGCAAGGAACCAGCAATATAAGAAATGGTTATAAATCGCCTAGCAAACAGACTGCAGTGGCAAGCCTATTTCTTGCATGTAGCTTTAGGACTGAACACATGTAACATAGATGTGAAAAGGGATTGTTAAAACATACTTAACATCAAGTACTTAGGAACAATGCATGCAGAGGCTAGCAGTGAACAGTCTATTAAAGTTTAGCTCTCTTCCCAACCACCCTTGGGTGGTACATTAAGGTGGTACATTAACGTCATTTAGCAGACGCGCTCATCCAGAGTGAGTGCATACATTTTCATACTGGCCCACCATGGAATCAAACCCTACCAACTGAGCTACACGTAGTAGCTCCCCATTTCAAAAAGTTTTCTCCCTAATGAACACAACCCTGGTCTCTATATGGTTGGCTCCTCTGTTGTGTGGTATGCTGGCTGTGGCTGTCTGTGCTGTGTCAGTGCGGAGTGACTCAAGGCCTCTGACAGTCTACTCTGCTCCCACCACATGCTCTGCTGCTCGTGCAGGCCGCCAAAGGCCCCTCGATCAGCTTGAGGCCTCCACAGACCTAATTTCCCTCTGTCTGCTATGAGCAGCAAGCACATGGTGTATAGAGAGAGATTCCAATAAACAGGAGATATTTCTGGAAAATTACATATAATTGTTTTTCTGAAGCCAGCTTACTGTTAACTTATCAGGCCTAACAGGCTGACTACACCACTCGCGTCGCGTGCGTTGCAAAATAAATGTAGAAATCTATATTATTCAATTATTGCACCCACACTGCTGATTAAAGAATAAATAAAGCTGGCCTTCTTTAGACTAGAAGGCCAGTTTTATTGCTTCTTTAATCAGGACAACAGTTTCAGCTGTGCTAACATACTTGCAAAAGGGTTTTCTAATGATCAATTAGCCTTTAAAAATTATAAATTTGGATTAGCTAACACAACGTGGCATTGGAACACAGGAGTTTGCAGCAGCCTGATCTGTGTCAATGAAGATTAAGGATTCCCTATCTACATTCCCAATCCTCCAAAACATCTGTTTGGGAAAACAGACCAACAATATCACCAGGGCCCATACATTATGCTTCTCAATGATACATTCCTGTTTGTAGCACAGGATATTAAAATCTATTAGACTACCCACGGTCTCCTGTTGTTAATGTACCATTTTCACGGCAGTGACGACTGCAGACATACTTCTGCTCTGAAGAGGGGAAAGTAGGCTACTTAAAAGAAAAGCTACCATATTAGAGGGTTTTCTTTCCTACTTACGCATATTTTCTCTCCATTCCCTCATAAGCACATGAAAAGCAATGATGCATAAACAGAGGCACTCTTGAAACTAACTGGCAGAGCTGTTTTTCCATGCTTAAGTGTGCATTTGCATTGCAAAACCAATCAAGATTTGTTTCAAATTGAGAACAGTTAGGTAATCTTTTCCATCCCGCTTTGACATCTTTAGTCATGCAAATTGAGTACAGGCTCATTTGGAGTGCTAGTATTATTGCAGATCTTCCATCTGCATTGAAAAATATCTGTATTTTCCCTGTGACATTAGCACTAAGGTAAACTATTATTGCATCTCCCAATTTCGACCATTGCTAAAGTAGACAGACATGAGTAGTGATGCAGATGCAGGTTGACTCAGTCACTGGTCTAATGTATGCTTGCAATGCTACGGATAAGCTCTCTTTAGAGTCAAAAGGAGAACTTGAATCTGCTCTTTCAGAAAATCTGCCACTAGGCATTTGGTTTGAATAAAGTGAATTACTAGAGACATACTAAAGCCCTGCACAGTCATGAACTTTAAGCCCGTGCCCTAACCATGACTGCGATGTTCAGGTCCTACCCTAGTATCCAGGTCCGATTGAGACTGCAAAATTTAAGGTCCGGGCCTGTCCCGAAATCATACATACAGTGGGGCAAAAAAGTATTTAGTCAGCCACCAATTGTGCAAGTTCTCTCACTTAAAAAGATGAGAGAGGCCTGTAATTTTCATCATAGGTACACTTCAACTATGACAGACAAAATGAGGAAATAAAATCCAGAAAATCACATTGTAGGATTTTTAATGAATTTATTTGCAAATTATGGTGGAAAATAAGTATTTGGTCACATACAAACAAGCAAGATTTCTGTCTCTCACAGACCTGTAACTTCTTCTTTAAGAGGCTCCTCTGTCCTCCACTCGTTACCTGTATTAATGGCACCTGTTTGAACTTGTTATCAGTATAAAAGACACCTGTCCACAACCTCAAACAGTCACACTCCAAACTCCACTATGGCCAAGACCAAAGAGCTGTCAAAGGACACCAGAAACAAAATTGTAGACCTGCACCAGGTTGGGAAGACTGAATCTGCAATAGGTAAGCAGCTTGGTTTGAAGAAATCAACTGTGGGAGCAATTATTAGGAAATGGAAGACATACAAGACCACTGATAATCTTCCTCGATCTGGGGCTCCACGCAAGATCTCACCCGTGGGGTCAAAATGATCACAAGAACGGTGAGCAAAAATCCCAGAACCACACGGGGACCTAGTGAATGACCTGCAGAGAGCTGGGACCAAAGTAACAAAGCCTACCATCAGTAACACACCACGCCGCCAGGGACTCAAATCCTGCAGTGCCAGACGTGTCCCCTGCTTAAGCCAGTACATGTTCAGGCCCGTCTGAAGTTTGCTAGAGAGCATTTGGATGATCCAGATGAGGATTGGGAGAATGTCATATGGTCAGATGAAACCAAAATAGAACTTTTTGGTAAAAACTCAACTCGTCATGTTTGGAGGACAAAGAATGCTGAGTTGCATCCAAAGAACACCATACCTACTGTGAAGCATGGGGGTGGAAACATCATGCTTTGGGGCTGTTTTTCTGCAAAGGGACCAGGACGACTGATCCGTGTAAAGGAAAGAGTGAATGGGGCCATGTATCGTGAGATTTTGAGTGAAAACCTCCTTCCATCAGAAAGGGCATTGAAGATGAAACGTGGCTGGGTCTTTCGGCATGACAATGATCCCAAACACACTGCCCGGGCAACGAAGGAGTGGCTTCGTAAGAAGCATTTCAAGGTCCTGGAGTGGCCTAGCCAGTCTCCAGATCTCAACCCCATAGAAAATCTTTGGAGGGAGTTGAAGGTCCGTGTTGCCCAGCGACAGCCCCAAAACATCACCGCTCTAGAGGAGATCTGCATGAAGGAATGGGCCAAAATACCAGCAACAGTGTGTGAAAACCTTGTGAAGACTTACAGAAAACGTTTGACCTCTGTCATTGCCAACAAAGGGTATATAACAAAGTATTGAGATAAACTTTTGTTATTGACCAAATACTTATTTTCCACCATCATTTGTAAATAAATAAATTAAAAATCCTACAATGTGATTTTCTGGATTTCTTTTTCTCATTTCGTCTGTCATAGTTGAAGTGTACCTATGATGAAAATTACAGGCCTCTCTCATCTTTTTAAGTTGGAGAACTTGCACAATTGGTGGCTGACTAAATACTTTTTTTGCCCCACTGTAATTTCCTCAGTAAATCACTGTCACTTTCTCCCTGCGTACTGCAGGCTTTGCATGCGCTCTGCTCATGGCGGCTCCGGGTCTGTGAGTATCCATAGTAACGGCTCAGCTTGGGGAGCAGTTAGCTTCCTTTTGTCACTGTAAAAGGAAGATAATTTTTTTCTGTGAAATAATCTGTAGTTAGATTAGCATTCCTGCAACATTATCTTGCTGAAATATATTTTGATCTGAGAAATTAAACTAATTGACTGCACCCAAATTGGCAATTTTTATTTATAGGATTTATATAATATCCAGTAAATATAGTACCCAACATCCAATTTGGACCAGACTTTTTTTCTAACAATGAGTAAGGCATGAGAAATCCAAGTAGTATGGAGCATTGTTTCTTCATCCTATGTATGGAATGAATTCTCAGTGAATTGTGTCCCACGCCTATAGAAAAATGTGTCATTGATGTTCTATCCTACATCCTGATATTACCAGGTTCTGACCACTAGATGGTGCTGTTCCTGCCATGTGATTTTTATTTTAAGAACTTGTGAATGATGCCCGATGTCAGGAAAGAAACAATGGCTTGTTTCATCAACAACAAAAAAGGTATCATAGTCGCCTCATGTAGCCTAGCTCATATGTTTTAAGGTTTGTATCACAACTAAAGTGGCCAAATAACTTCTTAAAACTAAGCACATTATTCCACTTTACAAGGGGTGTAGAGCCTAACTGGAATACAAAAGCAGTGTGTGAGTTTTAAGTTTGGGAAAGAATTTACCATAAAAATGCACCATTATAATAAAAGCATTACACATTTGTGGTAACTTTTGATAAGAGTTTACCCGCTAATGGAACATTCAAGCTTATAGCCTACTGCCATGTGCGCATTGCTGGCTTATAATGTTAAGAAATAGGCTAATAGTTTATCAGCATTTTAAACTAAACGTTCTGATCTGTTGCGTCAGCCTCCTTGGTAAAAAACGTTTTTTTTTATGCTAGTGGTTGTATTAATTTGGGATCTATCGCATCCCACAACTGTCCCAGACTATGTTTGGAATATTTATTTCTCACTGCAGGAGCTGTGTTTACTTTGCTTTGTTCCCGGGACAGTGTGGACCGCGCTGACTTTCAATGTAGCTTCTGCTTGCTTGTGGAGGACTACAGGGGTGAAGTGGCTACTCTTAGCAAGCATTTAGCAAACCTACACAAGCTACTAGGGAATCCATGACCGCCTACTTTTTATTTCACCCCAGTAGCCGGACGCCACTCTTGTGGAAGTGACGCAGCCATGACGGCTCTCCACAGAACTGGCCGGTGCTCAGCGGGGATCCATCCCGAAGGGTTCCCTCCCTTCCCTGGAGAACGGAGCTGTTGTCGACCCAACCAGCCATGGAGATACGTCACTCGCCGTGGAAGTCAAAGAAAGCATCCTCTGGCAACTGGCGTCTCCTTGGAGATGTTAAGCCCGGACCTGACAGACCAGAAACGGGTTTGCCGCCCTGGATCCAGAGGTTCCCGGCGCCTTCTTCGTTAGGGGCTTCCCATTCGAGATCAGATCCGGAGGTACCCGTGTCTTCGTCTTCAGTTCTGTCTCCCTCTCTGATGGCTTCTACCTCAGATTCAGATCCTCAGAGCTCCCAACCTCATCAGACCATGAGGCTGCCTGAGAGACCGGCCCATTCAACATCACTAGCTGTCATTATAGGCAGCTCTATGGTGAGATACATCTCGGTTCCCAATGCAAAAACCCTGTGCTACCCAGGAGCACGAGTACAGGACATCACAAGGCTGATTCTGACTGTTCTACGACAGATGCCGGGAGCTGACGCTGTCGTAGTCCATGTGGGGTCAAACGACATCAGGAGGGCTAGCTTGGAACATCCAAAAACAGATTTTAAAGAACTGATTTTAGCATTAAAAGACTCCAAAAAAAAACTGCCAATCATTTTAGGTCCAGTACCATCGTCGGGCCGCGGGTGTGAAAGATTCAGCAGGCTACTGGGATTACACATCTGGCTAAAAGATTACTGTAGCTCTGCTGGAATCACTTTTATAGGTAACTTTGACAACTTCTGGAAACAGAAAATACTCTACAGGAATGACAGAGTCCATCCAAATATTTTTTGGCTCCTGGACTGGACATTTCAAGGCTGCGTTGAAACAATGATTTATCAATGACCCAAGACCAGCTCAGTTAATCCCTACCATTGTGACAATGAGTCATCAAAATGCTGCATTAAATGTACATTATCATAAGGGTGTTAGCAGACAATGTAAGGAAATAAATCTGTCCCTCTAAACTGCCCTGAATACCTCTGTTGATCCTACAGCTATTGTACGCAGTAATCATGTGCCTATGAACTATGAGTTATATGTTAGCATTGAGGTGGTGTGCCCTGGTAGGAAGACCACTGTGTGCAGCTCACCCTGCACTATCAGCACCAATATAAATAGCATGAGTAAGTCTACTTCTGATAAGCTTCCCAGTAAAGCATTAAAAACAATCAAGCAACCCAGAAGTGCTAAAAATAACCCATATTAACATATGCAGCCTGAGAAACAAGGTCCATATGACATTCATATTCTGACCATCTCTAAAACTCACTTAGATAATACCTTTGATGATACAGTGGTAGCAATACATGGTTAGAACATCTACCGAAAAGACAGAAATGCCAACGGGGCCAGTGTTGCGGTCTAAATTCAGAACCACATTCCTGTAAAGCTTAGAGACGATTTCATGTTAAATACTGTTGAAGTAATATGGCTACAAGTTAATCTGCCTCACCACCTTAAGAATAGTAAAGCCCCCTTTATTGGATCAAATAGCCAACCCTTAGTAAACTTCTGGAAAAAGTTGTGTTTGACCAGATACAACGCCATTTCACAGTAAACAAATTGACAACAGACTTTCAGTACGCTTAAAGGGAAGGACATTCAGCAAGCACAACACTTACACAAATGACTGATGACTGGCTGAGAGAAAGTGATGATAAAATGATTGTGGGGCTGTTTTGTTAGACTTCAGTGCAGCTTTTGACATTATCGATCATAGTCAGCTGCTGGAGAAATGTGTGTGTTATGGCTTTACACCCCCAGCTACATTGTGGATAAAGAGTTACTTGTCTAACAAAACACAGAGGGTGTTCTTTAATGGAAGCCTCTCAAACATAATCCAGGTAGAGACAGGAATTCCCCAGGGTAGCTGTTCAGGTCCCTTACTTTTTTCACTCTTTACTAACGACTTGCCACTGGCTTTGAGTAAAGTCAGTGTGTCTACGTATGTGGATGACTCAACACTATACATCAGCTACTACAGCAACTGAAATGACTGCCACACTTAACAAAGAGCTGCAGTTAGTTTCGGAATGGGAAGCAAGGAATAAGTTAGTCATACATATTTCCAAAACTAAAATCATTGTATTTGGGACAAATCATTCACTAAACCCTAAACCTCACTGTTACGGTCGAAGCATATTGATACAACAGTAGCTAAGATGGGGAGAAGTTTGTCCATAATAAAGCGCTGCTCTGCCTTCTTAACAACACCATCAACAAGGCAGGTCCTACAGGCCCTAGTTTTGTCACACCTAGACTACTGTTCAGTACTTTATTGATATATATTTTTTTATTTTACCTTTATTTAACCAGGTAGGCCAGTTGAGAACAAGTTCTCATTTACAACTGCGACCTGGCCAAGATAAAGCAAAGCAGTGCAACAAAAACAACAGAGTTACACATGGGATAAACAAACATACAGTCAATAACACAATAAAAAATCTGTATACAGTGTGTGCAAATGAATTAAGGAGGTAAGGCAATAAAATAGACCAATAGTGGCGAAGTAATTACAATTTAGCAATTTATACTGGAGTGATATATGTGCAGATGATGTGCAAGTAGAAATACTGGTGTGCAAAAGAGCAGAAAAACAAAAACAAATACGGGGATGAGGTATGAAGTTAGTTGGATGGGCTATTTACAGATGGGCTGTGTACAGCTGCAGTGATCGGTAAGCTGCTCTGACAGATGATGCTATAGTTAGTGAGGGAGATGTAAGTCTCCAGGTTCAGTGACTTTTGCAATTCGTTCCAGTCATTGGCAGCAGAGAACTGGAAGGAAAGCCGGCCAAAGGAGGTGTTGGCTTTGGGGATGACCAGTGAAATATACCTGCTGGAGCGCGTGCTACGGGTGGGTGTTGCTATGGTGACCCGTAAGCTGAGATAAGGCAGAGCTATACCTAGCAAACACTTATCGATGGCCTGACAAAACGGATGGCACTGTGCATCCAATTTGCTGAGTAGAGTGTTGGAGGCTAATTTGTAAATGACATTGCTGAAGTGAAGGATCGGTAAGATAGTCAATTTTACAAGGGTAAGTTTGGCAGCATAAGTGAAGGAGGCTTTGTTTTGCGAAATAGGAAGCCAATTCTAGATTGGAGATGCTTAATGTGAGTCTGTAAGGAGAGTTTACAGTCTAGCCAGACACCTAGGTTTTTATAGTTGTCCACATAATCTAAGTCAGAACCGTCCAGAGTAGTGATCCTAGTCGGGTGGGCGGGTGCAGGCAGCGATCGGTTGAAGAGCATGTATATAGTTTTACTAACATTTAAGACCAGTTGGAGGCCAGGGATGGAGTGTTGTATGGCGTTGAAGCTCGTTTGGAGGTTTGTTAACACAGTGTCCAAAGAAGGGCCAGATGTATACAGAATGGTGTCGTCTGCGTAGTGGTGGATCAAAGAATCACCCGCAGAAAGAACAACATCATTGATATATACAAAGAAAATAGTCGGCCCGAGAATTGAACCCTGTGGCACCCCCATAGAGACTGTCAGAGGTCGGACAACAGGCCCTCCGATTTCACACACTGAACTCTATCTGAGAAGTAGTTGGTGAACCAGGCGAGGCAGTCAATTGAGAAACCAAGGCTGTTCAGTCTGTCGGTAAGAATACAGTGATTGACCGAAAGCTTTGGCAAGGTCGACCAAGACGGCTGAACAGTACTTTCTTTTATCGATGGCGGTTATGATATAGTTTAGGACCTTGAGCGTGGCTGAGGTGCACCCGTGACTAGCTCGGAAACCAGATTGCATAGCGGAGAAGGTACGGTGGGATTCGAAATGGTCAGTGACTATAGAAAGGCAGGGAAGGATGGATATAGGTCTGTAACAGTTTGGGTCTAGAGTGTCTCCCCCTTTGAAGAGGGGGATGACCACGGCCGCTTTCCAATCTTTAGGAATCTCAGACAATACGAAAGAGGTTGAACAGGCTAGTAATAGGGGCTGCAACAATGGCGGCGGATAATTTTAGGATGAGAGGGTCCAGATTGTTTAGCCCGGCTGATTTGTAGGGATCCAGATTTTGCAGCTCTTTCAGAACATCAGCTGTCTGGATTTGGGTGAAGGAGAAGCGGGGAGGGGGATTGGGCCAGTTGCTTCGGGGGTGCAGAGCTGTTGGCCGGGGTTGGAGTAGCCAGGTGGAAAGCATCGCCAGCCGTAGAGAAATGCTTATTGAGATTCTCAATTATCGTGGATTTATCAGTGGTGAATGTTTCCTAGCCTCACTGCATTGGGAAGCTGGGAGGAGGTGCTCTTATTCTCCATGGACTTTACAGTGTCCCAAAACCTTTCGGAATTAGTGCTGCAAGATGCAAATTTATGTTTGAAAAAGCTAGCCTTTGCTTTCCTAACTGACTGTTTATTGGTTCCTGACATCGCTGAAAAGTTGCATATCGCGGGGGCTATTCGATGCTAGTGCAGTATGCCAAAAGGTGTTTTTGTGCTGGTCAAGGGCAGTCAGCCCTTGGTTCACTCCAGACTTATATCTGTTCTTAGTTCAATTTTTTTTGAAAAGGGGCATGCTTATTTAAGATGGTGAGGAAATTACTCTACTGAGGCATCCTCTACTGACGGGATGAGGTCAATATCCTTCCAGGATACCGCGTGCCAGGTCGATTAGAAAGGCCTGCTCAAAGAAGTGTTTTAGGGAGCGTTTGACAGTGATGAGGGGTGGTCGTTTGACCGCGGACCCATAACGGACGCAGGCAATGAGGCAGTGATCGCTGAGATCCTGGTTGAAAACAGTAAAGGTGTATTTAAAAAGGGCAAGTTGGTCAGGATGATATCTATGAGGGTGCCCACACTTACGGATTTGGGGTTGTACCTGGTAGGTTCTTTGATCAATTGTGTGAGATTGAGGGCATCTAGCTTACAGTCGTGACCAAAAGTTTTGAGAATGACACAAATATTAATTTCAACAAAGTTTGCTGCTTCAGTGTCTTTAGATATTTCTCTCATATCTAGTTGATGCAAAGAGTCAATATTTGCAGTGTTGACCCTTCTTTTTCAAGACCTCTGCAATCTGCCCTGGCATGCTGTCAATTAACTTCTGGGCCACATCCTGAATGATGGCAGCCCATTCTTGCATAAGGTCTGGGGAGTTTCCTTGCCATGGACCCAAAATATCGATGTTTTGTTCCCCGAGCCACTTAGTTATCACTTTTGCCTTATGGCAAGGTGCTCCATCATGCTGGAAAAGGCATTGTTTGTCACCAAACTGTTCCTGGATGGTTGGGAGAAGTTGCTCTCGGATGATGTGTTGGTACCATTCTTTATTCATGGCTGTGTTCTTAGGCAAAATTGTGAGTCAGCCCACTCCCTTGGCTGAGAAGCAACCCCACACATGAATGGTCTCAGGATGCTTTACTGGATGACACAGGACTGATGGTAGCGGTCACCTTGTCTTCTCCGGACAAGCTTTTTTCCGGATGCCCCAAACAATCAGAAAGGAGATTCATCAGAGAAAATGACTTTACCCCAGTCCTCAGCAGTCCAATCCCTGTACCCTTTGCAGAATATCAGTCTGTCCCTGATGTTTTTCCTGGGAGAGAAGTGGCTTCTTTGCTGCCCTTCTTGATACCAGGCCATCCTCCAAAAGTCTTCACCTCACTGTACGTGCAGATGCACTCACACCTGCCTGCTGCCATCTGTACTGGTGGTGCCCCGATCCCGCAGCTGAATCAACTTTAGGAGACGGTCCTGGCGCTTGCTGGACTTTCTTGGGCGCCCTGAAGCCTTCTTCACAACAATTGAACCGCTCTCCTTGAAGTTCTTGATGATCCGATAAATGGTTGATTTAGGTGCAATCTTACTGGCAGCAATATCCTTGCCTGTGAAGCCCTTTTTGTGCAAAGCAATGATGACGGCACGTGTTTCCTTGCAGGTAACCATGGCTGACAGAGGAAGAACAATGATTCCAAGCACCCTCCTTTTGAAGCTTCCAGTCTGTTATTCAAACTCAATCAGCATGACAGAGTAATCTCCAGCCTTGTCCTCGTCAACACTCACACCTATGTTAACGAGAGAATCACTGACATGATGTCAGCTGGTTCTTTTGTGGCAGGGCTGAAATGCAGCGGAAATGTTTTGGGGGATTCAGTTCATTTGCATGGCAAAGAGGGACTTTACAATTAATTGCAATTCATCTGATCACTCTTCATGACATTCTGGAGTATATGCAAATTTCCATCATACAAACTGAGGCAGCAGACATTGTGAAAATGTATATCTGTGTCATTCTCAAAACATTTGGCCACGACTGTAGATTGTAGGACAGCCGGGGTGTTTAGCATATCCCAATTAAGGTCACCTAGCAGTACAAACTCTGACGATAGATGGGGGCAATCAATTCACATATGGTGTCCAGAGGACAGCTGGGAGTTGAGGGGGGGTCTATAACAAGCAGCAACAGTGAGGGACTTATTTCTGGAGAAATTGATCTTTAAAAGTAGAAGCTCGAACTGTTTAGGCATAGACCTGAATAGTATGACAGAACTCTGCAGGCTCTCTCTACAGTAGATTGCAATTCCACCCCCCCTTTAGCAGTTCTGACTTGTAGTGTGTTCAGGTGAAACAGAGGGACTTAGGAAAATTGCAATTGGCTCAGAACAGGGTAGCACGGCTGGCCCTTAAAAGTACAGGGAGAGCTAACAACATGTATGACATGTATGTCAATCTCTTATGGCTCAAAGTGGAAGAGAGATTTACAAAAACAAGTAGTGATAAAGTCAGAGGAGTTGACAAGCTGAATGTACCGAGCTGTCGGACACCCATGCATACCCCACAAGACATGCCACCAGAGGTCTCTTCACAGTCCCCAAGTCCAGAACAGACTATGGGAGGCGCACAGAACTACATAGAGCCGTGACTACATGAAACTCTATTCCACATCAGGTAACTGATACAATCAGTTTTTTGGGGCGGCAGGTAGCCTAGTGGTTAGAGCGTTGGACTTGTAACCGGAGGGTTGCAAGTTCTAATCCCCGAGCTGACAAGGGAAAAAAATCTGTCGTTCTGCCCTTGAACAAGGCAGTTAACCCACTGTTCCCCGGGCGCCGAAGACGTGGAAGTCGATTAAGGCAGCCCCCTGCACCTCTCTGATTCAGAGGGGTTGGGTTAAATGACGGAAGACACATTTCGGTTGAAGGCATTTGGTTGTACAACTGACTAATAATGGTGACTTTGACTATTACAGTAGAATCTGCTAAATTGAGCAATCGGTTGAGAAGGGCCTTGGTCAGGGAGGTGACCAAGGACCCAATGGTCATTGACAGAGCTCCTCGGTGGAGATGGGAGAATCTTCCAGAAGGACAACCATGTCTGCAGCACTCCACAAACCAGGCCGCTTTGAGTTTGCCAAAAGGCACCTAAGGGACTCTCAGTCAATGAGAAACAAGACTCTCTAGTCTGATGAAACCAAGATATGCCAAGTGTCACACCTGAAGGAAACCTGGCACCATCCTTATGGTGAAGCGTGTTGATGGCACCATCATGCTGTGGGGATGTTTTTCAGCAGCAGGGACTGGAAGACTAATTCATAAACCATCGCGGTTCACACAAAACACATTTCACAGCGAAAACAAATCCCTTACCTTTTGAAGAACTTCTGCTGAGGGCTTCCCAAGTGTCCAACGAAGACATCCAATGGTTCTTTTGTTAGAAAAAGTAATTTATTATATCCATAAATCTCTGTTTGGTTGGCGCGCGTTATGATCATAAAATACAGCGTCCACTCGCCCTTTGAACCGTGAAGAGAACACGTTCAACCTATACCTATACACTTGTCCAAGAACAATCAAACATCATTGATAATGTATCCTTAGGAACACTTTCATGTATATTTACTATAATATTTCAAGCAGATCATAAACTGGACGATAGGAAAGGAAAAAACCACAGCGCGCGCGAGCCCGTGAACGCACATCCTCTTCTGTTTACATCCTGTGACTAGTTCGAAATTCTTCTTCTATTACCATCCAGAGCAACCTAACATCACCAAACACTGTCTAGAGACTGTTGACATCCAGTGGAAGCAATAGGTAGTGCAATCTTAAATGTCTGTTTTCAATAGGGAGTGGTTCAAAATGAGGCAGTGTGTCAAAAACACCTTTTCCAGGACAGACATTCCTCTGGTTTTCGCCTGCTATATCAGTTCTGTTATACTCACAGACAATATTTTAACACTCTTAGAAACTTCAGAGTGTTTCCTATCCAATAGTACTAAGTATGTGCATATCCTAGTTTCTGGGCCTGAGTGGCAGGCACGCCAGACTGTCCAAAACCGACACCTCAGCTGCCGCTCCCTAAGAAGTTAATGTAGGGAAACTGAAATCCATTTAACCTAATTTCCACCAGCATGTGATCTGTGCAAGTAGAGGCAAAAAATAAATTAAAAAAAATCTTGATCACCTTTACTCCACACAGAAACACATACAAAGCTCTCCATCCATTTGGCAAATCTGACCATAACTCTATCCTCCTGATTCCTGCTTACCACCCCAACAATGAGTATATAGTATCAGTTCTCAATGTCTGATAAGTTGTATGGAGCTGTACCTCGGAGTATCATTTCTTCATCCTATGCAAAGTATTCCCAGTGAATTTGGAGATGTTCCCCTGTTTAGCCATTGAAGTTGTTAGGTTTATGTCCCATCGTACATCCTGATATTACCAGATTCTGACCACTAGATGGTGGTCTTCCAGGTGATTTTCCTTACCCGGCAGGCCCTAACCCAAAGTATAATGTTGGGGACGTCGGGCTCTGGTCGGGTAGCAGAGCTCCGAGTCACACTGTTCTCCCCCAAAACAGTGAAGACTTGAGAGGACGTCATAACCCCGCGGAAGGTGGGAAATAAACTATAATCACAAAATGGCAAAGGACTAGGCTAATAGCCTACAACCAAATAGGGAACGTGTAGTGTGTAGATTCTGTGATCAGTCAGACTTCCCACTGAAATACAGGGAAGAAGAGACTCTAGTGTTTCCCTTTGCATTTCTCAGAAGTCTCATAGCAGAAATGAGACGACTGAAAGATCAATTTAGTTCTCCACCTCTACCCACGACTCAAATGACTCGAACAGCTATTGGCCTTTCCTGAAAGAACACAAATTGAGTCAAAATCAGGTTGCCCAGACTCAATTGAATGTAGTGGATGAGTTCAAATCAAATTGTATTTGTCACATGCGCCGAATACAACAGTGAAATGTTTACTTGAATCTAAGATGGCGTAGCAGTCGGACATGTGTTTGTCTTGTCCCGTGTTGATAGTCTGTATATAGTCTGTTTTAGTTTTTTTCGTATATATTTTTATCTCACTTTCCATCTACGAACTAAATATACTTTCCTGCAACCCGCCTCACCCAATGTGGCATGGATCTGCTATTCTTTATACCTTGTAACTGGAACCTCCATCAGAAGCTAGCCAGCAAACTAGCTACCAGCCATTGTTTAGCCACTGCTAGTGGTCTTGGAATATGTGGACAACTACAAATACCTAGGTGTCTGGTTAGACTGTAAACTCTCCTTCCAGACTCACATTAAGCATCTCCAATCCAAAATTAAATCTAGAATCGGCTTCCTATTTCGCAACAAAGCCTCCTTCACTCATGCTGCCAAACTTACCCCAGTTTTACGTGGGTAACTATCCTACCGATCATTGACTTCGGCGATGTCTTTTATAAAATAGCCTCCAACACTCTACTCACCAAACTCCATATACTACCCACCACTGCAACCTGTATGCTCTCGTTGGCTGGCCCTTGCTACATATCCGTCGCCAAACCCACTGGCTCCAGGTCATCTATAAGTCTTTGCTAGGTAAAGCCCTGCCTTAGCTCACTGGTCACCAACACCCACCCATAGCACGTGCTCCAGCGGGAATATTTCTCTGGTCATCCCCAAAGCAAACACCTCCTTTGGCCGCCTTCCCTTCCAGTTCTCTGCTGCCAATGACTGGAACAAATTGCAAAAGTCATTGAAGCTGGAGACTTACATCTCCCTCACTAACTATTAGCATCAGCTGTCAGAGCAGCTTACCGATCACTGCAGCTGTACACAGCCCATCTGTAAATAGCCCACCCAACTACCTCATCCCTATTTTGTTATTATTTTGCACCCCAGTATCTCTACTTGCACATCATCATCTGCACATCGATCACCCCAGTGTTAATGCTAAATTGTCATTATTATTTCGCCACTATGGCCTATTTATTGCCTTTCTACATTTGCACACACTGTATATAGATTTATTTATTGTGTTATTGACTGAACGTTTGTTTATCTCATGTGTAACTCTGTGTTGTTGTTTTTGTCACACTGCTTTGCTTTATCTTGGACAGGTTGCAGTTGTAAAGCCTACCTGGTTAAATAAAGGTGAAATCAAATTTGTTAAAAAACATACAAGCCCTTAACCAACAATGCAGTTAACAACAACAAAAAATTATAATAATAATTGAAGAGCAGCAATAAAATAACAGTAGCGAGGCTATATACAGGGGGTCAATGTGTGGGGGCACAGTAATCTCTTTACAGGAATACTTTGGGGGAAAAAACATTACATGGCTGTTGTATCCCTCATTAGATGACTATAATTGTATCACTCAGACTTCAAAGTTTAGACCATAGCATTGCAAATAGACTAAAATAGCACACACGCTTTCATATGCAGCAACACCTAGAAGGGCAAAACGCAGAACAGAAGCGGTTGCTACAGCTGAGGGTGTACGCACTACACTAACACCTTCTCCTCCTCAGCTTTGAATCTCTCTGACCCCAATTACTTTAAAGCTTATTAAAGGCATCCTTCAAAGTGCAGAGAGAGGTTGGCCTCCCAGCTCTGTGATTATGAGCAGGCCTGTCTGGCACTGTTCTAATGTGATTCTAAGTTGAACTGGAGAGCTCTGTCTATCCAGGGGAAAGGTCCTCAGACTCCAACGCTGAATAAACTAGTCTGGCTGAAGCCGCTATCATTAAGCAGGCAGGGAGATTTCCTAGCAAAAACAAATCGCAAGCCTATTTGACTTTTGTATTCAATACATGATTGGCTGGCTAATGGGGAAAAAATATCCCAAGTCAACCCATATCAGCCTCAGGATAGCAGCCAAACAACCCCTGTGAGTATCCGGCAGTACATGTGATTTGAACACGTTTCCAGAATTCTTTGAGACACTGCAATGCAATGCAAAAAATGGGCAGTGTGAATGCTCTCTCCTCGGCTAGTCCTAATCCTAATACCAGCTCATCTTGACAAGGCAAATGGTATCACCACGAACAGGCGGTGCACAGTATAATTTCCTAATTAACCAAGGTTGCAAAAACACTCAGCTCTCCAATGGAAATCCAGTTATGCAGGAGATATGATATGCAGTGGAGTTTTATCGCTCTTTATTTGATGAACCACTGTACACTAATTGGGAGAGTCAATGAATGAATCATTGAGCAAGCCCATCTTAAAACAGCATCAGTGTCTTAACCATCAGTCTGAGTCACACAACAAACTCTCTGTCACGATCTCCGTGAGGGACAGACCAAGGCGCAGCGAGGTATCCAGTATACATTCTTATTTATTAAACGTAACTGGCCAAAAGAATGAACAAAATGAACGAAGATCGTAACGTTAACCATAACAAGTACGAAGCAACAAAGCTATGAACAAACAATAACCTACAAAACCTATACGAAAACCCTAAACATATATATGGTTCCCAATTAGAGACAACGACACACAGCTGCCTCTAATTGGGAACCATTACTCCAACATAGAAATATAACACCTAGAACATAAAAACCCTACACCAAAAACAAAACTAACCACACCAGCCTGTCTTCTCAGGCCTGACGTGACAGTACCCCCAAAGGCGCGGACTCAAGCGCGCCACAAGTCCATGGGGCGGGTCTTCGGTGGGTTTTTAGTCCCAGGTGGCGGCTCCGGTGCGGCCGTGCTGGTCCGAGGTCACGCACCGGAGGCCCTGGGCCATTTGCAGGACTGGGGACCCTCTCTGGCGGCCCCGGACAGGGGACCCTCTCTGGCGGCCCGGACAGGGGACCTCTCTGGCGGCCCCGGACAGGGGACCCTCTCTGGCGGCCCCGGACAGGGGACCCTCTCTGGCGGCCCCGGACAGGGGACCCTCTCTGGCGGCCCCGGACAGGGGACCCTCTCTGGCGGCCCGGACAGGGGACCCTCTCTGGCGGCCCCGGACAGGGGACCTTCTCTGGCGGCCCCGGACAGGGGACCTTCTCTGGCGGCCCCGGACAGGGGACCTTCTCTGGCGGCCCGGACAGGGACCTTCTCTGGCGGCGGACAGGGACCTTCTCTGGCGGCTCGGACAGGACGGCGCACTGGCCTTCTGGTGCGGGAGCAGGAACCGGCCGTACTGGGCTCATTAAGCGCACTGGCACTCTGGTGCGGGGAGCAGGAACCGCCGCATTGGGCTCATTACGGCGCACTGGCACTCTGGTGCGGGAGCAGGAACCGGCCGCACTGGGCTCATTACGCCGCACTGGCACTCTGCGCGGGAGCAGGAACCGGCCGTACTGGGCTCATTAAGCGCACTGGCACTCTGGTGCGGGGAACAGGGACAGGACGTACTGGGCTCATGACGCGCACAGCGATCCTGGAACGTGGAACAGGGACAGGACGTGCTGAGTCCACGACGGGCACGGGGATCCTGGAGCGTGGAACAGAGACAGGACGTGCTGGGTCCACGACGGGCACGGGGATCCTGGAGCGTGGAACAGGGACAGGACGTGCTGGACTCTCTAAGCGCACGGGGCCTGGTGCGCCGGAGCCGAACAGGACGTGCTGGACTCTCAAGCGCACAGGGGCTCTGGTGCGGGGAGCAGGAACGGGCCGTGCTGGATCCACTACACGAACAGGGATCCTGGAGCGTGGAACAGGGACTGGTCGTGCTGGATCCACAACACGAACTGGTCGTGCTGGATCTACTACACAAACAGGGATCCTGGAGCATGGAACAGGGACTGGTCGTGCTGGATCCACAACACGAACAGGAATCCTGGAGCGTGGAACAGGGACAGGACGTACTGGATCCACAACACGCACAGGAGACCTGATGCGTATAGCCGACACCCTTTCCCAGGTTGTTCACTCATCCTGGCTTCACTGATGAGGGAGCTGGAATGTCGTGCACCGGGCTGTGCGCGTGAACAGGAGACACCGCACGCAGAGCCGGCGCAGGATATTTCGGTCCCAACAGGCGCACTGGAGACCTGGCGTGCAGAGCCTGCACCACTCTTCCAGGCTGCACACTCACCCTAGCCCGACAGATGAGTGGCGCTGGAATTTCGCGCACCGGCCTATGCATGCGCACTGGAGATACCGTGCGCACAACTGCATAGCACGGTGTCTGCTCAGTGCGACACACCCTCCAACGCTCCCTCCAAAGAGCACGAGGAGTTGGCTCAAGAGTTCCTCCTGAACCGGCCGAACCGCTCCACTATCGCTGCTTCCAGCTCCTCTCTTGGACGGCGATATTCTCCAGGCTGAGCCCAGGGTCCCCCTTTAAGCAATTCCTCCTCCCAAGTCCTGAACTCCCGGGTCTCTCGCTGCTTGGTCTTTTTATGGTGGGTTATTCTGTCACGATCTTTGGAAATGACAGACCAAGGCGCAGCGAGGTATCCAGTATACATTCTTATTTATTAAACGTAACTGGCCAAAACAATAAACAAAATAAACGAAGATCGTAACGTTGACCATAGCTTTGTTGCTTCGCACTTGTTATGAACAAACAATAACCCACAAAACCTATACGAAAACCCCAAACATATATATGGTTCCCAATTAGAGACAACGACACACAGCTGCCTCTAATTGGGAACCATTACCCCAACATAGAAATATAACTAGAACATAAAAACCCCTACACCAAAAACAAAACTAACCACACCAGCCTGTCTTCTCAGGCCTGGACGTGACACTCTCAGTATTGTGTTGTTCATGAAATTATCTGTGTGATAACTGTAGGAGGGGAGGGAAGAAAAACACCAGACTAAAGCTGCGAGAGAGCTACAGAACGCTCAGTAGCAATGCAATGGCATCATCCATAGTCCATGGATAATATAAAGTATGCTTACAACGTATGCATGAATTAAAAAGCATCAATGAGACAAAGGAAAGACTGATTTCCGTCAATGAAAGCTCATTTCTGCAGCAACCATTAACGGAATAACAGAGTCTGATTCCATTAGGACTAGGATGTAGGAGCTCATCCCCCTCAGGACACATGAAAAGTCCTTTTGGGCTTTCCCCAGATTTGATTGAGATATAGCTCCCTGGCTTGGTTTCTCTGTGAAAGGGAAAAGCAATATGGATAGAGTGGGGTGAGACGAATCACAAGGGAGGAGAGGCATCAGGTATTCAGACACTGGCTTGATTTTAGAATGTATGTTGAGGTATCTCCTGTTCGTTTCCTAAACGTACATGTACCCCCATTGTTATTTGATTGATGGACAGAGGAGTTTGTTGCTGTGAGAGTGCACTTATTTCCCATAGCATGTTGGGTTAAGGTGGCTATAAATCTCCCGTAGGCAGATTCTGCATGTAGACCGAAGAATCTGCCGGAACTGAATGGGTCACTGGTTATATGGACGTATCAGGATTAGGTGAAGGCTGAGTTTCTTTTTGCGACGGTGGAGACTTCCCAAACGCCTGAACCCACAATTTCTAACACGTATAGACCCAGAAGTAAATCATGCAGCTGAACAAATTAAGCAAGATTTTACTTCTGAGATTAGGGTGGCTATCATCTGCTGGAGATGGCTTTATTACAGCCCCCCCACCAACAAAAAAAAGAATGATTTATCCAAATTACCTTTGTGATTTTCTCGACTTGCTCCTATTGTATGTCTGCCTCATTGCGAAAGGAGCCTCACGATGGTGGAACATTTTGAATCCGGTGAGTTCCAAGAATCTCATAATGAGGTAGGCTACTACTGAGTACTAACAAGGCTGGCTCAGCTGGACACATGCTTTTACTGAGCAAGTGAAATCAATACCATTAGATGTCTGCAGGCTACCTACCACCACTTAGGTTACCACATTTGCTGTGTCCAAGGTTCAGTCAGGCCAATGTCAATGAGCTAATAAAGGGTGTGGAATGTGGATACAGCAGGATGGGTATACAAGATGCTCAAGTAGGCTACAGATCTTTAATAGGCAAATAGTGAATGAAAAAGGAGGCCTAATAAACTGAAAACAAATCAGAAGTAAGGACAGTAGAATTGTGGTCCAACATAAGGCGACTGTGTGTGTGTGTCATACCTGGCTGGAAAGCAGGATACACACACACGAGGAGGATGTATGACAATGCCCATACTGCCAGTCATGTGAAAGAAGAGATGCTGTCACTGTCCAGAGATGGCTAATGGCCAACCACGCGGGAGAGAGAAGACCTCTTACCATGCCTTCTGTGGCTAGCATGACAGATTTGTAGGCCTCATCCCTGGCAGTGCTGACAATGTGCACTCACAAAGATAGGCATTCCATCAGCAGCCTCTATGAGCAAGATCTAATAAAATAGAGCTAATAAAAACTTATGGAGCCTGTACTTTGTGGCAAACCCAAGCAAAGCCAAATATGAAAAGGCTCAGTCTTTTTTTACATGTTCAATTTGAATAGAAAATATTTAGGGTTCTATTCAATCCGTAACACAGAAATTCAGCTTTACAGCATGACTGAAATTTATAGGCAAAGTTCCCACGTTAGGGGAGACTGCATTGACGATAAATACTGCAGATGTCAGCTAAAACAGAAATTACATTTAAATTCAGTGATAAAGATTGAAAAATAGCCTAAAGGGCTCTATTCAATGTGGAGAACCTCATCTCTAAACTATAGCCATAAAGCCCATAACTGTTAGTGCAAGTGAGTGATATAGTCCATCATACAAAAGGGAATCAACACTAAAAGATCCTCTAAATAGATCAGAGGACATTTAATGCAAATACTGTACAACTATAAAACTGTAGGATAAACTGAACCAGTCTATGCATACAAGACTAACTGGGCCGCTTTGATAGTCCTGTACCAATCTCATCACCAACAGGACAGGTGGTGTCAAGCAGCAGCCATCTAAAATACTGCATTCAGTCAGTCTTTTTTAAAAGCATGGTTAATCCATTCACTCGAGTCAATGTGCAGACATCAAGACTGGGAGACAAGGTTAACAAGAAATGTCACATAGCAACATAAATCCACCATTGAAACAAGACACAAACAACACCAGCAAACATAAATTATTAAAGTTCCAAAACACCCATTAATAGCCTACATTTTGTCCACTTGGTTGTCATCCACAGCTATGATACTCAAGCCAGAACGCAATTTACCCATCTAACAAGCACCATGCTTGGATAAGCTTGACAGGCCCACTGAGTGTCCAGTACTTTAGGTCAGCTGAAAGGTTAAACAGGACTGGAGAAGTCTGAAATACAACCTTTCCAGCAAACCAGAGCTATGGAACCTAGAACACGGGAGCTATTGAGTTAGTGGGAGGAAAGAGGAGGTGAAACTCCAAAAGCATCAGTCATTGACAGATTGTGACAAGGAGCTTTTTTTATTATTAATTAATTACTTTATTGATCTGAGGACCTTTGCACTCTTTCAATAGTATCTCCTGTTTTAGGGAGCAGACTACTATCGCAACCAAGTCCCGATTCAATTGCTTTAGGATGAACATTGTGAGGTGTAAAGATCATTCACATCAACCTTCTGACAGACCGTTTTCAAGAGAATTACTTGGCAAATATTTTACTAATAATAATTTGATATCCTTTAGACACAGTATTGAACTGTATTTACATATTCCTGTCATGAAATCAAACAGACAACTACAGCAATTGGAAGTTTGTGGCTTAATACATTTAAACACCGGACCACATTGGGGTAGGCCTAAAAAGTCCAATACTTTTTTGTTGCTACACTGTGGGTAATGTTTTACCCATAGTCTGCTGAACAGGGCCTAGGCTAATCATGGTCAGTCAGCAGCAGATTTGGAGAGAACCACACTAATCTCGCACAGCTCCTAATATGGAAATTCAACTTAAATTGTTCATTCACAGAATAACAAGCCAACTTCATGATACATTATTCAATGTCTGTCATTCGTATACATATGTTTTCAATCAGACAAGTAATTATTTATATAAAGTAGTAAAGTACATAAATATTTTTTTTCATTATTTTGGTTACTCTTATTAACGTTAGTACACTAATTTAGAAGATGCGAGTACAAAATCTTGTTTCCCACCGACGGCCAGATTGATTGAGAAAACATATGCCCCGGGGACAAACATCCTGATCCTGGCTGGCAGCCTAACTAAACCGTTAGTTTTGGGGTTAACATTTCCATAGCCATGCAGCAGCCATAGTTCGGGGATCTTCCAATACTCCATACATCCTCAGATCAGACACGAATCTTGTTAGCTAGCTGGAGAGCTAGCTCGCTTTATAGCTAACTAACGCGTTAACTCGCCAATTAAATACCGAGTTAGTAATAGCTGCGAGTTGGTGTATTCTGGTTAGTGTGTTATTAAATGTACCGAATGCGATTAATGAAAATTATACATTTACCTACACACAACTTACCATATCATAGACGTTCAAAATTATCGGCTCGTTTGCCATCACTGGCATCAGGAATTTCTTCGGATCCTGGTGCACTTTCGCCAGTTTGCTTCGATCCACACACCCTCTTCTAGTAAACTAGTTATATTTTTTTCTCTAGTTAGCTTGCGAACTACTTGACTTAGTTAATCGTACTAACAGGCAAATTAAACATTCAGTTCACCACAAGAGCCCCCGCATCCGAAAGCTTTCTCCATAAGCAAACAGCTGTGCACGGCAGTCGGCTAGCTGGCAGGCTAGCTACTGGAGACAGCTCGCGATGAAAGGGAGTCGTTAGCGAAAGTGAATATTTTCTGCGTGAAATTGCCATTCAAACACCAAAATAACATTTATTCTAATAAACCCAAATCATGTGAAGTACTTTCCAAGTTGAATAATATTTTCCCACAAAAATATCCAACTGAAAATCGACTATATTCTCAGGTAACGGATGGCCACTGTTGTGCTGTTTCGAACGATACATCACAGTCGTTTAATCAACCTGGAAATCGCTGATGAGATTGACAGGATCGGCTATCCATTACTCAACCTGACATTTATAAATTCAACATTTTATGAAGCCTCAGAGAAATTTAATCAAATAGCTATTGCTTTAAATAATCCAGCTAATCTAGAAAAATCGTCATGAAAATTGAAGGATAGACATAACTACCCAGCCTTAGTTTATATTCTCCTTGGTTTATTATCAATTATTTTAAAGAGCACTCATATACCAAGAAATGAAGATACAAAAAGTTCAACATTACTTTTAGGATTGGTTCTTAAACATCAGTCTTTAGGTGTCTTTTGGCAAACTCCACTCGGGCTGTCATGGGCCTTTTACTGAGGAGTGGCTTCCTTCTGGCCACTCTACCATAAAGGCCTGATTGGTGGAGTGCTGCAGAGATGGGAGGATAACCTATAGAGGAACTCTATAGCTCAGTTAGAGTAACCATCAGGTTCTTGGTCACCTCCCTGACCAAGGCCCTTCTCCCCCAATTGCTCAATTTGGCCGGCCGGCCAGCTCTAGGAAGAGTCTTGGTGGTTCCAAACTTCATCCATTTAAGAATGATGGAGGCCACTATGTTCTTTTATTTATTTTTGTTAACCTTTATTTAACTTTGGAAGTCAGTTAAGAACAAATTCTTATTTACAATGACGGCCTACCAAAAAGCAAAAGACCTTCTTGGGGACCTTCAATGCTGCCAAAATGTTTTGGGACCCTTCCCCAGATCTGTGCCTTGACACAATCCTGTCTCTGAGCTCCACGGACAATTCCTTCAGCCACATGGCTTGGTTTTTGCTCTGACCTGCACTGTCAACTGTGGGACCTTGTATAGACAAGTGTGTTCCTATTCCAAAATGTCCAATACATTTTATTTACCACTACTGGACTCCAATCAAGTTGTAGAAACATCTCAGGATGATCAATGGAAACAGGATGTACCTGAGCTCAATTTTGAGTCTTTATAGCAAGGGGTCTGAATACTTATGTAAATAAGGTATTTCTGTTTTTCTATTTTTTATAAATGTGCAAAGATTTAGAAAACCCTGTTTTCTCTTTGTTGTTATGGGGTATTGTGTAGATTTCTGATGATTTTTATTTATTTAATCCATTTTAGAATAAGGCTGTAACGTAACAAAATGTGGAAAAAGGTGTCTGAATACCTTCCAAAGGCACTGTATCATTAGAAATAGTAATGCCTTCTGGTTGCCAGCTGATTCCTGAAAATAGTCACATAGACGGTAACTGTAGACCAGTACACAGAATGAGAATAAGGTAAACGCCATACATGTATGTATATTGAACAAAAATATAAACGCAACATCCAACAATTAACGATTTTACTGAGTTACAGTTCATATAAGGAAATCAGTCAATTGAAATAAATTCATTAGGCTCTAATCTATGGATTTCACATAACTGTGCGGGCGCTGCCATGGTTGGGCCTGGGAGGGCATAGGCCCACCCACTTGGGAGCAAGGCCCAGCCAATCAGAATTAGTTTTTCCCCACAAAAGGGGAAACTCCCCAACGGGCTCGGGAGGCGAAGGTCGAGTCATGCGACCTATGAAACATGACCCGCCAAACCTTGCTTTTTAACACCCGCCTGCTTAACCCAGAAGCCAGCCGCACCAATGTGTCGGAGGAAACACTGTTCAACTGACTACCGAGGTCAGCCTGCAGGCGCCGGCCCGCCACAAGGAGTCGCTAGAGCGTGATGAGCCAAGTAAAGCCCCCCCCCCGGCCAAACCCTCCCCTAACCCAGACGAAGCTGTGCCAATTGTGCGCTGCCCTATGGGACTCCCGACCACAGTCGGTTGTGATACAGCCCGGGATCAAACCTAGGTCTGCAGTGACGCCTCTGCGATGCAATGCCTTAGACCGCTTCGCCACATGCCCAATATTCCTCAGTTTCATCAGCTGTCCGGGTGGCTGGTCTCAGACGATCCCGTAGGTGAAGAAGCCAGATGTGGAGGTCATGGGCTGGCGTGGTTACACATGGTCTGTGGTTATGAAGCCGGTTGGACGAACTGCCAAATTATCTAAAACAATGTTGGAGGCGGCTTATGGTAGAGAAATGAACATTAAATTATCTAACAACAGCTCTGGACATTCCTGCAGTCAGCATGCCAATTGCACGCTCCCTCAAAACTTGAGACATCTTTGGCATTGTGTTGTGTGACAAAACTGCACATTTGAAAGTGGCTTTTTTATTGTCCTCAGCACAAGGTGCCCCTGTGTAATGACAATGCTGTTTAATCAGCTTCTTGATATGCCACACCTGTCTGGTGGATGGATTATCTTGGCAAAGGAGAAATACTCAATAACAGGGAAGTAAACAAATTTGTGCACAGAATTTTATAGAAATAAGCTTTTTTGCGCATTGAACATTTCTGGGATCTTTTACTTCAGCTCATGAAACATAGGACCAACACTTTACATGTCGCGTTTATATTTTCGTTAATTATAGTTAGATGCTGATATTTCCTGAAATTAAAAAGGATGCAAAGATATATATTTGTTAAATATGCTTGAACCAGGTTTGACAAAAACTGATAAAAGCAATTGACCTACAAAGTATAAACAATGCTGAAAATCAATCTGTCAGGTTTTTATTTATCATAGTCATTTTCCTTGCCCCTTAAAACCTCTACAGGATCGGTGTCCCTATACCGGGACGGTTGAGCTAACATGCGATAATTTGATTAGCGTGACGTTGTAAGTAACAAGAACATTTACCAGGACATAGACATGTCTTATTCGGGCAGAAAGCTTAAATTCTTGTTAATCTACCTGCACTTTCCAATTTACAGTAGCTATTACAATGAAAAAATACCATGCTATTGTTTGAGGAGAGTGCACAACAACAAAAGACTTTTAGCGCGGCAACTGGTTTGATACATTCACCTCTGAAGGTAAATAATGTACTTACATTTAGTAATCTTGTTCTGATTTGTCATCCTGAGGCTCCCAGAAATAAAATGTAGCATAGTTTTGTTTGATAAAATATTTTTTCATATTCAAATTTAGGAACTGGGTTCTACAGTTTGAACCCCTGCTGTCTCTGGCTCCACACCCACCCCGCCATCTAGATGTGTGAAAGTTAGTGTATAAGCTAACGATCCCTTGTGTGACATTCCTGGGAGTGTGTAAGCGTAAATTTTGTATTACCATATCATTTTGTATGTTCTGTATAGCTATGTACTTGAAAATGTATCAATTGACCAATTCGGCACATTTGCAATGCTTCACTGGATCAATCTGGAGCTTGGCACACACACTGCTGCCATCTAGTAGCCAAAATCTAAATTGCCCCTAACCTGCAATATTATATTATAGCCTTTCCCTTGCATTTCAAAGATGATGGAACAACAAAACAAATTGAAAACGCATGCTTTTTTGCTTGTATTATGTTTGACCAGATCTAATGTGTTATATTCTCCTACATTAATTTCACAATTCCACAAAATTCAAAGTGTTTCCTTTCAAATGGTATCAAGAATATGCATATCTTTGCTTCAGGTCCTGAGCTACAGGCAGTTAGATTTTGGTACGTCATTTTAAACGATAAAAAAAAGGGTTAGATCCTTACAAAATTGTAATCACATAGGTCTGGACTGCAAACACAACATGAAGGTCACAGAAGCTGAGAAGAGAAAAGAGATAAAGCTGGTTGAAGGCAGAATTCCATTTTATTTGAATCTTTGGTAGAGAGCAGGAGATCTTAAACTTTTTCACCTCGAGATCCAAAAGAGAAATGGTTTGTTCTCCCGGGACCCAAATCGTCCTCCAACGGCCAAATTAAGAAGAAATAATGTGATTATAGACGTATTGTCATTACTCGCGCCCCACCTAGAAGAAACCCTGGTTTAGAGAAATGTATTTTCCCAAGACCTGCTAAAAAGCAGTGACAGTATATGAACATGGCTGATTGGACATGACTGATGAGTTCAAAATGTGGTTGACAGCTGTCGCCTTGTGGCCTCCACCTGTTACTACAAGAAAGGATGAGCATGGACCAATGACTGTACTATAGGCAGTCAAGGATGGACCTATGGAAGACTCTCAAACAAGTACACTCAACAATAACTCTCAAACAAGTACACTCAACAATATCACCTAAATAACATTTCTGAGGTGTACAGTCGTGGCCAAAAGTTTTGAGAATGACACAAATGTTATTTTTCACAAAATCTGCTGCCTCAGTTTGTATGATGGCAATTTGCATATACTCCAGAATGTTATGAAGAGTGATCAGATGAATTGCAATTAATTGTAAAGTCCCTCTTTGCCATGCAAATGAACTGAATCCCCCAAAAACATTTCCACTGCATTTCAGCCCTGCAACAAAAGGACCAGCTGACATCATGTCAGTGATTCTCTTGTTAACACAGGTGCGAGTGTTGACGAGAACAAGGCTGGAGATCACTCTGTCATGCTGATTGAGTTCGAATAACAGACTGGAAGCTTCAAAAGGAGGGTGGTGCTTGGAATCATTGTTCTTCCTCTGTCAAACAAGGCTACCTGCAAGGAAACACGTGCCATCATCATTGCTTTGCACAAAAAGGGCTCCACAGGCAAGGATATTGCTGCCAGTAAGATTGCACCTAAATCAACCATTTATTGGATCATCAAGAACTTCAAGGAGAGCGGTTCAATTGTTGTGAAGAAGGCTTCAGGGCACCCAAGAATGTCCAGCAAGCGCCAGGACCATCTCCTAAAGTTGATTCAGCTGCGGGATTGGGGCACCACCAGTAGAGAGCTTGCTCAGGAATGGCAGCAGGCAGGTGTGAGTGCATCTGCACGCACAGTGAGGCAAAGACTTTTGGAGGATGGCCTGGTGTCAAGAAGGGCAGCAAAGAAGCCACTTCTCTCCAGGAAAAACATCAGGGACAGACTGATATTCTGCAAAAGGCACAGGGATTGGACTGCTGAGGACTAGGGTAAAGTCATTTTCTCTGATGAATCCCCTTGTTTGGGGCATCCGGAAAAAAGCTTGTCCGGAGAAGACAAGGTGAGCGCTACCATCAGTCCTGTGTCATGCCAACAGTAAAGCATCCTGAGACCATTCATGTGTGGGGTTGCTTCACAGCCAACCATCCAGGATGGTGACGAACAATGCCTTTTCCAGCATGATGGAGCACTTTGCCATAAGGCAAAACAAATGGGGTGTGGGGAAATTAGAATGTTTGAAAAATTGATGTACAACGTGTGAGATGAAGATTTACGAACTACAGGGTGGGCAATATAGAAGGGTAGTCAGTGGACATTCTGAACCTTGTTTGAAGTCAGTAGGTCACATGACCAAGGAGCTATTAAAATTAGAGTTACAAAAATTCATGTAAAACGTGTGAGATGAAAATTGACGAACTAAAGGGTGTGCAATGTGTAGGCCCAAATCAAATCAAATTTTATTTGTCACACATACACATGGTTAGCAGATGTTAATGCGAGTGTAGCGAAATGCTTATGCTTCTAGTTCCGACCATGCAGTAGAGTGGACATTCTGAACCTTGTTTGAAGTCAGTAGATCACATGATCAAGGAGCTATTGAAATTAGAAAGTTTGAAAATGCATGTAAAAACGTGTGAGATGAAAATTGATAAACTAAAGGGTATGCAACATAGAAAGATAGTCAGTGGACATTCTGAACCTTGTTTGAGGTCAGTAGGTCACATGACCAAGGAGCTATTGAAATGAGAAACATTGAAAATTCATGTAAAATTGCATGAGATGGGAATTGACAAACTAAAGGGTGTGCAATATGTAGGCCCACTGAGTGTACATTTTGAACCTTGTTTGAAGTCAGTAGATCACAAGATCAAGGAGCTATTGAAATTCTAAAATTTAAATAAATAATTTATAACAGTGCAAGATGTAAATCAACAAACAAAAAAGTGTGTGCAATGTGTGTCTATGCCATCGGGTTAGCTAGAACCAATGTTTTAGGAGTAATGGTTAAAGAGATATAATTTTTTTTTAATGATTTGTCACTATTATGACGGCCCCTAGCTGCTGTGGGTGGACGTAAGGAAAACTACAGGCGAATATCCAACCTGAATCTGAATCTGTATTTTGTACGGTGTAGAATTGATGGAGCACAGTTCCCTCTTGTCGCGTCGGGGACAACAGTTGCTAAATTTAACAGTTTTCCTAACCGGCTTTACCACATTCTCCTAACCTGCTATGTTAATTATTCTAACCTGCTACGTAAAGTCACTTCTGTCTGTAGATGGGTTAGGCATGGCTAAACTGCTACAGTTGTCAACAAACCATCAGTATCACCACACCCGTTCCAAAACGAATGCAACGCTAACCCGGTTCGCCCAGGCATTCATCGAATCCCCTCACTCTCTGACTGTTGTTGTGGCGCCAGTGGGTATGTCTGTATCATACACTGTCTTTCAGATTAGCGTCACGGCAGAAACACTAGACTAGTATAGCATAGTAGTTAGTAGTAAAACACTACTGTATGTGTATGATAGGAAATCAACATGTTTTGCAGTTTAGCATAGTGTGTTATAAAAAACATGATGTAAAACAACTATGTATGGGGGTCAAGAGAGAATTACTACTTTATATAAAATAAAGATTATTAGCACATTCATAAATGGTTGGAGTTTAAGTAAATGAATGTCAGGAACATAATAACCTACTGGTATAAAATATAGAATTAAAAATATATATATTTGGATTGTATGATTCTTGTTTATTTACTTGTGCTAATGTTCAATTATTCAATATAGAAGTGTACTGTTTAGGAACAAAGTACCCAATTGTCATACTTGGGTCAACGTAAAGATACCTTAGTAGAAAATGACTCAAGTAAAAGTGAATGTCACCCAAAGTACTGCTGGAGTAAAAGTGTAAAAGTATTTGGTTTTAATATACTTAAGTATCAAAAGTAAATGTAATTGCTAAAATATACCTAAGTATCAAAAGTAAAAGTAAAATTAATTGTTGAGTAACACAAAATCTGAGCAATGCACAAAAAACTTTTGGGATTGTGATGAAATTAAATCACTGCAATTACTGAAAGAACTTGTGAGTGAAACATCTGCAAAAATGATCGTTTTTCCTGTACAGTGCTATATTTGTAAACGATCAGAGGCCGTCTGCGCTCTTATAAGGTCCTTACTACTGTATAGTGTCTGTCCAGGTGCGTAGGAGTCAAAATAAGAATAAGGGAAGAAAGTGACCCGCACACTGTCGAAAAATAACTGGATCCAAAACTGAAGCTTGAATGCAATATAAAGATGTTTATTGAAACATCATGGTGCCCAAATAATAGATCATAGTGCAAGAAAGTGTATAAATAAAAGGTGAAAACAAAACAAACGTTTCAGCCTCAGGCCATCATTAGTGTAAATTGTTGGCACACACACCTGGTTTCTATTTCAATGATACTTGCATATGTCACATGATCAGGCAAGTAAATACATCAGAAAATCTATAAATCAGTACCTAGTACAATAGAATGCATGATTATTTACGAAATATACAAAATATACAAAAGCGGAAGAAACATCATCAATTATTGCTTATACATATGCCATGTGAAGATTTCATCAGAATAAATAACACAGGATTGTAAGAGAAGGGAGCAAGAGACAACACTAGATGGGGGTATCGAACACCTGTTTTTTTATGTTATTTTGGCAGTAATTCCTGTCAAATATAATTTAGCGAACAATGTTTAAAAGAATTATTGAATTAATAAAGCTGCATACTAACATGGTCACTGTTTTGCTTTCTTGAGTAAGGCAGCTCCAAAATGCAGGTGTGTCAGCCTAACTCAGTGCTTTCTGTGGTGGTGGGGCAGCCAGTGGGAAATACAGAGCGTAGGGGTTGGTAATGTTCTCTAGTTGCGCTGTGATTGGCTCAGCGTTCTGTAACTCATGGGGACACTACGTCACCGCAAAATCTACAGGGAGAGCTAGAAAGTTGAAGCCCCTTGGGTGCTACCATATGTAACAGTGTTGCTTCCGTCCCTCTCCTCGCCCCACCTGGGCTAGAACCAGGGACCCTCTGCACACATCAACAACTGACACCCACGAAGCATCGTTACCCATTGCTCCACAAAAGACGCAGCCCTGCAGGGCAAACGTTACAACTACTTCAAGGTTTCAGAGCAAGTGACGTCACCGATTTGAAATGTTGTTATCGCGGACCCCGCTAGCTAACTAGCTAGTCATATCACACCGGTTACACTTCGCTGCCAGACAAGGCTCCACTGATAGCCAGGTGTAAGGATTCACTCCATGGTGCTGAAAAGAAAGCTCTGCTGTTGTGACAGCTTTATGTAGGCCCTAACAGTTTGTGGGCATCGTTTGTCACTGTTATAGTGCAACTAAACTATGGTTTAGTGTTGTGTTGTGTAGAAGCTCTGCTGGCATGCATCAACAAAAAAAAAATACATTTGCCCACCAATATTTACATGCTAAAATCGCCACTACAAACAATACACTATCAATCAGTTCCTCACATGCAACTCTTCTAACGTCATATATCTTATTTCTTGTCCATGCAATAAGCAATATGTGGGCAAAACCAGTAGACTGATAAAAACACGCATTATAGAACACAAGAGGGCTGTAAAGATAAATGACCCTAAATCGCCTATCGCACGTAATTTCTCAAAGGCCGGTCAACCAGTCTCTTCCATATCCTTCTGTGCTATACAGCAAATAAAACGTTCACATAAGGGTGGTAATCTTTAATTAAGTTTTCTCCAGACAGAATGCAGGTGGATGTTTTATTTAAAAACTATCCACCCATCAGGCATGAATGAAAAATTGTTATTGAAGTGTTTTCTGTAACTGGTATATTGCCTCTTATTTGTGTTCGATACCCCATCTAGTGGTGTCTCTAGAGCCCTACTCTTACAATCCTGTCTTATTTATTCTGAGTAAATGTTCACATGGTATACTGTATGTATATTCTGATCAGTGGAGGCTACTGAGGGGAGGACGGATGAAATGGAGTCAATGGAATGGTATCAATCATGTTGGTTGATACCATTCCATTGACTCCATTCCAGCCATTACTATGAGCCGTCCTCCCCTCAGCAGCCTCTACTGATTTTGATGCATTTTATTTCCCGATCATGTGACATATGCATCCATCATTAAAATAGAACCAGGTGTGTGAGCCAACAATTTACACTGATGATGGCCTGAGGCCGAAACGTTTGTTTTGTTTTCACCTTTTCTTTGTACACATTTATTTATACACAGGTATATGCATTCAAACCTCAGTTTTGGACAGTGTGTGGGTCTCTATTTCTTCCAGTGCTATATTCGTACCATATAGTGTCCAGGCACCCCATTTTAAGCTGTTGTAGGGTAGTCCAGCCTCTGAAGTGACTCTTCTTTTTAACTGTATGCCAGACTTTCCTCTGTGTTGTCTTAGGAATTCAGCATTCTCTGTGTTGATCTCTCCAACCCCTATTGTCTCACCAAACAACTCAGATGCTTACAAAAGGGTCTTAGATTCATTGTTATCTCTTTTATCTCTCTTAAAACAATGCAGTTTTAAGAAAAATTAAGAAAATATTTACTAAATAAAATAGTCATAGTCATTTGATTAGCGTTTCTGCAATCTTATGGCTTGGGGGTAGAAGCTGTTAAGAAGCCTTATGGACCTTGGCTTGGCACTCCTGTACTGCTTGCTGTGCGGCAGCAGAGAGAACAGTCTATGACTAGGGTGGCTGGAGTCTTTGGCAATTTTTTAGGGCCTTCCTCTGACACTGCCTGGTATAGGGGTCCTGGATGGCAGGAAGCTTGGCCCCAGTGATGTACTGGGCCGTTCGCACTACCCTCTGTAGTGCCCTGCGGTCGGAGGCCGAGCAGTTGCCATACCAGGTGGTGATGCAACCAGTCAGGATGTTCTCGATGGTTCAGCTGTATAACTTTTTGAGGATCTGAGGACACATACCAAATCTTTATCAGTCTCCTGAGGGGGAATATGCATTGTCGTACCCTCTTCATGACTGTCTTGGTGTGTTTGGATCATAATAGTTTGTTGGTGATGTAGACACCAAGGAACTTAAAGCTCTCAACCTGCTCCACTACAGCCCCGTCGATGAGAATAGGGGCGTGCTCTGCCTTCCTTTTCCTGTAGTCCACGATCATGTCCTTTGTCTTGATCACATTGAGGGAGAGGTTGTTGTCCTGGCACCACACTGCCAGGTCTCTGACCTCACTATAGTCTGTCTCATCGTTGTCTGTGATCAGGGCTATCACCCTTGTGTCGTCTGCAAACTTAATAATGGTGTTGGAGTCGTGCTTGGCCACGCAGTCATGAGTGACCAGGGAGTACAGGAGGGGACTAAGCACGCACCCTTGAGGGGCCCCTGTGATGAGGATCAGCATGGCAGATGTGTTGTTGCCTACCCTTACCACCTGAGGGAGGCCCGTCAGGAAGTCCAGGATCCAGTTGCAGAGTGAGGTGTTTAGTCCCAGGGTCCTTGGCTTAGTGATAAGCTTTGAGGACACTATGGTGTTGAACGCTGAGCTGTAGTCAATGAACAGCATTCTCACGTAAGGTGTTCCTTTTGTGCAGGTGGGAAAGGGAAGTTTGGAGTGCAACAGAGATTTGTTGGGGTCGGTATGCGAATTGGAGTGGGTCTAGGGTTTCTGGGAGGATGGTGTTGATGTGAGCCATGACCAGCCTTTCAAAGCACTTCATGGCTACAGACGTGAGTGCTACGGGTCGGTAATCATTTAGGCAGGTTACTCTGGTGTTCTTGGGCACAGGGACTATCAGCCTACCTTATTTTTATGCCAATATGAAACATTTGTTCATAAAAAATATTGTTCTCACATATTAGTGTTAACACGGTAAATTATAGGAATTAGTGGTTTTGGGTGGATTTTTCCTTTAATGACACTTATTTTACTATTATGCGGGGGACTTTTATTTTGAAGCATTTCGAAATTCCGTGACCCGGAGGTCCTTTTTTTGTTGCTGACGTGACGCTGATGTCTTTCACAGCGCGCGCATAGCTAGCTAGTTTGCAACCACGACTACCAAAACCAGATTGCAGTGGAGAGAGAGACGCAGATGATCATGTCGGAGAGTAGGAGCAAAGATGCGGTGCCTAATGGTGCAGCCCATAGCACTAGTACAGAGCCACACGTGGCCAGACCAAATATTGGCAACAGAGTGACTGTAGTGCTTGGGGCGCAATGGGGCGACGAGGGAAAAGGAAAAGTTGTGGACCTGCTCGCTCAGGACGCTGATATTGTTTGCAGATGCCAGGTAAATGATAATGTATGCTAGCTAGCTGGAGGACATTCGAGACATGTGGTTGCGTTACAAATAACGTATAGCTAACTACCTAGCCTTTGGCCATGACTCTAGGTTCCATACACATAGTCAAATGACTAAGGCGTCGTCTGTAGGGGGGAGTATTTTTAAGTCAGAGACGTGACGCTCGATGCACACGCATCGCTTGAGGTACACATTTTGGAAACAAATTAGGACTTTATCTTCCATATCGGCGACAAATAATAAAAAATGAAGGTTAAATTGATACATCTTTTTTTATAGGGTTCCCACACGGCCATATGTCCATTTACCATATGTCCATGTTACAGCACTTGTTTACAGAAGACAGTGGACTGATGTTACAGTACCTGTACTAATTAGCTTAGTATCTGTGTCCCCGTACACCTGTAACTGTTACTACTGTATAAACGGTACAGACGCCACAAATGTTTTGTTCCTGAAAAATATTGTCGTCAGCAACTGTTAAACGGTAAACGGTGTGAAGTGTTTTATTTTACATGTGTGTAAATATTTTGATGTGATGTTAGAGGGATTTGTTTCTATAACTGTACCGCAATTGCGAATAGATTCACGTTTAACGTTAGATGTAGTATTTCCAGAGCCAATTTGCCCTTTAAACAGAACATGTAAGGTCCTTTGAGTAAGAAGTAACTCCTTTTGTCCAATATTGGTCTACTTAGATATCTATCTCTAAGCTAACAAGTTAGCTACGGTTGTGTACTGACTGTACTATAGCCAAAGGGAGAACTAGCCCCCGCCAGAACATTAAGTTAACTAACGTTAGCTAGTTAAAGCTGGATTTGTTGTAATTAGTAAACTAACGTTAGTAAAAATGTTGTATTTATCTATGTATTAAAGATGTGGGTCCTGGTCAGACTTGTACTAGCTAACTAGCTCAATTATTGGTTTGCAGTGGGTAACGTTAACTAGCTAGCTATCTAACTAAGCCAGACACCTAGCTAAGGTTAGCTACTCGAGTAACCAAATAAATTGTCGATTATGAACGTTGAGCACTGCATTGCTAATGTCACCTTGAATTATATCGCCTCATCTATAGCTAGACAGAGCTAGCTACATTCATATTGCACGACTTAACACCAGATAAGATGGCCTAGTTTTGCATTTTCTTTTTAGTACAGTCTGGCATTGCAAGGTGATTCAGACTCTTAATATTGTTGCACGTACAGTGCTTTCGGGAAAGTATTCTGACACCTTGACTTTTCCAACATTTTGTTACGTTAGACTTGTTCAAAAAAATAGATGTAATTATTTGTTTTTCCCTTATCAATCTAGACACACTGCCCCATAATGACAAAGCAAAAACACATTTTTAATTTTTTTTGTATAAGTATTCTGAGCCCTTGCTATGAGACTAAATTGAGCTCAGGTGCATTCTGTTTCCATTGATAAATCTTAAGATGTTTCTACAACTTGATTGGAGTCCACCTGTGGTAAATTACATTTATTGGGCATGATTTGGTAAGGCGCACACCTGTCTGTATAAGGTCCCGCAGTTGACCGTGCATGTCAGAGCAAAAACCAAGCCATGAATTTGAAGGAATTGTCCGTAGAGCTCAGAGACAGGATTGTGTCGGCACAACTCTGGGGAAGGGTGCCAAAACATTTCTGCGGCATTGAAGGTCCCCAAGAACATAGTGGCCTCCATCATTCTTAAATGGATGAAGTTTGGAACCACCAAGAGCTGGCCGCCTGGCCAAACTGAGCAATCGGGGAAGAAGGGCCTTGGTCAGGGAACCTGATGGTCACTCTGACAGAGCTCTAGAGTTCCTCTGTGGAGATGGGAGAACCTTCCAGAATGACAACCTTCTCTGCAGCACTCCACAATTAGGCCTTTATGGTAGAGTGGCCAGACGGAAGCCACTCCTCAGTAAAAGGCACATGATAGCCTGCTTGGAGGTTGAATAAAGGGTCTGAATACTTATGCAAATGTGATATTTCAAAAAATCTGTGTTTGCTTTGTCATGATGGGGTATTGTGTGTAGATTGAGAGAATTTGTATTTTTGTATCCATTTCAGAATAAGGCTGTAACAACAAAATGTGGAAAGTCAAGAGGTCTGAATACATTCTGAAGGCACTGTACAAGCAAGTGCGTCTCTTGTGTGTACCTTCTCACCTGCCATTGAAGTATCAAATGTCTAAAGACAGCAGTTAATGCATCTGACCAACGTTTGTGCACGTTAAATGTGTCTGTCAATAAAGAAATATTGGCAAGCCAACTAGCTAAGTCTATTCTGGGTTGAGTGCGTTCCACAAAACCACGGTGTCTGCCTTACGTAGACTGAATTTGGGCTGTTATAACAGTTACTTTGACTCAGTCTGGGGCCACCTTATCAATGTCATTGCAGTGTGGGTGTTTCTCATGTCTGTTCAACACTGGCCTTTATAACTGTATGTTTAATGTCCTCTCGGCTTCTGTCATTCATGTCCTTTCAGTCCTCTTCAAAAGGGGGACTCTGCTCAAGGCATGATTGGAGAAGGTTCACATTGGTAGCCTAGTCTTAATGAAGTGTGAAAGTTACTCAACTTTCCCCTGAAGCATACATATTTTCCAGCCTCTACTTTGAGCTCCACAATGTGGGGGGGGATCAGGCACGATGACGCAAAAGACTAGGTCCTCAGGATAATTTTGATATAGGACTGAAGCTCCGTTCTGGTGACTTTTTAAAAGGACATTCTACTCCAAAATGAATGAAAAATAAAATTTTGACACCATCTATAATGTAATTTCCACTTCCAGAAATGAGCCCAGAAACATACTGGTAAAAGTGTTTAAATTACTTTTGCACTGAACAAAATATAAGTTCACCATGCAACAATTTCAATGACTTTACTAAGTTACAGTTAATATAAGGAAATCAGTCAATTGAAATAAAAGCATTAGGCCCTAATCTGTGTGAAGTTGCTAGATTTTGGCAGGAACTGGAACACGCTGTTGTAAATGTTGATCCAGAGCATCCCAAACATGCTCAATGGGTGATATGTCTGGTGAGTATGCAGGCCATAGATGAACTGGGACATTTTCAGCTTCCAGGAATTGTGTGCAGATCCTTGCGTCATGGGGCCGTGCATTATCATGCTGTAACATGAGGTGATGGCAGTGGATAAATTGCACAAGATTGGGCCTTAGGCTCTCAAGGTATCTCTGTTCGTTCAAATTGCCATCGATTTAAAATGCAATCATTTGGCTCCGTTAACCTAAAAGAGCCATTCATTTTGCTCCCAAACGGCTCTTCGTTCAGTTTAAATTTATAAAAAAAAAAATATTTCACCTTTATTTAACCAGGTAGGCTAGTTGAGTACAAGTTCTCATTTACAACTGCGACCTGGCCAAGATTAAGCAAAGGCTTAGAAGTAAGGCTTAGAAAGTAAAGTAAGGCTTAGAAATGGAAAACCATGAGCAAAGTTAATGTACTTTAAAGCCTACTATTGTCAGATAGTGAAATTACATTTTTACCTGACCAAATTATTAATGGCCTGCAACCAAAGAAAAACGCACAAAAACAATGTGCACAGACCAGAATGAGAGACTCCTCACTATTTTGTTCCTGTGCCGAGGAATAACATCTTCAGAGAATGTTTATAATATTTCTTCAGATAATCGATGTCTGGAGCTCAAAAAGCAATTACATCGGAGTGTCAGCAACATTCATGCATGTCAGTTCAGTGCAAACAGCTTAACAGAGGAAAAAAAAAATATATATATATATTTCATAGAACAGACATGCTTCTGTATTAGGCTATGTCATCTCCAAACCAGACCCTCCCCATCCCCCAAAGTTTTTTATTGTGGATCTACACTGATCTCAAAAACGTCCTCTCCAGAATCCATATGATGGAAATCCGTCAGTGACCGTGAACTTTAAACCCTGATTTATGTGCCCCTCCCTTCACTATGAATTGATAACAGGTTGGCATAGCAATACTTCTCCACTCTGTAGCTGGTGCACTGCCAAGGCTATAGGCATGTAAAAATAAACCAATAAAGGTAGACTCAGCAAGTTGAAGTTGCATGCACGAAGTAAACACAATCTCTGGTCAATTTCCGCAACAACTAAGCGTTGAAGCATGGAGGCTAAAACTGCTTCTCGAATAGAACTCTCTGATCACGCTTGTAGGCGATGTCATGACGACATTAGCTAGTTAAGCTCATGCGCTGAAACTAGTGATGCACTGAAATGACATTTCTGGCCGATACCAATATCCAATTTTTTCCTTGCCCCCCAAAATTATACCAATATTTAAAAAAAGCAGACTTTTTAAGCATTCTAGTACAGTTAAATAGTTAACACACACACATGGACACAGCGGTCTAAGGCACTGCATCTCAGTGCAAGAGGCATCACTACAGTCCTTGGTTCAAATTCAGGCTGTATCACATCCGGCAGTGATAGGGCGGCGAAACAATTGGCCCAGTGTCTTCCGGGCGGTCATTGTAAATAAGAATTTGTTCTTAACTGACTTGCCTAGTTAAATAAAGGTTACACACACACACACACCACACTGACCCAAAAGTTATTTTGTTGGCATTTACCTGTCCCCATTACCAGTAAAACATAATCTCAACCTATTTCTTTCACTTACTTATTGTGTTGTTTCGTTGTTCATTTGTTCAGTCGTTTCATTCTCAACCAGGATTTCTATAGAATGTCGTTTGGGTCTTTGCGTGTCAAAAAAAGATCCACGTCAAATAACACATTTTGACGTGTCAAATAAGCTTGTTGACTAGTCAGGACCTGAATATGACTGCACGTCAAATAATAATTTAACACGTTTGAGGCACAGGAACAGCTTCACAACACACCACCCGGTCCAGTTGAGCTCACAATCCATATGAAGCTAGCTGGCTGCTTTTAACGTTAGCTTTGGGCAACAGGGTTAAGTAGCTGGCTAGTTACAGTTGGAAGTTTACATACACTTAGGTTGGAGTCATTAACTTGTTTTTCAACCACTCCACACATTTGTTAACAAACTATAGTTTTGGCAAGTCAATTAGGACATATACTTTGTGCATGACACAAGTAATTTTTCCAACAATTGTTTACAGACAGATTATTTCACTTATAATTCACTGTATCACAATTCCAGTGGGTCAGAAGTTTACATAAATTCCAGAAAATGATGTCATGGCTTTAGAAGCTTCTGATAGGCTAATTGACAACATTTGAGTCAATTGGAGGTGTACCTGTGGATGTATAAAAAAGCCAGACTACGGTTTTCAACTGCACATGGGGACAAAGATCGTACTTTTTGGAGATATGTCCTCTGGTCTGATGAAACAAAAATAGAACTGTTTGGCCATAATGACCATTGTTATGTTTGGAGGAAATAGGGGGAGGCTTGCAAGCCGAAGAACACCATCCCAACCCGTGAAGGACGGGGGTGGCAGCATGTTGTGGGGGTGCTTTGCTGCAGGAGGGACTGGTGCACTTCACAAAATAGATGGCATCATGAAGTAAAATTATGTGGATATATTGAAGCAACATCTCAAGACATCAGTCAGGAAGTTGAAGCTTGGTTGCAAATGGGTCTTCCAAATGGACAATGACCCCAAGCATACTTCCAAAGTTGTGGCAAAATGGCTTAAGGACAACAAAGTATTGGAGTGGCCATCACAAAGCCCTGACCTCAATCTTATAGAACATTTGTGAGCAGAACTGAAAAGTGTGTGTTCCGATCAAGGAGGCCTACAAACCTGACTCAGTTACACCAGCTCTGTCAGGAGGAATGGGACAAAATTCACCCAACTTATTGTGGGAAGCTAGTGGAAGGCTACCTGAAACGTTTGACCCAAGTTAGACAATTTAAAGGCAATGCTGCCAAATACAAATTGAGTGTATGTAGACTTCTGACCCACTGGGAATGTGATGAAAGAAATAAAAGCTGAAAGAAATAATTCACTACTATTATTCTGACATTTCACATTCTTAAAATAAAGTGGTGATCCTAACTGTCCTAAGACAGGGAATTTTTACTAGGATTAAATGTCAGAAATTGTGAAACTGAGTTTAAATGTATTTGGCTAAGGTGTATGTAAACTTCTGACTTCAACTGTATTTATTTTCATAAACTGAAGTTTTAATTTCAATAGGTGAACAACAAGTGGCAACCATAGCTAATACTTACTCACAAAGATTCCTAAACCATTGCTAAGAATAATGAAGATGACTGCAGTTTCTACTGGTCATTGTTTTCAGGCTGGTTGTATTGGTGCTAGCTAGGTACCAAGCTAAAGCTAGCTACGCCAGAAGTTGGGGTCAAACAAATTATGATTTGTTTGTTTGCAGATTTTCTTTGTACAGCTTTGACAGTGCTACTGTATCCTTTTTGACACGCAAAGACCCAAACGGTGTTCTATAGTATGTATGTCGTGAAGTTAATAGCAGTGACGCTATTGCTGTGTAACTCCGGGAGGGCAAGATCTGAAAAATAGCGCTCTTGGTTGAGTTTACAGGTGCTCAACCAGTCTGCAAAAAGCCAACATCACCCACGACAGAGAACGGTTGATTGTCAAGGGCAATGAATTCCATTATCTTGGTTTAATGGATTTCGCCTTTGAGTTGTGTCGCTGAAATGTTCTTACTCTTTCAAATGACTGCTTGACTTGTTGACTGCTCTATCCACACAGAAGACATTGTGGGCTAGGTTAGGAATGCTGTGTTGCACTGTGTAGCGCAACATTTTATGTGGGGTCATTATGTCCGTTACCTACGTTTATATGGGTATGCACGGCAGCTTTGACATTGGTTTTTAACATCGCAGTTAAACTAGACATCGGGCCGATACCAATGTTGGCATTTTTATCTAATATCGTCCGATTCCGATATGTTCACAGATATATCGTGCATCCCTAGCTGAAACACATCATTGGGTCTGCTGTTTGAGTCCTGTAGTTACCATGTTGTAGATACTGTGTGAGAGAAGTCTTGCATCACGCTCACCTCAATGTCTTCTCGCTGAGTATCATTTAATTGCATGCAATGTTACACAATGGCGTGTGTGTAAGAGGGAGAATAGTGTTCCTCTTTTTATAAATGCAACACGAGGTTGAAAGGGAAACAAGGAGCACATTTCCAAGTCTTACTAATTAAGTATCAGTGCTGATACTCTTATTCTGCTGCTCTCAAGTGGCTGCCCAAGTGACCATGATAGTGAATTGTTGTCTTTGGGGATCACACCAACCATTTTGATGTGATCGTGATATTTATGATCACCACCAAGTTGTATGATGGCCAGAGGAGGCGAAACAGAGTACCGGTATAAAAAGCTAAAATGGAGTATTAAAAAGCTCAAAATGGAGTATAAAATCTGATGCATTTTCAGGTGTGATTTTCAACTCTATTAAATGCAACATGTTGCGAGGCTATCATGGGGATTTCATTTCTTATTCACATATAGTTCTGAGAATGAATGCCGTCAAAGCTCTTAGTCATTCTCTGTAAAGGCTATGATGCAGACGAGACAAGGAAGGAAGGAATTTGGATCGCTGGGTTTACCTGACACCTCTTTCAGCCTTTGGCTTGATTCCAGACAGGTCTTGCACAAAGACAGACATTTCTTATGAGCTTTCCATCCAATTGGCGACAGATTTTCATGCAAATATTCTAAAATCGGCATAAAAACAAGATGCACATTTTCCCACCAGAGATGTCTCCATCAAATTGACTTGTTGTGGATAAAAGGCTGTGTGTGATGACATAGTGCACATATAAGTAACTTTTGTGGTTGAGTTTCCATCACATTTTAATTTCTACTACAAAACATATGTTGTGTTGTATAGTGAATATGCCTGCCTCTGGTCTTGGCACTTGCACTCTAGCCAACAGCTAGCAGATACAGTGCGGCTAGGCTACCTACATGAGATTGTTATGGATAAGTTATTTGGAAAGTTTACTGACGTGCTGTTTCCACCAAGCCTGTTGTGACGACATGTTTTTTTTATTAGGCGTGTACTTTACTCGCATAAAAAGGTTGGATGGAAACCTGGTTATAGAGAGCAATTTGGGTTTGTTCCCCAGTCTACAGATATCTCCAAGGTGTGAGAACGAGCCTGTCCTTAGAACAGGGTTCCTACATACTGACCAAACTGGATGTGCGCGCCTTGATTTTGCTCACCCACACCAGAAGTGAACAGGACACGCAGGTTGAAATATCAAAACATACTCTGAACCAATTATATTAATTTGGGGACAGGTCGAAAAGCATTACACGTTTATGGCAATTTAGCTAGCTACCTTGCTGTTGCTAGCTAATTTGTCCTGGGATATAAACGTTGTTATTTTACCTGAAATGCAGAAGGTCTTTGACTTCGACTTTTAATCCACAAATAAAACGATAAACCAAATTAATTTCTCATCTCTACTCCTTCCTCAGGCTTCTTTTTTACTTATTTGTTCTTTATATGGCTGTTGGCAACCAACTTTATAGTGCAGTACTACAACAACTGGGTCAGTTCATCTTTCAATCACCCACGTGGGTATATGTTCCTCAACACCAATGAGGAGATGGCACGTGGGTATATGCTCTTAAAAACCATTGAGGAGATGGGAGAGGCCAGACTTGCAGCACGTTGAGCGTCACAAATAGAACCTATTTCTATTTTAGCTCCTGGCCATGCAGACGCTCGCGAGCAGTGTGGTTGCAATGATTGAATAACATGCATGTGTAAATTTATTTTGCAACGCTCGCACACGCAACCGATGTGGTCAGCATGTTACAGTCCTGCCACCTGCTGTCTTAGTGTCCTGTTTCAGGCCATCAATTGCATGTGGAGGTAAAACAGGTTCTCTAGCATGCCTTTATTTTGGCAACCTGAGGATGAGATCCACATGGTTATGCAAGGAATGTTTGTGTGGCTGTATTATTGTTAAAATAACCTTTACTCTCATTTTACATCTACCTTTGTCAGTTATTGTACCTTTTCTTTCTTCTATTGAGCCTATTGGTCTGTCAGGAAACGCCCCACTGGCTAGTAATAGGTAACAGATCTCTTTACATAGCTAGGCCTAATGCTTTACATGGGGCACTGTTGTGTTTGGCACATTGTTGCTATGGTGAAGTTTTCTAGTTCTGGGTGTATGCTCCTTTTGAGTTCTCTAATCTAATAATTGCAGGTTGTTCAGAACCTCTTTAGTGATCTCAATTATTTAAATGTTGATATGTTGGAGGATCATGTCCAAGCTATTGGCATAAAACAAGAGGGTCATAGAAAGATGCATTATTTTGTGTGTGTGTATATATACAGTGCATTTGGAAAGTGTTCAGACCCCTTGACTTTTTCCACATTTTGTTAAGTTACAGCCTTATTGTAAAATGATGAGGGGGAAAAACAATTTAATCCAATCGACACACACTACCCCATAATGACAATGCAAAAACAAGATTTAAGGTTTGCAAATTTAATCAAAATAAACACGGAAATGTCATATTTATTTTAAGTGTTTAGACCCTTTGCTATGAGACTTGAAATTGAGCTCAGGTGCATCCTGTTTCCATTGATCAACCTTGATGTTTCTACAACTTGATTGGAGTCCACCTGGGGTAAATTACATTTATTGGACATTATTTGGAAAGGCACACACCGGTCTATATAAGGTCCCACAGTTGACAGTGCATGTCAGAGCAAAAACCAAGCCGGAAGAGATGGCAGCAGTTTTACGGGCGCCGAAACAATTGTGCTATTTATGTGGGTTTTTTTGCGTCATTTGTAGCTTATTTTGTACATAATGTTTCTGGAACCGTATCCGCTACCGTCAATACTACTCGCCAACGTGCAATCATTGGACAATAAATTAGACGAGGGATGATCACGAATATCCTACCAACGGGACATCAAACTGTAACATCCTATGTTTCACGGAATCGTGGCTGAATGACATGGATATTCAGCTAGCGGGATATACGCTGCACCGGCTAGATGGAACAGCACACTCCGGTAAGAGAAGGGGGGGCGGTCTGTGCATATTTGTAAACAACAGCTGGTGCACGAAATCTAAGGAAGTCTCTAGATTTTGCTCGCCTGAAGTAGAGTATATTGTGATAAATTGCAGGCCACACTACTTGCCTAGAGAGTTTTCAGCTATAATTTTTGTGGATGTTTATTTACCACCACAGACAGATGCTGGCACTAAGACCGCACTCATTCAGCTGTATAAGGAAATAAGCAAACAGGAAACCACTCACTCAGAGGCGGCGCTCCTAGTGGCCGGATACTTTAATGCATTGAAACTTAAATCACTTCTACCAACATGGTAGATTTCTATCAACATGTTAAATGTGCGACCAGAGAGAGAACAATTCTAGATCACCTGTACTCCACACACAGAGACTTGTACAAAGCTCTCCTTCGCCCTCCATTTGGTAAATCCGACCACAACTCCATCCTCCTGATTCCTGCTTACAAGCTAAAATTACAGCAGGAAGCACCAGTGACTCGGTCTATAAAAAAGTGGCCAGATGAAGCAGATGCTAAACTACAGGACTGTTTTGATAGCACAGACTGGAACATGTTCCGGGATTATTCCGATGGCATTGAGGAGTACACCACATCAGTCACTGGCTTTATCAATAAGTGCATTGAGGACGTCGTCCCCACAGTGACTGTATGTACATACCCCAACCAGAAGCCATGGATTACAGGCAACATTCGCACTGAGCTAAAGGGTAAAGCTGCCACTTTCAAGGTGCAGGACTCTAACCCGGACGCTTACAAGAAATCCTGCTATGCCCTGCGACAAACCATCAAACAGGCAAAGCGTCAATACAGGGCTAAGATTGAATCATACTACACCGGCTCTGACGCTCGTCTTTATGTAGCAGGGCTTACAAACTATTACAGCCTACAAAGGGAAGCACAGCCGCGAGCTGACCAGTGACATGAGCCTACCAGACGAGCTAAATCACTTCTATGCTCGCTTCGAGGCAAGCAACACTGAGGCATGCATGAGAGCATCAGATGTTCCAGATGACGGTGTGATCACGCTCTCCGTAGCCGATGTGAGTAAGACCTTTTAAACAGGTCAACATACACAAGGCTGCGGGGCCAGACGGATTACCAGGACGTGTGCTCCGGGCATGTGCTGACCAACTGGCAGGTGTCTTCACTGACATTTTCAACATGTCCCTGATTGAGTCTGTAATGCCAACATGTTTCAAGCAGACCACCGTAGTCCCTGTGCCCAAGAAGACAAAGGCAACCTGCCTAAATGAATACAGACCCGTAGCACTCACGTCCGTAACCATGAAGTGATTTGAAAGGTTGGTAATGGCTCACATCAACACCATTATCAAAGAAACCCTAGACCCACTCCAATTTGCATACCGCCCAAACAGATCCACAGATGATGCAATCTCTATTGAACTCCACACTGCCCTTTCCCACCTGGACAAAAGGAACACTTATGTGAGAATGCTATTCATTGACTACAGCTCAGTGTTCAACACCATAGTACCCTCAAAGCTCATCACTAAGCTCAGGATCCTGGGACTAAACACCTCCCTCTGCAACTGGATCCTGGACTTCCTGACGGCCGCCCCAGGTGGTGAGGGCACGTAGCAACACATCTGCCATGCTGATCCTCAACACTGGAGCTCCCCAGGGGAGTGTGCTCAGTCCCCTCCTGTACTCCCTGTTCACCCACGACTGCATGGCCAGGCATGACTCCCAACACTTAAGTTTGCAGACGACACAACAGTGGTAGGCCTGATCATCGACAACGACGAGACAGCCTATAGGGAGAAGGTCAGAGACCTGGCCGGGTGGTGCCAGAAAAGGAGGACCGAGCACGCCTCCATTCTCATCGACGGGGCTGTAGTGGAGCAGGTTGAGAGCTTCAAGTTCCTTGGTGTCCACATCACCAACAAACTAGAATGGTCTAAAAACACCAAGACAGTCGTGAAGAGGGAACGACAAAGCCTATTCCCGCTCAGGAAACTAAAAAGATTTGGCATGGGTCCTGAGATCCTCAAAAGGTTCTACAGCTGCAACATTGAGAGTATCCTGACTGGTTGCATCACTGCCTGGTATGGCAATTGCTCCTCCTCTGACCGCAAGGCACTACAGAGGGTAGTGCGTATGGCCCAGTACATCACTGGGGCTAAGCTGCCTGCCACCCAGGACCTCTACACCAGGCGGTGTCAGAGGAAGGCCCTAAAAAATTGTCAAAGACCTCAGCCACCCATCATAGACTGTTCTCTCTACTACTGCATGGCAAGCGGTACCGGAGTGCCAAGTCTTGGACAAAAAGGTTTCTCAATAGTTTTTACCCCCAAGCCATAAGATTCCTGAACAGGTAATCAAATGGCTACCTGGACTATTTGCACTATGTGCCCCCCCCAACCACTCTTTTACGCTGCTGCTACTCTCTGTTTATCATATACAGTGGGGGCAAAAAAGTATTTAGTCAGCCACCAATTGTGCAAGTTCTCTCACTTAAAAAGATGAGAGGCCTGTAATTTTCATCATAGGTACACTTCAACTATGACAGACAAAATGAGGAAAAGAAATCCAGAAAATCACATTGTAGGATTTTTAATGAATTTATTTGCAAATTATGGTGGAAAATAAGTATTTGGTCACATACAAACAAGCAAGATTTCTGGCTCTCACAGACCTGTAACTTCTTCTTTAAGAGGCTCCTCTGTCCTCCACTCGTTACCTGTATTAATGGCACCTGTTTGAACTTGTTATCAGTATAAAAGACACCTGTCCACAACCTCAAACAGTCACACTCCAAACTCCACTATGGCCAAGACCAAAGAGCTGTCAAAGGACACCAGAAACAAAATTGTAGACCTGCACCAGGTTGGAAAGACTGAATCTGCAATAGATAAGCAGCTTGGTTTGAAGAAATCAACTGTGGGAGCAATTATTAGGAAATGGAAGACATACAAGACCACTGATAATCTTCCTGGATCTGGGGCTCCACGCAAGATCTCACCCCGTGGGGTCAAAATGATCACAAGAACGGTGAGCAAAAATCCCAGAACCACACGGGGACCTAGTGAATGACCTGCAGAGAGCTGGGACCAAAGTAACAAAGCCTACCATCAGTAACACACCACGCCGCCAGGGACTCAAATCCTGCAGTGCCAGACGTGTCCCCCTGCTTAAGCCAGTACATGTTCAGGCCCGTCTGAAGTTTGCTAGAGAGCATTTGGATGATCCAGATGAGGACTGGGAGAATGTCATATGGTCAGATGAAACCAAAATAGAACTTTTTGGTAAAAACTCAACTCGTCGTGTTTGGAGGACAAAGAATGCTGAGTTGCATCCAAAGAACACCATACCTACTGTGAAGCATGGGGGTGGAAACATCATGCTTTGGGGCTGTTTTTCTGCAAAGGGACCAGGACGACTGATCCGTGTAAAGGAAAGAATGAATGGGGCCATGTATCGTGAGATTTTGAGTGAAAACCTCCTTCCATCAGCAAGGGCATTGAAGATGAAAGCGTGGCTGGGTCTTTCAGCATGACAATGATCCCAAACACACCGCCCGGGCAACAGCGAAGGAGTGGCCGTAAGAAGCATTTCAAGGTCCTGGAGTGGCCTAGCCAGTCTCCAGATCTCAACCCCATAGAAAATCTTTGGAGGGAGTTGAAGGTCCGTGTTGCCCAGCGACAGCCCCAAAACATCACCGCTCTAGAGGAGATCTGCATGGAGGAATGGGCCAAAATACCAGCAACAGTGTGTGTGAACCTTGTGAAGACTTACAGAAAACGTTTGACCTCTGTCATTGCCAACAAAGGGTATATAACAAAGTATTGAGATAAACTTTTGTTATTGACCAAATACTTATTTTCCACCATAATTTGCAAATAAATAAATTAAAAATCCTACAATGTGATTTTCTGGATTTCTTTTTCTCATTTCGTCTGTCATAGTTGAAGTGTACCTATGATGAAAATTACAGGCCTCTCATCTTTTTAAGTTGGAGAACTTTTGGTGGCTGACTAAATACTTTTTTGCCCCACTGTATGCATAGACACTTTAACCATAGCTACATGTACATACTTCCTCAATTGGGCCGACCAACCAATGCTCCCGCACATTGGCTAACCGGGCTATCTATCTGCATGTACATACTACCTCAGCCTCTCTACTGTATATAGCCTCGCTACTGTATATAGCCTGTCTTTTTACTGTTGTTTTATTTCTTTACTTACCTATTGTTCACCTAATTCTTTTTTTGCACTATTGGTTAGAGCCTGTAAGTAAGCATTTCACTAAGGTCTACACCTGTTGTATTCGGTGCACGTGACAAATAAACTTTGATTGGATGTGGTTGAAGGAATTGTCCGTAGAGCTCCAAGACAGAATTGTGTCGTCATTTCTGCAGCATTGAAGGTCCCTAAAAACACAGTTGCCTCCATTGTTCTTAAATTGTTGAAGTTTGGAAACCACCAAGACTCTGGCCAGGTAGCCAGCTCTAGAAAAACTGAGCATTCGGGGGAGAAGGGCTTTGGTCAGGGAAATGACCAAGAACCCGATGGTCACTCTGACAGCGCTCTAGAATTCCTCTGTGGAGAGGGGAGAACCTTCCAGAAGGACAACCAACTCTGCAGCACTCCACCAGTCAGGCCTTTATGGTAGTGGCCAGACGGAAGCCACTCCTCCGTAAAAGTCACATTGACAGTCCGCTTGGAGTTTGCCAAAGGGCACTTAAAGGACTCTTAGACCATGAGAGAGAAGATTCTCTGGTCTGATTGGAACTCTTTGGCCTGAATGCCAAACGTCACGTCTGGAGGAAACCTGCCACCATCCTTACGGCGAAGCATGGTGGCAGCAGCATCATGCTGTGGGGATGTTTTTCAGCGGCATCGACTGGGAGACTAGTCCGGATCGAGGGAAAGATGAATGGAGCAAAGTACAGAGAGAGCCTTGATGAAAACCTGCTCCAAAGCGCTCAGGACCTCCGGCTGGGGCAAAGGTTCACCTTCCAAAAGGACAATGACCCTAAGCTCACAGCCCAGACAATGCAGGAGTGGCTTTGGGACAAGTCTCAATGTCCTTGAGTGGCCCAGCCAGAGCCTGGACTTGAACATGATCAAACATCTCTGGAGAGACCTGAAAATAGCTGAGCAGCGACGCTCCCCATCCAACCTGACAGAGCTTGAGGCTCTGCAGAGAAGAATGGGAGAAACTCCCCAAATACAGGTGTGCCGAGCTTGTAGCGTCATACCCAAGAAGACTCAAGGCTTTAATCGCTGCCAAGGGTGCTTGAACAAAGTCATGAGCCTAGTCTGAATACTTATGGAAATGTGATACTTCATTTTTTATAAATATGCAAAGGTTTCTTAGCCTGTTTCGCGTTGTCATTATGGGGTATTGTGTGTAGATTGAGGGGGGTGTATAATCCTTTGTAGAATAAGGCTGTAACGTAACAATGTGGAAAAAGTCAAGGGGTCTGAATACTTCCCAAATGCACTGTAAGTTCATGTGGCTGCATTACTCTCCAGGCTCAGAACTGTAGATTTAAAAAAAAGTTTCCTTTTTATATCAGTTCATAGGAAATTATGCTGTCACAGGCACGCTATTCAGGATAACACTAAATGTATGGTATTCTGTGACTATTTCAACTGAGGTGCTAAAGTGGCAAGCCATGGACAAATCCTACCACCTGCGAATCCTGCCACACAGAGGCTGCTCTTCCCTGTGCCTCCCTCGCCCCTTCAGACCCAATGGGATTAATCGCACCAGCCAATTTTAGGTGGAGAACATTGGACGTCGTCCAAGGGAGACTAGCAGTCCTGTGACAGTCACGGGAGGCGAACAGATACATATCACATTAGAGAATGTTCCAGGTTATTGTTGGGAATTACGACGTGGTTCATCTCGGCAAGTGTCTCTTTGAGTGAACCATTGCCGCCATATAATAAATGCCTTTATGGCAATAGCTGCCAAGTGGATCAAGCAAGCCTGAAGTGACAAATGGGAAGTATGCAGCAGTGGGAGATGAGGCCATATCTCAAACTGATAAAAAGGTAGAAGCCATGGTATAGGCATAATTTATTTATATATAAAAAAAAAATATCTATCCACATTCTCAGATTTGCAATATGCAAAGGGAAAAGTCATGTTTTTTGGTCAGCCTATGTTCACGTGTTGAAACCTCACACAAACCAAGTGGGTCTCGTTCATTGAAAGCAGCCGTCACCGAACGGCAGTAACGATACAGGTCCGGCACGGCCCCCTGTTGCAGGTCAGGCAGCTGGGGGCACATCATAAATGCAACAAAAAAGGAGAGGCATCTGCGCACACACACACCCCTTCACTGGTCCAAGCACTGCCATGGCCAGGAATAGCCCAGGGTACGCTTTCCCGATAGCGATGGAACTTAAGGTTACACGTGTTTTAACGATGCATTGTTCCTATAATGGCCAAAGAAGATGTTACATGCATTTCCCGAAACACCATCTCGAAAGAACGTTCACTAAGTGCATCGTTGGAGCATGTCTCTACTGATATGATCAAAAGTCAGTTCTGCTCTCTGATCAGCTTTCTCCATTCAAATCTTACCTTAACATTAGAATTATTCAACAGTCCTGACGACAGATCATCTCCTGGAGAGAGAACCACTTATATGGCTGCAAGTATTGAGGAGGCTTATTCTAAAGCTAGTTTCTGGAAGGCTAACCCAGAAGTAAAATCTTGAGTAGTTCGGTCAGCTGCTTGATTAGCAAAAGGCAACAGGAAATTCAGCCAAATAACTTAACATGTTGGTGCTCATGGGTCCTTTTATTCTATGTTTAATATAGATCTTCTGTGAATAAAGGTACACATGCAGGCAAAAAAAAAAAAATTAACGACGCACTTAGCTGTTTCGAGTGGTCTGAGGCAGTTGGTAAATAACGAGCAATTAAGTGTAACTTTATTACTGATGGTTTTGGGAAACAGCTCGGAGATTTATCGATACTCCTTCGAAGGTTCTAATGATGAATTTAGCCTTAAAATACTTTAGGGAAACCGGGCCCAGGCCTGCTCGTTGCTGGGTAAAGGCATGGGGCAAAACCAGACTGATTTATCACTCACTCAACCCCTCCCCCAGACCAGCACAGGGAGACTCATCCTGTTGTAGAGTTCATGCCAATGCCAAAGGCACTGGGTGTTCTCTCTCTGTGTACAAGCAATTTTATCTCATGTCATTTTAGATTTAAAAATGGTGTAATGTTATTTTGTAAGCACTCATGGTTAGACTTGGATGGACTTTTGTGTGTTAACCTAATATGAAGACAAGACGCTAGAATCACCCAACCCTTTAGTGGCTGATTTGTATCTCCTCGGACTGCCTACTAAAATGGCTGTAGGTCCTGTGTCCTCAGGTGTCCCTCAGCTATGACTGAGCAATCTGTACCATGGTGTAATGTTTGTAGGTAGGCTCTTTTGGTCTCAGGTGTCAGAGTTCCAGGGTCAGACTTGATCTCAAACCATGTGTTTTCAAAAGAACATCACACTCTCCAAAATATGGGGGCGAGTTTGATGTGTTTCTTCTGTGTCCAACATTAAATCGTGAAAAGTAAAGCTATAGCCTTTCACATTGCTTCTGTTGGTGTGATTTTTGTTAAACAATGTTGGATGTGTGTCTCTATGGTGACTGACGCCCTCTGTGTCCCTTTCTGCAGGGTGGCAACAATGCAGGACACACGGTGGTGGTGGACTCTGTGGAGTATGACTTCCATCTTCTACCCAGTGGCATTATCAACCCCAAGGTCACTGCTTTCATTGGTGGGTAGAACACAGCCGCTGGACCGAGGAATGAACAGGAAAGATGATTTCACATTAAGAATTGAGCTGTGAAGTAACCATCATGGTGTACTACTAAGTCAGTTATAATCTCTAGTCTTTAAAGAACAAATAATTTTTCTGTTTATTGAATCATACTTTTGTATGCAAGCAGCCAATATTAATGACTTCTCCCGTCGAAATCTAGCCAATCTGTATTATATTCTAATAGCTCCAGCTTTGCCTGATGCCACACAACAAGTGATTGACTTGACTGGCAGCCAACTCGCAGGCTAACGCAGTAGAGTGCTATAGATCACATTTTATCTGCAGTAACTTCATTTTGCTAATGGTCTGACGTCCAGTATATTTTGGCAACACATAACAAATATGTCCTCTGGCTCTTAACCCACAGCTCGTCAGCAGTTCAACATATAGAATGTTAAGTGGATCAATACTTTACCGTCTACTATTGCTGTCTAGTTGAGCTCCACAGTCAGGCTTTCAGAGCCCAAACAGATGTTCGGGACCCTTCAGAATCCTGAGCACTGTTTGCCATGAGAAAAAGTCATCTTGAATACTGCCGATTTGTGCAGAACAGGTTATGGCCCTCTCCACATTAGTTTATTTTCTGGCCTTAATGTTGATTGCTCGCTGCTCAGCAGAACAGAAGACCTGTTTTTCTGATGGAGTATCTAGCTCTTCATGGGAAAGTACGTTTATAGCCCACAACACTTGAGAACAAATTCTGATGCATCAGTTTCTCCATATCTTCCATGCTGCCTGTGTCTGTCTATCCCACAGGTAATGGGGTAGTAATCCACCTGCCTGGCCTCTTCGAGGAGGCTGAGAAGAATGTGTGCAAAGGCAAAAGTGAGTACGAAGGAGCTATCCTCTTTAATAGTTTAAGTCCCTTTTTACTGTGATGCCTAGAAGATTGCCATGTTGCTTAATGGTGATATCAACTGTTTTTTTCTACCGTGTGTTCAGGTCTGGAGGGCTGGGACAAGAGGCTGATCATTTCAGACAGAGCACACATTGGTAAGCCCTGCCTCATCAGGCCTCTTTATATTCGAAAGGGCCTTTATATCCACGACTTCAGCACAACTATAGTCTCTTTACTATATAAACTCAGCAAAAAAAGAAACATCCCTTTTTCAGGACCCTGTCTTTCAAAGATAATTTGTAAAAATCCAAATAACTTCACAAATCTTCATTGTAAAGGGTTTCCCATGCTTGTTCAATGAACCATAAACAATTAATGAACATGCACCTGTGGAACGGTTGTTAAGACACTAACAGCTTACAGACGGTAGACGATTAAGGTCACAGTTATGAAAACTTAGGACTCTAAAGAGGCCTTTCTACTGACTGAAAAACACCAAAAGAAAGATGCCCAGGGTCCCTGCTCATCTGCGTGAGCGTGCCTTAGGCATGCTGCGAGGAGGCATGGGGACTGCAGATGTGGCCAATAAATTGCAATGTCCGTACTGTTAGACGCCTAAGACAATGCTACAGGGAGACAGGATGGACAGCTGATTGTCCTCACAGTGGCAGACCACGTGTAACAACACCTGCACAGGATCGGTACATCCGAACATCACACCTGCGGGACAGGTACAGGATAGCAACAACAACTGCCCGAGTTACACCAGGAACGCACAATCTCTACATCAGTGCTCAGACTGTCCTCAATAGGCCGACAGAGGCTGGACTGAGGGCTTGTAGCCTTGTTGTAAGAAGTGCTCTTCACTGACGAGTCGCGGTTTTGTCTCACTAGGGGTGATGGTTGGATTTGCGTTTATCGTCGAAGAATGAGCGTTACACCGAGGCCTGTACTCTGGACTGGGATCGATTTGGAGGTGGAGGGTCCGTCATGGTCTGGGGCGGTGTGTCACAGCATCATCGGACAGAGCTTGTTGTCATTGCAGGCATTCTCAACGCTGTGCATTACAGGCAAGACATCCTCCTCCCTCATATGTGGTACCCTTCCTGCAGGCTCATCCTGACATGACCCTCCAGCATGACAATGCCACCAGCCATACTGCTCATTCTGTGTGTGATTTCCTGCAAGATAGGAATGTCAGTGTTCTGCCATGGCCAGCGAAGAGCCCGGTTCTCAATCCCATTGAGCACGTCTGGGACCTGTTGGATCGGAGGGTGAGGACTAGGGCCATTCCCCACAGAAATGTCTGGGAACTTGCAGGTGCCTTGGTGGAAGAGGGGGGTAACGTCTCACAGCAAGAACTGGCAAATCTGGGGCAGTCCATGAGGAGGAGATGCATTGCAGTACTTAATGCAGCTGGTGGCCACACCACATACTGACTGTTACTTTTTATTTTTACCCCCCCAACCCCCTTTGTTCAGGGACACATTATTCAATTTCTGTTTGTCACATATCTGTGGAACTTGTTCAGTTTATGTCTGTTGTTGAATCTTGTTATGTTCTTACAGATATTTACACATGTTAAGTTTTCTGAAAATTAAAGCAGTTGACAGTGAGAGGACGTTTCTTTTTTTGCTGAGTTTAGAAGGCTGTAGGACTGGAGACAGATGTGCAATGCTCATGTTTGGCTATCTGTTAAGGGGAATAATGAGTCTGCTTAATTTCTATCATCAACGTTTTTCTTTTCATCATGAAGGCATTATAATTTTTTGAGTCTCAACAGTTTGTCTCTAAGCTAGTGAATACCACTGCCAGTGTCAGTGCAAAGCTGGTGCCCGGAAGAGTTCCTCATAAACAAGCGTATAAAAATGCTGCATGGCTTTCATGGGGAACATGTTTCTGTTATATGGGGGTTGGGGGATGAAAGTGGCCAATTGATTAGCTTAGCTATTTTGGGGCCCTTTCGTATTTTGTGCGTACATTAGGACTTATTTGACCTAAGATGCACTCCGAAGGCCTGTTTTTAAATCAGTGAACTGAACTGGCTTTGTTTTCCAGAACATAAGTCATGTTCACTCTGAATGTTAAATAGCACCTTGTTGACTTCTTTATTAGGCAACATTATTCAGTCTTTTCCCTCCACTAGCCAAACTCGGCCCATTTTGTTATTTGAATAGGTGTGGAGGGGAAAAAAGGATTTAGCACTGACAGGTTGCATTTTACACACAGAAATTAGGCAAACTGTATTAGCTGTGAATTGATTGTTGCATTATTGGTCCTTTGTATGTATGGATTTCTTTACCCTTTGAGTGGTAAACTCTGCTCCACTAGACTTGTTGTGCCTTGAGTCGTTTTGTCTCCCTGCTCATTGCTCAGTGCCAAACTGTCAGCGCAGCGAGATGCCAAAAAAAGGACACTTGTTATAAACAGCTATTGCGTAGTAGTGCCTTTGCAAGGCCGCTTTAGGGACTAGTGTGAGAAAGAGGGGCCATTTCTGACTGGATGAGAGACTCTACTGTTCACTTCCCTTCATGGATTTAAAAGGAAAGTATTGGTGTAAGTTTATTGTGGATTCTCCAAATTCCTTCTCGTCCAAGCTTACACCAATCCAATGCTTTTAAATGTGTGGGGAGGAGTCAACTGCACAAGGGCACACTTCTGGGAGAAAGGGGAGATAATTTGGACGCTAGGTTTTAGTAAGGAGCAGAAAAGGGGGTGAGGTGAAAGGATTGTGAGTTTGCCCTTCTCTACCTCCTCCCACAGTTTTTGATTTCCACCAAGCGGTCGACGGTGTGCAAGAGCAGCAGAGACAAGAGCAAGCAGGCAAGAAGTAAGGACCCTACCACCTGTCATTCTCCTGGTTTAGAGAGTATGGCTCAGTAATGGTTCAGCTTGCAGAAATGCTGAAAAGCAGTTTTTCCCTTTCCTATGGGCAAATGTGTAGTATATTAGCCCATCTATGCATCTAGTCTTGTTAGATGAAACAACCTCAACTGACTCCAGTTTGAAGCAGAGCTGAAAACCAAGATTCCCCTGTCCTATGGCAGATACCCAGTAAAAACCTTTTTAGCTTAGGAAGTCTAGCATAAGTACTGAAACAACCTCAACTGACTGTGAAGTCTCCAGAGATATTAAATATAACTTTTTTCTCTGCGCCATTGGAGCTGTTTTCAGTATTTTAACTGAGTTTTGCCTTGAGTGAGTGCTGCCTGAAGGAAATGTAATAATTTGTATCGTACTATAGTCTGGGGTTAATGCAGTGGTAAACCTTCATGATCTCCCATATAGTGATACATCATTGTATTACTCATGTATGGAAATAGAACAGGAAATAAACTGTCTGACAATGTAATCTGGAGGAAGCAAACAAATCCTACACTGTAGCTATTAGAGGTTACTGTTACCAGTTAGTAATGTAGCTATTAGAGGTTACTGTTACCAGTTAGTAATGTAGCTATTAGAGGTTACTGTTACCAGTTAGTAATGTAGCTACTAGAGGTTACTGTTACCAGTTAGTAATGTAGCTACTAGAGGTTACTGTTACCAGTTAGTAATGTAGCTATTAGAGGTTACTGTTACCAGTTAGTAATGCAGCTATTAGAGGTTACTGTTACCAGTTAGTCATGTAATGGAGACGCCTAATCTGGTTCTAAGAAGAGGGTGATAAGCACATGCTTAGACACAGGACATCACTCTGATATGCTGGGCATTTTTAAGCTTTTGTTGGGCATCAAAATAAGCCCACCGCCATGATACAATTCTTGTGTAAAACAATCTGCAGTGTTTGAACTGGCTGAACTGTGCCAGTTTCTCTCCCATGGGTAGTAAAAGGGCAAGTCACTCATTATAGGCTTATTATATATTACAACTTCACTCTTACCTCTGAGAGAGGCAGATAACTGAGTTAGACACACAAAGGCTTGGATTCCGTCTCCTGTAGTATGAGCATGACTTGTCCCAGGGGTCTCATGGGGAACCTGACCTGCATTCTTTTAGTATCTTTACTGAAGGAGTTAGCACTCATGATACCCTGTCTCAGCTCCAGAAGACCACTTATATTCTCCCTGATAAGTCCTTTCCCACATGAAGTCATACCCTACCTTACATCAGAAGGGGCCTGACGTCACCAGATATCCCCTAGCAGCACCATGTGACTGTGATGATGCTCTCCAACCCTTACTGCAGCAACATTGTTTCAGTCAACAGCAGGGCAGCAGACCCATAAATACTCCTTAGAAAAGTCCCCTGGCCTAACAAATTCCCTACAACTCTGTCACATGTCTGACCCTACACACAAATACTGGCTGAAGGACAAGTGTGTGTGGTTAATGTTTAGTCAGTGACTCAGTATTGTCAAGTTAAGGATTTACTTTGTTTCCCCGTATCCCTCACCCAGCCTTGGAACAACGAAAAAGGGGATTGGCCCGGTGTACTCAGCCAAAGCAGCCCGCAGCGGCCTCCGGATATGTGACCTCATGTCTGACTTCACGCAGTTCTCTGAAAGGTGAGGGTGTGGCCTTGTCCGCATATGGCCAATAATGACTATCCCTTTATTCAGAGTACAACTAGCTCCAGTTAGATAAAAATGTAACTGTGACGTCTGCTTTTTGTAGATTTAAAGTCTTAGCCTCGCAGTATCAGTCTATGTATCCGACCCTGGTGATTGACATCGATGGGGAGTTGTCGAAGTTGAGGGTGAGCTACAGGTCCTTGTAATAAAGATGTCATCACTGGTTTAACATAGGGCCTATGTCCTACATTTCAGAGTAATTCTTGGGTCAAGTGTTTGCGTGGTGTGTTCTTGTCCAGGATTACGTGGAGAAGGTAAAGCCTATGGTGAGAGACGGGGTCTTTTACATGTACGAGGCCTTACATGGACCTCCCAAAAATATCCTGGTGGAAGGAGCCAATGCTGCCCTCTTGGATATTGACTTCGGTGAGTATCCCCCACTGTCAATGTCAATTAACCCCTGTCACTGTAAATGGCCAATTAACCCCCATTGAATTGAACAAGCTAACAAACTCATTTTCTCTGGTGAGTTAATTCCACTGAAACAGTGTTATCAGAGCTGTCAGAGGATTGGAACAACATGTTCACTGAGCCTAACACCAGAGAGCACTCCTACACCATGCGTGACTCTGAGAAATGCTGGCTGCTTTGTCACTGTCACTTTCCCTCATTTGTTCAGTCACAAAGCACTCCAAAGACCACACACAGAACATAACTTAATGAGGGAGAGGATTGCTATGTACTGAAGGTCACCATGTTATTTTTCATTTATACAATGGTAGTAGGTCAAAGTGGGGGGGTATCGTATGGCCGTGCTAATGCTATTTGCATAAAGGAGAATGATTTTTGTTTTTGCACCTGTGCAGACATGTATGGGAGGGGTGAAATTCTCCCTCCCTCTGACCTGAAAGGCCCATTAGTGTGGACTGGAAAGTCCACCTCTGTTTAAGCACACCTGACAGAGACCTGACACGGACAGATTGTTTGCATGTCATGTTAAGACTGAAGCATTTCGTTTCCTTTACTCGTATTACAAGATGTGTTAATACAGTCATTGTGATATGATAATCGTCTGTTGTACAAATTCGTTGCCATCTGTCTTATCTGAGGAAGAGGAAGACTGAGGAGGAAATAAGATGGTGTTTATTGTTTTGTTATGCTGTGTTTTTGTTTCAGGGACTTACCCTTTCGTGACCTCGTCTAACTGCACAGTGGGCGGGGTGTGTACAGGGCTAGGCATGCCGCCCCAGAACGTGGGTGAGGTGTATGGTGTGGTCAAGGCCTACACCACCCGGGTTGGCATCGGAGCCTTTCCCTCAGAGCAGTTCAATGTAAGAATGTCAGCCTGTGTTTCTACCTTGAGGGAAGCCCTGCCTTTGAAAGCTACGGGCTAGAGTCATATTGGTTCACATGGTGCAAATTCTTTCCTGCTCTCTGTTTCCAGTGTGAGTAGAGGAATGTAGACTGTAGTGGTAATGTTGGGGGAATGGCATAGCTGCAGATTGAGTCATCAGAGTTCTGAATTCCAGTGAGTATTCTGTGAACCCCACAGGCTCAGGCATGTGGGTATTGAAACAACAAATGGTTTTAGGAAGGATAGTTGCTAAACCATTCCCTCTGGTAGCGCTTGTGAAATAATCCCAGCAAAACCAGAATAACCAATTCCTCAAACTGTACAGGACAGAGAATGGACACATTTCAAGCTTGACATGTCCCTGTTTTACTTTGTCAGTGATCTTAGTGAATCTGAGCCTGAAGGGTCCGCTTGTTTTCTTCTCCAAGGACATTGGGGAGCTTCTGCAGACAAGGGGGAAAGAAGTGGGCGTAACCACGGGCCGTAAAAGGAGATGTGGTTGGCTGGACCTGGTGCTCATCAAATACGCCCACATGATCAACGGCTTCACTGCGTGAGTCCCCACACACCCTTCCTTCAACTCTGTACTGTCAATCACCACACCTCCCGCTTTTTACTTACTGTCTCAATATAAGTATGTGGACACCTAATTGTCGAACATGTTATTCCAAAATCATGGGCATTATGATTTTGGTCCCCCCTTTTGCTGTTATAACAGCCTCCACTCTTCTGAGAAGGCTTTCCACTAGATGGTGGAACATTTCTGCAGGGACTTGCTTCCATTTAGCCACAAGAGCATTAGTGAGGTTGGGCGATTAGGCCTGGCTTGCAGTCGGCGTTCTAATTCATCCCAAAGGTGTTCGATGGGGTTGAGGTCAGGGCTCTGTGCAGGCCAGTCAAGTTTGTGATTCATCACTCCAGTGAACACTTTTCTGCTAGATTCCAATGGCGGTGAGCTTTACACCACTCCAGCTGACGTATGAGGATCTTAGGCTTGTGTGCGACTGCTTGGCCATGGAAACCCATTTCATAAAGCTCCTGACAAATAGTTATTGGGCTCACGTTGCTTCCAGAGGCAGATTTTAACTCTGTTGTGAGTGTTGCATTTGAGGACAGACAATTTTAACGCGCTTCAGAACTCGTGGTCCAGTTCTGAGCTTGTATGGCCTACCACTTTGCGGCAACTCCGTTGTTGCTCCTAGACGTTTCCATTTCACAATAACAGCACTTACAGTTGACTGGGGCAGCTCTAGCAGGGCATACATTTGACAAACTGACTTGTTGGAAAGGTGTCATCCTATGACGGTGCCACGTTGTAAGTCACAGCTCTTCAGTAAGGCCATTCTACTGCCAGTGTTTGTCATTTGAGATGTTATACACCTGTCAGTAACGGGTGTGGCTGAAATAGCCCAATCAACTCATTTGAAGGGGTGTCCACATACCATGTAGTGTACTTGAATAGACTTCAGCTTTGTACACATTCTGTATTTGGGTGTTGGTGAACATGCCTGCTAAACTCCCAATGTTATGTTTTCCTCCCATTCAGCTTAGCTCTCACCAAACTAGACATCTTGGATGTGCTCCCTGAGATCAAAGTTGGTGTGTCGTACTCTGTGGACGGTGAAAATATACCTAATTTTCCAGGTAGGCTGCTCATCAAAACAACAGCTAATTGGCAGCAGCTAATGGGGATCCTTAATAAATACAAAAACAATGATGCTTCTGTACTTAATGAGGATAAAGTGAACTGAATAAGGGAGCTATGCTATATTTTTAATTGCAGTATTCCAAGTCTGTTGTCTTAAGTTTATGGCAGCCAATGGCCTGACGTTGTGCCCAACTCTCCCCAGCCAACCAGGAAGTCTTACAGAGCGTTGAGGTTCAGTATGACACCCTGCCAGGTTGGAACAGTGACACCTCCGCCGCCAGAACATTTGATGAGCTGCCAGAGAACGCCCAGAAATATGTCCGCTACATTGAGGAGCACCTCGGTGTGCCCGGTAAGAACCCCCCTCCTCTCCTTAACACCTGGAGATGTCAGGTTGATTCAGATGGGGTGAAAATACCTTGTGGTGGTCACAGGTGTGGACCATATTTGGGGACATTTAGTTGTTTTGTTGGTAAAGCTGTTCAATAAGTATTTTTCACCCACAGTGAAATGGATTGGCGTAGGCAAGTCTCGGGAGTCCATGATCCAGATCTTCTAAGGTCTTCTCCTCCACACTGTAGCCACCAGCAGACCAGACCCTCAGTCCCCCTCTCCTGATGGTTACCTGGTTCCAGGGGCCTGGGAAACTGGGAAACTGGTCCTATGCTACATGCTACTTCTCTCGATCCCCAACTCACTCCCACACCACAGACACCAACCTGGGAGCTGTTCCTGGGGATGCTTATCTCCTCCGATTCCCCCGTGATCCCTCTCTCTCCCTATTCTCTTTGTCTCTGTCTCTCTGTCTTTCTGTCTCTGGAGACCTGTGTGGGATTCTTCAAAATGGCCTCCTCAGGCATTAACAGGGAAGTACACTTCAGTTGCTTGCCAGCCTACGTCTGTTACTCCCCATGTATGGTTTGTCAGAAAGCCCTCAGAGCCTCCTCTTCTGGCCTTTCTTTATGGATCTGTTATCCTGACATCCTTGCACACGCACCCCACACACACTCAAGTCACACAAAACCACACTAAAATCCAGGTTTGTGACACTTGTCATTGACCCGTCTGCAAGCCAATGTCAGAAATGATATGACCATGTTCATGTGTACAGTACTGCAGTAGGACATGGTTGATTCATACACCAATTTTCTGTGCCTGTACTGTGATGAAAACACAGTCTGTATAAATGTGTTCTTTATGCCTAGCGTGGGCCAAGGAGCCCATGGTCATGAAACGACCCACTCGAGCAACTTAAGATACACAGTTTCTGAATGGACAAGCGTCAATGTCTCTGTATACAATTGTAATAATGGCAGGAAATGTATAATATGTTGCTGCTGTTATAATGACCTTGTTCCACGCAACATAGATGGTTGCCAAATTGATTTTGCTGCCATTACTATAGATACAATCTTAAATGGGCATTTTAGAGGCATCATAATCAAACAACCTCTTAGTAATTTACCCAGCTGACTAGAAATAAGTTTTTTGTATTTCAAAGCAGTAAAAACATGTGTTACTACTGGACATTAAAACAGTAAGGTCAGTTAACATTTTGATTCTATCAAACTCCACATTGAAATGACGCAAGAATGTATTTCAATGCTATTCTAAGTTTAAACTCCAACGCAAAAACATGATGTTGATTTGCTAAACTCTAGTCTCAAGACTTCTACACGATCACAACAGTGTATATATTTGACTTCTATTTTAATGATTTTAGGACTAGGTATGATGGATTCTTTTCTGCTACTGCTGGATGTGTGGGTATTTCTGCAGATGTAGCGTATTAGACAGCAGATTGTCTTCTGACTCGGTGACAACTATATATATATGACCTTTGCTTTTATAAACTGGAGCTGTTCAAGTGAAATGGAATTTAACCATGTGTTTTCCCATCACTGATTTACAATCTAAATATTTCAAATTAAGATTTCTAGAGACATGAAAGGTTCTCCTGTTTATGTATGGATCGAGTACATAAACATCGGAATGGCTCGATTATTACATGGAAAAAATTGCTACAAGGAAAGGCGTGTATTCAAGGTTGACTTTGAATCTTGAATGACAGTTGTCTAAGGGTGCCTATTCATGCAGAGATGGAAGACTACTCATACAATATCAGTTTGCCTTTGTGTCTGTAGGTCTCTACAGAGAAGGCTGTAGACTTGTGAAATAATGGGTTTCTACGTTGGTGGCGAAGAAGTGCTTTCTCTTTCAAATATGGAAGTGTCAAACTAGTGTCACAATACATAGTGTTTAGTACATTGTTAAGTCTGTCTTGAGTAGAGCAGTTATCTCTGCTAGGCCTATATGATGCCTGTCTTGTTCTTCCCCTGTGTCTTTTGGATTTAAGATTATATCAGCGATATTGGTATTCACCTAATGTATGCTCAGTGCGAAGACTGAAAACATGCACTGGAAATTAAACTAAAGGGATGTATTTAAATGCTGCGTATCCTTGTTTCTATAGATTATCTGATGACCTGCCAATAGGCCACACAATGTGGTAAACATTTTCTGCTTTACATATAGCAGCTACTAATCAGTTGAGATACTTCCCCTGTCAGTGGTGTCAACACCTGCCTGAAACTCTACTCTACTCATTCTACTGTTTGCTAATCCTAAACTATTCGCCTCCGGACACCCTCCCTTTATGACATGTTTTTTCAGGACTAACTGTGCCTTGGGCTTCCGTTCAAGACTATTTCATGTTTTTATTTACCTTAAATCCTAACCTGGGCCCTTGGGAATGGCCTGTAACTAAGCATTTCACTGATGGTCTACTACACCTTTTGTTCGCTACACCCGCAATAACATTGTGTGTGTGAGACTAACAAGATTTTATTTGATGTGATAAATACACATTTTGATTTGGGTTTGAATACCTCAAATGTATCTTTCCTTTCTACCTTGGCTCATCTGTAAGTGAGTGGATAGGTGAAAAGATGGTTACACCATTGCTTTCACCTATGTTACAGTGATGTCCTCAAGGAAAGAAGGGTGTATTAAAATGGTCAAACAGGGTCCTGCTCTTACCGCCCCTGTCTTCAAGGCGGCTTAGTATTTTGCTTTCTCTATCCCACCACATCATCTCAACATGTTGGAAGAATGTTTGGCTCCCATGCTCAACATTGGCTCCCATTCAAACAACACAAACCATTTTGTCTGTTAATTGGGCTTTGATGAGCAACATGTAAAATTAGTTCACAAGCCTCCTTTAGCCAAAAACAAACGTGTAGGGTGCAAAAGGAGTTTTTGATGTGAATAGTCCTTAACTGGCTCGGTTAAGGTGAGACAAAGGCAGGACATCTTTATTTAAATGAAGAGGGAAATGTATACAGTATATCCTGATCATGGTGATAAATCCACATTTTTATTAGAGGTTTGCTTTACTGTTTATCCCTTCCCAGTAATGCCTTCCAAAGTTACTCATCTCAGTAAAGTAACCATAGTGCTTAAACTGGTTCCAGCATTTTAATCAGTGTGTCATTTTAAAAGAAAAACATTTAATTGGCATGATGACTACTAGGCTTTTCATCTAACTCCAATTTTTGAAGATCTTTTCATTTGAACATCGCACAGGTAAACGCATGTTTGCACACATGTTGGTTTTCTCCATTTTTAGTCTATTTACCTACTTTCAGTTCTGTATTGTGTCACTGCTGTGTTAAGTGTGTGTGTAGAAATACAGTACCATTATCTTGGACTTATTGTAACTTTGTTGTTGAATATGCTTTTGGAGATGGTGGTGCTGGCTGGGGAGTTGTGCATGTTTATCAAATGTAATTTGTAAAGTACTGGTCTTACTCTTAGTAATATCAATGACAAGCTGGCAATACAAATCTAGAACAAGATTCCAACTAATAAAAACAAACATTTGAAATGTCAGTTTTATATATAAATATTTCAAGTTCATTCGCGTGTTTCTGCTGGAAAGAATATTGTCTTAACTGTTGCCGCATAATCACAATCGCCTGTTCTTCTACATGGCCACCAGAGGGAGACATTTACCTTTGAATAGTATTTTATTTGTCAAGTTGCAATACGCAGTGCTAGCTGAGAATTAGACAACTAAATGGGATAACAGCTAGTGCGAACTCCACTGAATAATATGAAACTATCAATAAGGATTAATAATCCCTATAAGAAACACAATACCAACTCTGTTTTCCTCAAGTATTTTATTCAATTTCATTGTCTTCTAGTTATCAGTAGATTGGTCATGCTAATTTGACTACATCTAAATAAAAACAGTTATTCCAGTCGTGGTGGGAGATGGGTGAAACTCAACCAGGGATAGGACATGGAAAAGAAGAGCTGATCATTGCCCGTACTAACACTTGACAAACAGGTATGTATCACCTTCATAAAACAAGCAGCTCGAGCTACTACCCGACACACAGAGCATTGATGTCAAGCTTAGGCCAGCCTTTAGCTCATCTCCATTGTGTGACAGTCACGGATATACCATATCACACAGCAGGCTGTTGCTTCTCTTTCCAGATGTTCAGTATTTGAGAAGAACTTTAGTGCTGTGGCCTCTGGCCAGGGGTGTATTAATTAGTTGGATTCCGTTGCAAAACGTTTTGCAATAGAAACAGTTTGCCGTTTTACGCTAGGAACAAAACGAAAGCTAACGGCAAACGAAACAGGGAGGGTCCTACCTGAAAGGTTCCAATAGAAACTCGTTTTTGCAAAACGTTTTCCATTTTGAGTAAATGGTTTCTATCGCATAACGTTTTGCAACCGAATCTGACTAATGAACACATCCCAGAGCACTCCACTCTGTTTGCCCTTCATATTTGAATCCTTGAGTAAGGCCTCTGTTTGCCAGCCACCACTGTATTATACTAGAGGGTTAAGCAGATCCTACAGACATCCAAATTAGTGCTGCGGAAACCAAGACAATAGTTTGTTTGCCTTTCACCTGTGGCCTAGACCCAAAGAATGCTATAAGAAGCCTGGCGGTGTGCAGTTACACCACCAAATACAGCCTGTGTTTAGCTTAAGGTCATATGGCCACTCGCTCTGCAGTTTGGACAGAATTCACAGTTTTATGGCTTCATCTCGATCTCTATTTAAGCGTTCCTCACAGCCATAATACAGTATGTGTATTGCATTGCTTAATTGTACCTTCTCTATGGTCACTTTGCACAACCTAGAATATACAGGTCCTACTTGAAAGTGGTTTGAGGTTACGAGGTCCACACTTCGCACTGCACTCTGTTCTCGCCACATCCCATTGACGTAAAAAGCACACGCCAAGAAGCACGGCTCCCCTGTTATGAATGCACACAAAGGGGTCTCTCTCTCTGGCCTGATGGTCTGGTCAGTATAAGTGCTAGGGTCACGAATGAGCCATCAGTGGGTGAATGGGCCAGCTTCCCAATCCAAGTCTGGTAGGCCTGTAGCCTGGGCCAAACAGGCCAAGCCAGGTGGCCCATAACGGTCTCATTAGAGCAGATGTGAGGCTGTGGCCGTCTGCTGTGCTGCTGTGGCTGTCTCTGCCCGCCCCTTCCTCTGCTTCTTCTATTGGCCTGAGAAGCCCAGCAGCTGTTTACTGAGGGGCAGCCTAGGCCAACGCCTGCCTGATCCCTGACCCTCACCCCCTAATGGGGGTAGGGAGGCAGCAGATGGGGGTGGGTCAGAAGAGGGGTGGGCCTGCCTGGGGTAGGGTGAGGCTGGGTGGAAAGGGGGAATTCATGAGGGAGTAGTAGTGGTGGCTGTTGCTCTGACCCGGTTGAAAGGGTTCGAGTTGATTGGATGTATGATGGGGAGTAGGGGTTGAGGGGGCAAGAAGGGAGGGGTCACCGCAGCCAGGGTCTCTGACGGTAAACACAAGGGCAAAAGACCTGGGGGTGAAAAAGCCTTCTTGTTGAGTTTTAGTGACTGGAAGCATCCATTAGTCATTGCACATGTGTATCTATTTGTGTTCTGTGGATCATAATGAGACACAGATAGGTAGAAAGCCTATCACCATTACATATGTGTACAGCAGGGGTTGTTGTGCACAGTAGCTTTGAAATCCTGCCTGACACAATCTCTCAAGTCAATATATACTATGTGAATGGTTTTATTTGATGGTAAATAAAACAAACTGTACAACAAGCAACATTACAAAATCAGGATTTCCAAAACTTTCACAGCCTTACATTTACATTTTAGTCATTTAGCAGATGCCCTTATCCAGAGTGACTTACAATTAGTGCCTTTCCCCTCTGATATCCATATAGTGTGACTCAGTGGTGGTCGTCATCGGCCAGAAACAGAAACAACATTCTGTCTTGAGTAACAGCAGCAGCATGAGACTGTGGCTGCATGTGGCTGGACATTTGCCGGCCCTGTGTCTCCAGAACGGACAGGTGTTGGCGTCAGCAGTGTCCAGACTCGTTCCGGCAGCTGCTGCGGCCACAACCCCTTCCCCCCTCTGACAGATGTAGCCACACCACCCGGCAGCTTTATGGACCCTGGGCTGTTTTGACTTTAAATATTTGCCCAGGAGGGACAGCCCTGTTTGGGCAAGGGGTTGAAAAGAGCTGGGTGGCTTCTCAGCGTCACAGAAATAAAACCTACAGAAGATACTTAGAAAGTTGACTTGACACCATGGAAGGGTGTTTGGGGAAAACACAAATTCCCAAAGTCTTTGGAAGTCCATTTTGGAATGTTAGCAGGCTTGGAGGACAATTTGATGGTGGGCCCACTAGTCAAAATGACAGTTATACAGAAGTGACATTTACCATCTAATATCATCATCATCACATTTAGTGCAATGATTATTCTGTTGAAATAATTTATTATTGTAAAGAAAAAAATAAGAGAAACAGGTAAAAGTAGCCGCACACTTCATGAATGATGACAGCAGAGTGGATGTACAGTAACATCTGGGTTAAATGTGCTACAAGGCCTGAATTCTACTGCCATTCAATAATAGTTTATAATTTTATAGTGTGCAAATCCTCCTTCCATGAGTCTTGACTCAAACATCCTAAACGCCTATGAAGATGACATCCAATCTTCTTTAGGCTGTTTTTCAAGGCATTATTGAAGTCTCTTAATTTACTCTAGATTATACCATTAGAGATTTGTAGATGTCTTTATTTTAAAGACACTGTATAGGCTGGGGTTAGAGCTAATTCCAGTGCTGATCTTGGGGAAAAACGTAATCCAGCTGGATTCAAAGTCTCTGAGGGAGTTGCGGAAAGCACCTTGTTCTACCATCTGGGACGGCAGAGAAACCCTCAGCCCCATTAAGATGCCACATTAAGGGGCTGCTGGTAGTTTCAAGATACAGGAGTGCACCTAGCAACACATTTTACTGTCCGAGAGAAAGCGAGAGATGGGAGAGAGAGAGCGGTGGAGGAGAGAAACTTTCTTCGCACAGTGAAATTCATCTTGAAACGTAACTTCTGAATACTGCCAAACAGATGCTAGTACAATTGCTTCCCTGCAATCTAAGTGTGGCGCCCATATGGTTGCAGCTGATGGGGGTGATTGTTGGTATTGTTCACTTTGTCAGCAATCCTGGGAGATGTAGGAGCTCTAATGATAATGCAATGTGCAGATGTGGTCGGGGAGAGGGCGCCGTCGTTAAGTCACACAGTCGTCTACAGAGGCCCGCTCCTCCTTACATTATGACAGATGCTGTCCAGCCTGCTCAGAGCTGACCTTCTGTAGGAACAAACACTTCTATGAGGCTTCCACATCGCAGCTGTACAGGTGTAACAGAGACAGGTTATGAGACAGACTGAAACTGAAGCATTAGATTTCAAACTTTTCTGATCGGTTAGAATTGGCCTTTTAGTAAATTACTGTCCGAGTGGAATTACCAGAGGTGTGAGATATTGGTGTCCCTAGGAGGACTCTGTATATCTGGTGCCAGAAGAATCTTGTTAGATATGCTAATTGCCCCAAGCGGTGGACAAGAACACAACTAGAGGAGGTGAAGGTTGAGTCCTGATTTCTTATTTTACACAATTCCAGCAACAGAATCATACTTATCACAATATCTTCCACTTCCATTTGCTCCTGTCAGATGATAATGTCTAGGAATTCTATGTACAAAGCACGTATAAAGTTTTTTCCTTATGGACAACATGCATACAGTACCTGTATTGCACAATGCACTTGCAACCTGATATTGGACAAATCTCCCCATGTCACATTTCAACAGTTCCCTTTGATATCCGACTGATGGTATTATGTTGCCTTAAATAATACAGCAGAATGTGTTGCGTTGGCTGTGCCAGGTCCTACAGGCTGGGCCCACGTCTCTCCCTCTCCCTCTCTCTCTAACCCAGATCAGGATGCAAGCATTAATCCTGGGAGTGGGCCTGGGGCCACCCCGGCACTGCTGCAGGTTGGGAGAGGGGGGAGAGAGGGAGGCGACAGATGGGGCCTGCTTTGCCAGAGCTGGGAGGGAGCGGAGAGGTTGGCATCTTGGGGTGAGAGAACATAGTGACACTCCTGTTCCTGCACTGAACCAGGCCTGAACCACGCAGGCAGCATCCACACACGTTCAAACACAAACACTATGCAGGGATACATAGGCTATGGGAATTAAGGGCTTACTACTCGCGTACACAAACACCTTATCTCTGCTCTGCTTATTACAGTGCTACAGTCTGAGTATACTGTACCTGTTATATAAAAGCAGTGGAATGAAACTATCTACAACAAGCAGATTAAACAATACAGGTGATGGGCACATTCAGATGACTCCTAACTCATATACTATAGTGGTGGCTTCCACACACCACTGTACAGTAGAGGAGGCTGGTGGGAGGAGCTATAGGAGGACGGACTCATTGTGATGGCTGGACTGGAATAAATGGAATGAAGTCACACACTTTGTTTCCATGTGTTTGGTACCATTCCATTGATTCCATTTCAGCCATTACAAAGATCCCGTACTCCTATAGCTCCTCCCACCAGCCTTCTCTACTGTACATGGAAGGGCATCATTTTGATACACCTGTCCTCCTCCCTGTCTACTGTAACTGTCACTGCCTTTGTTTAGCAGTGATTTGTAAAGTTATGATGAACGATATCAGACTGGGAAGAAAGCTGGATTCCTCATCTCCCACAGCTGTCTGCCTGCTCCCTGGAGACGCCCTCTCTCTTGGCTCGCCCCCGTGTGTGTGTGTGTGTGTGTGTGTGTGTGTGTGTGTGTGTGTGTGTGTGTGTGTGTGTGTGTGTGTGTGTGTGTGTGTGTGTGTGTGTGTGTGTGTGTGTGTTGCCTGCTTAGTCACACCTTTGCAGCAAGAGAGGTCTGGAGCAGACTGACATGTGCAGGGGGGCTCTCTCATTTCAGTCTGTCCAAACCTTTCTCACACACACACACACACTCTCTCTCAACACTGAGCCGATCAGTAATCAGTGCCACAACACCAAGGGCATCTACAACACAACAGCTCTGATTGGTTAGGTAGGGATAGGCTTAGGGAAGACGCACGTCAATATGTTGTAGAGTCTGAATAGTCCACTACGTACTGTTTACTTAGCCTTGTACTACCATATACTAACAGTACTACATGTTGGTGCTACATTTGGCAATTTTTGACATATTGGTTACAAAAAAATTATGCAATAAGCTAAAAATATCATAATACTGACAAAGTGCTCTACAGATGAATTGCAGGAGGCTGTGACTGATTAATTCGGTACTCAAGTGTAAAAGCTACATATTTAGGTTAACAAATATTGTACCTTTTACTGTAAAGATATTCAGTGCTCTGTCAATATGTACTGTAACTTCAGTTGGTCTTGAGGGGAAATACATGGAATATATTGACAACAAGTTGCTCTGCCATGTCAAGCTGTTGTTTCACACAAGTACAGTACAAATGTCTCCCTTGTATAGGATAGGGACCTCTCTGTCATAGCCATCGGTACAGCAGGTTCTCATACTCACCCTCCTCCTGCCTGTCATAGCCATCGGTACAGCAGGTTCCCATATTAACCCTCCTGCCTGTCATAGCCATCAGTACAGCAGGTTCCCATATTAACCCTCCTCCTGCCTGTCATAGCCATTGGTACAGCAGGTTCTCATACTCACCCTCCTCCTGCCTATCATAGCCATCGGTACAGCAAGTTCCCATACTCACCCTCCTCCTGCCTGTCATAGCCATTGGTACAGCAGGTTCCCATACTCACCCTCCTCATGCCTGTCATAGCCATTGGTACAGCAGGTTCCCATACTCACCCTCCTCCTGCCTGTCATAGCCATTGGTACAGCAGGTTCCCATACTTACCCTCCTCCTGCCTGTCATAGCCATCGGTACAGCAGGTTCCCATACAAACCCCCCCTCCTGCCTGTGGACCCTTAAGGTCGCACCAAGCGATGTGCCCAGAAAAGTGCTGAGTTGCACACATCAAAATCCTGCCAAGACCCCTATCAACATCACACGCCCTCCTGCCCAGTTATCTGCACTGGACAGAACTGCTACCAACAGCTGGTAAAGTCGAGAGAGCACTCAGCCCACAATGCCACAATAATGTCTGCACTCTGCACATAGTCTGCCCCATTTTCATAGAATAAGCTTTCTTTATTAGTATCTTACTTAGTAGCTAACTTAGTATTATCATGTCTGAGACAAACAATAACCATGTATTCTAGGATTGTGTTACATCTTACAATATCTGAGTATCATGTATGTCACACAATTTCTACAGATTAAACATGTTTCAAAACACATACACGTGTCAAAACAAATACTAATGACACACAATCAACTGCATTCCCACGCAGTCCACTCTTTCCTCTTTCCATCCAATGCCTTAGTTGTGGCATGACATGATTTTTCCCACTCCTCGAAAGCCTCACACAAAAGAGATGTCGGGAGTTTAATCTCATCCCATACGAGCCTGCGAAGGAGTTACTGGGGGCCGTTGTGTGTTTGTGCGTGTGTGTGGAGGGGGGAGGGGTATGGTCTGGGCCCCTCTAACAGAGACACTGACATTCAAGTTCGAGTTGCGTCTTCTTTTGTTCATGGGTGCAGTCAGAGCAGATAGCTCTCTGGGACCACATCCCCCTCCCTCTTTCCCCACCAAAACTAACCCCCGTGCACCTCTCTCTGCCAGCCTGCCGGCTAGGAGCACAACTGCATTGTCTAGGTGAAGACGGCGCTTGTTGCTAGCCTTCTGTCTCTATGCTGAGCGCTTGACAATGGCTGCTTTTTAAATACGCAGACAATCGATAGAAAGACAAATTCCTCACTCCTGTCTGTTATTGTAACCTTACAAAAGCTCTGCCCTTGTACACTTATTTTTTCTTAAGACTTAATGTGTCCCTCAATCCGTTTGAATTCCACAGCACAACTGCAAACAGTTAATTTCATGGCATTTGGCATTGAAAAATCTGCAAGTTTAGAGTTGTATGGTTATTGGTTAGATACTTTTTATTCCCTCTGTATGTACAATATTTTCTCTAGATATTTTACCTCAATTAAAATCCTCCTGCAAAGGTTAAGGTTGTCATCATACTTGAAGGTTTTCTCAAGTATCAACAGTATCCCCTATGGCTTCATTACAATCTATTTATTGCAAGACTTCTAATTCTTTAACCGCAACAGTGGTGCCAAACATTCATCCCAAGCAAAACAGTGTCCTGAACTATTTTACATCCATCCATTTTTGCTTTTTTGGGGGGGTTAAGATCAATCTTTCCTATGAAGCAGGACACTTAGTACAGTCCTAGTTCGTTTTGATGTTTGTAACTTCACAGCCATAGCTGGCCTTGTGGAAGCATGTGCTTGTCTCTCCCCTGCCCAGGCGCTCACAGCTTGGCAGAGGGCTGGCTCACACAAACTTCTGTGTTTTAGCTGCTACAGATAGTCGCCCAAGCTGGTCGCCGATTCCAACATGTTGAGCCACTACCCTTCGGCACAGCCAAATGTTTCTGCAGCTGCCCTTTTGTCCCCGTTCCTTAAGTAAACAAAGGACAGATACAAATTAATGACCTAAATTCAGAGCAAAACACTCAGCTCCATCTGAGAGCAAATTGTTTTCTTCAAGCAGATGTTCAGGAACATAGCGTAGCTAGCAATAATGAAGTATGTTACAGGTTCATTCTTTTTCATGACACTTTTAAAACAATACATAGTTACTTAGGGTCATTAATTAATAGGGATTATATTTTTGTATTTCTAATTACTATTATGGGGACTTGAGTGTCAGCTTGGCGCCATTGCTCCTGTCTAAAGAGTGACATTCAATGAATGAAATAATGAAAAGGGGGCAAATGTGATAATAAAATCAAATCACATTTTATTTGTCACATGCGCCAAGTACAACGGATGTAGACCTTACCGTGAAATGCTTACTTACAAGCCCTTAACCAACAATGCAGTTCAAGAAATAGTTAAGAAAATATTTACTAAATAAACTAAAGTAAAAAATAACAAAATAAAATAACAATAACGAGGCTATATCCAGGGGGGTACCGGGTCAATATGCGGGGTAATACTACATGGACAAGTGAAAATAGTTAAAAGCAATTAAAAAAAATAAAGGTGTAATGAATAGTTAAACCATTTTACAAATAATATTATGATGCCTTGATATAGTTCTCTTTATAGTCAACATGAATAATTCAAAGAGTTACAAACACTTACATGTTTCTTAAACAATATCATGCCTGTGAAAACACCAGTAATTAGGAGATGAGGGTGTTCGTCTTGGTGGTGGTGGGGGGTGGGGAGGCTTACAGCATATGACCATCTGTAGCAATGCCCTAATGAATAACACTCACTTACTTCAAAGTGGTCAGCCTTTAATGCATCTGTAAGGCAGGTTTGCAGAGCAGCAAGACATTAGATAAAGCTGATTTGTTTCTTGGAAAACTGTACTTGAGGAGCTTTGGCAGGAGGCTGTATGTGTTGAGGGGGGTGGTTCTCCACAAGCTGCTGCACTTTTTTCTCAGGTCCAGCCCACGCCTTAGCCAGTGCAACAGCTAGATATATCAGCACCACACACACGCACTGGCCATGCAGGGCACCACACTGTGCCCAACCTGGGCCCAATCTAGATCCACAGCCTCCCCACCCACACACCCACCCACACAACATGGCATAGAAAAAGAAATTATGCCAACGCTTCTCCTACTTTTATTGCTGAAAAATCTAGTATATAGAAATTCATTATACAGAATCAGTCACTATAGTTACTGTTATGAAGAGCAATGCTATAATATGTTGAATAACTCATGTGTAGGTATAGCTTAGATAACCCATTAAATGATACACACTTAGGGTTGTGTGTGTGTGTAATTGTAACATTTGGTTAAGCTTGTATCTAATACATATAGGCAGGCCTCTGAGGATTCTAGTCTGTTATAACACTTATGAGACTAAATGAAAAATAAAAAAGCACAATTTCTACAGATGACATCTTCCTTGTGTTAAAAATATGACTGTGGCTCTAAGCTATATTAATAAGTGTAATAAGCGTTTTTACTAATCTTCCAAATGTGTGGTAGTTTTGTGCCTGTGAATGCAACACCGACTGAATGGTACCCATGTTATTTACTCAAGGTGACAAATTAAATACACAAGTTCACATTGGAATTGAGTTAAGGTTCTTATAATTTATTGCAGTTTGCACACAATTTGAAAATTTCAACAACAGCACACCAAAAAAGTACAAAACTAAACAGCCTTAGAATTTACTCCCCTTGAGAACATAAAACATACTATGATTGTCAAAGCTAAAATGTCTAAATCCAGAAAAAGAACAATGTCAAAGAAACAAAATCTCGCAGGGAAGCAAATATATTTGAATCAAAATCTGCTTCTTTTTCAGACAGTGATTGTCCTTTTCAACAGATGTATTTCTTTTCCCCCTCCTATCTCTTCGTATATTGTCTTCTACATTTTTATGTTTTTTCCCCCCACTGGACCTTTCCTGTTTTCAAGTAACCAAAGTTGTATTGATGATAAATGGAGATTCTTATCAGGTCATTTCACAGCTTACTTTCTTCTATTTTAAAAAGGTAAATAAACAGTCCAGTTACACAAACTTACAGTGTTCCAGTGATAACAACGTGGAAAAAAAGAAGCTGTTTACAGTAGTTTAAGGCGGTCAAGTACAATAAGAAAAGCCATCAATAATTGTAAATAAGTCTTCAAATAGAGAGTTAACCCACATATGATATTTTCCATGATATTTGTGGTTGCAAAGAGATCAATTACCACTGTGCAAAATGCCATGACACTGCGCAGTTGGCAAGGAGCACCCATGTCACCAGCTGATGCTGCCACCACCACATCCACTGAAGAGCAAACCAAACCCCCGGGCCACTGTGGGCATGCCAGTATCTCCCCACAAGTGCGGACATTCATAGCTCTACTTACTATCAACTGAGTTTGGGTATAGTTCAAGTTAAAGTTTTGCTTTTGTTTGACAGTTCTCAAGAATGGGCATTTGCTTGATTCCATGATCTTTCTGCACAAAAATATTTTGAGTGCAGATTTTTTCCCAGAATGTTCACATTCATAAAAAGAAAAAAAAAAAGTTCGAAATAAAATATTAAAATAATGAACAGTTCAAATTTTATTTAAAAAATGATAAATTATAATGTTAAGGTTAATTCAATAATTTCATGATTTCATCTCGAATGTAATAGTATCCATGATTTCTTGAATCTATAATTCATAACTATAATTTTCATAAAGGCATCTTTCCAGCATAAATCTCAGTTAAATAAGCTTTAAAAGGTGCAGTCAAGCATGCCAATTCTCCCCTTTCAAAAGTAAGGATTGCGCTTTCAGTAGAAAACACGCACGCGTGCATACATACAGTACGTACATAGGAGCATCCAAACAGATACACACAGACATACAAATTAGGAGCGTGATGTTAAGCATAGTGCTGCTCTCCGATTCTTCAGCTTTTATTTTTGAAACAGAATAAACCTTCAGGAGTACTCAGACATGAGCAGGTGAGTCTCTCTCTCTCTCTCTTTCTGATAGAAAAGTGTGACACATTTTCATTGGCCGCACAGTTAGAAACAAGTGCCAAATGAAAATATAAATAAATCAATTACCCACAATGCTTACTTGATGTCAATGAGAGAGCAGAAAATACCAAAGAAGAACGTTAACTGGATAGATACAGCAGTTGGGAACCTTAACTCCCTGACCACCATGCAGCAGAGTAGACTGTGATGAAGTGCTGTGTGGACGGGAGGCAAACACACTAGTGGAGATCTTCTGTAGATTAGTTTGTTAGTTAGGTCACTGCTGGCATTCTGCCCACACTGCCCACCTCTGTCTGTCTGACGACAAGCTTCACCTCACATACCGTTACACAAAATCAGTGCATTGACAAAAAATCTTCACAGCCCAGCAGAACATTTCAAAGGAGTCCTAACGGACTCTCAAACGGAGCAGAGAAAAGAAATAAACTACTTAAGAATATAATTAGTTAATTTAAAATACACTCCTCAAATGCAAAAGAAAACTACAACAAAAGGTCAATAACTCATATTCATGCATTTTCCATAACTGTAATATTCCGTTTTTTTTTAACAGACTGCACCCTTGGAGTATTCACATAGTCTGTTCTATATTTGTTCAATTACAGTGTACAGTAATACAGCAATTCACATTTCAAATATACAGGTTGGACTTCATGCAATAACAGATCCCATTTTCCAAAAATAAATCCATATAATCACTACAGAAACCTATAGAATACAGCCAACTTAAATTAAATTCGGTTCAACAAAGGATGTTTAAAAGCTGCAGATAGAGATTTAAGAAATTCTAAAATAATCATTTATAAAGGGTTTTAGAAAATACTTCAATTAATGTGAAAAATGAAGCTGTACATTGCATGAGTGCCATTTGTCTTTCATCAGTCAAGTTTCCTATCACAAGTCAAAATGTACAAGAGCTTAAGGAGCAGAAGCTTGTAGCTATTTAAATCAGACCTCTTTGCAGAGTAAAACAATAGAAACGCACACACATTCACACAGATTAAATTTGATAATGAAATTAGAGTAGTGCACTATACACACATGTATTCATACACACATATATGTGTACTGGTATATATATTCATGATCACAGTACCCGTTTAGTGTATTCTAATAGTCTAACTTCAGTGTGTATTACCTGAACACTTCATATGGTTGTCATTGAAGGTGTGCCTTAGATTAAGGAGTGTATAGACATTCGTGTATATACACAAGAAGAAATCTAAAAATAACTAAACACTGGCTACTGATACCTGCGGCCATGTTTACATACTTTTTTTTTAAACAAAATCAGAACAAATAAAATAGAATAAAACAAAGGACTGGAACAGAAAACAGTAGTAACATGTTCATGTGCTATTAAAGTGCCATTTAACAAGATTTTGCAATGTTACATACAAGAAACATGACTGATTCAGACCCCTCTCCCACCCATAGCCCCTGCTCCAACTCCCCTTACCTCTCTGCCCAACCTTCACTGACACCTCTCATTTAGCTTAAAAACAAAGTCCTGATCATTTCAGCAGGCTTCACTTCCACAGTTCTTGAGAACTATCCTCTATGGCCCAGTCCCTGTGGAGGTTGGGCAGGTTGAGGCCTTCACTCTTGACAGAGAGCGAGTTGACCAGTTCGCAGTGGAACTTGCGGATGTGGCGGTACAGGTCCCCGGACTGGGTGAAGCGCCGCTCGCACCACTTGCAGGCGTGCGGCTTCTCTCGGGTGTGCACCACAGCGTGCCGGCTCAGGTTGTGGGAGTACTGGAAGCTCTTACCGCACGTGGTGCACGTGTACGGCTTCTCCCCGGAGTGAGTCCGCTCGTGGCGCTTCAGGGTGTACATGCAGGAGAACGTCTTGCCGCAGATGGAGCAGGTGGGCACATTGACATCGCTGGCGGGCTTGGCGCGCACGCCCTCCTGCTCGCGAAAGTGTGTGCTGAGGTGGATCTGGAGGATGTGCGGACTGGGAAACACCTTGTTGCACAGGGGGCACATGAAGATCTGAGTGTGAGGGGCGTTCAGCATGTTGGACACGTAGGGCAGCAGGGCGCTGTCGATGCTGGCCGCCTCGACCTGGGCCCTCTCACTCTCTCCCCCCAGCATGTCATCATCGCTGACCTTGTCGTCACGCTCCAGCTCGCTGGCCAGGGAGGCATCACGCAGGGCCGAGAGGTGGGCCTCCAGGCCCAGGCGTCTGTGAGCATGGCTGCCGACCCCGTGGTGGTTCAGTCCTCCGTTGGTTCTGGGAGGGGTTGCTTTGGGCCCGCTGTGGTCCATCTCATAGTCGCCACTCACCAGGCCCTCATCATCTGAGCCTGTGTTCTTCTCCTGCTTCACCTGGACCAGGGTGCCCTGCAGGCTGTCGGGCGTCACCCGGCCACAGAAATAGGGGTTGTTGGACAAGGCCTCGCTGGGCCCCCGTCAGGCTGGACTTCACAGACAAGTCCAGGACACAGTCTGCATCCGCCGACACTCTGCGAGAGCTACGGGAGCTTCGGGAGCCACGGGAGCCCAGGGACCTCCGGGACAGGGAGCCAGTAGAGCTGCTGGGGCTGCCGGCAGGGGACTGCAGTTTGGGGGGACTGACATGGGCGTCAGCCTCCCTTGGGCTGGTGGCGGTGGCCGGGGTGCCCGGGCGGTCGGAGGGCAGCCTCATCCACAGGTTGCTGGGGTCCTGCTTGGCCTCCAGGTCCTCATCGTCACTGGGCAGTAGGTCGGCCGTGGCCGGGGTGGCCCGTGCTGCCCTCAGAGAAGCTCTCTACTTTGTCAGAGCAGCTGGAGGCGTCTTCCTCCTTCTTGGTGCTGTCTGCCTCCGCAGTGGCTTTGTACTTCAGCTTCTTCTTGCAGACCTTGACAATGTCGTACATATGTAGGAAACTGGCTGCAGCCAGCACGTCCTCCACGGGCAGGGCTTTGAACTGGAGCTTCCCCTCGTACATGAACTCCAGCAGGAGAGCGAACGCCGGGGCTGTAACAATGTCGCTGTTCAGATGAACAATGTCCCTTTTGTCCAGCTGGTCCTTGTAAAAGAGATGGAAGTACATGCTGCATGAAGCCAGCACTGCTCGATGGGCTCGGAACTGGGCATCGCCAACCAGCACAGTGGAATCACAAAGGAAACCCTGATGCCTCTGCTCACTCAGACACTGTAGCAAATGTCTGCTGTGGTCTGGGAACTCCATGCTGTCTTCATAACCTAGAACAGACAGCAGATGTTAGAGGCACATTATTTTAGAACAGCTACTGTTTTGTTTCAGCTTGTAGACAACCTGTCTGGATCCACTCATCCACTCAGCTCTTACTCTCTCTCACCTCATGCACACACAATTGCACTCACTCGCATTCAAAAAGGAACAGATTAAAACAACAAATTTGCCTAAACATGAAATCCTTGGCATTTTAAACTATATCTACAAAACTAAATGTCTCTAAAACATCACCAAAGAGACATTTTCCTTTTAAATTCTGCTAACATGTTTAACCAACAACAAATTCAAACTTTCCGACACACAAACACCAAATAAAAAACGGATAAAGTCTAATTGCTCCATAAACCTAAATGTTTCCAGATGATATTTGGGAGAGGTGTTGCTCTAGACTGCAATCTATGGCTGTTCCACATGATCACAGAGAGGCTTCAACAGCTGAGCGCCTCCTGGACTGAACTGCTTCCACGCTTTTACTCTCCCAGCTCCTAGTGTGGTTATTTTTAATAACCCACTTTGGACTGGCCTGGCCAGCCTCTTTAGGTAACAGGCTTTCAGGTACACAAACAGTCCTCACATACACAAGCTACCTATTCCAGAGGCCTAAGTACACTGAGAATGACGACTGTACACGCGGAATTTAAGGGTTTGAAAAACAAGTTGCCTTGTTGGTAATTACAAAAGGGCATTTATTGCCAACTCCCACTGTTAGTTAGATCCAATAAAAGAGAGTCCTATTCATAAAATAAATTGTATGAATATTTCTCTGAAGTTTTTCTAAATAAACTTTCATAATAGCGGATTCAGACATTTGAATGAGAACCCCCCCACACCTGTTAACCAAGTAGCTTTTTCTTGCCTGAAATAATACATGAGCCTGAACATCAACCAAAGAAGTTAAATAAACCCATTTGAATGTGAGTGAACAAGTGTGCGATCCCCCTCATTGGAGCGGAGTTCAGATTTTCTTTAATGAGAGGCTTACAGGGACAAGGATGTCCAACCCCCAGCCAACCCCCACCACCCCATGCTCCCCCTCCCCAAATCTTTCGAGAAACTGCACATCCTTCTCAAAGAGACCAGCACTGAAGATTTAGAATACAATCACTTTAAGTGCCCTGTAGTCTACATCAATCCTAATCCTTAAAATGTCTAAAAATAAAGATAGCAGGACAACTCACAAGGTAGCAGCGATCAAATTAGGGGTCTGCGAGGACAGAGAGGGACGGACAAGGAGGCTTACAAACATCTGATCCAGCTGACTGGGGCCATATGGCAGCTGCTGCCCAGATAAAGAGATTAAGACTAGAAGGAGTGCGATTACAGCTGTCTAGCCAATTCAGGCAGCTCAAATCTGCAAGTTCTAAATTAGTCACCACCAACAGAAAAAATGAACACAAGCCTGGGAAAAAGGACATTGGGCTTTCAAGTAATTTCACAGCCATTTAGATTTAATTATTCTTAGTAAAAATGACCATATTGATACTTTTTTTTTTACATGGTTCTGGGATGTTTTAACCAGAATAACTTTGAGGAAAAATATCAAAAATGTTGGTAGTAGCAGAAAGTAATACTGTGTGTTTACCTACCAGACAATAAAAACATGTTAAATAGCTTTTTTAGTTAACACAAAATTAAGAAATATATTTTGGTTGAAACGAATATGAATAATTTCCCCCCAAAAGGATAATAATTTCAACAATCAATGGACCAACAATAAACTCCAAGCCCAACCTACTCACAACAAAACCAGAGAAAAACTATATCCACAAACAAATGGATCAGTTAAAATCTCACTTGGAAACCTCTTCCTGACAACAAAAACACCCGTCTCCTGCTTAGCTACAGTACACAACTACTGTACACATACAAATCTTTCACTTCCCTTTCCATAGAACTCTTGACTAAAAGTTGCCAGACACTGGGAAAAGCACTTTAAAAGCCAGAGCTTCCCGTACAAAAAACCATCCCAGTGCCCCGGACCCTTTCCCATAGACAGTACCTGCAGTATGCATCAACTTGATTAAGTCCGCTGTAGTAGAAAAGCTGGGCCGGCTGCAGCTCTTTTGCAGAATCAATGAGGGGGTAGGAGAGAAAAAAAGCTAACTGTGAGAGACAGATGCAAAGTGGAGGAGATGTTGGAGGGGAATGAGATACCTCCTCCTGCACACAGATCCGCACACACACTAACTCCCAGTCTGTGCGTTAGAATAAAAGACTGGGGGATGGCAGCCTGTCAGCTGCTGTGACATCATGTTCAGATGGAAATGCTACCTCCAGCTGTGCTCCTTTTACAGCCATATGCTACTCCTCTACACTCTTGCCACCAGCCTCTCCTTTATACAACTTTGTTTCTTTTTCTCTCCTCTCTCAAAAAAAGGAGGTAAATGTAGTGAGGTGCTTGTGTGGAAAACTAGCCAACTTCCCCCTACCTCTTTACTCTAAAGTAAAGGAGAACTTTAGAAAATGGGTCTGTGTGAAATCCAACACTTATTTCTAACCTAGTTTCCCAGACTAGTTTCCTGTGCAGTGAATTTAAATACCATCAAGTTATTTTATTTTTTTGCTGCCTGCTCAACTTCCAGTAACCATAAACAAAGGCCAGCACAGCACATTTGCAACTGACAGACCCACGCAGCTGATATTGTTTTCGACTTCTTTACGGTTCACTGCCCTCACCATTACCATCATTCATTTCCCTAACCCTTCATACAACTGACAGAAAAAAATGAAAAAGTAACAATGGGAACAATAGTATAGACCTCATGAGTGAGATTCTAAACAAAAGCTACACTATTCCTTGTTGGCCCGGCTAAAACTGACTACAGCCTCTGCTATCTTTTGTGAAAGTATTCCACTCTTCCGTGTGAATTTTTTAGGTGGTCTTTTTATTCCACAAGGAATTAATTAATTTCTCTGCTATGTGAGTAGGTCACAACAACGCATCTATATACAGTCCATTATTATTCATATCAAACAATAACAGTAGGCTATATAACATATTCACATTATTGTGTAGGCTTTATAGATATGAACTTAATATCTATAGATATTCAAGATATTCAACAAGTTCCTGTTAACATAAGGGTATTAAAATTCACACGTTTATTATGAATATTTACAAGATCAATTAATTTCTATTTATGCTGAGTGTAGCCTATACTTAAGAAAGAGGAGGAGAAACACGAATATATAGGCTACAAGAACAAACCTCTGGCCAGATATCTTATTATGTTATTCATACATATCCTTAAATTGCCTTCAAAGTTTCAATGACTCTGCATTCAAAATTGTAAAATTAGAGTTGCAACTAAATAATTAGGCTACAATATTACTGATTCAGGATACGATCACTTTTCACAGAACATATTCCTTTCACAAAAATGGTAGAATGTATCATTAAATAGCCCTAGTGAATGTTGGTAACAATGTTGCAACATAAATAGTACAACTTGCAACACACACACACATCACTCTAGTCTAGACTATCTAATGATACTTCATTCATTTCAGCCTAGAAATTTCATTAGGCTATTTTGCCATTGCCTTTTATCGCAATAGTTTACATACAGTCTACAAAAAATATCCAAAGCCAAGAAACAATTGTCATAAATTAGCCATTACTTCTATAAACTTCATGAGATCGGACATGACACGTTACTCTCGATACGAGCAACTATCCGATCAATGTATCTGTCAAGCTCTGTAGACAACTTACTCCTCGAGGGTGACTATAGGCTGGCTACCAACATGTATCTGTGCTGCTGGTTACAGAATGGAAGACTGTCGCCAGCAACACAACAGAACATTCGCAAGACTACAATATCTCGCGCGCACACACACACACTGACCCAAGCCATCAAGCTAGCTAGCCATGGTGGCAGAAAGTAAACGTTCGATCAGTAGTATTACAGTTCTGTAGCAGGCCCCGATGCTTTCCAGACCATGGCACTACAGGGTCTCGAAGGAGCTAATATAGCAACTATTATATGAACGCTACAAAGGATTGTTACTTTTTCCCCTTAAATTCTTTAACCCCCTTTCATCGCCCTTAATCGGACTCTGGTATTAAAGGCACTTACAGACAACAAGCTCCAATGTCTTCCTGCTTCCTTCGTCAAATCCTCTTGGGGTTGAAAAATAACTAGATTGACTTTCAACAAATTTCCATAACAACCTGCAGTAGCAGGAAAGACGGAGCGAGCGAGCGGAGATAGAAAGGCTGCGGCAGCCAGATGTTTCCGAGCTGTTGCTACTCAACTCCAGCTACCGTAGAGGCGTCTGACTGGCAGCACAAAAGCCAATAGTGCTCGTGATAAGAAAAATGAAGGCAAATTGGAAGCAGCCGCTGAAGGGGGCAGAGGGAGGGATATCTTCTCGGTGTAGGTTGACACCAGGCAACAGTGAGAAGGCAGAAAAAAGGCTAAGCGAACTGGTTCCCTGAACAGACTGGCGCAGAGCACAGAGTGAGCGAGAGGCTGAGCGCAAGGTGTCGTGGGTACTGTAGTCAGGCTTCGACTAGTGGAGCGTGGAACAGGTGCATTACGTTATTCATATTCTTGAAATAAAAACGTTTGTCACCGGTAACAAAATTAGGACTGCAACGACAAGGTGTAATGCGTGTAATGACAGCGTTGTGGAAACGTGCAAATAAGTAAATCAAGGTATCACAATCAATTGTTCATTAATTGATTTTAATAAAGTGATTTTCTTTCTAGGCTATTATTTCTGACTATAGTCATGTTTCTATTGCCATGGTGTAGCCTATAGGTCTTGCAAGAATATTAGATAGTCAATGCATACATAATGTCATGATGAATATGGTAGCCTTCCCTAGTAGTCCTAGGCTATATAGTCCTATAATTTAGGCCAAGGGTTCTCAAACTTTTTGGGGCCTGGGACCCCTTTTGTTATAGCAAATTCACCAGGGACCCCCTCATAACCAGAACACAACTCGAGTGAGATAAGAAAAAAATGTACACAAGAAGTTCTATATTGACTTCGGCAGTGCATGGCCGGAGCCACCGGACGAACCAAGTCTCGGGCAATGGGAAATTCGTTGTTGTTATATTCATAAAAAATGTATTTATTTTTATTTTTATATATGTATATATATATATATTTGATAACCCTTGATTTAGGCAATAATAAACCATAATCAGTTTCATTCGATAGTGACAGTGTGTCTCAGGGACATATGTCTTGATTTTATGTCGAACACGTCCACTCTCACGTCAATATTTAGCCTAAAGTATTTAAAAACGAATATGCTACTTTGTATTTTTATTTGTAGTAGGCTATATTGTATGTTATATTGTAGCCTATAACCTTATAACTTCATTAAGAGAGGGGCAACACTATTCTTAAGATGCGTGTCTCCTTTGATGTGAGCCTTAGGCTATATTCTGAGACTTGGTGAAAATATTTTAGGTAATAAACACGTTATAAAACATTATATACTGTATTATTAAGGAGGTTCAAACTTCAGTCTATTTCTAGCCTTTTAATTAGTGCATCCAGTTTTGTAAGCAACATGAAAAGTTGCACTCAGTGGCCAGAGCAGTAATCACCCATGCAGGACCGTAAATCTGGGGCACAAGATAATCAGTTTGGGACTACAATCACATCGAATAAAGATATAGTGCGCAAAAAGTTTATATATTGAGAGGTATTTCATGAATGTTCAAAGAGGTGTGATGACATGTATTATGGATTTTCCATATGTTTAAGAATACAAATAGCAGGTTGTTTGTGTTGAGGCTGTAGTGGAAATCCAGTCTGGACATTTAAGTTCCTAAATTCGTCCCAGTAAACTAATTGGCGTTACTAATACAGTTCAAAACCAACCACACAGTCATACTACTACATGTAGCCTAATGTATTCACAGTGTTGAATCAAAACTAAATCACATCTTTAAATGCAAATAATGACCTCATTATGTGACCCATTAATGAATGTTACCAGCATTGTTTGTAACATATTACAATCTAGTCGTTGTTCTCTCTGGAACATACACAATTCAGAGTTTTGGTATTACTATAGGAAGGTTCTGAGTAATTATCACATACAATTATGTTATTATATGTCAATATGTACCCTATTTTAATAACTACTTATTTATCTTCTAAAGATTTTGAAAAGTTATTCCATATTTGAACAATGTTTAAAAATGATCTGTATGGATACTTCGGGTTTCACTTTTTCACTACTGAAATGTGTATCATTAACAGAGGTACAGTACAAACCAGATGCTCTCAAAATAACTGTCTTTAGTGTAAACCTGAAACCAGTTGTGTGCTCCTTCATCATTTACAATCCCATGTGATTTACATAAACCTTTTAACTTTACAACTTCTTTTGATCCCAACATTATTTTTGAGTCAACAGATGCTGGCTGGAACAGTGTTGTGCCAAAAACAGAGATGTTTGATACAGTATAATACTTTCTGCAAGTCCCTGTTCAAAACCAATGTCAAAGATGGGAAAGGATAACTCTGTTGCCTATTCAAAGATTACTTTTCATTTAGCAGTGAAGGACTTTGAGAAACAACTTTTTTTACACCAAAAAATATAAAGGATGAAAATGCTTAGATTTGGCACCAGTTTAATTTTTATGTATGTGAATATTAAACATTCCACAAATGCATTGCATTTCTTCACAACTATTATTGGTAATAAAGCAGTTATTACCTTCCTATAGCCGTCGTCAATATAAGGTTGGATATTGACGTACAGCAGCAAATTAATTTCTCTGGTATTTTCCATTTCAGGAAAAGAGAGAGAGCTCAGTGAGAAAAGGCCTGTCTCTATCTAGTTATTATACTCCAGCCTTCTGCATTCCTTCCTCTTGGGGTCACTGTGGATTCCATGTTTGGACTCCACATCTCTCTGATAGTCAAAGTACAGGCAGAACATCACTGATAATGATTGGCGCTCGCTGTTGCAGTCAAATATTCAACATACATTTTGTTAATGATGATAAATTACTAAATAGTACATGATGATAAATCAATTATTGATTTACTCCAAAATGTATACCTTTTACTGTACATGACATAGTGACTTGTCAATGTTCCTTATAAGGTCTTGATTCATTTGTTTTGCCAAAAGGCAATGTCTTTTATATACTCTCACAAAAGTTATGTTAGGATTTTGTTATGTAGTTCTATTCGTCATTGTAAGCTAAAAGAAGAGGGCCGTTTTTAAATTGCGCTGTCATTTGGACATGGCATTTTGGAAATTTTTTACTTTTCAGATGTTTATTGTGTGTATTTGGGTACATCTTCCCATTTTATGATAGCTTAATGACTTTAAATAATGTTTACCATTATGATAACATTGTGCCACCTAATTGAGTAGGCCTAGTAACACCAATGACGGTAACACCAATGACAAAATGTAGGTAATTTAGGATTTTCTTAAATGAAGGGCACAGATGCTCAAATCGAAGGTCATTAACCTTTAGAAATAATTTATGATATGATTAATCATTTCATTTAAATTGAGTAACACCAATTACACTTTTTATTTACACACCAAATGGTCAATAGAATCCTTAAATGATTGACATACTAAAAGGGTGTGGTCCTTGCATATCTTTGATAGCAAGATGGCTCTGCAATGGATAGCAGCTGTCTTACAGAACCCTTACCAATTCTGCTATTTTGTGTTTTTTTACGCTGATCTTAACTTTTTTTTATACATAATGTCTCCGCCATAATTTCCTATGACTAAAAACAGCTTCTGGACTTCAGAACCGTGATCACTAACCGAGATTTGGACAAAAATTTCTACTTCACTGAGTTGGCAGCTCTGGACGTTTTGCTTACTCCGGACCAGGCCCTAATCTCAGGGACTCGAAAGAGGAAGCGGCATTGAAAGAGAGGCAAGTAAACCAGTACACTGACAAGATTATGTAGGCGAGCAAATAGACCGCCATTGCCCTCTGATCTATTGGCGAACGTGCAATCACTGGAGAACAAACTGGATAAGCTCCATTCGAGACTATCCTATCAATGAGATCTGAAAAATCGTAATATCCTATGTTTCTCAGCATCGTGGCTGAATGAGGACATAGATATACATCTCACTGGTTTTTCTATGCATCGTCAAAACCGGACAGCAGACTCTGGGAAGACAAAGGGGGGAGGGGTGTGTCCCTTTGTTAACAACAGCTGGTGCGCAATCTCTAATGTTAAGGACGTTTAGAGTTTTTGCTTGCCTGAGTTAGAATAGCTCATGATAAGCTGCAGACCAAACTATTTACTAAGAGAGTTTTCATCTATATTTTTTGTAGCTCTCTATTAACCACCACAAACCATTGCTGGCACTAAGACCGCACTCAACAAGCTGTATAGGACCATAAGCAAACAAAAAATGCATATTTTCAGAGGCAGTGTTTCTCTACGCTGGTGACCATAAGTCTATCCTCCTGCTTCCTGCTTACAAGCAAAAACTCAAACAGATTAATCCGATAACATTGAGGAGTTTACCACATCAGTCACCAGCTTCATTAATAAGTGCATCGATGACGTTGTCCCCACAGTGACCGTACATTCATACCACAACCAGAAGCCATGGATTACAGGCAACATCTGCATTGAGCTTCCGCTTTTAAGGAGCAAGACAAGACACTAATCCAGACGCTTTTGAGAAATCCCCGCTATGACCTCCGATGAGCCATCAAACAGGCAAAGTGTCAATACAGGAATAAGATCAAATCCTACTACGCAACGGATGTGGCAGGGCCTGCAAACTATCACGGATTACAAAAAGAAACCTAAATAGAGCTAAATGCCTTCTATACTTGCTTCGAGGCGAGCAACACTGAGCCATGCATGAGAGCACCAGCTGTTCCAGACGACTGTGTGATCTCGATTTCCGTAGCCAATGTGAGTAAGACCTTTAAACAGGTCAACATTTGTAGGGCTGCAGGGCCAGTCAGAATACCAGGACAGGTACTAAGAGCTAAGAGTGTCTTCACTGACATTTTCAACCTATCCCTGACCCGGGCTGTAATGCCAATTTGTTTTAAGCAGACGACCATAGTCCCTGTGCCTAAGAATGCCAAGGTAACCTGCCTAAATGACTATCGCCCCGTAGCACTCACATCTATAGCCATGAAATGCTTTGAAAGGCTGGTCATGTCTCACATCAACAATATCATCCCAGACACCTTGGACCCACTCCAATTCACATATCGCCCCAACAGATCCACAGATGACGCAATCTCTATTGCACTCCATACTGCCCTCACCCACCTGGACAAATGGAATACCTATGTAAGAATGCTGTTGACTACAACTCAGTTTTCAACACCATATTCCCCTCCAAGCTCATCACCAAGCTCAGGACCCTGGAACTGAATAGCTCCCCCTGCAACTGGATCCTGGACTTCCTGACGGGGCTCCCCCAAGCTGAGGGTAGGCAACAACACATCCGCCACGCTGAACATCAACACGAGGGCCCCTCAGGGTTTTGTGCTTAGTCCCCTCCTGTACTCCCTTTTCACCCACGACTGCGTGGCAGCGCTCAACTCCAACATCATCATCAAGTTTGCTGATGACACAGCAGTGGTAGGACTGATCACCGACGATGATGAAGCAGCCTACATGGAGGAGGTCAGAGACGTGGCAGTGTGGTACCAGGGACAACAACCTCTCCCTCAACGTAAACAAGACAAAGGAGCTGATCGTGGACTACAGGAAACGGAGGGGCGAGCATGTCCCCATCAACATCGATGGGGCGGTAGTGGAGCGGGTCTAGAGCTTCAAGTTCCTTGGGGTCCACATCACTAAGGAATTAACATGGTCCACACACACCCATACAGTTGTAAAGAGGGCACGACAGCGCCTCTTTCCCCTCAGGAGGCTGAAAAGATTTGGCATGGGCCCTCAGATCCTGCAAAGGTTCTACAGCTGCACAATTGAGAGCATTTTTTATTTTTAAATGTATTTTTTGGGGGAATATATGTACAAACAACAAAGCAAAATTGAAACCCAAATAAACAGAAACACAACACAAAAACAATACAACCACCACACTTGATACACACCACACCTACCCACACCTGCCCACGCCTGCCCACACCTGCCCACGAACACACAAAAATACACACTAGCTTCACCTATCCACACACGTACATACATCAAATTCCCCTCACATGGAAATGTCACAATCCTCAAGATGGTCAATAAAAGACTTCCAGACCTTATAGAACACGTCCCTTCTCTGCCCAACTTTATAAAACACAGAATCTAATGGAATATAACGACTGTACATAGTTCAGCCCTCCAGGTCGTTATTGATGGTCCTCCAGTTCGTTATTGATGGTGAGTATGATACTTTCCAACTGATAGCTATAATTATTTTCTGCAGCAATTAGACCTACGTTACAAAACTTTCTTTGATATTGGTCACCAAATTTTAAATTTCCCAACAGACATAATCGTGTAGATGGATGAGTATAAATTAACAGACACAATGATATGATAGCACAGACATTATCCCAAAATGGTGTCAGTTTGTCACAGGGCCACAGCATATGTAATAGGGTTCCTTGTTTTTTTTGCATCTCCAAAGCAAAAATGAAACCCATTTCTGGGAGCATTACATACATGCATTCTGGCAGGAGTGTGGTAAGTCCCAGTGTTGTAGTACTCGAGACCGGTCTCGAGACCACATATTGAGTGTCTCTGTCACGGATCCCCCCCCTGTACTTCTGCTCATTCCGTTCACCAGCTCCGGAGGTCTACGTCACCGGCCTTCTAGGCGTCACTGAATTGGATTCATTACCACCAACCCCGGACTGTCTTGTCTCATTACGCACACCTGATTCCCATTTCCCCTGATTAGTATGTGTATATATGTACCCTCTGTTCCCCATTGTCCTTATCGATTATAGTCCCATGTCTGTTGGTCTTGTGAGTACCTGCTCTGATGTATCGGATTTCATGCTACGTGTTTTTGTGCACTTGTTATTACGGGTCTCGTCTCGTGTATTATTTAGAGGTTTACACCTCGCTCTTTTGTTTGGGTTATATCCCTGTGTTATATATTACATAGCTACCTCAATTATCTTGTACCCTTGCAAATTGACTCGGTACTGATTTTTATCTTAAACTCCGCATTGTTGAAAAAGGACCCGTAAGTAAGCATTTCACTGTTAGTCTACACTTGTTGTTTATGAAGCATATGACAAACATTGGATTTGATTTGTAATGAGCGATTTTCAGGGCTGTAACATCAATTACATATAGCTTAAGGACACATATTAGTAACAAAAAAGTATTTTAATAGCCTTTTTTTGTTTTTTTTATTAAATTATACAATATATTACATACTTGTTTACTTTCTAGGATTCAAATATCTCAAAATCCCCAAAACATTTCACTGCAACTCCACTCATCACTACTGGGACAAGCCAATTTGCTTGCCTTAAGTACTTTAAATAGTGCATAAACAACGTTTTGCAGTATGAGGGACTTGCAATATGTTTTATCATTGCTAAACAATTTAATATAAACAAAAACACGTATTATGTGTAACTAAGCCCTTTTAAAGTGTTATTCATGGCGAGGGATGCAAATGCCACCACAATTCAAAAAAGACCCAAGAGCACAAAACGAAAATCGCATTTTAAGCAATGACAGTCTGTAAGAGGGTCTCTTCACATGAGTACACAACATCCTCCTCAATGTCCTTCATACCTCCAGAACACTTTCCAAAGAGGGTTCTAACATGGAACCAGAAAGTGTTCTCCCTTTACCATTTGAAACTTAACATATCATAATAAATGGAGTGTCTCGGATGTACGTACAAAATAATACGAAATGCTCTGAGACCAGGTTGCTCAACCTGGTAGGCCTCCACTCAACATCCCATTTGCCCAGGGCAGGGCAGGGCAGGGCGCCCATGATAATTATGCTAATAGATATATCTTGGAGGTAAGAATGTTATGGGTGGCGCCTGCCTGCCTGCCTTTGGATAGGATTAGGCAGATGTTGATACACAGCCGCCTTTGATGAGATTAGCTTTGGTTGCATCCACCAACACAGCTGGCCAGCCTCTCTCTCACAACCAGGCAGCTCTTTCAGAGAGCCAGTGGATCCTCACTACCAAGCCCAGGATAGCACCAAGCATCAGGCCATGGATGCCACTGGAGAGTCAAATATGTATTACATCTACAGACTGGAGAGGCAGCTAGGGAAAAGAGCTAATATTAAATCTATATTCCTTCATTAGAAAGCATGTAGTAAATTGGAATGAAAAAGGGCATTTAATAGTAAAAGTATTACTTAATAGCAGTTAACTATAAAGAAATTGAAGGCGGTGTTGAGATAGAAAGAGGAGCTCTTCAGAGAAAGCTATCCCTCAAAGAACAGTAGAGAGCAGAGTTGTTTTCCTCGTGACAAGCCTCTTCTGAGAGGACCGAGCAATGCCAATTACAACGATCAACGTTCATAACAATTAACATTAAGCACCAGGCCATATGGAGTGATCCACTTTTACCCTGGAAGTACAGGGCCATAAATTAAGGTTACAACTCAATGATGGAGAACAGGAGAATACATGCGGACATGACATTACTAAGGTCTTGTGTCTGAATACTTGGACTAACTTTGATTTCTATTTTAATGTCTGCCTGTACAGTAGCCTTCAATCTTTAATTGTGGTTGTTTTTCTCTGAAGTGTCTTGCAAGGTTTAATGTCCTTACAAGAAAGCTATATTTGATTTCGACTTGGTATAAATACATGGAGAATACACAGAATATTTTCTTTCCATCTTTTCTTCAAAGTGTCATTTCATTTCACACTGAGCCCTATAGCTGAGCTTCAGATGAATAGACTGTGCTGAGCATAAAGTGACCTGCCCTGAAAAACACCTGGCTGCCTGCCCCACTGCTTTCCAACATAATGGCAGCCATACAGCCACCATGCTTTCTAATATATTGCTATGCCACTGGCCACAGTCTGTTTGAAGCCTCAGAGCCACGCAGCCAAAACCATTTTCTCTTGTGTTAGTGGGTAAGGGGATCACTTGTTTGAATGTGATGGATACTCCTGCCTCTTTCTCCATAGGGATGATGGATGGTACTATCGTATACACTGGGAGGTGTAAGATTCACCAAGCCACCTTCCATATTGCACCAACATGGAGCCTTTCCTTCGCGGTTGAGGGTGAGTGTGTCTGGAATGAAACAAGATCAGGAAAACCACCAGAGGAGAGAGGAAAGTGGACTTGTGTCACCTGTGAAACGAAGAGTTAATACAATGCATATGAAGTTTTGTATAATGGATGGATGTGCTTGTAAAAGTACAGGGATGGTTGAGTAATGATGGGATGCTTATAGAAATAGAAAATATAGGGAACTGGTATTCCTAACCTTAAAATAACCTAAAAGGAATGTTCAGGTAACCAATCATGTTGAGCTGGGGGACCTTGGGAAAAAGAGCTGGGCTTGGGGAGTTGATTAGCACCCACTAAAGACAATATTGCAGACTGTAAATAATTCATGAATTATCCATTTCGAAGGCACTCATCTCATTGGGCCAGGGGAACAGCTGCTGTCTCCCAGAGCCCAGAGAGAGCCTCTTGAGGTGCAGCATCTGTTTAGGGAAGGGGGCTCTCTGGGGTGTAGGCATCAGGAGACACAACTGTGTGCTTAACTTGTTTATCAACAGATGGCGGGGCCCATTTTAGACATATCTGTTTTGGATTAACGTTTGTCAATCAAGCATCTCTCATGATGACAGCATGGTGCTGGTGAAATTTACAGCAACGTTTAACTCTGTAATGGACGGCGGCTTTGTGGTTTGATTTATTGTACGATTAGATGGGTCTAGTGGATAAACCCCATCTAATCATGCATTTGTGATGTGTGTTTTGGATTCTCTTTCTCTTTAATATGAAGGTATTACAAATGTTAGCCTCCGAGCTAATTTCCTCACACAGCTGTTGTCTAATTCCGACATCTGGACAGGGTGCAGTGTCCCATGCCAAATGTAGGCCCTGTGGGCCCTTTAGAAACTTTAAAGTGGCAACAGTGCTTCGTTATATGACAGTGCAATACAACCAGGTGTTTGCAAATTCTAGCCAAGATTGACATAGCGCAGCAAGAATGGTTTGTTAAAAGGTTAAACATTTCACAGTCCTTACTTAATATCGCAAAAGGTACCCAATGAATTTCCAGCTGTCTATATCTTCAAAAGTTGTATTGGAGAAGAGAATAGCTTACCTCAGAGTTATAACGTCAGACACTGCCTTACTCTGAGGGAGTTGACCAACCGATGTTCAAGATCTGTGTCCTCTATCCTCACTGCCACATGGCATGGAAATTTCCATTGACACAGCAGTCCCGACTATGTCCCCTCTGGAAATGTGTCTATGGATAAGCCAGCACTCCCCTCTCATCTCCCTGCCCAGTATGGCCTTCAGGGGGGATGTTTTCCAGGGGTAGGCAGAGGACAGATGCAGCGGCAGCCCTCGCATTGCTGGAGGAGGAAATGGCTGACTACCTCTTGGCTTGGAGGCGCCATTAACCAATTTGCCTTCCAGATGTCCATCAGTGGGCAGGGGCCAGTACTGCACAGCTCTGTCTGTATGAGCTGCCTAGCCACAAGAGCCCCATACATCTGGTCCATCTTCTTATAGTTCAGTCAGGTAGTCAGTCACTGACTCACTCACTCACTCACTCACTCACTCACTCACTCACTCACTCACTCACTCACTTACTTACTCACGCACTCACTCACTCATGATTACTGTATCTAATCGTATAACATTGAGTAGCTTCTATATGGTGCCACAAGATGAATCCCAAATAAAAACAGCTTTCCAGCAGTAGTCATACAGTAATGGTGGCTCCATGTGGGGAGTGCCAAATAAGAGGGGAGGCTGTGTAGGAGTATTTTTTGCTCTTACCAATCTGTCTCCTCCTACACTGATTGATTAAAGGCCTACCTATGCTGTTTGTGTGAGTGTGGGTGGGTGGGTGGATGTGTGTGTCATAGCCACAATCACAACCTCAGCCAGTGTGTGTGAACATTTGCCTTGTGGAATGAATTCCCAGGAATGCCTAACCTGTGCCAGCTGTTGGAGACAAGCTACCTTTGCCAACAGTGTCGGCTCTGCCCACTGGATCATCAGTTCCAGCACTTCCATCTGTATCATTTGTACCAATTCTACCCTCTCTGCATCTGTACCTTCTATAGAAAGCCTTCCAACAATGCTGGCCATGGCTAGCCTGCCAACTGTGCCAGATGTTCGAGCTGTAAGCCCCAGGCTAAATGAATGTAGTTCTCTGCTCATTATTCAGGACAGGTAAAAAAAGTGCCCCTGTTTGTAGGTTTCTCCCCAACAAACCATCCATCAGTGGGAAGACTTCAGTTGATGTTAGTGGTTGAAGGCATTTAGGAAGGGGGTGGGAGGCAGATGTGGCTTTCATGAGGCCTTAGATTTTAACCTCAGATGTGTTGGAGTGGGTTTGCAAGGACAAATAGATTCTAAGGTATTTAAACTTATATAATAAACATTTAGTAAACATGAGACATGGCAATTTGTGGAAAAACATGTTAATGGCATAAACAGAGTCCGAAAATTAGCTTCATCATCTGCATCTTTTAGGTATTGGGTGGATTGGGGTATGTTTTGCTGTGGTGCCCACTAAGATGGCATCTGCCAGGGTTTATCAGCATGGCCTCCATGTGCAGGGCGGCATGCGGCTTAGAGCCTCCTGGCAGATGGTGAGAACCTCCCGGTCTGGACATCCTGCATGGGACTATCTTCTACTGCATGGCAACCATTGTCCACTGTCCAATGACACCAACGTAAACAACAACTGGACATGGGTTGTTTTTGATTATCCAAAATGTGGCGTCGGTTAGTGATATTATAAAAAATTATTATAATTTGCAAATGCAGGTCATTTGCGAAATTTGTTTCAATGATACAACAATGACACTAAAATTAGTCTAATTTCTAAACCTACATTTGACTGAGAATAATAAAAACATAAAAAAATATATAATCCACTGTTCCATTACGCAAGCATATTTCTGAGAAAATTGCCAAGAGACATGCTCTCGATCACGCTGTTGATTCCACATGGCATTTTTCTGTGACACTGGTGGAATTTACTGTAAATACCGTCTCAGTGGGTTATACTGTGAAGGCTCTTCCCAAGGTACCTCCAGAGAGTTCAGACCTCAACAGTTTGCTAATTCCATGAAAGCTGGTGACCATATGGAGGGCATATACCCTCTGCTTCTAACCACACCTGTAGTATTAAACATACCTCGTCTATAGGATCTTAATTTGATCACCCTTTTGGAGGATAAATAAAACACTAGTTTGAGTTTTAAAAGGCTTCTGAAGTTTGTAGTTTACACTTGGAAATTCCAGACTTGATTTTCCCTTACGAAAAATGTTTTAACCCCTATGAAAATGTCAATTAATTATAATCCACATAATTATTCACATTTCCTGTTGCTGCATTATTTTCCTGCTGAAGCAAACTGGCTCAAAATAATATCCTACATCTGTAGACATGTTCTCGAAAAACATAGTGATGCTTCAACTAATGTGCAACATCAAGAAACCTTTCCATATAAATACTTGGATGCAGTGCTTTCGGAAAGTATTCAGACCCCTTGACTTTTTCCACATTTTGTTATGTTACAGCCTTATTCTGAAATGGATCAAATAGTTTCCCCCCCCTCATCAAGCTACACACAATACCCCATAATGATAAAGCAAAAACAGGTTTTTAGAAATGTTTGCAAATTTAATAAAAAATGGTGCCCGGTGAAGCACCTGAGCTCAAAACTGAAATATCACATTTACATAAGTATTTAGACCTATTACTCAGTACTTTGTTGAAGCACCTTTGGCAGTAACTACAGCCTCGAGTCTTCTTGGGTATGACGCTACAAGGTTGGCACACCTGTATTTGGGGAGTTTCTCCTATTCTTCTCTGCAGATGCTCTCAAGCTGTCAGGTTGGATAGGGAGTGTCGCTGCACAGCTATTTCCAGGTCTCTCCAGAGATGTTTGGTCAGGTTCATGCCCGGGTTCTAGCTGGGTCACTCAAGGACATTCAGAGACTTGTCCTGAAGCCACTCCTGTGTTATCTTGGCTGTGTGCTTAGGGTCGTTGTCCTGTTGGAAGGTGAATCTTCGCCCCCAGTCTGAGGTCCTGAGCGCTCTGGAGCAGGTTTTCAACAAGGATCTCTCTGTATTTTGCTCCGTTCATCTTTCCCTCGATCCTGACTAGTCTTCCAGTCCCTGCCGCTGAAAAACATCCTCACAGCATGATGCTGCCACCACCATGCTTCACCGTAGGGATGGTGCCAGGTTTCCTCCAGACGTGACGCTTGGCATTCAAGCCAAAGAGTTCAATCTTGGTTTCATCAGACCAGAGAATCTTTTCTCATGTCTGAGAGTCCTTTAGGTGCCTTTTGGCAAACTCCAAGCAAGCTGTCATGTATCTTTTAATGAGGTGTGGCTTCCATCTGGGCACTCTACTATGAAAGCCTGATTGGTGGAGTGCTGTAGAGATAGTTGTCCTTCTGGAGGGTTCTCCCATCTCCACACAGGAATTTTGGAGCTCTGTCAGAGTGACCATCGGGTTCTTGGTCACTTCCCTGACCAAGGCTCTTCTGCCCGATTGCTCAGTTTGGCCAGGTGGCTAGCTCTAGGAAGAGTCTTGGTGGTTCCAAACTCCTTCCATTTAAGAATGATGGAGGCCACTGTGTTCTTCGGGACCTTCAATGCTGCAGATTGTTTTTTGTACCCTTCCCCAGAAGGGGAATGGAAAAAGGATGCACCTGAGCTCAATTTCAAATCTCATAGCAAAGGGTCTGAATACTTATGTAAATAAGGTATTTCAGTTTTTTATTTGTAATACATTTGCTAAACATTCGAAAACCTATTTTTGCTTTGTCATTATGTGTCGTTATTTATTGTGTGTAGATTGAGGTACATTAATACATTTTAGAATAAGGTTGTAGTGTAACAAAATGTGGAAAAAATACTTTTGGAATGCACTAAATATCAACTGAAAAAATATATATAGTGTTTAAATATGTTGAATCTACAACAGTATTCAGTGGCTTTGTGTCGTGGTCATATCGTCCATCTACATCAACCTATGGATGGCCTACCTCTTTTCTCTTGTCTCTCTATACCACAATCACAGTGTAAAAGGTAGTGCCACTATTGTCAATATTGTTCTTTGGGAAACCAACATTTTGAAAAAGTTTATTTGACTCAAGAGAGGTTATAACACAGACAAATTATTGTCTGGCAACTGTGCTCTCCAAAAACAACTACAGTATCTTATTTTACAGTGCTTCATTTCAGTTTGTAGCGTTTTTTATTTATTTTTTATTTAACTGTACAGCCTCATGCATAGGAAAACAGATATTTGTTTCCAAGTTTGCAGTAAGATTTTGGGAAGATTCCCCTAGCTTCCCTAGGGACACCGTGGGCCATAGTAAGAATGCCTTGAGGGGGAACAAAGACAAACAATGCAGGTTTCAAGACAGAGACAGAACCACCACAGAGGCGAATGGTGGTGGTGGTGGGAGGAACGGATGTTATCCAGTTGTTGAAAACTAAACACAGTCTGGATGTCCAGATGTGTGCACCACAGCCACTATTCCCCAGTGAGAGGTCATGATGGCCCCACCGGAACCGCAAAGTCAACAATGTTCCCCAAAAAACAACACATGATAATAAAGTATTGAGGATGTGAGGGACTCTGGGGCGTTCCAGCTGTGTGTGTTAGTGTAGAGGAAGTCTCATCCAGCCGTGTTGACTTGGGAGACTGACGGAGGTCCCACAGCGGTGCCGAGGCAGCTGGGAGACCCAGGGGACTGGGAGTCGGGACAGCACAGTTCTCCCTAGTGACCCCCTCACATGTCCCCAAAGAGTGGAAACTGTTCATTTTGCTCGGCCAGGGGTGGCGGTGGAGGACACATTCCCTTTAAAGTGTCCATGAAAGATAGAACGGTCAGAGCCAGTTGTGTCATTATAAAAAGCAGCGGTGTGGACATAACATCTTTCAAAAATATCACTCACTATGTTGGCCTTGTGTTTTCCTCTGTTCTCATTATCATAGCATTAGTGAGTCTTTAGCTCTGGATCAAGCCCCCATGGTGAGGATGTGCAATAAAGTTGATTTATCTTCATTCTCTTCTAGAGAAGAAGGTATGCCTGTCTGTGCCTGCCATCACCCAAGTATAACCTTGACACATGGCTTGGTTCCCAGACGTTGCACCATTGACTAGAGGACCAATGTGTGATGAGATTTGATGGCACCCAGTGGCACGACAGCATGCAGCTGGAAGCAGTGGAAACGGGAGTCAAGGGGAGAGCATACAGCAGCCCGCTGCCTCAGGATCTTTGGGGCACCACTGGCAAGATGACACTCCAAATGCCTCCTTCATGTACAGCTGCATTGGCCAAAGGCAGACTCGGGGAGGTCGAACCTCTGGTTTGTCCAGAAGACCTGCCGCGGGCCACTTTGTCTGGAAATGACTCTGTTAATGGAAGTTAGGTAACATTGATGATATGTCAAGATTGGTGTAGTTTAGCAATACATCGATCTTTCATTGATCGGTGGCTCCCCACAATCATATTGTCCAGATATGCACCATATGCAGTAGCTATACGATTTGTTATGTTTGATTTGATGTGTCAGTGTGCCATGTGAGAAATAAGGAGTATGTACAATGCCAAGCTTACTAACAGGTGGCGTCTTACATTGTAAAGCTCACGTCATAGAAAACAAATAGAGCACAGCAATCTGTGGTGAACAAATAGAGGTAAAGGTAGAAATAACAGACACAAACATATGTTTAGATGTTTTAGACAAGTACTTACTGTACGTATGGGTTCAACCTAAATTATGTAACTAAGTCATTACTCTCATTTATGATCATCCAAAAGAGAGGACGTTTGAACGTTTGCCATCTGAAAGTATTTGAACCGTTCCAACATGGAACTAAATTGAGGGCAGAACAGAGGAGAGGGGGCTGCAGCTGCAGTCAGACCCAACCTGTGAAGGCCAGATTGTGCTGGCCTTGGGGAGAGCAGGGGGATGCAGGAGGACAGGGACAGCTTGAAAAGGAATAGAGACTCTCTGCAGTGGAGACCTGAACCCTTCTGTTTCTCTGGCTCTGGCCAGAAGTGTCCCTGTCATGTACAGCTCACACTCACACTCACCTCACACACACGCAAACACCCCCACACACACACACACACAAACTGGAGTTATGTTCATGAGATGTCCATCTCTCATCTCTTTTCTCTCCTGTCATCTAGCTGGATCTGAGCTTTCTGATTAAGAAGTATCTTGGACAATCATTAGTCTTAATTAATGCCTTTAAAAGTGATCTCACGGCCCGAATACTCAGGTCTGGAGTTCACGGATGAATCACATCCCCTCTTTACCTATATGTATTTGCATCGTAGGTCGGAATCAAAACACCTCTAAAGAACCTCAAGGGCTGGTATTCTGAGAGAAGTACTTCATGTTTCAGAAAATAACCAACTAGTTGACCATTTTAAAGTAATGAAAGCTATAAGCTACATTTCATATTCTATGAGAGAAAACATGTTAGGAAAACATGTTAAAGTGGAATTCTCCAGGTGCTGTCTGATCATTAAAGCATGCTGTCAAACGTGTCCCACATGGTCCTTATCTCTACCTCCAACCCAGCCATGACACAAACATACACACACACTACCCAGCTAGCACATTTGGTTCCTTGGAAGTTGTGAGAACTTATGTTTTTGGTTCTGGGAACGAAGCCATAAGTTTCCTGACTGGTAAAACAGATGATGTTGTGTTCTCTATACATGGAATTAGTCCACTGCGCCACCAGGATGGAGCATGCCATGTAATTTTTTTTACTCATAGAAAGCTGTTCATTTTAGTCTATTCAAACAGACCCCTAATTAAGATCAGGTGTGGCCAATTAGTGGGCACAGCCAACACACCTGAACACAAGATAGAGGATAGAGAGAGTTTTGTTGTTGTTGTTCTTTGAACGTTACTAATGTTTTCTTATGGTTTTTATGGAAAGTTTTCTTCTTAATGTTCTGAGAACATGACTATAAATAGAACCATGAGGAATCCTGCAGAAAACATTATGCTAAAGTACTGAAATTCCTACAGAAGAACATTGTTTCTTAATGTTCTGAGAACATGACTTTAAATAGAATCATGAAGAAGCCTGTAGAAAACGTTATGCTGAAGTACTGACATTCCACAGAATGTTGTTTCTTAAAGTTCTCTGAACATTCTGAAAACATGACTTTAAATAGAAGAATAAGGAGGTGCTCTGAGATTATTTAAGATACTCTTTAAAGAGGTAGGGTTTCAGATGTTTTCGGAAGATGGGCAGGGACTCTGCTGTCCTAGCTTCAGGGGGAAGCCGGTTCCACCATTGGGGTGCCAGGCCATAGAAGAGCTTTGACTGGGCTGAGCGGGAGCCAAGAGACTAAAGGTGGCAGAATGGAGTACTCTGGTTGGGGCATAGTGTTTGAGCATAGCCTAAAGGTAGGGAGAGGCAGTTCCTCTTGCTGTTCCATAGGCAAGTACCATGGTCTTGTAGTGGATGCGAGCTTTGACTGGAAGCCAGTGGAGTGTGCGGAGTTGCAGGGGTTTGATTGCACAGGCAGAGAGAGCAGCCAACAGCGAGTTGCAAAAGTCCAGACAGCAGATGACAAGTGCCTGAATTAGGACCTGCGCTGTTTCCTGTGTGAGGTAGGGTCGTCCTCTATGGATGTTGTAGATTATGAACCTGCATGAGCGAGTCACTTCAATGTTTGCAGAGAACTACAGGGTGTTAACCAGTGTCACGCCAAGGTTCTTTGCACTTTGGGAGGGGGACACCGTGGCGTTGTCAAATGTGATGAAGAGGTCTTGGGAGGGAGGAAGAGCAGCTCCGTCTTGTCGAGGTTGAGGTGGTGGGTCGACATCCAAGCTGAGATATCTGCCAGGCATGCAGAGATGCATGTCGCCACCTGGGTGTCAGAAGGGGGAAGGAGAAAGGTAGTGAGTGTCATCCGCATAGCAATGAGAGGAGAGACCATGTGAGGATATGACGGAGCCGAGTGAAATGATGTAAAGAGAGCCCTGGGGGACACCAGTAGTGAGAGTACGTGGTGCAGACACAGCTCCTCTCCACGTCACCTGGTAGGAGCGACCTGCCAGGTAGGATGCAATCCAAGAATGTGTAGCTCCTGAGACGCCCAGCCCTGAGAGGGTGGAGAGGAAAATCGAATGGTTCACGGTGTTGAAAGCAGTGGTTAGATCTATGAGGATGAGAGGAGAGAGAGTTAGCTTTGATAGTGCGGAGAGCCTCCATGACACAGAGGAGAGCAGTTTCAGTTGAGTGACACGTTTTGAAGGCTGTCTGGTTAGGGTCAAGAAGATGGTTCTGAGAGAGATAGTGAGAGAGTTGGTCAGAGACAGCACCCTCAAGTGTTTTGGAATGAAAAGAAAGAAGGGATATCGGTCTGTAGTTTTTGACGTCAGAGGGATCGTGTTGTTTTAATGAGCAACTCTGGCCATTTTGTAGTCAGTGGGGACGCAGCCAGTGGTCAGGGATATGGTTATGAGGGGAGTAAGGAATGGGAGAATGTTTCTAGAAATGGTCTGGAGAAGGGAGGAGGGGGATGGGGTCGAGCGGGCAGGTTGTCGGGTGGCCGGACTTTGCTAGTCACAGGATTTAATCTGGAGAGAGAGGGGAGAAAAAGGTCAAGGTGTAGGGTAGTTCTGTGTGAGTGGGACCAGTCGACTAAATAGGCTGAGTGAATGAGAAGCGGATGTTGTCAACCTTCTTTTCAAAGTGGTTGATAAAGTCGTCAGAGAGAGGGAGGAGGGAGGGGGGTGGAGGATTGAGGAGGGAGATTTGATTTGATTAGGATCTCTTTTAGTCCTCATTTGGACTAATCTTCCAAGAGTCCTTAAACGTTAAAATACAATTTATAATACGCCCACATTTTCACATATAACACACTGTTACAAACAGACATAATACACTGACATATTGACCAGATAAATACTCTAACAGTCTAAAAAGATAGATTGATTCTTCATCTACCATAGTCCAGCACAACTTTCCTATGTATTATATTTAAATGGTTTTCAAGCATTGTTTGAATTTATATTTTGAAAAGTTTCTGGTTTGCTTAGATAAACTATTCAATTTCTTTATTGCTCTAAATCAAAATGTTATTTTGCCTATTTCTCTTTTCTGTCTGGATAACACATAGACGGTGGACAATCCATTCCTAGTATTTACTGAATGTCTTGTCTCTTACCAACTGAATACTGTTGTGAATAGAGTTTAGCTGTTTTAAATGGTGTATATTATGAAATAAAATAAGCATGTTTTTTTCTATTATCTTGTTGATTGATGACCAACCAAGAGCATTGAGCATGACTACAACAGAAGAGCCATATCTCCACCTTAAAACAATCCTTGCTGCTTTGTTCTGTGCAATCTGCAGCCTCCTAATTTCACTTGCTGATGCATTTCCCCAGACCACAGAACAGTAGTTCACCTGACTCCCAATTAATGCTTGGGTTATTTGCTTAAGAATTTTTCCCGGTAAATATTTAGCTATCCTTCTGATCATGCATGCCGTTTATTTTTATTTTTTTTACATAGATTAGTTATTTGAGAGGACCATGATAAGCAGTTGTCTAGCTGCACTCCTAGTAGTTTGGTTCTGCCACTTCCTCAATTTGTACTTCCCCCATACTTAATTGTATCCCATGCTGTGTTGGCCTTTCCTGGTGGAACAGACCAACATAACCTTGGTTTTCTTGGTGTTTAAAACAAGTTTGTTCCGGCCAACCCACTCCCTGATATTTTCCAAATCTACTTGTAGAGCTTGTTGTACCTGTTGAACCGATTGTCTTTCTGTATAAATTGTAGTATCATCTGCAAATATAGTAGTTTGAGTTTCAGATAAGGCATAAGGATAGTCATTGGTATATCTTAAGTAAATAAGTGGCCCAAGGCAGCTGCCCTGCGTTATTCTACAGTTGAAAGCATGAGGGGAAGAAAATAAACCATTGATATGGGTGGACTGTTTCCTGTCAGTTAGATATGACTGTACCCAATTCAAAAATTATTGCATTATGGTTTTAAGGAGGTAGTATTTAATTTTTGGGGGGGTAAGAATGACTTTCCCTAAGAGTCGACATGACGTTGACTTAAAACGAAGATCAGGGAAATGTGGGCTATCCCTATCCCGACCATTTTTCATTTTGTCGAGTCTATAGGTCTATGTAAAAATATATGAAATGTATTTGAATGTCTATATGAATAGGCTAGATGACTTGAGAGCCTTTTGTCTGTCTAAATAAAATGTGGCATTTCCTGCACAGCCAAACCCAGGACATTGCTCCAATCGGCAGGCTACACAGTACGCAACTTCCAATGAAATGTTCCTGTAGCAGCCATTAGACCCGCCTGCTACAAACGTTTACTGGCAGTAGGAAAACTCCTGTGCGGTGATAACATGTTGCCTTGTGCCGTAGTGAAGTTTCCACATCCATGGGGTGGCAGGTAGCCTAGTGGTTAGAGTGTTGGGCCAGTAACCGAAAGGTTGCTGGATTAAATCCCCAAGCAGACAAGGTAAAAATATGTTGTTCTGCCCCTGAACAAGGCAGTTAACCCACTGTTCCCTGGTAGGTTGTCATTGTAAATAAGAATTTGTTCTTAACTGACTTGCCTAGTTTTAAAAAACTATGCAGTGGAATGGTTTTTGCAATAAGCATGCTGTATGGCTGTAATCAGATCAATCTTTTCCATGTACTCCCATATTTGTCTACTCACAATACCCTCCAATATCTTACTGAGTGAAGGGAGTAGACTAATTGTTCAACTATTGGCAAGAGTAATAGATGTCTTTCGGGATAGGACACAGTTTAGCATGCTTCCATACATTTGCAAACGTCCCCTTTCCAGTGACCAATTAAATATGTGTTTCAGTGGAGCTCCAATCTGGGGAGCAGCATAGCGAAGTAAAAAATGGTCCATAAGATCATAACCTGTGGATTTACCATCGGGTAATGACTTCAATAGGTTTAACACCTCCTCTACTGACACAATTTGTAGACTAAAAGAGCAGTTTTTTTGCTCATAATATCATCAATCCATCAATCCATTTGACGAAAGCTTACTTGGGTGTTTACATTATCGCTCAGTAAATTCATTTGCTTTGTAAAAAAATCAGCTGGTTTTGTTATTGTTCTCCTGCCAACCACACTAGATGGATATGATGAAATAGATGTCACAAGTAAGCCCTTAACTGTATTCCATACCTTTTTTAGAATATTTTTTACAATCAATAAAAGCATTTTTGTAAAATAATGTTTTTTTCTTACGATTTAATTTAACTGCATAATTACGTAGTGTTCTATAATTCTGTTCATCAATTTCTAGTTTAGATTTGGCTGCTAAGACTTTTGCCATATTTCTTTGAGAAAAAGCCTCACCCAGTTCATCATCAATCCATGGAGATGGACGAGCCCCAACTGTACTCTTTCTTTCTGGGGCATGATGGTCCATTACCTCAGTGAGCAAATCAATAAAACATTCTGTAGCGTGATTTAAATCATCCTCTAGATAAATCAGCTCCAAGGGTACAGCAGCCAAATAATTTTGAGGGGGAAAAACGTTTCCTATTGTTAGAGGCACAGGCTTGAAATTTAGAGTGATAGAAAGTAGCTTTAGCAGCGATTACAGAGGAAGAGAAGGTAGAGAGGAGGGAGTGAAAGGATGATAGGTCCTCCGGAAGTTTAGATTTCCTCCATTTTCACTCAGCTGCCTGCAGCCCTATTCTGTGAGCTCGCAATGGGTCACACAACCATGGAGCCAGAGGGGAGAGCCGCCCGGGAGGAACTGGGACAGTGCGAGTCATAGGATGCCGGAAAAGGAGGAGAGTAAGGTCGAGGATGGCAGAATCAGGAGACAGGAGGGAGAAGGATTTAGCAGAAGGGAGAGATGATAGGACAAAGGGGAGGGGGTAGTGAAGATTGCGACGGCCCATGAATATCTGAGTAGGGGCTGAGTGGGTAGGGTTGGAGGAGAGGGAGACAGAAAAGGAAACAATTGCCTGCCTTGTGAGTGGGAGGGGACTGGGAAAGGGTGAGGTCAAGAGGCAAGGAGGGGAAAGAAACAGTTGGAAGGAAATTAATCGAAGGCAGACGTCGGGAAGTTGAAGTCGCCCAGTATAAAGAACGGTGAGCCATCATCAGGAAATGAACTTATCAAGGTGTCAAGCTCATTGAGAAACTCTTTAAGGGCACCTGGTGGGCGATAGATGACAACACTTAGGAGAAATGAGTAGCCCTGTGCCACCACCATGACGACCAGATGCTCTCGGACTATGAGAGAACACGTAGTCAGATGAAGAGAGAGCAGCTGGAGTATCAGTGTTCTCTGGGGTGATCCATGTCTCCGCCAGGGCCAGAAAGTATAGGGACTGAAGGGCAGCATAGGCTGAGATGAATTTGGCGCTCTTGACCACGTATTGGCAGTTCCAAACTCTGCAGAACAACTTGGCAGAACCGTCTTTGTTTCGGCGATGGTCTTAATTTTGTAAAATGTAAATATCACACTTACATACGTGTTCAGACCCTTTACTCAGTACTTTATTGAAGCACCTTTGGCAGCGATTACAGCCTTGAGTCTTCTTGGGTATGACGCTACAAGCTTTGCACACCTGTATTTGGGGAGTTTCTTCCATTTTTCTCTGCAGATCCTCTCAAGCTCTGTCAGGTTGGATAAGGAGCGTCGCTGCACAGCTATTTCCAGGTCTCTCCAGAGATGTTCAATCGGGTTCAAGTCCGGGCTCTGGCTGGGCCACTCAAGGACATTCAGAGACTTGTCCCGAAGCCACTCCAGCGTTGTCTTGGCTATGTGCTTAGGGTCATTGTCCTGTTGGAAGGTGAACCTTCGCCCCAGTCTGAGGTCCTGAGCACTCTGGAGCAAGTTTTCATCAAGGATCTCTCTGTACTTTTCTCCGCTATAGACCACCAAGTGCTAACAATCAGTATCTGGATGATATTTGTGAAATGTGTGAAATGCTTGATAACGTATGTGATATCAACCGAGAGGTACATTTTCTGGATGATTTAAATATTGACTGGCTTTCATAAAGCTGCCCACTCATGAAAAAGCTTCAGGTTATCAGTCTACCTTTCAGGGTAGTTACAAACAGCACAGGAATTAAATCATCAACATGTATTGATCACATATTTAATTATGGTGCAGAATTTTTCTTGAAAGCAGTATCCAGATCCATCGGATGTAGTGATCACAATATAGTAGCCATATCTAGGAAAACTAAATGTTTTGTAGTGATTCCTATGTTGTTGACGTAAAGAATATTTTTTGGTATGTAATGAGGAGCAAACATACACTTCACTTGACACTTGACACATTTATGAAATTGCTTATTCCAGTTACTATTAAGCATGCACCCATTAAGAACATGACTGTAAAAACTGTTAAATCCCCGTGGATTGATGAGGAATTGAAAAATTGGTGGTTGAGAGGGATGAGGCAAAAGGAATGGCAAAGAAGTCTGGCTGCACAAACGATTGGCAAACATTGCAAATTGAGAAATCGTGACTAAACTGAATAAAAATTAATAAAAAACTACACTATGAAACAAAGATAAATAACATAAAGAATGATGGTAAAAAAAAGCTTTGGAGCACCTTAAATTATATATTGGGAAAAAAGGCTAACTCAGCTCCATCATTAATTTAATCAGATGGCTCATTCATAACAAAACTGACTTGTATTGCCTACTACTTTAATGATTTTTTCATTGACAAGATTAGCAAACTTTGGTATGACATGCCAGCAACAAACGCTGACACTACACATCCAAGTATATCTGACCAAATTATGAAAGTCAAGCATTGTAATTTTGAATTCCGTAAAGTGAGTTTGGAAGAGGTGAAACAAATATTGTTGTCTATCTACAATGGGGTCTGACAACCGGGGTCTGACGACTTTGATGGAAAATTACTGAGGATAATAGCGGACGATATTTCCATTTCTATTTGCCATATTTTCAATATAAGCCTACTAGAAAGTGTGTGCCCCCAGGCCTGGATGGAATAAAAAGTCATTCCGCTACCTAACAATAGTAAAGCCCTCTTTACTGGCTCAAATAGCCGACCAATCAGCCTGTTACCAATACTTAGTAAACTTTTGGAAATAATTGTGTTTGCCCAGATACAATGCTATTTTACAGTCAACAAATTGACAACAGCCTTACATTACGCTTATAGGGAGGGACATTAAACAAGCACAGCACTTACACAAATGACTGATGATTGGCTGAGAAAAATGTATTATAAAAATTTCAGGGGGGCTGTTTTGTTAGAGTTCAGTGCGGCTTTTGACATTATCGATCATAGTCTGCTGCTGGAAAAACGTATGTGTTATGGCTCTACACCCCCTGCTATATTGTGAATAAAGAGTTACCTGTCTAACAGAACACAGAGGGTGTTCTTTAATGGAAGCCTCTCCAACATAATCCAGGTAGAATCAGGAATTCCCAAGGGAAGCTGTCTAGGCCCCTTACTTTTTAAAATCTTTACTAACAACATGTAACCGGCTTTGAGTAAAGCCAGTGTGTCGAGTTTGCGGATGACTCAACACTATACACGTCAGCTACTACAGCTACTGAAATGACTGCAATACTTAACAAAGAGCTGCAGTTAGTTTCAGAGTGGGTGGCAAGGAATAAGTTAGCCCTAAACAGTGGCAATTTTAGCATGTAAATCTTGGTGGGGCAAAAAAAAAACAAACAAGTGGGATGCATGCCGACAAAGCCACTACACAAAACAACACTAAACAATACATGAATTGCAATATAAAGGTCACAAACGGTGCCCACAAACTGTTAGGGCCTACATAAACCTGTCCCAACAGCAGTGCCAACATCTTACCACTGCTACACCTGGCTATCAGCGGAGCCTTGTCTGGCAGCGAAACAGTTCATTCAGTGTCATTTACTGCCTTTTAAAAAAACATAGCTGATACGGCTGACTTGCTTCAACAAATGTGGTTTCTAATGACAATTGATATGTACAAACTATGGCATATGGGGAAACAAGCAGATAAGAGGCAATCCGTAATTTCAATTAAGACATTAATGAGCGAGCTAGGACGGACGTAGTCAATATAAATCTTTGTTTAGCACTTTTGAAATGTACAGCGGCAGAATTCAGAACATGGGCCGTTCTTACAGTGTTCTCCCTGTACAACAAGTCAGAAGCATAGGATAAATAAAGGGGGGGTATATAAGCAGACAATGAAAGCTCTGACAATATTTGATGATTACATTTCTCTAAAACAGGTTATAGGCTACATTGACTTCCTGACGGGACGGCCCCAGGTGGTGAGGGTAGGAAACAACATCTCCACCCTGCTGATCCTCAACACTGGGGCCCCACAAGGGTGCGTTCTCAGCCCTCTCCTGTACTCCCTGTTCACCCATGACTGTGTGGCCAAGCACACCTCCAACTCAATCATCAAGTTTGCTGACGACACTACAGTGGTAGGCTTGATTACCAACAACGACGAGACGGCCTACAGGGAGGAGGTGAGGGCCCTCGGAGTGTGGTGTCAGGAAAATAACCTCTCACTCAACGTCAACAAAACTAAGGAGATGATCGTGGACTTCAGGAAACAGCAGGGGAGCACCCCCCTATCCACATAGACGGGACAGTAGTGGAGAAGGTGGAAAGTTTTAAGTTCCTCGGCGTACACATCACGGACAAACTGAAATGGTCCACCCACACAGACAGCGTGGTGAAGAAGGCGCAACAGCGCCTCTTCAACCTCAGGAGGCTGAAGAAATTCGGCTTGTCACCAAAGACACTCACAAACTTCTACAGATGCACAATCGAGAGCATCCTGTCGGGCTGTATCACCGCCTGGTACGGCAACTGCTCCGCCCACAACCGTAAGGCTCTCCAGAGGGTAGTGAGGACTGCACAACGCATCACCGGGGGTAAACTACCTGCCCTCCAGGACACCTACACCACCCGATGTCACAGGAAGGCCAAAAAGATCATCAAGGACAACAACCACCCGAGCCACTGCCTGTTCACCCCGCTATCATCCAGAAGGCGAGGTCAGTACAGGTGCTCCAAGCTGGGACCGAGAGACTGAAAAACGGCTTCTATCTCAAGGCCATCAGACTGTTAAACAGCCACCACTAACATTGAGTGGCTGCTGCCAACATACTGACTTATATCTCTAGCCACTTTAAATAATAGAAAATTGGATGTAACAAATGTATCACTAGCCACTTTAAACAATTTTGTATATAATGTTTACATATCCGACATTACTCATATCAAATGTATACACTGTACTCTATACCATCTACTAAATCTTGCCTATGCCGTTTGGCCATCAACCCAAATCTCTAGCCACTTTAATAATTAAAAAGTGGATGTAATAAATGTATCACTAGCCACTTTAAACGATACCATTTATATAATGTTTACATATCCTACACTACTCATCTCACATGTATATACTGTACTATATACCATCTACTGCATCTTGCCTATGCCGGTCAGCCATCGCTCATCCATATATTTATATGTACATACTGTATTAATTCCTTTACACTGTGTGTATAAGGTAGTTGTTGTGAAATTGTTAGATTACTTGTTAGATACTGCTGCATGGTCGGAACTAGAAGCACAAGCATTTCGTTACACTCGCATTAACATCTGCTAACCATGTGTCACGCCCAGGCCTGAGTAGACAGGCTGGAGTGTTTTGTTTTGTTTTTGGTGTAGGGTTTTTTCTGTTCTAGGTTAGATATTTCTATGTTGGGGTAATGGTTCCCAATTAGAGGCAGCTGTGTGCCGTTGTCTCTAATTGGGAACCATATATATGTTTGTAGTTTTTCACTTGGGGTTTGTGGGTTATTGTTTGATCATAGCTTGTTTTTTGTGTTTAGTTACGTTCAACATTCACGATCTTCGTTACTTTCTGTTTGTTGGTTACCCAGTTACGTTCGTATTAAAAATGTATACTGGAAGCATCGCTGCGTCTTGGTCTGTCCGTTATAAAGATTGTGACAGAATAACCCACCACAAAAGGACCAAGCAGCGATGTGTAAAGGAGTCCTGGACTTGGGAGGAAATATTAGCTGGGAAGGGGCCTTGGGGGAAGACGACGGAGCATCGTTACCCCAAGAGGAGGATGGAAGCGGCGAAGACTGAGCGAGGGAGCTACGAGGATATATATGGAGCGTGGAACCCGGAGAGGGAGAGATATGTTGGAACGCGCCTGGCACGGAAGCCCGAAAGGCAGCCCCAAAAAACTTTTTTGGGGGGGCACACGAGGAGGTTGGCCGGTTCAGGAGGGACTCCTGAGCTAACTCCTTGTGCTTTGTGGAGAGAGCTTTGGGGAGAGCGTCGCACTGGTAAGACGCCGTGTTATGCAGTTGTGCGCACGGTGTCCCCAGTGCACGTTCATAGGCCGGTGCTAGAGATTCCAGCTCCACTCATCAGTCAGGGGAGGGTGAGTGTGCAGCCTGGAAGGGTGGTGCCGGCTCAGCGCTCCTGGTCTCCGGTGCACCTCCTTGGACCAGGATATCCTGCACTGGTTCTGCGTGCAGTATCTCCGGTGCGTGTCCAGAGCCCGGTGCATGTGGTGCCGGCTCTGCGTGCTGGGTCTCCAGTACACCTTCTGGGACCGAGATATCCTGCACCGGTTCTGCGTGTGGCGTCTCCGGTTCGCATCCACAGCCCAGCACGTTCTGTTCCACGTTCCAGGATTCCTGTACTACGCTCCAGGATCCCTGTGCCCGTCGGGAACCCAGCATGTCCTGTTCCTGCTCCCCGCACCAGAGTGTGCGTCATGTGCCCAGCACGTCCTGTTCCTGCTCCTTGCACCAGAGTGTGCGTCATGAGCCCAGTACGGCCGGTTCCTGCTCCCCGCACCAGAGTGCGCGTCACGAGCCCAGTACGGCCGGTTCCTGCTCCCCGCACCAGAGTGCGCGTCACGAGCCCAGCACGGCCGGTTCCTGCTCCCGCACCAGAGGGCCAGTGAGGGTCCCCAGTCCTGAGCCGCCAGTGAGGGTCCCCAGTCCTGAGCCGCCAGTGAGGGTCCCCAGCCCGGGGCCGCCAGTGAGGGTCCCCAGCCCGGGGCCGCCAGTGAGGGTCAAAAAGGGACTTAGGAAAATTGCAATTGGCTCAGAACAGGGCAGCACGGCTGGCCCTTGGATGTACACAGAGAGCTAACATTAATAATATGCATGTCAATCTCCCCTGGCTCTCATGGCTCTCCGGACACCCATGCATACCCCACAAGACATGCCACAAGAGGTCTCTTCACAGTCCCCAGAACAGACTATGGGAGGCGCACAATATTACATAGAGCAATGACTACATGGAACTCTATTCCATATCAAGAAACTGATGCAAGTGTAACAGTATAGCTTCGGTCCCTCTCCTCACCCCTACCTGGGCTCGAACCAGGGACCCTCTGCACACATCAACAACTAACACCCACAAAGCATCGTTACCCATCGCTCCACAAAAGCCACGGCCCTTGCAGAGCAAGCGGAAACACTACTTCAAGGTCTCAGAGCGAGTGACGTCACCGATTGAAACGCTGTTAGCGCGCACCCCGCTAGCTAACTAGCCATTTCACACCAGTTACACAAGCAGTAAAATTTGATTTAAAAAACAGATAAAAATACACCTTATGGAACAGCGGGACTGTGAAGCTACACAAACATTGGCACAGACACATGCATACAAACATACAATAACACACGCACTATACACACGTGTACACATACATTTTGTATTGTAGATATGTGGTAGTGGTGGAGTAGGGGTCTGAGGGCACACAGTTAATGTATTGTAATGTTTTTAAAATTGTATAACTGCCTTCATTTTGCTGGACCCCAGGAAGAGTAGCTGCTGCCAAGGCAGCATCTAATAGGGATCCATAATGAATACAAACACAAATACAAATCTTTCCCTCGATCCTGACTGGTCTCCCAGTCCCTAGACCTGAAAAACATCCCCACAGCATGATGCTGCCACCACCATGCTTCACCGTAGGGATGGTGCCAGGTTTACTCCAGACGTGACGCTTGGCATTCAGGTCAAAGAGTTCAATCTTGGTTTCATCAGACTAGAGAATCTTGTTTCTCATGGTCTGAGAGTCTTTAGGTGCCTTTTGGCAAACTCCAAGCGGGCTGTCATGTGCCTTTTACTGAGGAGTGGCTTCCGTCTGGCCACTGTACCATAAAGGCCTGATTGGTGGAGTGCTGCAGAGATGGTTGTCCTTCTGGAAGGTTCTCCCATCTCTACAGAGGAACTCTGGAGCTCTGTCAGAGTGACCATCGGGTTCAGGGTCACCTTCCTGACCAAGGACCTTCTCCCCCAATTGCTCAGTTTGGCCAGGCGGCCAGCTATAGGAAGGGTCTTGGTGATTCCAAATTTCATAAATTTAAGAATGATGGAGGCCACTGTGTTCTTGGGGATCTTCAATGCTGCAGAAATGTTTTGGTACCCTTCCCCAGATCTGTGCCTCGACATAATCCTGTCTCGGAGCTCTACAGACAAATCCTTCGACCTCATGGCTTGGTTTCTTTTCTGACATGCACTGTCAACTGTGGGACCTTATATAGACAGGTGTGTGCCTTTCCAAATCATGTCCAATCAATTAAATTTACCACAGGTGGACTCCAATCAAGTTGTAGAAATATTTAAAGGATGATCAATGGAAACAGGATGCACCTGAGCTCAATTTCGAGTCTCATAGAGAAGGGTCTGAATATTTATTTTTTAATTATTTTTTATTTGCTTTGTCATTCTGGGGTATTGTGTGTAGACTGATGAGATTTTTTAATACATTTTAGAGTAAGGCTGTAACGTAACAAAACATGGAAAAAGTCAAGGGGTCTGAATACTTTCCGAAGACACTGTATATGTGCAGGCTACACACAACCTCTCGACGCAGTTATGGTAGACAATGTCCAATCTCAATTTCCATCTCACATTCAAATCTCCACTTACGTGTATTGTGTGGCACTGGTAGTGGCTCAAATATGAACTGTTTCTAATCACAAAATGGCTGATACACTGTGCCCACAAAAAAACGCTTGAGGAAATAGACATTTGCAACATTGTTTCATGATATTATGCTAACAAAAGAGGGAGCACGGTGGGTTACTGGTCAGATTTGTGGGCAATTGATCAACTGCTGAATCTCCGGTAACCTAGGCCTGTTTGTTTAGCAGAGAATCTGATGTTCCCTGTGACAGTCACCACAATAAGCGGGTTATCATGAAGTAAAAACAGCCACAACCTTCCCAAATTCCCCCAATAACCAGGTGCAATGGGAGAGAAAAGGGCCAACTGACATCTTTCAGTCCAAGGTAGACTAAAACAAATTTTCACTAGACCTCATAATATTTTACCAGTCGGCCAACAGTGTTTCATAGGCCTAGGCTATCTAGGCTACATAAACAAAATTATCCCAAAGGCCAGCAGATGTCGATATTGAGTAATTTCATCTTACCGTCCAAAGGAAATATATGCAGCCGGCTATTTACTAATTTCCCCCGTGGACCGGTTCGTACATAAAACATTCTCCATTCAGGCTGCAAAGGCGTCGATTTCCTCCTTAACTCGATTTAATGGTGAGAAGGAGGGAAAAAACTAAATGTTCCACCACCATGCTAGGGTGGCTAATGCTACTTCATGATATTGCATACAAAGTTCAGACCAAGGGTAAACAACAGACTGCTGCAACCTGATTGGCTGAACGCGAACCGCCACATCCGTGACTAGCAATTAGGTGGTCGAAAATGGTGTTCCATAAAGAAAGTACGCATATTTTCCAGTTTATTTCCGCTTTCTCGACAATAAATCGAGTTAAGGAAGTTATCAACGCCTTTGCAGTCTGAATGGAAAATGTTTTCTGTACGAACCAGTCCAGGTGGGATACGAGTGCATAGCTGGCTCCATACGTTCCCTTTGGACGGTAAGATTAAACAATTCAATATCACCATCTGCCGGCCTTTGGGCAACAACAAAATAGTGTGGTGAATGAGAGAACTCTGAGTTGATTAAATTGCAAAAATAAAAAGATTCATGTGTATATTTCTCCACTTACAATATTATAATGTCAGATTGTTTTTGCTGGTATTGTATGCTTTTAAATAGCACTTCTGGTTTGAACGGGAATACCGGGATGCCCGGTAATTTCATGCAATTTTCTCAGGAAGGAAAATTGGTAGACTCAGGAAAATGTTTAACTCTAACACACACACTCTGCTGTCCCACTACCACGCCAATGCCGTGGCCCACCGGGACGATGCCCAACGTCGACCTATGGCCCGCTGTGCCCACTTTGCTCTCACCAACCTGGACCCCCGTTTCCCTGTGGGTGGGAGGGCACTCTGCCAGCTGAACCCCTCAACATTCCACAACAACAGCAGAGCTGGAGCTCAGGCGGTCTGCCAGCCAAGGGGCCCCAGTCCAGCCATGCCCAGGGAAGCTTTATCTCTCGGCCCTTTCATGTCTGTCCAAGAGAGGGGTCACTGGGGCCCATGTGGCCCTGGATGGAGGGAGGGAGGGACCCGGTGAGAAGGGGGACAGCTGCAGACAGACAGGCAGAGGGACACAGGAGAGGGAGCAGAGCAGCTGTAGCCACAGTTAAAGGTGTGCAGCAGGAGAGCTTTCTCAGAGGGGAGAAAATATGGTCAGAATTGTCCATTCTGGGTCAGCTAACAACAGCATTCAAGTGATAAATGTGGCCCCAGAGTGATAGAGGACAAGATGAAAATCTACATAAAGTGTTGGGCAATTCTACGAAAACGGAATTGCGCTGAGAATAACATTTTTCACTTTAATATGTACTGTATGCCAAACAAAAAACACTGATTTCAAAGTTTAGCAAACCATGCAACTCTATGCACAAGGACTACTTTTAACATGTTTTTATTTTACAAAAACACATTTACTGGAAGAACTTTGCCAATGCAAAATTTGGTAACAGAATTTTAGTAAAATCTCCCTCAGTTTTTTATGTGACCACTTTTTCCAAAAATATCTGCTCCGAATTAAAATTCTGCTGAAATAATTGTCTGTCAGCTATGCCATGACACCTTGAAAACATATATTTTGGTTATTGAACTACAATAAGTGAAGTGGATTTACACCTGGTAACTGAATTGCAGTTATAGATTTCATCATGGGTCCCTGATCTATACTACACAGAAATGCATAATTATGAATATGAATGTCATTCTCTCATGGTGATGTATCCTAAAAAGGTACACAAAGGTAGAAATATGCAATATCCTCCCATATTTTGGTATTATTCTACACCCTGGCTATTATTTTAATGAGCACCGCTCATTAAGTAGTACTTTCAAGTATTTTTACTCAAGTACTTTACACCACTGTCTACAGTACAGTACAGGACTATACTTTACTGTACTGTACTGAGCAACACTCTACGCAACTTTTTAAAACTTTACATTGCTGTACTGTGCTCTACTGTACTGAACCATGCTCTCCAACATAGACGTCTATGATTGGTTCAGATTTGGTCCGGTTTGGACTCAATGTTAGGGTCAAATCAAGGCCTGTCGGGTCGAAATTACCCTATTTCAACTACTTTTCAACGTCCAAGGACGTCCGGTGTTGGTCGGTGCTCAGTGGGTAAGGATGCTGGTTACAGTAAATGGAAAGTGAGTGGGCTCATGGGTAGGTCAATAAGAGCCTGGAAAGGTGACATTTACTGGAGAGAGAGGAGAGAGAGAGGCATAGAGAGAGAGGGAGGGCTTGTCCAGACTTGCTTTGACCACCAGATGACAGAAAGAGAAAGAAAACAGTTATGAGCAGAACATAGTATACCAGTGGAAGGGAGGACAGTAGCAGGTGACCCAACTGTGTTTTGTGACTACTGTGATATCCTATTGTAGCCAATTTAATTTGAAAAATTCCATTAATGTTATTTCTGAAATTCTTTTACCAATATGGTAACATAATTTCATGTTTGAATCACTTAATAACTCATAAAATTAAATAGATACCTGCAAAAACACTATAACTAATTGGTATGTCTACCTCTACTTGTTACTTCTGTGAAGTTATCCTCCTCATGAGGGAGAGAAATTAGAAAATGTCTTAAAGATACAGTATTAGTTGGCAGGGATCTTTACATTATAGTGTTCTGATGTTTTTTAAGACTTTTTCTCATAGATTTCCATCTGTTTGATCAGAAATCAAAGTATTTGCTTATTCCTAATATTTAGGATAGAAAATGGTTGAAACATGTATTACTGTCTTAATAAAAAATTCAAAAACAGAGTCTTAGCTTTCATTTGACACCACATTTGATACGCTCCTATGAACTTCACATGTTGATGCTCATGGGTCCTTTTGCATGGAAATGCCCTTTTCCAGCCTACATATTCCAACTCCAGATTAATCACAATGGGCCTGATCACGATTTAGGAATGTATTCCTTTTCTTACACACTCCTTTCTCAGTATTTTGTATTCAGATTGACATTTTTCAGTCGCATTACACGCTCAGCAAGTGTGGCTACCTTGTGCGCTCTGAATAAATGTCATTCAACTGCTGAAAAACCTCCCACTTGCTGGCCAACAGATTTTCTCGTGGAGTTTTTCAGTACATTTATCTTCAGTACATTTATCCCTTTAAATATAGTGTACCTTTAATTAGAATTTTGTTGACAGACTCAATAGAATAGATTGAGAGAACCGGGTCAGAATATAGGGATCAATGAAAGAAAGCCATCTATGCATATTCCTCTCAGTTTCAGCACCAACTGGTAGATTTAAAAATACTCTGATCTTGTAGATTATTTAAGCACATTTTAGGGTTAGGAAAGTATGTATGAATAAAAAAAAATGGTTTGGAGAGCCTTTTCGCACAAAACATATTGATGAAAAAAAAATACATTGGTTTGATTCTTCCTGAAAGTTGTCATACTCAAGTTCAATCCATAAAATATTGGAAGGTGGGAAAAAAAGTGTACAAATAGGGTTTAACAATAATACTATAAATCTACTCCAATTCAAATATGCTACATGTCCCAAAATATTGCACAACGCCTCTCTATATGCACAGAGAGAAAAGTGTATAAAAACAGAATTATGTTTCATTTACGAACTCTTAACTCGGGTCAATAAGAATTTACAATTGGGTGTAATTTGTGTGTTTGTGTGAAAAAGATTCCCTTTTGAGTGGATGAGGTATTATGAATTTATGTGTGTAAACATGTTTGTGTATGTATGTGTGTGTCAGCATTTTCATGTGTGTGCATGTTCTTGTGTGTGCATGTGTGTGTGCGTGTGTGTGTGTGTGTGTGTGTGTATGTGTGTGTGTGTGAGAACGTGTTCACATCGCACGTCTGTTTGTGTGTAAGTGTGTGCAGGGAGGAACACCCTTAGCCCCTGTGTGGTGGTCAGGTTGAGCTCCCCCCTGAGCAGACGGATGGCAGAGGGAGGGCGTCTGTTGAGCCCATAGCCCTGTGAACACACAATACAGTGTGGGCACGCTCGCCTCCAGCTCCACCTGTGTAACAGCAGAGCCCCAGCAGGCCTCTGCCCCCTATACTACCTCTGTGTCCTTCCCTCTGCCATCTGGGTCAGTCAGGGAGCCTGGGCCTAAGCCACAGTCTGACCCCCCACACCCCAGGCCTCACGTGGAATTGTGAGGGGATGGAGTCAGCCTCTGGGACCCAATGCCCACAAGGCTTCCTCTAGCGTACCTGACTGGGACACGAGTTCTAGAGCAGCTGCTGTCTGTAGACTATATCAAGCTCATCATCACCACCTGAAAACAAAATTGTTGGACCAAATCATTCAACTTACACTGTCTCATCTACATATGAGATTGAGCAGAAACTTTGTTTGAATAAAAATATTTAGAATAGACTAATAAGACGAGCAAGTGTGGATTGTAATTTAACTGAAGTAAATCTATTAAATTTTTTGACAGTAACTATTAATCTATGAATCATTGCCATTAATGGATTAAATATGTCAGTAGAGAAAATAATTACAGACTGATAAAATATTGAATGAGAGATTAAGCACCTACCATATCATCTAAGTTAACTTAGATAAGTTAATATAGATATTACCACGTATTTACATAGTAATATATATGTAACTAATATGTTGTTACTAGTAATAGGGGCAACTTAATGTATAGTGTTCCTTAAAGTTGCACTATGTAGAAATCGCTCCGCCATTTCCAGGAAGCTAAAATTCTAATAGTTTGCCTAATTTCAGTTATGTGACAAAATAAGCTGGTATAGTATAGAGAATCATTGTACCATCTAAACAGCTGTGAAATATATTTTCCATAACCAAAAATATGTTGTTTTAGCTGTTTGAAGCTGGTGTACAACCCTGAAAGTAAAAGAAGCAAAAACAAAACTTAAGAACGGGAATCATACAAATAACGCAGATAGAACAGATCTACCGCATCTTAGACTTGCTTTCTAGTAGAGTGATAGAGCTATATCCCACATTTCTATGTGAATTTAGTGGGGCCACACAAAAAGTTACATATTGGCACTTTAACTCTAAGCAGGGTGCAGTTCAATTTTTCACCACATGGGTGGCTGGTGTACTAGTTTGCACTAATCTGAATAGAATTGTATTAGAGAGAAATCATATATGAACTGCAGGCAGCTAAGGTTATAATATCATGATGAAACTGAAACAGAACAGCAATAGTGATTACATCCAAATGAAAAATAAGTTATTGTACATGCTAAATATTAAACAAAAAGACAGAAAACAAAAACCAATGTACTTCTTGAAGAAAATAATAATAAATAAAAAACTGGGAAATACATGAATTAATTAATGAATCAGCTATAAGCTATAGTTACTACTCTTCTAAACTTAGAAATACCCCCACAAGCTACAATGGTAAACTATAGCAAAATAGATCAAAAGAGACAGCCACACAGCAGTTTTCAGCTGTCTGTGCTACACAATGTAGAACTTCAACAGAGCTATTTCCACATGTTAAGGTGAAACAGATCAGATTATGTTGTTTTCACTTCCTCTTTGATGTCTCCTCACATGCAGGCACTGAAACCTCCACTACAGAAACAGCAGAGATAAATATAATATAATATAGCTCTATAGTAACATTCTATTCTATTATTATATTACTTATGGCAATTGCAAAAACGTTGTTGTAGATTTTGTCGCACTTTGTGAAAACCATGTGTCTTCTAACTACGTCCAACAAGTGAGTATCAGATGCATATTAACAATGCATATTAACATGACATTATATTTCAGCCAAAGCAATGATCATCATTCATGATTTCACATATTCTTTCATTTAACCTATGCACCTTAAGCTACACGACACATTACATGTCTCTCAGGAATGATGGAATTACACTGCAGCATAGTAAAAGGAAAATAAATAACTCATTATGTGTGTGTGATATGGGCTGTAAATATACAGAAGGATGCGGCTCTTATCAAAGTACCTGATTCTCGCGAGGGTTGGCTTAGCAGAGAGAAACACGGAGGAGAGTGAGCAAAATAAGGAACAGACAAGCACCCAGGCTGCCTGGCGGACAGAGCAGACGGGGACAGGGATAGACAGAGCCAGGAAAGCCGTCCGAGAAGTGGCTGGGCGTGACGTCACGAGTTTTCTGAACGTCAACAACAACCTGCAGCATCAGAACCTGCCAGCGGCGGTTCCCAGTGGGCGGTTCCTGGGGTAATAGGAGTTGCAGTCGCTTTTTTCAGCCACCACAACCTCCCTGTATTGTTTGAAGCCATTCCAGCAGCAACACAGTTCATCCTCTCGTTGTGTTTCCGGCCAAGGCTGCTTCTCTCTCTCATTTATTCACACGCGCACAAGAAAAGCGCGAGCTTAAAAAAGTACAGGCACGATAGGGGAACCCATTGCTCTCCCCACGACTTCCCGCGCCGGCCAGGTAATATAATTATGACAACAACCATAGTTATGCTGCAAAACGGTTGAAAAGATACTTCTGATACTGTGTTGATGTGAAGTTTGTAGTATTCAAGAATGGTGGAAGCTATGTCCACTGACAGCTAACGTTAGCCAGAGAGTGTTTGTAATGCTTGCTACGTGAAGATGATGCTGATGCTGCAACGAGGCTGCGAGTGCAAGACAGTAGACAGTAGGGAGGTGGAGTGGTCTGGGTCGGGATCTGGCCTAGTGTGTGTGCGTGTTCTCAGAATTGCTTTCTGCCCCCCCCACAAAAAAGAAAAGAATAACTATACATCTCGGAGAATACATTGTTTACGTCAGGCATTAAATATTATATACAGTCAAGTATCTGAATAGTTTGGAATAATTTATGCATGCCTGTAAAGTCGATTCTTAATTATTTAGCTCATCTGCTAGCAAGCTATAGGCTATTGGCGGCATGCGTTTGCTTGACAGCTCTTGAGGTGAGATAATGCAGTTGCTACTGTAGAGCTGGCAGGCTATCATTGGGCACGTTCAAGGAGATACGTTTTGTGAAGTTGGTGTCACCACCTTTCTAAGTGTGTTGCATTATGGGGATACAAATTGTCTATATAAATTATCTGACTTGCGCCTACATGTCGACTGCATTGCAGTTGCTCCTCTTCAACTTCAACCTGCAGGAATCGCCTACGTTGTAGGAGGATCTATTTTCAACCAATCGTTATGGTGTTTTTGTTTGAGCCAGCAACGAAACAGGAACAAACGTTTCTGTGATTCATGTATACAGTGGATATATACAAATAAATCATATTTGAGACCTCTCACCAATTGATTGTACAATGTACAGACTTGATATCAGTTTGAGTGTGTGATATGGGGGTTAGAGACATGTTTATTTCGAGAACTACGTTGACACTGCCATGCATCTGAGCCTTGCTGTAAGAAAACCACAACAGTGTTGACTTTCCACTGTCACAGGTGCACCTCCCCCGAATTCACTTAGCGACTTTCGTCTACAGTGGGCTGCATCAGCCTAACAACTGGAACATGCTAATTTTCAAAAAGCAGCAACATTGTTCCATAAACCCTTTGAACCCTCTGTCAGTTTGATACTTTGTGTGCCAACAATGTTTACTAAAGCTTTTGTTTGTTTATGTCTGCATTTATGCAGCACTCTATAATAATTCAGACTGATATAATTCAGGATGTCTTGACCCACTCAACAATGTGACAGTCACTTTATAATGAGGACTAACACTGCCGCCTGCTCCTCTTTTTACATAGACATTTGGAGTGAAGATTGCTTCGCCCATAGCCCTCATACACCCCTGCCCCTGCCCATAACCACTGGTACAGTGATAGGCTTGGTCATTTTTTGACAACTAGGATTCTATTGCAGCCTCCATGTAAATCATACAGTAGGCTATAAGAGTTGACAAGTGATACTGAGGTAATTTAGTATCTGACAAGATAAGAGGAACTCCTGGGATCCATCAGACATCAGCATCCGCCAGCATTCAATCACACCTTTTTCATTTCTTTAATTTCAAACCAATACACTGATCTCGCTCTCTCTTGTTACTCTGTGTGATCCTTATGAATGACATTTTCATTCTTCATTCATGCACTGTTCTGCTCCTTTGGTATTAGCCTAATCCATGTCTAATTCAAAATGCACAAATAAAATTGTTTTTTAGTCTTGTGGTCTAGTCTGTGCAGATGATGATGGCAATAGATTTGTATTTGACAGACAACTCATTTTGACATGGCTTTACTTCCATATCAGTTTTTTTCCCCACAGAGTTTCTTAGGGGGGTAAATGTCTTTGGACAACAGCTGCTGTCCTGGGTCTGTTCTAAGATGTTTGATGCTAAAGGAAGTGGAAGTTAGGAAGTGTGTGGCTAGGCTTAATGTACTAAGTGCTTCCAGAAGCCATCTTGGGTTACAGAGCAGTAGGCCTAGTTTTTATCTGGATTCTTAAGTGCGCTGCAGGAGTCGTGTAGAGCAACATGATATCCCTCCGCTAAGGAATCACTTGTACCCTTGACCAGGGTCTTGTTCATTAGGCACAAATGGGAGCATAATTTAAATGCGTTTCAGAACCATTTCAAAAACGATTTGATGCATCTTAAGGAGCTTATGCTGTCTATGTTTGTTGATAAACAAATTAAAAACATGCCAGCCAGGGCATGTGCATACTGTGTGTTTAGACTATACTGTCTACAGAATACAATCATTCTAATCAAGACTTTTTGACATAGGTCAGCAATTTGCATCTTTCTATTATTTCAGCTGTCTGTCATTTTCTGTATAACACTAGTGATGGGGAAAATATGTATACAGTTACATATCAGGATATTGTTGGGGATGATATATCCTATAGTTTTGACAATATCGCAATATTATTTTTGCGCTAGTTAGCTGTGTCTGCACCAAAACTCCAGTATTTCTTCTTCATAGCTTGTTCTCCATCTAATTTTAAAATAGGGAGCCAATTTGTTTTCAGGTATTTTATTTCCACGACTGATTAAAACATTTTTCTCCTGGCTCTCTCTTGTCCCTCTACAGCAGACATATGGTGAGCAATATGTTTGGAACATCGAAGCGCAATACATATTGTATCGGCACCAAAGTATTGTGATATTATTGTATCGTGAGGTCACTGGCAATTCCCAGCCCTATATAACACCATGACTTTTCTCTTGTGTAGGCTATGGGAATGTGGATGGTCTGTCTGGGATAGTAGGATATTTGCTTAATAGATTCTCAATTGGAGAAGGCTGCGGGCAATTCCACGGTAAACAGAGTGATGCTGAGACAGTGCAGATGCAAAATTTGGTAACAGAATGACTGCACAAACAGCACAAACCATCATTCTATTACCCAACTTTGCATCTGCACTGTTCTTCAGGTAGGCTAAATGTGTTTTTGTAACATTTTCAGTGGAAATTGTTAAAAGTAGTCCTTGTGAATGAAGTTTAACTTTGGAATCATTGTTTTTTGTTTGACATACATTTTAAAGTGAAAAAGTGAGTCTCAGCATCACTCTGTTACTGTGGAATTGCCCATTTGGCTCCTGAAATAGATTTAGGCTACTTAATCCTTCTGTAGTGATTCTTAGGGGAACAAGGCCTGTCATAGTTAGGGTTGCAAAATTCTGGGAATGTTCAATACATTCCCTGGCTTTCCCAAAATCCCAGTTGGAGGATTCCCCGAATCAGGAGGGAATAAGCAGGAAATCCCCAACTGGGATTTCGGGAAAACCAGGCAATTCCCAGAATTTTGCAACGCTAGTCACAGTGTTTGCATGATAAGGCATGATGTTTTTGCACACTATCTATCTTGTTTAGAGAAAGAAAACATTTGAGCAAATTCAATGTTGTTGTAAATCCCCCAGAATGTAGTCAAGCCAGGCGTTAGCCAAGTAAGTGTTTGCTAGCTGGTTTTTGTCCAGAAATGCTCTGGTGCTTGTATCATTCTAGGTATTCTTTATTTCCTACATTTCAGCAGCTGTGAATTGATTTATGTGTACCTAGCCTATATTCTTGCTGCTGTATGCTCCTGCCTCCAGGGCTGAGGGAATTGTAAATGCTTCATGGTGTATTTTTGAATGGAATGAGGCGTTTCAGATTCTCTTTCTGCCTGTATCCTCTGGGTCCACCCCCACAGTGTGAGTCAGGTCAGCCTCTCACTCTATAGTTTACTTAGTTGTTCTGATTTGAAAGTGTTTTATTTGTAAATGTGTTGATGGGCAGTGGGCACTAATTGGCCTTTCATATCGCTATGGGAACTAAGTACAACCTAGTGTTGGAGGTTACATAGTCACTATTGGTTTAAAACCTGGAAATGCTCCATGTGTTCAGTGCCTTGTGAAGATAATTAAAGTTATTTATTTACTAGTACAGGTGGGGCAGCCTGTAATAATAATATACTTCAAGAGACTCTGGGCCTATATGTCTACAAAATCTCTAGGATATCAAATGTCCTCCATCTGCTATCACCATGTCTGCAAACTGGCCTGTTCCTCAGGATAAGCATTTATGGTTATTCATGGTGCATAATGTCTGTTTGATTCCCTTGTGGCAAGTGTGTCTAGTAGTTCACGCTGGCCTTATTTGATGCTCACTGCATGCTCTGCAGGCATGTGCTTCATGAGTTGATTTTGCTGTCATCTCACTCACTCGCTGATTCCTTTGTTTTCTTCAGTGGATGGGATCTGTAGTGTGACTGTGTCCTATAAAGATAGGCTAGGTATGGATTAGTCTAGTGGGTGACAGTACAGTATTGCCCATTGGAGAGTGATCACAATCAACTGGAGTTCAGTGAATTTCCCTAATGTGGTGTGCTGTTCATTTTGATTCAGGGATGTTCCCTGACATGGCGAGACTGATTAATGGTGTGTGGCTGGCTGGTACCTCATACCACTGCACATTGATCAGGTACTGATACTCCCTGTATATAGCACCATTCTAGTGCATTTTATTCCTCTTGTTACTATTTTTTTATTTTATTTTACTCTGCATTGTTGGGAAGCAAGCATTTCACGGTAAAGTCTACACTCGTATTCGGGGCATATGACAAATACAATTAGATTTGAGTTGATTTGGCTGGCTCTTTCTGGACCCTCCCTCCGCTCCCCTCTCCACTAGGGCTGCGAATTGCCAGGGACCTCACAATACAATATAATCAAGATTCTATAGATATTGTGATTCGATACTGAGATTTTATTGCGATTCAACGTTCTATATGTCTGCTGCAGAGAGACGAGAGCCATGAGAAAACGAGTTTTGATCATGGAAATAAAAATGGTGAAAACATGTTGGCTCACTATTTACAAAGAAGATAAAGTACAAGCTATGAATGAAAAATACTGGAGTTTTGTTGCAGGTACACCATCACTACTCTCTATCCCGTGTTGAAATGAAATTATTATCTCAAGATGCTCCCTTTGACTACATAAAGACATTGAATTCAGTGTTGTTGGTTTTAGCACAGCTGAAGCTGGTTCTGCGGTGACAGGCTTACAACAGCAGGGCTGGGGCTTCGTCACACTGGATCTCAGCTCGCCACCGTGTCTGTCACTCAATCTGTCTTAGGCGGAGGGAGGGTGCAGGGGAACGTAGGGGAATGGCGGCCAGCAGCACACACTGCTGCCTCTGCCACACATGAAGAGCCAGGCATGATATTGACAGTCAGCTCTCTGTCCTTCTTCCGCCCCTCTCTACTACTATAGACTAGTACTACACAGACTTGAGTTATCAGACAGGCTGAGTCACTGTGCAAGCAGCGTTCTGTGCAAGGCAATGATTGGGAAGCTCCGTAGCCCATAAGGCTGTGGCTGAAACCCCCTCCAGCCCCCTCATATACCCAGTGTGTACACCCTAGTGATTTTATAGGCTTCAATGTGCTACACAGCCAGCCAATAACAGATCTTTCTGGGAGGCTCCATCTCTGAGTTCACTTTTATGTTTGGGTGATGCCAGGGTGGGTTCATCTTTTATAAAACATGGCACACAATTTGATCTGTTTTTCTCCCTATAGGACTGCTGTTATCTGGTGTGCTGCTTTCACAGCTCAGTCCAAAATACATTTAGAATTCTAACCTCACTCATTACGATGCTAACAAACGTTCCCTAAGCAATAGGCTATTACTTCAAGAATTCAGCACAGCAATTCAGAGACAATGAAATTGAAATATGATCTATTGTCTTGAAATGCAATCTATACATTTTCATGGATTAAAGAGCCTCTAAGGCCCCCTTGATTATTATAAGGAGGCATTATTTGATATTGATCTCAGGATAATAGATTCTGTTATGTACCACCTAGGAATTTGAAATGAGGCATGCATGCCTTGCTGCCCCTCACTGAACATTTTCTTATGATATATTTTGGTGGAGGATGTTGGCAGTTGTAAAGTACTCTAAGGATACAGTACTCTGGTTGCACGGTGTTACAGTATGGTGTTACAGTATGGTGTTACAGTATGGTGTTACAGTATGGTGTTACAGTATGGTGTTACAAGTACAGTATCAAGTTACCTGTGGGCTTTTCACCTGTGAGAGATTCTGTCAACCAACATAGCTACTGCCAAGGGGCTAACGTTAGCACTGCGCTGACCCTGTTAGCCTAGTACACAGTGTCTTTACTAATGACTGACATTTTAAAGGTTATCTTCATTGATGCCTCCCCTCCCTTGCCTGTCCCTTCAGCACCCAGCCAGAATCTGGACCATATCAACAGGATAATAATGTAAATATCTGAACGAGGTGAGCAGGGCACTCACTAATGATTATAACACCCTGCATGTACTGTATTCTATAAGGAGTTAATTTCACTCACCTCGTCAACTCATTGTCCACTCAGTTAGTCGGGTTCATTCATACAATTGGGGTAAAAAGCACCTTTAGTAAGACACAAAGTCAGATACAAGACATTGGCTATCTGTTTTGTCCAGTTTGGTTTTCCAAGAAAAAAGAGAAGTGCTGGCCTGGGTCTTAGAACATACAGTGCCAAGAACACAAGAAAGGGGACAGTATATTAAATCATGCCAGTACTTGTGATGCCCCAAGGCCTGCATATCTCTACTCCAGCCAGTGTTCACTTTGAGGACTAATATGGGTGACGTCTGCATAATGTGTATGTTACTCATGCCGCTGTAGACTGTCTCGTACCCACACTTCCAGGTCAAATGTTAGGCTAGATTGTTCTGTACTTGGTGGCTTCAGTAGTTTTAAAGAGACTGTAATCGTTAGTTGGCAAAGTATTGTGCATTATAGATGTGTATCGTGTTATATAGGCTACAGAACCTTGGAAACCAGGGTGACATTACATAAAGTTAGCATCATTTCCACTGCCAACACCACAGTAGCCCTCTCAATGGGAATCTTTGGTCAAATTGGCTTAACTAGATACCTAAAGATCTAATGTGTTGTGTGACTGTACATCTAAAAATGTCACTGAAGAAAACGAGAGCCAAAACAAATAGCAAATGCATCTGCAGAGGCATTCTGCCAAACAGTTTAGCTCTACTGTTTCCTGTAGCATGTGTCAGTAATCCTGTGTGATTTTGCTCCGTAGTAAAGGGGTGAGTTACTCTACCGTGACAGACAGTCAGGTGTGGGAGAGAGAGTATTGTGTGCATACACCGGCTCTGTGGTAGACAGTCGGTGGATCATGTTGATGCGGTGCTAGCTTAATAAATGACTGTGGGTCTTCCGAGTGTTCACAAAAAACTGCCGTCAGGAGATTTGCTCTAAAAAACATTGCTTGACTTGGACTGAAATAGGTTCTGGTGCTCATTTTGGGTGCCGGTACTGTTTATATTTAGGTGCAGGAGCTCCACAATACTTTTGAGCTAATATTCTATAAGAGGAACAGGAGCTCAAGCAGTAGAACATTTGAGGTGCTGGTACTCAGCTCTGGTGAGCTCCTACCTAAGTCAAGCACTGCTGATAACTGGCACTTTGTGTGGAGTTGTGTGTCATTTATTCCACAGCCTGATATGACAAGGCTTTTCTTAGATGTGTCAGCAGGTCTGATCTGAATACTGATGCTAGGCAGAGCTCCACAGTGGAATACACTAACTTTGATTTATTAAGCTAGCCTATGGTGAGTCTTTATACAGTACAGTATGGCAATGCAAGGTTTTATGGCACCACAATTGAAAAGCTTGCAGGTTTGATTCTCTCTGGTCTGGCTATCAGATTTGGATGAATTCCTTGTACATTTCACAATACTCTTTTGATCCTTTGTCTGAAAAATCCTTTCTTTTCAAATGAAGTAAATAGGCGACCATGATACATTGATACATTGTTGCACATTTTGGGGAATATTCAGAGGCAGAAATTAATGGGAATATATGGAAATTAACGGAAATATATGCAAATTAATATTAATACCATTTTAAATGTAGATGTTTTTAATTGGATATATTTACCAAATAAAATCAAGCTAAATGATATGGAGACAGAGACATAAACCTTTTACCTTATCATAAGTAGACATAACAACAATTTGATCTTCACATGGGATGGTTTCACTGACCAACAAAAGAAAGGGAATATTGAATGATCCCCAATGATCCATCGCATCTCCCAAAAACTTTTCAACATACAGTTGAAGTCGGAAGTTTACATACACCTTAGCCAAATACATTTAATCTCAGTTTCACAATTCCTGACATTTAATCCTAGTAACAATTCCCTGCCTTAGGTCAGTTAGGATCACCACTTTATTTTAAGAACGTGCAATGTCAGAATAATAGTAGAGAGAATGATTTATTTCAGCTTTTATTTCTTTCATCACATTCCCAGTGGGTCAGAAGTTTACATACACTCAATTAGTATTTGGTAGTGTTGCGTTTAAATTGTTTAAACTTGGGTCAAATGTTTCGGGTAGCCTTCCACAAACTTCCCACAATAAGTTGGGTGAATTTTGGCCCTTCCTCCTGCCAGAGCTGGTGTAACTGAGTCAGGTTTTTAGGCCTCATTGCTCCCACACGCTTTTTCAGTTCTGCCACACATTTTCTATAGGATTGAGGTCAGGGCTTTGTGATGGCTCTCCAATACCTTGACTTTGTTGTCCTTAAGCCATTTTGCCACAACTTTGGAAGTATGCTTGGGGTCATTGTCCATTTGTAAGACCCATTTGCGACCAAGCTTTAACTTCCTGACTGATGTCTTGAGATGTTGCTTCAATATATCCACATCATTTTCCTCCTCATGATGCCATCTATTTTGTGAAGTGCACCAGTCCCTCCTGCAGCAAAGCACCCCCACAACATGATGCTGCCACCCCCGTGCTTCACGGTTGGGATGGTGTTCTTCGGCTTGCAAACCTTCCCCTTTTTCCTCCAAACATAACAATGGTCATTATGGACAAACAGTTATATTTTTGTTTCAGCGGACCAGATGACATTTCTACAAAAGTACGATCTTTGTCCCCATGTGCAGTTGCAAACCGTAGTCTGGCTTTTTTATGGCGGTTTGGAGCAGTGGCTTCTTCCTTGCTGAGCGGCCTTTCAGGTTATGTCGAAATAGGACTCATTTTACTGTGGATATAGATACTTTTGTACCTTTTTCCTCCAGCATCTTCACAAGGTCCTTTGCTGTTGTTCTGGGATTGATTTGCACTTTTCGCCCCAAAGTACATTCATCTCTAGGAGACAGAACGTGTCTCCTTCCTCAGCGGTATGACGTCTGCGTGGTCCCATGGTGTTTATACTTGCGTACTATTGTTTGTACAGAGGAACGTGGTACCTTCAGGCGTTTGGAAATTGCTCCCAAGGATGAACCAGACTTGTGGAGGTCTGCAAATTTTTTCTGAGGTCTTGGCTGATTTCTTTTGATTTTTCCATGATGTCAAGCAAAGAGGCACTGAGTTTGAAAGTAGGCCTTGAAATACATCCACAGGTACACCTGCAATTGACTCAAATGATGTCAATTAGCCTATCAGAAGCTTCTAAAGCCATGACATAATTTTCTGGAATTTTTCAAGCTATTTAAAGGCACAGTCAACTTAGTGTATGTAAACTTCTGACCCACTGGAATTGTGATTAAGTGAAATAATCTGTCTGTAAACAATTGTTGGAAAAATTACTTGTGTCATTCACAAAGTAGATGTAGATGTCCTAACCGCCAAAACTATAGTTTGTTAACAAGAAATTTGTGGAGTGGTTGAAAAACAAGTTTTAATGACTCCAACCTAAGTGTATGTAAACTTCCGACTTCAACTGTACATCTGTATAATGATAGTCTAGAAACTAAAGCTTTGGTTTTCTTCCTTTTAGGCTTCCATGTCTTCTCCCTGGACCTCGTCAATGTTCACCTCTTGAACATCAGACTCCTCGGCCTCATCTTCACTGTCACTTTCCAACCTTGTTGAGGATGGCTCGTTGTCAGGCTCAAAAAGCCTCAAATTTGCCCGGATGGCCACCAATTTTTCAACCCTTGGTCAGCCTGTTGCGTGCTTTGGTGTGTGTGTTCCCAAACAAGGAGCAGTTGCGGCTGATGTTTGTGGGATTTGGATGATGATGGAGGCAACAGTGGAAAGAGCCTCAGATCCACAAAGTCCCTTCCACCAGGTGGCTGATGAGATATGTTGGCACAACTGCCATATTGCATCTCCATCTTAAAGCCCTTGCTTGGAAGTGTACTTCGCCAGACTGCCAAGAACCTTGCCCTCATCAAGGCCAAGGTGGCGAGACACGGTAGTGATGCCACCATAGGCCTTGTTGATCTCTGCACCAGACAGGATGCTCCTGCCAGCATACCTGGGGTCCAACATGTATGCTGTGGCGTGTATGGGCTTCAGGCAGAAGTCTTCACACTTTTTGATATATTTCAGTACTGCAGTTTCCTCTGCTTGGAGCAACAGTGAAGTGGGCAGGGCAGTACGGATTTCTTCTCTTACATCTGCAAGCAGAGTCTGAACATCAGGCAGGATGGCATTGTCTCCCTCAATCTGTGCAATGGCTACTGCTATAGGTTTCAGGAGTTTCAGGCTTATCACTCTCTCCCAAAATACATCATCTAGGAGGATCCTCTTGATGGTGCTGTCCATATCGGCAGACTGTGATATGGCCATTTCTTGGAGAGACACCTTCCCCTCCAGGAGACTGTCATACATGATGACAACACCACCCCAACGGGTGTTGCTGGGCAGCTTCAATGTGGTGCTCTTATTCTTCTCACTTTGCTTGGTGAGGTAGATTGCTGCTATAACTTGATGACCCTTCACATACTTAACCATTTCCTAGGCTCTCTTGTAGAGTGTATCCATTGTGTTCAGTGCCATGATGTCCTTGAGGAGCAGATTCAATGCATGAGCAGCACAGCCAATGGGTGTGATGTGAGGGTAGGACTCCTCCACTTTAGACCAAGCAGCCTTCGTGTTCGCAGCATTGTCTGTCACAAGTGCAAATACCTTCTGTGGTCCAAGGTCATTGATGACTGCCTTCAGCTCATCTGAAATGTAGAGATCGGTGTGTCTGTTGTCCCTTGTGTCTGTGCTCTTGTAGAATACTGGTTGAGGGGTGGAGATGTAGTTTAATTATTTATTTCCCACGAACATTCGACCACCCATCAGAGATGATTGCAATACAGTCTGCTTTCTCTATGATTTGCTTGACCTTCACTTGAACTCTGTTGAACGCTGCATCCAGCAAATGAGTAGATAAAGCATGTCTGGTTGGACGAAGAACATTCAGAAATATCTTCCAATACACATTTCCTGTGAGGAGCAGGGGTGAACCAGTTGCATACACAGCTCGAGCAAGACATTCATCAGCATTTCTCTGACAACGTTCCACCATTGTGTCAAAAAAACTTCTGATTTCAGGAGGACCATGAGCTGTTGCTTTCGATAAGGTGTCTGATTCATCATTTTCACCTCGAATAGAAGTAGAGGGACTTTTTTCAGAGATTGCTTGTTGTGAGCGCTGAGGGAACTTTATGCACTTGGCCAGATGATTCTGCATCTTTGTTGCATTCTTCACATATGATTTGGCACAGTATTTGCAAATGTACACAGCCTTTCCTTCTACATTGGCTGGAGTGAATTGTCTCCACACATCAGATAGTGCCTGTGGCATTTTCCTGTAAAGATTAGAAAGAAAGGAGTAAAAAAAACATACAATTCCATGTACAGATAAATAGTTAAGCAGTTAGATTAAACAACTCCTTTTTAAGATAAATGTTTTGTATGGAAACAGGTGAATTAACACTCCTCAGTAAGCAGGCTCAAGAAAGCTAAAACCCACATGGTAGCAAAAACTAACTAGCAGAAATTGTTAACAAGTTTGAAATTATTTAAACACACTTTGCTGTAGGTAACTATTTACAAAAAATAATGTATGTCATATAAAATATATTCACCCCACACAGTATTGTAATCAAAACTTACCATAAAGCATGTAGTCTTTGGCTCAGACAGTGTAGTAGTGTGGGTTCAATAACATCTCATTAGTGTGCAAGATCTTGAGAATCAGCTGTACATGTGATGGAAGAGTGCACTGCACATGTGATGGAAGAATCAGCTGTGCATGCAGAGCGTTGCAATTCCATTGAATTGGGGATAGTTTAACCAAAATATGCCACAAGATCTAGAATTGCCTTGTGTGTATCCCACAAAAAAAAGGTTCACTGTTATATGCAAACTTTTTTGATGAATTTAAGCACAATTCCCCAAATTCCCGGGCTTAACTTCCCATGGAAAATTTCCAGAAGAATTCTGGAAATTTACAGGAAAGTTTCTGACCCTTTGCAACCCTAGTTATGACACACATATAAAATAGCATGCAGTATATAGGTTAAGGCTATGACATACTGTCCTGTATATCATGTAGCCTACGTTTACAGTACAGTAATCCAATGAATGAGTATTGTCTACTGGTCAGACACTTCTGAGTTCGTGAACGTCAGTGACCACTGCTTCGAATACTGTTAGGAACAATGGTTATGTTGCGCCTCCAGTGAAGACAAGGTACACTACTGTAGCAGTACTAGAGACCGTCACATGACCCTCAGAGGCTTCTGTTGTAGCTGGTCAGTAGGTTAAGTAGGTTGGCGCTTTGAACTCCTCGGTGTCGAACAAATTTGTTTGAACAATTTAGTGGGTCTGTAATGTTTTGAGAACATGCTGTTTTCAGAAGTAGTAAGTAAGTAACCACTCTGGCAAAATCAATACTGCTCTAGTGGTCTTGGGAAATCAACTCCTGCTGTTGAACATTAAACACATAGCCTAGTTAAAGGGATACTTCAGGAATTTGGGATACTTCAGGAGTCAGATGAACTCGTGGGTATCATTTATATGTCTCTGCATGTAGTTTGAAGGAAGTTGCTAACTAGCGTTAGCGCAATTGCTAACTAGTGTTAGCACAATGACTGGTAGTCTATGGTAACTGCTAGCATACTAGACTTCCAGTCATTCTGCTAACTCTAGTTAGCATTGGCTCACGGACCTAAGTTCCTTTTCAATTAGATGATAGCTTAGATAAATCAGACTTGAGTCTCCAGCCGTAGACTTGAAGAAGAGCTTCACTCAACAGCCTTTTCGATGGAAGTTTTGAAGGTAGCATAGGGTCATTGACAACAGTGTTATTTTTAGGAATGGCGTATCGTATCCTAGAGTTTCAGGTCAGTGATGTGCCCCCACAGCCCACACAAGCCTCTCCCAGGCCGCTACAGCCTCCATCCTGTTCTCCTGGCTTCTCACCAGAGGCTCCAGCTGCCCACACCACCACCACCTCCAATACAACCACCGTTTATGAATGAATCCTCAGGCCTTAGCTCAGATCAGATGAGAGAGGAAGTAACTGAGTGTCTCACTGTTTTACTCAGGTTCTTAATTTAGCTCTCTAGTTAAGGTGCTGGGGGTTTTGACCTCTAATAAGGAAGAATGTTTCCTCTGAGTGTGCTTACTAGTCTAGTCTTTAGGGGAGTAATGTCAGCAAGGTATTAGATTAGATAGCATAGGTGAGAAGAGAAACTGTTTGTTTTTCTTTCCTGTTTGTCTGTTTCATAAAATCCGGGGTCAAGCTGGATCTTCACCGTGTTAATCCTTGAGAGTCTAAGCCGGGTGAGGGGGGTGTTTTAAGATGGTCATACCAAGGATCATTTAGCTATTTGATTTTGAATTGTAGGACCCCCCTTAAGGTATAAAACACGTGTGTGTGTGTGTGTGTGTGTGTGTGTGTGTGTATGTATATATATATATATATATATATATAATAAACATTTTGGGGATGAAACATTGAATTTGGCCTTACTGCTATTAGCCCATAGAAAGTTATTGAATATCAGCTTCCTACATGGATAAACAGATAGTCCAAAATTATCAAAAGTAAGTTTGTTCTGAAGTGTCTGTCCTATACCTGAGAGATAAGAAAGATCATAAAAATGTATTTATTTATTTATTTTTTACATGTATTTAACCTCATATACTTCCATTAATTTTTTTAACTGGTACTCAGCTACCTTCCGATTGTGTTCGTGAGAGTCTTATCTTTCATTAGAGGGGTCATAATAGTTTGTAGGCAAAACCGTTCGTATGCTACAGACGTTTCCTTGAGAATACCTTTTTTTTCTTCTCATGGTCTGACAAACATGGTGGATTGAGATGCAGCCCAGGTAAAAACAACAGATATCTCTAGCTTAAACTGATGGATTTTGATGGGGATTGTTTTATTATACCAATTATATTTCTGCAGGGGCGCGGACATCGTTCTATGGGGCTAATAGCATAATCAATACCTTTGATGCTTGATTGACTTTCTGTTTTATCTTATTGGCCTTTTAGACTAGAGAGAACATTTAGGTTAGATGTTTGTCACTTTCTTTTATCCTGTTTTGAAAGAAGATAAGGATATAAAAATACCAGTAAAGACAGGAACATTATAGCTATTTAATAAACAGCATAGGAATGTGGTTCAGGGATGAATAGGAAGTATCAACAGGAGAGTCCAACTGCTGAGGGGAAAACAAGGCAACAAGGGAAAAGGAGCTTTGGTGGGATGGAGGGATGTTATTTTGCTTCACAATGACTTTGTTTGTCATGTCAGATTGTGTAAGAATGAAGGGGGAAAGACAAGGAGAGAGAGAAAATAATGCATGTATTATTTTTTTCCCCTTTTACTTCCTTCCAGGCTGAGTCACCACTGGAGAGTGGGAAGGTCTGGAGAAAAAGAACGAGAGAACGAGAGAGAGAGAGAGAGGGGAGGGAGAGAAGAAACAACCACGAGAGGAAGAGAAGACGCGACACACCACTTGTATGTGAGTGTGTGAGAGAGAGAGCGAGAGCAACTGAGCGAGCTGCCGGGAGAGCGCGAGTAAGGGAGGGCGAGAGACACCGCCGGCATCGAGGCTGGGAGGCACCATGAGCGATGTCACCATCGTCAAAGAAGGCTGGGTGCAAAAAAGGGGTAAGTAGTACCTCTCCTCTTATGGGCTGTTTTGTAACCGACTGGGATGAGTGAGAGTGAGAGAGAACATGGAGGTGTGTGTTTGAGAATGAGAGAGAAAATGAGTAAACACATGGATGGGTGATTATTCTGTATGTCTCCCCAGGGACAAGTCTCTTTTATTATGGTTGGCTGGCTGCTTTATGCCAGGGCATGGCTTCAGTCTGATTGTGTCTGACGAGAACAGTGTGTGTGGGTGTATGAGAGGAGAGGAGGGCAAGGGGGAGCACACAGCATGTGCCTGTAGTATGTACATGGTTTTGTGTCTGTCTGAGCTTAGCTTGCGGAGGTTGCGTGTGTGTGTGCGTGCGTGTTTGGCTGCTGTTGCTAAATGAAGGGGAAGGAGTGCCCCAGTGTTGATGTTGCAAGGCTGTTTTACTCCGATTTGACTTGGTCTCCCCTACTGTGTGTGGAATAGAAACACAATTGCATTTGGCTTAAGCTGTTGTCTGCTGCCGGCTTCTGCTTCTACTAGACATGAAACAACCTCCCTTGTCCCTGACTCAATGCTAGTGCCCCTTTCTGGTCCTAGTCCTCCAGGGATGTTGTGCTGTATCTGACATACACTTTTTGTTTGTTAGATTACATTTTTAAATATTTCAGCTTTTATTTTCATTAGCTTTTTCCTTTAAAGCACATTGCGTTGTATTCCATGTCTGAAATTTGCTGTATGTTATGCACTTGGCCTGTTTCTCTTTTGAATCTGTTGAGATCTTTTGATGAAGACAGACAAGACATCACCCCTGGTCTACAGTGGTCTACACTAGTCTTGGTGCCTTGCTCTGTCTGACTGTCTCAGTCTGTCTGTTTGATGGCCTTCTATTCCCCCTCAGTCTGTGCCCTGGGTGGGTGCTCTCTCTGACAGATTGTGAGTGTTCAATGTTTTTCTCAAACCACCTAAAGATTCTCAGTGCTGTACTAAATTAGACAGCCTTAGTTTGCTTTACATCCTTAGTTTGTGTGTGTACATGCCATGCGTTTGTGTGTCTGTCCAAGCATGTGAGCAGCAATGGCACTGGCTGGCTCCAGTCACTTGCCACCCCATTTGGTTGAATTATGAGCCCCTAGTCCATGTCTGACACACTTGAGTTGATTTAGAAGACTCCAGGTACACTCCTCCAGCTTCTGCTCTCTCATTGAGCTGCTGCCTAAATAGATTTTTATGGACAAAATACAAGTGGTGAAGTGGATGGTCAGTGGACCTTAATGTCTGATGTGATTTGTGGGGTTTCTGACCCTCAGGGGTTCTGCTACAGACTACAGACTCATTATAGCAGGATCTGGCAAGGCAATCTGGGAAATATGCAAATAAGGCTTTACACTAAGCAGTGTTAATTTAACACTGAAAAGTGTGGACCCATATAGACACTGGATCAGTGTTGATTTAACACTGGATAATTTGCTGTAAAATATCAGTGAACAGTGTAACAGTGTACATTTAACACTGAGTGTAACATTTTATTGCTGCTGGTGTTGGAAAGCATCTTTATTAAAAGATGAAAAGTGTGCCTGGTCCTCTGTAGCTAAGTTGGTAGGGCATGGCGCTTGCAACACAAGGATAGTGAGTTCGATTCCCGGTACCACCTGTATGTAAAATGTATGCACACATGACTGTAAGTCACTTTGGATAAAAGCGTCTGCTAAATGGCATCTATTCTAGATGTGATGAGCCACAGTCTGTTCTGGGGTTTTAGGCCTACAGCACAGTCACATTGTGTTCTGTCTCTAAAGCTCCCAGAGCTCATGTCTGTCTGTCAAAATGGAATGCAGCTTTTTAGGAGGCGTCTGCATGCAATTTTCCAGACCATAGTACAGAACCATTATTCCAATGCTTTTGTGGTCTTACACAGTGTCAAGGCTTGCAGTTTAAGTGCTATTTGATGGTATTGAAGTATTGATCCACTCAAAGCAGAATTAGCCTAAACCAAGAAATTAGCTTAAGGACAAAGCTTGTTTTTCATCAGACATGATTGAATCAAGGCTTTAAGCTCTGCAAGGGATTCCAGTGAAATGCATTGGGAGGGAGGGGCGACCAGAGGCACGGGTGGGAGCGAGAGTGCTGTTGAGTTATCTGGGAAATGTCTGAACCTTAGAGCTTTATAATACTAGCAGTGCAGAGGTCATGTGAGTGTGCAGCTGTTGCATCAGTTTCAATGCAAATCACATGGGTAGGTGAGTGAAAAATAATGCAGTGTATGACACCACCGTCTGAACACACTAGTAAGATTAAGCATAATCACACCAGACGTGTGTGTGTGAGTCAACTTCTCGGAGCCTCCCAGATGTGCACATGCTCCAGAGCTGTCCATTCCATCCCATATAAAGCCATGTGGGAACCTGGGGGATCCGTTCAAACTTCCCTCCCTCCCTCCCTAGGAGGGGAGGGGCCACGCCTTCCTCCAGCCCTGCAGCCTGCAGATAGGGAGACAAGAGGAGAGATCAGGAGAGGAGCCTCGGCCCTAAGCTGCCTGGGAAACAGAGCACGTTTTGTTGGGCTTGGACTCCGGCCAACATGACCTTGTTCACCCTCTCTTTCTGTTCACCGCCCCTCCTTCTCCTCTCTCCATCCTTCGCTCATCTATTTTCCCTCCGTGCTCTGTCCCGCTCCATTCTAACCGTCTGCCTTCCTGCTTGTGTTTTCCTTGCTGCAGTAAAGTTATTTTGTCCCTGGCCTGACACAGGCTGTGTCTACTGGGTGAGTTTGTGAAAACAGAGCTGTGATACAAGGGGAAAGGGGGGCGTCTGGCGGTGACATAATTTCCTGTTTACGGACCAGCTGAATGGGTCTCTCTGAGAGGGGGCCAGCTGAAGAGAGGATGATTGACCAGCTCCTCTGTCCTCCTCCCTGCATTACATCCCTCCATCCATCCATGCTCTCACACTCAATTCACTAAGTGCTGATTGAACTCTGGGCCAATGATGTCCTCATCCCTTGGAAGCAGCAGATCGAGACGAAGGTAGAACAATACACTACTAGGCTCTATTCAGCCCAGATCTGTAAACGGGTTTCCCGGTTTAATCAAAAGCAGAATTCTTCCAAGTGTATATTATTGCAAACCCAAAGTGAATTGTTTTCAGCTACTTCCTGAAATCCGGTCACTGGGTTTGATGGAATAAGTCCCACTGCTTCCAGGGCTCACTAAAATACGTGTATTAATATAATCCGATTACTTTTGCAGTGTGGATCTCCTAGGTATCTCTCTCACAGATCTACATGGATTCTCTCTAGCGTATGGTGAAGCACAGAGGGAAGTGGATGGCATCTGCACCATTCAGATAAGCATCCCTCATGGCCCCCTTGGATTGGTTCTGGACAGCGTGTCTGTGTCATCGTCTCTGGTTAAGAGCAGACCTCCCTGTCCCTGTGTGTGTGTGTGCATAATGAGTGCTCTGGGGCTGCTGGGATCACATGGCTGCTCTGCTGCGGTCTCAGTCAGAACACTGATGGAACACTGTGTACTGCAGGGGTTATGACTGGGGAAAAAGGGGAGTGGGGGTGGAAGCTGTGCTGAGGCATGAATGAATCTCTCTTTCTCTCTCTCTCTCTCTCTCTGACACTGACCTTGGTGGTACCAGCTGTGCTGACTGCGCTGTACCTTCAGTCACCTCTGGCAGGGAGAACCCATCTGACCCCACACAGAGCAACACTTCAGTGGCCACTGCACCACTCCTCTGGCTCCCCTCTCTCCCTTTCCGCCCAGGCCTCACGGTGGTGGGCTGCTAGTGGGAACTCCCTGGAAATCTCTTCCATGACTCAGAAGAAAGTGAGACACAGACAGCAGCCAATGTGATGTGCCCTGTCTGGTCTGTTTCCATAATTTTCTATCAACTTATCACACTTATGTTACATGTCTAGCTGCTCCTCCCGTCTCCAAGAGCACTAGTAGATAATACAGTGTGGCTTCACTACTATCAGACCCGTCTGCCTCCAGTCCTCTCCTCATGATGGGCCCCAGCGTGCGTCTGCCTGCCTGGTAGCGCGTTCCATCTACGCATATTAAGTGGAGGAGTGCAGCCTCCACAGTCACGACTCAGCCTTTCGTGCGTCTGTGTGATGCATCAAGGACACGCACACAGACAGACTTACTGTATATACAGAAAACTGTCTGGCTGCCTGGCTGTCTCTCTAGCTGGCTGGCTGGCTGTCTGGCTGAGAGAGGTCTTGCTTGCTGACTGGCTGGCTGGCTGGCAGTCTTGTCTGTGAATAGCTGGCTGGGAGAGATCTTTCTTGCTCACTGTCTTTCTGGCTGGCTGTCTGGGAGAAGTCTTGCTTGCTGGCTGTCTGTCTGACTAGCTGGCTGGGAGAGGTCTTACTTGCTAGCTGACTGGAAGAAGTCTTGCTTGCTGGCTGGGAGAGGTCTTGTTTGCTGCTGTCCAGGGAGGGGTGCAGGCCAGAGGGACAGGGTTAGGGTGCTGCTGACTCATGGCCCTATCCAGAACCATGACTGCAGTATTCGTCACTCCCTGTGTGTGTGTGTGTGTTTGTGTGTGTGTACGCGTACTTGTACGTGTGTGTGTGTCACTGGATGGCCCAGGGCCGGTCTTCTCTGATGATTGTGCTGCATTATTATTAGTCATCAGCCTGCTGACTGATGTGGTCCATGTGTTCTGATCCTCAGATAGTGGATCACATAGTACTAGACTCAGTGCTCTTCATGTTGCTCTACTCTCATCCATCCCTCAGTCCAAACTGCAGTCTGTGTGTGTAAACGTCTGCTCGCGTGTCTTGTCTGTGTGTTGAGCCCTGTCTGAGCAGGAGAGAGGAGGACTGGGGAGGTTGGAGTGTGATGCATTTAGACTCTAAATGCTATTGCCATGTCTGTGTTGAGGGTTGAAGTGCTTGATCTTTACCAAACGTGATGAAAATGCCTTTCTACTGTTTCCCATCATGTGTTTACTCTTACTTTGTACTTGTAACCTGTAGCAGGAAATGTATAGGACAGGATAAATAGCCATATGACATATCATTTAATGTCTATAGGCTACATGTTTCAAACAGACCACCATAGTCCCTGTGCCCAAGAAAGCAAAGGTAACCTGCCTAAATGATTGCCGCCCGTTACACTCACATCGGTAGCCATAAAGTGCTTTGAAAGCCTGGTCATGGCTCAGATCAACACCATCATGCTGGAAACCCTAGACCAACTCCACTTCAGATACTGCCCCAATAGCTCCACAGATGACGCTATCTCAATCGCACTCCACACTGCCCCTTCCCACCTGTACAAAATGAACACCTATGTGAGAATGCTGTTCGTTGACTACAGCTCAGCGTTCAACACCATAGTGCACACAAAGCTCATCACTAAGCTAAGGGTCCTGGGACTAAACACCTCCCTCTGCGACTGGATCCTGGACGTCCTAACGGGCCACCCCCAGGTGGTAAGGGTAGGCAACAACACAGCTGCCACGCTGATCCTCAACACTGGGGCCCCTCAGGGGTGTGTGCTTAGTCCCCTCCTGTACTCCCTGTTCACCCACGACTGCGTGACCAAGCACGACTCCAACACCATCGTTAAGTTTACTAACGACACAACAGTGGTAGGAGTGATCACCGAAAACGATGAGACTGCCAATAGGGAGAAGGTCAGAGAACTGGCAGTGTGGCCAGAACAACAACCTCTCCCTCAATGTGAGCAAGACAAAGGAGATGATCGTGGACTATAAGAAAAGTAGGATCAAACAGGCCCCATTAACATCGACAGGGCTGAAGTGGAGTGGATCGAAAGTTTCAAGTTCCTTGGTGTCCGCATGACCAACAAACTATCATGGTCCAAACACACCAAGCCGGTTGTGAAGAGGGCACCACAACACCTTTTCCCCCTCAGGAGACAAAAGACTGCTGAACAATTAATCAAATGGCCATATTTATTTACATTGACCCCCTTTGTTTTACACTACTGCTACTCGCTGTTGCAATCGAATACACCTGATTGATTAAGGCTTACTGAATGAAAAGCATGTTTTGATAAAGTTGGCTTTATTAGTTGTAACAGTCTAATGATAATGGAAGAGTTATTACTGGCCATACACTAGATAAATAACAGAGCATTCCTCCCAAGAAACACTCTCTACTTTTTAATTAGCAAATGGTTGTTTTCATCTTGATAGTCAACATAATTTCCCATTATCTCCTTTCTCTCCTCTCAGAATGAGACTTTAACTCTCACAGAAGACATATTTCACTGTCTGCAGTCAACACATTTATCAAAGTAGTCAGAACAACAACAGGGACGCATCGAGCGGCTTAAATTACTTCATCAGAACATTCCTCTCCCTCATTAAACATTCCTGGAATGTTCTGCCTGCTTGCTATCATCGCTGGCACTCAATCATCTTCCGCCTTCCGTCATACCATCCAGAGAGTCTTCTCACTCATTCTCTAGATCCAGTATCCCCCTGCAAGGCTAACATCCACAGCATAGACCAGCTTAAATTTCAAGCTGGTACATGCTGGTCATGATGGTATGCTTGTGACCAGCTTATTTATATATTTTTTATTTTACTAGGCAAGTCAGTTAAGAACAAATTCTTATTTTCAATGACGGCCTAGGAACAGTGGGTTAACTGCCTGTTCAGGGGCAGAACAACAGATTTGTACCTTGTACCTTGCCCTAAGCAACATTTTTTTGGGGTACAAATGGATATAGTCTAGTGGCCAGCTAACATAGCAATCTAAAAATGTTTTGCTTTAATGGGCTAATTGAGTGACAGTCAGTGACTGACATAACATAACTGCTGATGCACAACCAAATTTCGAAATTGTGCCTTGTGTATCCTACAGTTCTAACTCTCAACAGTAAGTTGAGAGCAAGACTGAGTTCCCGACTGAGTTCCCTTTTGCTCAGCGGGCCTACAAAAGGGGCGGCCAGTTGCCCATCCCAGGTCTAGCTGGTCAAGCTGGTCTGGCAAAACCACACCTATTATCATATTTCCCAGCATGCTCTATTGCAGTTCGATTTTTAGAATCGTTTGTTTCAATATCTTTTTGGTTTGTTGTGTTTTTGCATGTACATTGATTTGATTAATTAATCTTATTCTACACAAAGATAAATAACATACATTTTGGTGACTTATTAGTTGTACTTATTGCACACTTTACTGTTCCCATTTAGATGGTTTAGGTAGTCTTATTTACTCCTCTTTCTAACCCTGGCAGTCATTCTGAATGCAGATTGTGTGCGAATAAAAGTTTAAATTGTTGGATACCCCCACTTAATAAGAAAAAAACATCACTTTGCAAGCCAGCAGAATGTGACTTGCAGGCCTGATGTGGCTACTGTATTAGGGAAAAACTAAGCCCTCAAATGAAGGCCTTATGATATATGTCATGTACTGTCTTTAAATAATTAAGCACGTTGATGCTGGTCACCAATGTCCAAAACCCAGCGAAGGCACTAGCGAAGACACTAGCGAAGGCACTAGCGAAAACACAATTAAGGCACCAGCAAAAAACACAACGAAGGCACCAGTGAAGGCACCAGCGAAAACCCAGCGAAGGCAGGTGACCAGCATAATCAGCCTATTCTGTTCTATGCTGTTTTTTTCAGCAGGGATGTTCTATAGCAGGGCTGCCCAACCCTCTTCCTGGAGATCTACTGTCCTGTGGGTTTTCAATCCAACCCTAATTTAACACACCACTACTGATTCTACTAATTAGCTGATCAACTAGCTGAATCAGATATGTTAAATTAGGGTTGGACGGAAAACCAACAGGACAGTAGATCTCCAGGAAGAGGGTTGGACTGAAAACCTACAGGACAGTAGATCTCCAGGAAGAGGGTTGGGCAGCCCTGTTCTATAGGGTTCCATTGGTACATATTACCAGTCCCTTGTTTCTCTGCTCATACGCTGGCTCAAACTTGGTGTTTGGTGTGAAGAGTTGCAGGATCATAGAGTTCACTCCTGTAATGATGAGCTCAATGTTAAGAGTCTGATGACTCAAGAGTCAGGAGGATGGATACCACAGAGAAGGAGTGAGAGAGGGAGAGAGACCACTCAGCCATGTCTGTCTGTGCTCTTTCCCCGTCCAGTGCTCAGGTTTCGGGGGCAGACAGGACAGGACCTCTGTTCAGGGTCTTATCAGGGACGGACATCTTGGCTAGTTTGACCGTGTCAGCTGCCACCCGCCTGAATGGTGCCATTGAAGGGGAAAAGGAGCAGGGGGTGGCCCATCCCTATGGCACTGTTATGCTGATCCTGGGTCTGGGGGAAAGGCTTAGAGGCGAGAGCTGTAGGGATGGAGGCTGGTTTGACTAAAGAGGTTGTTTACTTTTTTGTTCAACCTCTGAGGAACACTCATGGTATTGATTGGCTTTGGCTAAACTCATGGGTGTCGATCTGAGAGAGCGCGTTCTACCCCGGAACGGGTCTCTTGCTTGAAACTGCCTTTTACACAAAGCTCAGTGACTTTAAATGGAACCAAGCCTGTGTTAAAATATTCTTAAAATGATTAAAAGACAAAAAAGTGATTGCGTTGAATTGTTTTCGGGAAATTAAGATAGACATGGTTTTAAAAAGATAGTGGTAATATTAAATTCAGTACCGAAATTTGTAGGCGCCTTAACTTACCCTGTCCTGCGGCTCAAGTGACCCCATACCCGGGTTTTGCCAAGATACTTTTTTGTAGAAGCTATGTTTTCAAAACTGAAATGTTTACATGAATTTTTATTATTTCCAGGGATACACAACATCCTGAAATATATGTAAATCTTTGTTAGAAATAAAACAATATATTTCGCTTGATAGAGTGATGCTGCCACTAGGCGCCGTTGGCAACTATAGAACCATACAGTATAGAAGTACTGACATTTCCCAAAATGACTGTTGTTTAAGAACATTCCCAATGTCAAACCATTTGGAGAACATTCCTAGAATATTGTAATTAAAAGTAACCATGTGTGAAACGTTCTGTTAAAGTAATTAAATGTTTTTTTGTCAAGTTCCTTAAATGTGGTGAGAATGTTCCAAAGCTAAGGAACTACCCTGCATCATTCCCAGAACATTGTGGGAAGGTTGGATGCAACATGTAACATTTACATTGTAGTCATTTAGCAGACACTCTTATCCAGAGCGACGTACAGTTAGTGCATTCATCTTAAGGTACCTAGGTAAGACAACCACATATCACAGTCATAGTAAGTACAACATAGAAGTGCTTTAAATACTCATAAGAAAACCACACTCTCACCAACCTACTAAGAAACATATGGTTCTTAGAACATTTTGTGCTAGCTGGGTAGTAGAGTATTTGGCCTATCCCTACCTAACCAATCAGAGCTGTTGTGTTGTAGACGCACTCAGTGTTGTGACACTGATCGGCTCAGTGTTGGGAGAGGTGTGTGAGTGGGTGGGTGGAGGACCTCCTTTGTCTTTAATCCGAGGATATAGTGGCCATGCTCATAAATATGTTATCAGCTGTGAGCCATTAGGAAAATTGGGATACCATGACAGAAGGCTTCATGGTTGATGCCACACACACACATGCAGTATCTGCTGGCCTGAACTAGGCAACAGATACTGATCAGTCGTGGTGATGACGCGTTTTCCTTTAGCAGTGGAGATCCTACCTATACACTCACTATTCATTAAGTGTTCAATTAATCTTTCATGGGGAAAGTGTCCCACTCTTGCATTAGTATGGAAGAGTCAAGCACAGACGTGTGCACGCTGTTCTGTGAGGACAGTGGTTAGTTTGGATCACTGAGGTATATACAGTATATACTGAACAAAATTCAAAACACAACATGCAACAATTTCAACTATTTTACTGAATTAATGTTCATATAAGGAAATCAGTCAATTGAAATAAATTCATTAGGCCCAAATCTATGGATTTCACATGACTGAGCAGGGGTGCAGCCGTAGGTGGGCCTGGAAGGGCATAGGTCCACCCACTGGGGAGCCAGGCCCAGCCAATCAGAATTAGTTTTTCCCCACAAAAATGACTTCATTTTAGACATACTCCTCAGTTTCATCAGCTATCCAGGTGGCTGGTCTCAGACGATCCCGCAGGTGAAGAAGCCGGATGTGGAGGTCCTGGACTGGCGTGGTTACACGTAGGGCTGTGGCGGTCATGAAATTTCATCAGCCGGTGATTGCCAAGCAAATAACTGCTGCTCTCACGGTAATTGACTGTTAATTAACATAAACACATTCAGCATCTCAAGCCACTGACGCAGACCTTTGGAACATCTGCATTTTAAAAGGTCTAATACAGCCATGTAATATAGCCTACACCCTCACAATAAATCAATCATTTATTTTAGACAGGTATAAAGAAGCATGATATGAAGAAAATTGACACTATTTCAGAAGAACAGAATAGCATACTCTGAGTTGTACTTATGTTAGGTCCTCATCTGGCTGTGGGCTATGCTAGTTCATTTAGCAGACAAGATTTGCTTACAATTCATGTGCATTATTTTATATAATAGTATGAAGAATAAAATTGAACAAAGCTGAATAAAATAAGAAAGGATGTTTTTTCCAAACGATTTGAGGGAGTGTGCACACACAGCTATTCTGTGTTGAGCGAATAATAAAGAAACAGGTCCTCCTATATGCTTAGAGTTATTAATGTAACTTTAGTTGTTCTACAAAACGTTGGGCAATATGTTTTGATTTTTAATACATTCTAAGGCTGCATGATACGACTCTAATAATGATTTGAAAAAAGTTGCATGAAAGACATGAGCTCTGTTTTTTGTGCAGGCTTTACACACTTCATCAGCCTCTCATTCACAATTTGACAAGCACTTGATAATGCCTAATTTTCTGCCGTCATCCCCTTTGTGTGGCCGTAATGCCCCTTAAAAAAATCCATGCCTTTTGCTGGCACAACAGCCACTGGCAGCAAAAGGCATGGATTTTTTATAGGGGGCTATAATAATTATAATTCCCTTCTCCCTGATTGCTGCGTGCTCCAAAGCACCTCTCACTCATATGGCTCTCCTTCACGTGATCGGGTCTTTCTCACAGGCTACAAGTGGAGACCGACACATTGGGGACGCAACTGCGCACGTCCTTATCCAATTCTGAGGTGCATATTGAAGATATTGGAAGAACTGTCCACATTTACTTTTCGTCAGACAACGAACAGCAAAAGCACTAGCCTACATTAATCTACTATCCCCCATAGTATAAAAGTTGACTTTGGGTGCAAGGAATAAGTATTTACAAATTAATACAACCACTAGCATCAAAAAAACTGTTTTACGCAATGAGGCTGGCGCAACAGATCAGATCGTTTAGCTTAAAATGTTTATAAACTATTAGCCTATTTCTTCACATTATTAACTCAACAATGCGCACACGGCAGTAGGCTATAAGCGTGAATGTTCCATTAGCGGGAAAACACTTATCAAAAGTGACCGCAAATGTGATTATGCATAATGCTTTTATTATAAACAATTACCTTCCCCAAACTTGAAACTCACCCACTGCTTATGTATTCCAGTTAGGCTCTACACCCTTTGTAAATGGGATTAATGTGCTTCATTTTAAGACGTTATTTGGCCACTTTAGTTGTGATACAAACCTTATCAAAACATTTAGGCCTATTTATTTTTATTTATTTTATTTCACCTTTATTTAACCAGGTAGGCAAGTTGAGAACAAGTTCTCATTTACAACTGCGACCTGGCCAAGATAAAGCAAAGCAGTTCGACACATACAACAACACAGAGTTACACATGGAGTAAAACAAACATACAGTCAATACTACAGTAGAAAAAAACTAATCTATATACAAAGAGTGCAAATGAGGTAGGATAAGGAAGGTAAGGCAATAAATAGGCCATGGTGGCAAAGTAATTACAATATAGCATTTAAACACTGGAATGGTAGATGTGCAGTAGATGAATGTGCAATGTAGAAAAACTGGGGTGCAAAGGAACAAGATAAATAAATAAATAAATACAGTAGGGGATGAGGTAGTTGGTTGGGCTAATTACAGATGGGCTATAAACAGGTGCAGGGGTCTGTGAACTGCTCTGACAGCTGGTGAGGGAAATAAGTGTCTCCAGTTTCAGAGATTTTTGTAGTTCGTTCCAGTCATTGGCAGCAGAGAACTGGAAGGAGAGTCGGCCAAAGGAGGAATTGGCTTTGGATGTGACCAGTGAGATATACCTGCTAGAGTGCGTGCTACGGGTTGGTGCTGCTATGGTGACCAGCGAGCTGAGATAAGCCGGGGCTTTACCTAGCAGGGACTTGTAGATGACCTGGAGCCAGTGGGTATGGCGGCGAGTGTAGCGAGGCCAGCCAGCGAGAGCGTACAGGTCGCAGTGGTGGGTGGTATATGGGGCTTTGGTAACAAAACGGATGGCACTGTGATAGACTGCATCCAATTTGTTGAGTAGAGTATTGGAGGCTATTTTGTAAATGACATCACTGAAGTCGAGGATCGGTAGGATGGTCAGTTTTACGAGGGTATGTTTGACAGCATGAGTGAAGGATGCTTTGTTTGCGAAATAGGAAGCCAATTCTGGCCTATGGGCTAGGCTACATGAGGTGTGTGACTATGATTTTGAAAAAGTAAAAAAAAAAAGGCATTGCTTCTTGCCTTACGCTGGGCATCATTCACAAGCGATAGGCTAATATTGTCACCCATCAAACTATTCTTGATTTAATCTTGTCTTTACATATATTATTTAGTATCTGTCTCGAAACAGGTTTAGGGGAAAAAATACACTTCATCAATGCACTTAAATAGTGAATAGAGGATGCTTTTCCCATGGTAATTAATTTTTTTATGCCAGCCAGGTAGAGACAGAGAGACATCAGGGATTGTAACATACTCTGTTTCACGGAAACATGGCCCCCTTGGGGATATACTGTCTGAGTCCGTTCAGCCAGTTGGGTTCTCAGTTCATCGTGCAGACAGGAATACATATCTCTCAGGGAAGAAGAAGGGCAGGGGTGTATGTTTCATGGTATGATTGTGATAACATACAGGAACTCAAGTCCTTTTGTTCACCCAACCTAGAATACCTCTACCTCACAATCAAATGCCGATCGTATTACTTCCCAAGATAATTATCTTTGGTTATAGTCACAGCCGTGTATATTCCCCCTCAAGCCGATACCACGATGGCCCTCAAAGAACTTCACTGGACTTTATGCAAACTGGAACACTCGACCACTGCTACTCCAACTTCCGGGATGCTTACAAGGCCCTCCCCCACCCTCCCTTCAGAAAATCTGACCACGACTCGATTCCTAAAGGCAGAAACAGGAAGTACCCGTGCTAAGGACTATTCAACGCTGGTCTGACCAATCGGAATCCACACTTCAAGATTGTTTTGATCACACGGACTGGGATATGTTCCGGGTAGCCTCCGAGAACAACAAAGACGAATACACTGATACGGTGACTGAGTTTATCAGGAAGTGTATAGGAGACATTGTACCCACTGTGACTATTAAAACCTACCCTAACCAGAAACCATGGATAGATGGCAGCATTTGTGCAAATCTGAAAGTGCGAACCATCGCATTTAACCATGGCAAGGTTATTGGGAATATGGCAGAATACAAACAATGTAGTTATTCCCTCTGTAAGGCAATCAAACAGGCAAAACATCAGTATAGAGACAAAGTGGAGTCGCAATTCAACGGCTCAGACACGAGACGTATGTGGCAGGGTCTACAGACAATCACGGACTCCAAAGGGAAAACCAGCCATGTCGCGGACGACATCTTGCTTCCGGACAAGCTAAATACCTTCTTCGCCCGCTTTGAGGATAACATAGTGCCACCGACGCGGCCCGCTACCAAGGACTGTGGGCTCTCTTTGTCTATGGTCGACGTGAATAAGACATTTAAGCGTGTTAACCCTCGCAAGGCTGCCGGCCCAGACGGCATCCCTAGCCACTTCCTCAGAGCATGTGCAGACCAGCTAGCTGGAGTGTTTACGGACATATTAAATCTCTCCCTATCCCAGTCTGTTGTCCCCACATGCTTCAAGTTGTCCACCATTGTTCCTGTACCCAAGAAAGCAAAGGTAACTGAACTAAATGACTATCGCCCCGTAGCACTCACTTCTATCTTCATGAAGTGCTTTGAGACACTAGTCAAGGATCATATCACCTCTAACTTACCTGACACCCTAGACCCACTTCAATTTGCTTACCGCCCCAATAGATCCACAGATGATGCAATCGCCATCGCACTGCACACTGCCCTATCCCATCTGGACGATGAATACCTATGTAAGAATGCTGTTCATTGAGCTCAGCATTCAACACCATACTACCCTCCAAGCTCATCATTAAGCTCGTGGCCCTGGGTCTGAACCCCGCCCTGTGCAACTGGGTCCTGGACTTCCTGACGGGCCTCCTCCAGGTGGTGAAGGTAGGAAACAGCACCTCCACTTTGCTGATCCTGAACACTGGGGCCCCACAAGCCCCCCCTGTACTCCCTGTTCACCCATGACTGTGTGGCCACGCACGCCTCCAACTCCATCATCAAGTTTGCAGATGACACAACAGTAGTTGGCCTGATTACCAACAATGATGAGACAGCCTATAGGGAGGAGGCGAGGGCCCTGGGAGTGTGGTGCCTGGAAAATAACCTCTCACCCAAATTCAGCAAAACTAAGGAGCTGATTGTGGACTTCAGGAAACAGCAGAGGGAGCACCCCCCTATCCACATCGATGGGACCACAGTGGAGAAGGTGGAAAGCTTCAAGTTCCTCAGCGAACACATCACTGACAAACTGAAATGGTCCACTTACACAGATAGTGTGGTGAAGAAGGCTCAACAGCGCCTTTTCAACCTCAGGAGGCTGAAGAAATTTGGCTTGGCACCTAAAACCCTCACAAACTTTTACAGATGCACAATTGAGAGCATCCTGTCGGGCTGTGTCTCCGCCTGGTACGGCAAATGCACCGCACCCAACCGCAGGGCTCTCCAGAGGGTGGTGCGGTCTGCCCAACGCACCACCTGGGGCCAGCTACCTGCCCTCCAGGACATCTACAGCACCCGATGTCACAGGAAGGCCAAAAAGATCATCAAGGACAACAACCACATGAGCCACTGCTTGTACACCCCGTGATCATCCAGAAGGCGACGTCAGTACAGGTGCATCAAAGCTGGGACCAAGAGACAGCTTCTATCTCAAGGCCATCAGATTGTTAAATAGCCATCACTAGCACATCAGAGGCTGCTGCCCTATATACATATACTTGAAATAATTTCCCACTTTAATAATGGAACACTAAATCAAATCAAATCAATTTTTATTTGTCACATACACATGGTTAGCAAATGTTAATGCGAGTGCAGCGAAATGCTTGTGCTTCTAGTTCCGACCATGCAGTAGTATCTAACAAGTAATCTAACAAATTCACAACAACTACCTTATACACACAAGAGTAAAGGAATGAATACGAGTATGTACATATAAATATATGGATGAGCGATAGCTGATCGGCATAGGCAAGATGCAGTAGATGGTACGGAGTACAGCATATACATATGAGATGAGTAATGTAGAATATGTAAACATATAAATTCATTGTTTAAAGTGGCTAGTGATACATTTATTTCATCCAATTATAATTATTAAAGTGGCTAGAGATTTGAGTCGATGGCCAAACGGCATAGGCAAGATTCAGTAGATGGTTTAGAGTACAGTGTATACATTTGATATGAGTAATGTCGGATATGTAAACATTATATACATTATATACATAATTGTTTAAAGTGGCTAGTGATACATTTATTACATCCAATTCCTATTTTTAAAGTGGCTAGAGATTTAACAGTCTGATGGCCTTGAGGTAGAAGCTGTTTTTCAGTCTCTCGGTCCCAGCTTTGATGCACCTGTACTGACCTCGCCTTCTGGATGATAGCGGGGTGAACAGGCAGTGGCTCGGGTGGTTGTTGTCCTTGATTATCTTTTTGGCCTTCCTGTGACATCGGGTGGTGTAGGTGTCCTGAAGGGCAGGTAGTTTACCCCCGGTGATGCGTTGTGCAGTCCTCACTACCCTCTGGAGAGCCTTACGGTTGTGGGCGGAGCAGTTGCCGTACCAGTTGCCGTACCAGGCGGTGATACAGCCCGACAGGATGCTCTCGATTGCGCATCTGTAGAAGTTTGTAAGTGATTTTGGTGACAAGCCAAATTTCTTCAGCCTCCTGAGGTTGAAGAGGCGCTGTTGCGCCTTCTTCACCACGCTGTCTGTGTGGGTGGTCCAATTCAGTTTGTCCATGATGTGAATGCCGAGGAACTTAAAACTTTCCACCTTCTCCACTACTGTCCCGTCGATGTGGATAGGGGGGTGCTCCTTCTCCTGTTTCCTGAAGTCCACGATCATCTCCTTTGTTTTGTTGACGTTGAGTGAGAGGTTATTTTCCTGACACCACACTCCGAGGGCCCTCACCTCCTCCCTGTAGGCCGTGTCGTCGTTGTTGGTAATCAAGACTACCACTGTAGTGTTGTCAGCAAACTTGATGATTGAGTTGGATGCGTGCTTGGCCACACAGTCATGGGTAAACAGGGAGTACAGGAGAGGGCTGAGAACGCACCCTTGTGGGGCCCCAGTGTTGAGGATCAGCGGGGTGGAGGTGTTGTTTCCTACACTCACCACCTGGGGCCGTCCCGTCAGGAAGTCCAGGACCCAGTTGCACAGGGCTGGGTCAAGACCTAGGGTCTCGAGCTTAATGACGAGCTTGGAGGGAACTATGGTGTTAAATGCTGAGCTGTAGTCGATGAACAGCATTCTTACATAAGTATTCCTCTAGTCACTTTAGTAATGTTTACATATTTTGCATTACTCATCTCATATGTATATACTATATCCTACTGTATCTATCCTATTCTACTGTATCTTAGTCTATGCCGCTCTGACATTGCTCATCCAAATATTGATACATTCTTAATTCCATTCCTTTACTTTAGATTCTGTGTATTGTTAGATATTACTTCACTGTTTGAACTAGAAATACAAGTATTTCGCTACACCTGCAATAACACCTGGTAAACACGTGTAATGTGACAAATAAAATGTTATTTGATGGTAGAGAAATGAACATTAAATTATCTGGCAACAGCTCTGGTGGACATTCCTGCAGTCTGCATGCCAATTGCACGCTCCCTCAAAACTTGTGTTACAAACTGCATGTTTTAGTGGCCTTTTATTGTCCCAGCACAAGGAGCACATGTGTAATGATCATGCTGTTTAATCAGCTTCTTGATATGCCACACCTGCCAGGTGGATGGATTATCTTGGCAAAGGAGAAATATTCACTAACAAACGTGTGCACAAAATTTGAGAGAAATTTGCTTTTTGTGCTTATGGTAAAAATATTAAATTATTTTATTTCAGCTCATGAAACATGAGACCAACACTTTTTTTAAGGGGTGGATCAGCTTTAGTATTGTGGATAGATTGTTTCTTCCATCAATGTAATTGTCTGCATCATTTCCAATCCCCCATATATTTTTTTGGTAAATGTATATATCCATATGCATACCTACATACACATATATAAACTCAGCAAAAAAATAAACGTCCCTTTTTCAGGACCCTGTCTTTCAAAGATAATTTGTAAAAATCCAAAAAACTTCACAGATCTTCATCATCAGGCCTGTTGTAAGGCATGTCCTCACCAGACATCAACGGCAACAATGTCACCTATGTGCACAAACCCACCGTCTCTGGACCAGACAGGACTGGCAAAAAGTGCTCTTCACTGACGAGTCGCGCTTCTTGTCTCACCGGGGGTGATGGATTCGCATTTATCGTCGAAGGAATGAGCGTCACACCGAGACCTGTACTCTGAAAAGCGGAATCGATTTGGAGGTGGAGGGTCCGTCATGGTCTGGGGTGGTGTGTCACAGCATCATCGGACTGAGCTTGTTGTCATTGCAAGCAATTTCAACGCTGTGCTTTACAGGGAAGACATCCTCCTCCCTCATGTGGTACCCTTCCTGCAGGCTCATCCTGACATGACCCTCCATCATGATAATGCCACCAGTTATACTGCTCGTTCTGTGCGTGATTTCCTGCAAGACAGGAATGTCAGTGTTCTGCCATGGCCAGCGAAGAGCCCGTATCTCAATCCCATTGAGCACGTCTGGGACCTGTTGGATCGGAGGGTGAGGGCTAGGGCCATTCCCCCCAGAAATGTCCGGGAACTTGTAGGTGCCTTGGTGGAAGAGTGGGGTAACATCTCACAGCAAGAACTGGCAAATCTGGTGCAGTCCATGAGGAGGAGATGCACTGCAGTACCTAATGCAGCTGGTGGCCACACCAGATACTGACTGCTACTTTTGATTTTGACCCCCCTTTTTGTTCAGGGACACATTCCGTTTCTGTTAGTCAATTGTCTGTGGAACTTGTTCAGTTTATGTCTCAGTTGTTGAATCTTGTTATGTTCATGCAAATATTTACACATGTTAAGTTTTCTGAAAATAAACGCAGTTGACAGTGAGAGGACGTTTCTTTTTTTGCTGAGTTTACATACGTGCATACATACATATACACACTTTTTTAGATTATACCTTTATTATTCCCCTCAAACCCTACCACCCCTCTCCCAATTGGAGTAAACTAAGAAACAATAAAACTTAGGCTTCTACCGTCAGTTTATACATACATAAATATTATACACATTTTACAGACACAATCTATTTTACAATAGTTATATTATATTTTTGTTCAGTATATAAACTGAAGACAGCATCCAAGATGGCCGACTGTTGTTTTCAAAGTGTGCTTCTATTACGTAACCCTGGGGCCTTGGTTGGGACCCTGGGGCCTTGCCCCTCACTCACATTCATCATAGTTAGGCTGTCAGAAGACTGCCATGTATGTAGCACATCTGGCTACAGTATGATGCTGGACTACATTAGATTAGGCAGGCAGGCGAGCTGTCCTCCTAACAGCCCAATGAGAATATGCAAAGTCAACTTTTCAGCGGATGTCATGTGAGGAAGAAAAACGACCTGTCATCTTTCCCTCGTTTCATGTGTTCTAACTTCCTGTGTGAAAGTAGTCGTTTCTGTATGAAAGTAGGCCTTTTCTGTGTGAAAGTAGTCCTTTCTGTGTGAAAGTAGTCCTTCCTGTGTGAAAGTAGTCCTTCCTGTGTGAAAGTAGTCCTTTCTGTATGAAAACAGCTATGCATCTCAAGCTTCCCCTCAACTGCTAATCTTCCGGCAGCAGACCGGAGAAAAGCCACATTTTCAATGGCAGAGAGCTGCTGCTCATTTCCATTTGGAAGAAGGCAGAACAGACAGCAGTTTGCATCTGGCAGGTAGGCAGCTAGGCACTGGAACTGGAACCCAAGAATGACTAGTCATTTCTAACTGAAGGAAAGAAGCAAGGCATTCAGACTCCGGTCTTAATATTTTTGTTGTTGTTGTTGTCTGGGACGAGTTAGGATGGAACATTTAATACACCAGGTATATGATTGGATATGATTTTAAATAGGTAACCCAGGAGATTAATGGCTGTGATGGTTGAGGTGAGGCTTCCTGTCGAAGGTCACAGCCACACTTTCCCACATTAGCACTTAGGCTACAAAGAGTTCTAAACTGTATAGGCCTAGTATCTCAGAAAAGGAAATCATAGATGCATATTATTGATGTCTTTAAGACATGCTATAATGAGAGGCAGTAGGATGTTAAAATACATTAAGCAAAATTATGATCCATAGTTCTCTTTAGTCATGGCCAGAAGATGCACTGTAGCATGTGTAGAATAAATGGATGTGTGGGTGGGTGTGTCTATGCATGGGAATGCCACTGCGCCTGCCTGTCAGTACAAACCCCTCAGCAGTGTTGAGACATCAGTGATGAGCGAGTGGGCATTGGGCTGCTGTGCACCCATCCCCTCGCTTCCAGCTGGACGGCCATCTTGGCTCGTTGAGTTCAGTGAGTTCAGTGCTGCTGGAGCCGAGTGGATCAGGTGGCAGTGCCAGACCGCTCTGATATCAATCACCCGTCGCCGCTGTCTTTGTGTCGCCCATTTCTCTCCCTCTCGACTGCAGCACAGAGTAGACAGTCAAAACAACAGTCTCTTCCTCCTCTTTCCTTACCTCTCTGACTTTCGTCCTCCCTTTCTTTTTTATGCATCTCTCTTTTATTCTCTTCTTCTCTCATTTACATACAACAGTGATAAACATGCACACTCACAACCACACACAGCCAGCTTGCGCCAGCCACACTGACAGACACTGGGGGCTTTTGTAGTGAATGACATCCACACTCACATCCGGAGGAAGGGATACAGTGCGGTTTAACAAACTGTGTACATTGTTGAGCAGTGACTCACTCACTTCCAACTGTGTGGAGGCAGTCACCAACAGAATGTCACAGATAGAAGAATACAACAATCACAACAAGGCCCATACCCATCTATGTAGGCCCTTGTGACAGACCTAACATTAAAATGTTACGGTAAATTGAGTTCCTGGCCAGTACGTTCTGAAAATGTGGTTCTGGATCCCGAAACTACTTCTATGCTGTCTGTGGTGGTTAGGGACAAATTCTGAACCACACATAATGTGCGTTTTAAGCTGCATCTTCACAACCGTCACAAACTCTTTCTAAGATGTCAAAAGGGCAAAGCTTAGACTTAAAGCCCTGACAGGCCAAAGGGACTGCCTACGGGTAATGTGATGGCCACCTTCCATCCACTCCAGCAGCAGCTGCTGTAGAAAGCTCCTTTTGACTGATCCCCTTGTTGTTCCCTCTGTTTTTGTACACAGCATCTTTAATCATCATCTCACCAGCTCCTTTCCAGAGGTGATGCTCTCTCCCTTGGGGGGGTTGGGCAGGTACATCTAGGGGAGGTATGTAGGTAGGAAACCAGGTAACCTGGCGGTTACAGCTTTGGGCCAGTAACCTAAAGGTCGCTGGTTCGAATACCTGAGCCGACAAGGTGAAAATCTGTTGTTATGCCCTTGAACAAGGCACTTAACCCTCATTTGCTCCAGGGGCGCCGTACTACTATGGCTGACCCTGTAAAACAACCGGTGTATGTGTATACAGTCAGTGCATGTGGTAAAGTAGCCGAATCCCTCATTACCTAGTTAATGTTCCTAAAGGCCACAGAGCCCAGGATGTTAATGTGATTATGGGTAGCTCAGGGCTAGTAATCTAAGATTGTGACGTTATTGAGGCTGCTTACACTGTGTGTGTGCTTTACGCAAGACAAGCTTTCTCCCTGCAGCCCATCCCCAGCCCTGCCGACGCAGCACAGCTTCCAGACACTCCAGACGTCTCAGTCACAGCTTCCACAAGCCATGTTGCCTCTGTCATCATGCCACCAGCCACACTAAATAATGTTTAGCCCCCTCTCCTCTCCTACTAACTGGTAATAGAACTTAGATATTATTCTTGACCGCATGTAGAATTGAACAATCATAATACGCTGTGGGAGAAAAAGGCATACAACTGGCTGACATTAAGTGTCATCCCTTTAACGACAGTGGAAGATTTAGGTCACTGTATTCCTGCTGGTCTCTCGTCTCTCTCTCTCTCTCTCTCTCTCTCTCTCTCTCTCTCTCTCTCTCTCTCTCTCTCTCTCTCCTGTATCAGCCTCTGGCATTAAATCTACATGGCGGGTGCTCTAAAAGGTTAGTGCTCCATAAAAGCAGCAGGGAAGGCCCCTCTTTTTAAAGGGCGACAGAGAGGGACAGGCTGGCCTGGCCGTCGTCATCAGCATGCAGACAGTGGTGGGGTGCATCGATTGATTGTGCTGCTCGGCTCGCTGCCGGCTGGAAGGGTGGATGAGCGAGACAGTGGTGGCAGTGGCTGCCGGGGAGGGTGGGAGGACAGAGGAGACGAGAAGGGAGGAATGGGGAGAGTGCAGAGCTGGATATGTGCCCCACCACCACCACCAACCAGCGGGCCTGTCAACTTGTTTACGCACCAGCTGAACTGATGACCAGAAGCAAAAGGACTGGCTGGGCTGAGACCACTGCTGCTTTAACGTGACGGTAAAACACTGGGAGTCTAGTAGGCAGGCACACACATGCACGCGTACACATGGACGCTACATGTACACACACACACACACAGGTCTGCCATACATCATCAGTCAGGCCTGCTGGGGGGTTGTTTGGAGATCTTTCAGGGTCACCTAGGATGGAAGCACCTGTCAAAATAGGGATGTTTTCTCATGTTTCCTCAGCCAAGCGTCACTTGAAGTATGAAGGGGAATGGGGACCTTGGACATGACGGGTATTCACACAAACTCTGCATTGGTGCAATGTCATCAAGCTTTGCTTTTATAGCCAATGTAGAGCAAACACTTCCTTGGTAATACTTTGTTGGTTACATTTCTTTGTGTCTCCCAGTATACTGTTTCAGTGTTGTCTGACAGTGTTGTCAACTGACTAGCTTGTTTGGAGAATCCATAAAGGGACCCTATATACAACCCAGGGATGTTGAAGCTAGAGAACTCAATTGAAACAATAACAAAGCGGACACCCCGCCTATGTTTTGGTGAACAGCTGAGGAGAAAGCCTGGAGAAATGTAACCACTTAAATTCCGAGACCAAGCTATGGATGCAAGTGATTTTGTGATATCAAAATTATAGTTTTAACAATGTTTTGAGGCTATACAGTGTTTGTTTACAGTTACATTGGTTACATTAACAAACCATTAAAACAAGCTTATATTTTGGGTTCTGATGCGGAATGACAGTTGAACTAAGCTCCTAAGGCATTTAGAAGTTATGTTCTTCAAGAATCAATGGATGTATATAATTAATTGATCAAAAAAATGTATGTAGCAACTATGGATTCTAATGAGCTATAGCTGTCCTGTCTCCTGTGTGTAGAAGTGCTGCTGGACAGGAGTTACAGCTGTCAGTGACATGCTTTACAGCCATAGCCCGGCCTAGAGCATAGCCACCTTCTTCTCTGTAAGCCTTAAGGGAACATGTGATCTCATTATGTTCAACATATTTACCCTCACATCCCTTCCTGCGCTACAACATTATGCAATATGTAGACTACTAGATTACTGTAGTTTATGACTGTGTATCACAACCCCCCCCCCCATCGTTGTTTACCTACAGTCATTGTAAGTCCGATCTTGGGTGTTGTGAAGGCTGTCTTGAGTTCTGTGAAATTGGGTCTTGTGTGACCTTTAGAGAAATTGCCTTTGTGTTTTAAGCTGGCCGCATCAGAATAAACTAAACTGCCTACCAAGTTCTGATCCACCTTCTGCTAAGACAAAATAGGGGGTTTCCCCCATTCCCCCATCCCTTCTGCCATTTCCTCACCCAGCTCACCGCCTCAGCTCTGCTAGCCTTCCCCTTCATTTCCACACCCTCCTGCAAAACCCATCAGAGAAGGGGAACGCTGTGACATTACTGCTGATGAAGCTCCCTCCGGTCTGTACATTAATAGTATCACAGTATCAGCATCACATTACATGCTTTACATTATTCAGTATCAAGGGGAAATGGAGGGACGGTCCCCTGCTGGGATGTGACCAGGAAATGACAGTGTTAACTGTCTTAGCCCGTGGTGCTGAAATGTTCTGAACACTACTCCCTCTGCCAACAATAGAGGGGGAGGAGAGAGCAGAGCTGTCACTCTTCACTTCCTGTTAAGGCAGGAAAGCCTGTATTTGTCCCCTCGGCCAGTGAGCCCTAGCTAATGAAAATGAATGGCTGATTATGAAGGCAAATTATTCTGTACAGACAGCGGGATTGTATGTGCTCGTCTTTTCATAGACAGACATTTTATTTTATTTCCCCTTTCAATTTAATTATCCATGTACTTTCATACTTATGCAAGTTATTTTAGAGAGTATATTTGAGTTTACGATGTTGTCGAGGAAACCCATTGAGATTGTCCTCCGTTGCAGAATAAATTCCTCATCTTTTCTGTCCGTGATGCCTTCCTGAAGTAGACATACAACAAATGACCATGCGCATGTTTTATTTAATGGGGACTAGTGAATAGATAGGGCTACAGCAAAACTTGAAATACGTAGCCTATGCGATCCCATAGGCAGCACGGTTTATAACAGCCAAATTTAACAGGTGAACAGACAGTTGATCTTTTACATTGTATTATGTATGCAACAACTGTAAGTATCCTAATCTAATGTCAATGTTTTTCAGTAGGCTAGACAATGTTTCAGAACTTGCAGGCAGTCCAGCATATATTAAGGTTGGGGGTAATGTCAATGCAAAGCATTGATAAATTCAAACATTCTGCTGACAACAATTAACCAATGTTTTATTTCAGAAACTGGCACTTTCGCCAAATATGGCATGCATTTTTACCTCCGGTCTGATTTATAACAGGAATCATGCATATTCATGGTGTGTGCCAAGTTTATAAATCTCAATCTTTTTAGACGTACAGTACCAGTCAAAGGTTTGGACACACCTACTAAATTTTTATATTTTTATACATTGTAGAAAAGTAGTGAAGGCATCAAAACTATGAAATACCACACACATATGGAATAATGTAGTAACCAAAAAAGTGTTAAACAAATCACAATATATTTTATATTTTTGAGATTCTTCAAAGTAGCCACCCTTTGCCTTGATGACAGATTTGCACAACCCTTGAATGAGTAGGTGTGTCCAAACATTTGACTGGTACTGTACGTCAGTGGAGGATCCTCAGGGGAATTTCATTTAAAAACAAATTGTGAAACATTAAAGCTATCCTTTTTAGATAAAACTATACTAAATATATTCACATCACCAAATTATGGATTAAAATAGGTCTACAGTAGCCTCAACAGCACTCTGGGGTAGCACCTTGGTGTAGATGTAGGGCAGCTAGTTTCCATCCTCCTCTGGGTACATTGACTTCAATACAAAACCTAGGAGGCTCATGGTTCTCACCCCCTTCCATAGACTTACAAAGTAAGAATAACTACTTCCAGAGGACGTCCTCCAACATATCAGAGCTCTTGCAGCATGATCTGACATGTTGTCCACCTAGGTCTGGGCGGTCTATCATATTTTACTATATACTGACATTGATGCATGGAACTGTTTGTGTTTTATTTTGCCTTCTATAATGGTATTTCAATGTTTGGTTTGTTAAATGTGATCCGCAACTCCGGCGTGTATAATGTCAGTTTGTATAGTTCACTCCGTTTTCTACTTGAGTCATCTAAAGTAATTTCTCTCTCCTCCTGCTGCTGCATGCCGCCAACCACACCAAGCCCTGCCCGCTGTCGCTCAAGGAGAAAGCAGTTGCTCGACCACGGAGTCACGAGCACTTTCTTGCCGTTCACTCTGCATGGTTAGGTTGATGCTCCAATGTTGGTGACATGCTTTCCACAAGCGTTTTATACACTATTCGTTTGTGTATCTTACTGTCTCCAAACTACTATCCTCTAGTTTGTCTTTACTTAGCAAGGTGTTGCTAATGCTAATTGCTAGTTAGAAAACCCCTGAAATGTCCATCCCTAACTATAATATTTTCCGACAAGATAGAACTGCCAAAGGGGGCGGTGTTGCAATCTACTGCAGAGATAGCCTGCAGAGTTCTGTCTTACTATCCAGGTCTGTACCCAAACAATTTGAGCTTCTACTTATAAAAATCCACCTCTCCAGAAACAAGTCTCTCACCGTTGCCGCTTGCTATAGACCACCCTCTGCCCCCAGCTGTGCCCTAGACACCATATGTGAATTCATTGCCCCACATCTATCTTCAGAGCTCGTGCTGCTAGGTGACCTAAACTGGGACATGCTTAACTTCTTAGGGAGCGGCAGCACAGGTGACGGTTTTGGAGAGTCTGGCGTGCCCAAAGTAAAATGCCTGCAACTCAGGCCCAGAAAATAGGATATGCACATAATTAGTACTATTGAAAAGGAAACACTCTAAAGTTTCTAAAAGTGTTAAAATAATGTATGTGAGTATAACAGAACTGATATAGCAGGCGAAAACCCGAGGAAAATCCATCCAGATTTGCAGTTTTTTTTGTAAATGACCTTCTTCTCCAGGCTGCCTATTCATTTGTATTTTAACTAGGACTGAGACTGCAGTACCTATGGCTTCCACTAGATGTCAACAGTCTTTATACAAAGTCTGGAAGGTCTAGCAGAACGGATAGGAAGAGGAAGTAGTCAGGGGACCACTTTTGTTTACAACTTTTGATGGGCGTGAGATTGTGAACGCGCACCACTTTATTTTCCTTTTCCTTTAGCTCTTATATGGGTTTTGTGTGACCCGCGCTGGATATGAATTTATGCTAATGTGGAAAATATGTGGGGTGCTGTCCTCAAACAATCAAATGTTGTGCTTTCGCCATAAAGCCTTTTTGAAAAGAAGCAGAGCTTTTGATGACTATGCAACACTTGTATATTGATGAATGTTTAATAATTCAACTTTTGGATTTTGAATTTGGCGCCTTACATTTCACCGGGTAGTGTCGGGAGCGGCCCGCTAGCGCGCCTCTACTCCCTAAGTAGTTAACACCCCGGCCATCCTACAATCTAAGCTTGATGCCCTCAATCTCACACAAATTGCCAATGAACCCACCAGGTACAACCCCAAATCTGTAAACACGGGCACCCTCATAGATATCATCCTAACCAACTTGCCCTCCAAATACACCTCTGCTGTTTTCAACCAAGATCTCAGCGATCACTGCCTCATTGCCTGCATCCGTAATGGGCCTGCGGTCAAACGACCACCCCTCATCACTGTCAAACGCTCCCTGAAACACTTCAGCGAGCAGGCCTTTCTAATCGACCTGGCTCGGGTATCCTGGAAGGATATTGATCTCATCCCGTCAGTAGAGGATGCCTGGTTATTCTTTAAAAGTGCCTTCCTCATCATCTTAAATAAGCATGCCCCAAAAAAATTTGAACCAGGAACAGAATTAGCCCTTCGTTCACTCCAGACCTGACTGCCCTTGACCAGCACAAAAACATCCTGAGGCGTTCTGCACTAGCATCAAATAGCCCTCGTGATATGCAACATTTCAGGGAAGTTAGGAACCAATATACACAGGCAGTTAGGAAAGCTAAGGCTAGCCTTTTCAAGCAGAAATTTTCATCCTGTAGCACAAACTCAAAAAAGTTCTGGGACACTGTAAAGTCCATGGAGAATAAGAGCACCTCCTCCCAGCTGCCCACTGCAGTGAGTCTAGGAAACACTGTCACCACCGATAAATCCACGATAATTGAGAATTTCAATAAGCATTTTTCTACGGCTGGCCATGCTTTCCACCTGGCTACCTCCACCCCCACAGCAACTCGCCCCCAAAGCAAATGTAGCTAGCTAGCTAATACTGACTGGTACCAGTGCTGGCGTAGGCCTAGATAAGCATGTTTGTGCAACAGTATCTTATCAGAGAGGAATAGGCAAAGCATGAATATGTTGGCTAGCTAGCTAGCTACATGAAGTAAGAAAACATGTAATGTAATTAGTGTCACCTGGAAACACTGACCAACACTTGGGTTCCTACCCTGTCAATAATTCCTCCCTGGTTCATTCATTCGTTGTCATGTCAAACAACAATGTATTCAAGGTGCTACCCACTATATTCCAACAATATAATTACCATACTTGTTATATTTCCATGATTCCAACAGTGCATCAATTAACTAAGCCTATATTTTTTTGGCCCATATCATGCTGTGTGGCACAGTGTGGATATAGTATTAAAAGTGCAGGAAATGCAGAAATATATGAAAATGGTGAAGATGATTTTTGCTTGGAGTTGGATTGAACAGTATAAATGGAGAAAGCCCCATTGAAATCACATATAATAGGGTCATGAACTACTCAAAGCATATTTAGAACTTTTATAATAAAAAAATATTAAATACTGTCAAATACCGTCATTCCGTTAAAAATGTTAAAATATCGTGATATATTTTGTCCATTTCGCCCAGCCCTATGTCCACCCAATCAAGGGATCAGAATGAATCTAGTACTGAAGCATAAGCTACAGCTAGCTAGCCCTGCTTTGCATGAAATGTGGTGAGTAGTTGACTCAAAGAGAGAGAGAGAAAATAGTTGAACAGTTTTGAACAAATACATTTCTTAAATGAAGGGGAAGCGAGAGAGGGAGGGAGAGCACTAGTTTTATTTTGTTGTATTTTTTTTACTTACTTACCTAGCGAATGCAGCTAGCTAATTTAGCCTACTCAAACACCCGGCTCAAGCAGAGAGGGATGCTATATTAGCTATCTGGTTAAGGCTATACAAAACTGGAACTCTTCCAAGTCAAGTTAAGCTTGTGATTTTATAAATGTATTGCCACCAAGGCCCGCCAGTGTAACTGCTAAACTGCTTGCATTACACTGTACTGCATGATTGTTGCAGGTTTACTAACACGTTAGTTATAGTAGCTGTGTTGACTATGACATAAGCTAATATGGTGACAGCGGTGTAGGCTGTCTGTAGCGGTTAGCGGTTATGGTATAAAGGTTTGGCTTGCCTGTTCATAGACAACTGTTGTACTGTTGTGTTGTGCACCGAAGTCCACAAGCGAAGGGAAAAGGTGAGAGGAGGAGAGCGCATAGATGCAAGAAGGAATTGTACAATGAGCTAATTGATCATGCTGTTTGAATGTGCATACTATGAAAGTGAACTGTGTGTGCGGGTGATCAGGGGTGTATTCATTCCTCCGATTCCTCCAAACTTTTCTTAAATGGAAGCAAACAGAACGAAAACAGGGATAAACATACCTGAATTTGTCCAATAGAAACTCTTGTTTGCAACTGTTGGACTAATGATCACACCCTAGATCAGCTAGATGCAGGCAAGAGTGTGCAAGGCAGTATTTAATATGTCACTGTCTGTCACCTTGATTACATTTTTTTTTATCTCAACCCGTGCACCTACGTTGTAAACTTTCATTCGTAGGCTAGGTTGTAGCAACCTCCATGATGGGTATAGGGAAAATTTGAGTATAATGTAATAGCCTAAACCTATCGACGTTACTTTAAGCTGGGTGAATGGAATATGAATGACAGTCATCCAATATGCTGTAATAGAAATAAGGCCATGCTCATAAACAGTTTTTTTGGTCACCGACTGCCGCTGAAGTACGTATTATTTTCAGAAATGGCAAAGGCAGATATTTAGTGTGAAATTTACGCAGCGGTTATAAATGAGGCTCCAGGGGTGGTGATTGTCACTGTAGCGTGAGCTAGAAGAGGTGTGGCGTGTCCCGGATTCACCCTGCTGTATTCCCCAGCCAGTCTGAGTAGACAGCGTCACTGGCAGAGGGAGGCAGAAGCACAGTGCGGGGACGGTGGCGTGAGGCACGAACTGCACCGTGCACGACTTTCCCTTGCCAGTCCCCTCAGAGCCAGACAGACGGCACTTGGTTGCCGAGCAGGGACCTAGCTGGGATTGTTATTGTCATTGAGGTGTGTTTCACAGAAAACAAAACAATCCTCACGTCTGCTGTTGTAGCGCAGGATGGGAGTGCTGCGGCAGAGGAAATGGCACCTGAATGTGAATGAGACCTCAGAATAGTAGCTACCTGGCACTCACCCTTTCTCACAGAAATCTGTCACTAGGTATACAGTCTGGCAAAACGTTTAACAAGGCAGCATTTTACAGACAAGTTCATCAGTGGTTCCCTGTGTGAGTTATCCACACCCCTCTTTGTGTTCAAAGCCTTGTGACAGTACATAAATTACATGAAACTATTGTACATAGTTTCCAAAACCACTTCCAGTACTGTCAACATTGACAGTGGCACATATTGATGGGCCCATCCACTATTGCCAGTATGTTTTGAACCTTTCACCTCATTGAACACAAGTCATTCGATTGGATTGTCTTTAGTTTGTTGATAGCTGTTGGGCACAGGGAGCTCCTGGCCGGGTTACCACCACCCCTCAGACACAGTGTTCTGTCCTATCCCTGTCCTCTCCTCAACTGTGACTGGGATTAACCTTGAGAAACTCCAGAAATTCCTAGTCAAAGGGGGTGAAGTGGGAGGAAGCGGGTCCATTAAGCAGCTAGAGAGGGCAACAGGGCCACCACCAAATCCATCCCACAGAACGATGCTCTGGGGAGCCCCACCTCCCTGCACTCAACCACTCTACCAATTTCATATCTTGGACAGAGGGAGAGAGAGTGAGAGAAAGAGATGCAGATGAAATGAAATGCACTCTAGCCATCTCATCTGTGGGAGGGAGGGAGGGATATGAAAGCGTGTGAGAGAGGGATAGAGAGGAGAGAAGTCTAGAGAGAGACGGAGGAAGTGCACTCATTCTGAAAGCTATCAGGAAACTGTTTTCCCCCTTTCTGCCGGAGATGAGACGGAGGCTTTCAAAAAACATTTTACTATGTCTGTTTGAGTGGAGGATGTTTTTTTCCCAGCTCCTTTGTCTGGCATTTAGACAGCATGTTTGTATTTTTTTCTTGTTTACTCGCTAGACAAAGCCATTGTAAGGTTTGCCACACTGCTTTTACGTTTCTGTAACAGAACTGATTTTCAGGCTAAGTAAAGCTCAGGGTTTGTCCTCTAAAAAGGCTTTCCCTTGATTGTACCTGTCTCCTAGTGTATACTGTGCCTAACTCTATTTGTCTTCAACTCACATGCCTTCTCCCATCACACATTTATTGAAGTCCATTCATTTGTTTAGGGGGGAACTGGCCTATGCTAATTGTACAATGAAAAGTAGTAGGCCTAGCATTTGCCAATCACATTGAGCTTTTCTTCGATTCAACACTGACACCAACCATTCTCCAGTACAGTAACAGTAAACCAATACCAACCACTCTCTTGCCGTTTGAGTTACTAGTCCCAGCATATTAACCCTGCAGCGCTTACAGTATAGTACAGTGTAGCGTTGACACTGACTATCCCTGACCAGGCAACATGTTTCCATCCCAGCAGGTAGTGTTCCCTCACACAGCGTCAGGTAGCCCCCCGAGAGTGTTCCACGCACTCCACCGTAGAGCTGTGACGGTCTTGGAATTGGAGGTTACGGTAATTGGCCAGGGCCAATGTACATGGTCACTGACAACTTTTCAGGGGGGAGGTCACAATGATGTTTGTTCACTTGTTTGCATGGATATGCTTCTTAATAAAAACCTACTTGAAACAAGCCATTGCACTTCATTATTATCATGGCATTTCATTATGATTATTCAGGTTATCACTTATAAATATAAAATCAACAAATTAAGAAATACCAGGTTGGAGAGCATTTGTTCCGTTTTCGCATTGACACAACATTAACGGAGACAAAATGAAGATATATCCCTACCTTGTCCTTGAATGGTTTTTCTGCATATAAAACAATTCAATACAGATCCTATTTCGACACACAAAACCATTCAAATGAAGTCCGATGGGTTTCCCCAAAATATTTGCATAACGTCAAAAACCCCTCCTTAAAACATATTAAAACATCTTGGCCTACCTTAGGCTTTCCTGAAAGTAGGCTATAAAATAATGAATTGACAAGGAAAGTATGAAGGGGACAGCTATGCTATAGTATGAAGATGAAATTGACAATTATTAAAATACACGCAACATGTCCATAGCCTATTTATCAGCGCCGCTGATTATCGATGGGGTAGATTTTTCAAATACTGTGAGGAACTATTATAATTTGAATGGATGTAAAAAAATAAATAAAGAAGGACTTTGTTGACTTACTGTGTGAGGTGAACAAAAAATGACTGAGAAGCCCAGCCGGGCACTTATATTTGACATTTGCGAAGCAGCTTCTATGGAGGCTGGTTCCTTTGTCAACATTTAACAGGACAGAGAAACCAGACACATGCTCATTGCTCACATGGAGTGTGTAGGTCTAGATGATGGTATGAAATAAACCAAAACTTGTTTCTCACAAGTGTAAGAGGTTGTGAACTCTGTAAACAGCGTTTCCACTACGAGAATGAGAATGGTAAAGTACTGTAATTAATACATGCACTTAACCAAATATAATGTAACCAAATGAAAGGGATTAACGGTAAATTGCCTAATTTACAAATGGTAGACTAACACATGGGCATTCATAAAAGGGCATTGCGGGCCGACACTGTATTAGGGCTGGGTGATATACCATATTTTACAATGTACAGGTATTGATGCACAGACCGGTTTGGGTTTTTACTTTACCTTCTATAATGGTATTTGAATGTTTAGTTTGTTAAATGTGATAGGCCGCGTGCAATGTCCATTTTTGTAGTTTACTCCGCTACTTGAGTCATCTCTCTCCACTTTCCATGCCGTTTTCCACACAGACCTAGCCCCGCCCCCTGTCACTCAAGGAGCGCATTTGTTGTTGCTTGACCACCAGACACTTGCGTTTAGTCTGCATGGGCAATGCAGCACAAGCAACAATATTGATGACAACGATGCTGTTTTCGCTTTGCTTCTTAATATAAATCCAGTAGCGTTCTATAATTACACTATCAGTTTGTTTTCTTAGCAAGTTGGGCCTAAATCATGTTAGCCGCTAATCACTAGCTACAGTTGAAGTCGGAAGTTTACATACACTTTGGTTGGAGTCATTAAAACTCGTTTTTCAACCACACCAATTTCTTGTTAACAAACTATAGTTTGGCAAGTCGGTTAGGACATCTACTTTGTGCATGACACAAGTAATTTTCCAACAATTGTTTACAGACAGATTATTTCACTTATAATTCACTGTATCCCATTTCCAGTGGGTCAGAAGTTTACATACACTAAGTTGACTGTGCCTTTAAACACCTTGGAAAATTCCAGAAAATGATGTCATGGCTTTAGAAGCTTCTGATAGGCTAATTTACATCTTTTGAGTCAATTGGAGGTGTACCTGTGGATGTATTTCAAGGCCTACCTTCAAACTCAGTGCCTCTTTGCTTGACATCATGGGAAAATCAAAAGAAATCAGCCAAGACCTCAGAAAAAAATGGTTCATCCTTGGGAGCAATTTCCAAATGCCTGAAGGTACCATGTTGATCTGTACAAACAATAGTATGCAAGTATAAACACCATGGGACCACGCAGCCGTCATACCACTCAGGAAGGAGACGTGTTCTGTCTCCTAGAGATGAACGTACTTTGGTGCGAAACGTGCAAATCAATCCCAGAACAACAGCAAAGACCTTGTGAAGATTCTGGAGGAAACAGGTACAAAAGTATCTATATCCACAGTAAAACGAGTCCTATATCGACATAACCTGAAAGGCCGCTCAGGAAGAAAGAAGCCACTGCTCCAAAACTGCCATAAAAAATCCAGACTACGGTTTGCAACTGCACATGGGGACAAAGATCGTACTTTTTGTAGAAATGTCCTCTGGTCTGATGAAACAAAAATATAACTGTTTGACCATGATGACCATCGTTATGTTTGGAGGACAAAGGGGGAGGCTTGCAAGCCGATGAACACCATCCCACCGTGAAGCACGGGGGTGGCAGCATAATGTTGTGGGGGTGCTTTGCTGCAGGAGGGACTGGTGCACTTCCCAAATTAGATGGCTTCATGAGGAAGGAAAATGATGTGGATATATCGAAGCAACATCTTAAGACATCAGTCAGGAAGTTAAAGCTTGGTCAGAAATGGGTCTTACAAATGGACAATGACCCCAAGCATACTTCCAAAGTTGTGGCAAAATGGCTTAAGGACAACAAAGTCAAGGCTTTGGAGTGGCCATCACAAAGCCCTGACCTCAATTCTATAGAAAGTTTGTGGGCAGAACTGAAAAAGGGTGTGCGAGCAAGGAGGCCTACAAACCTGACTCAGTTACACCAGCTCTGTCAGGAGGAGCCAAAATTCACCCAACTTATTGTGGGAAGCTTGTGGAAGGCTACCCGAAACATTTGACCCAAGTTAAACAATTTAAAGGCAATGCTACCAAACACTAATTGAGTGTATGTAAACTTCTGACCCACTGGGAATGTGATGAAAGAAATAAAATATGAAATAAATCATTCTCTCTACTATTATTCTGACATTTCACATTCTTAAAATAAAGTGGGGATCCTAACTGACCTAAGAGCGGGAATTTTTACGAGGATTAAATGTCAGGAATTGTGAAAAACTGAGTTTAAATGTACTTGGCTAAGGTGTATGTAAACCTCCGACTTCAACTGTAGCTAATAAATGTACTTGAGTCGGAGCAAACGTAATGAGCTATACAGCCTGATAATACCAGTGATGGTGTAGACCTAAATCAGCATGTTGTGTAAGCATGAATATGTTGGCGTAGTAGTAGTAGTAGTAGTAGTAGTAGTAGTAGTAGTAGTAGCAGTAGTAGTAGCAGTAGCAGCAGCAGCAGCAGAACATTCAATGTAGCCAAAGAATATATGGTCCCCTAGGAAACACTTGCTGTCACAATTACTCCTCCCTGGCATTTTCATTCATTGTCATGTCAAACAACAAAACAGAATCCGTATCAAATTATACCAAGTCAGGTTGGATAGGATTGGCACATTGTCCAGTTGACACAACATTAGCGCATTATAGGCCAGAACAACCTTGTTGACTGCTGTTGAATAATCTATGAATAGTCAGACACATTCAACCTTTTTATTTACTTATTTACTAGCAAGAAATGAAGACGTTCATTATATAAAAGAAAGTCCACACACCATATTCTATAGTGCTCTAGGGTATTAGCTGCTTGAGCATCAAAGGACAGTTGGAAATAGGAGGAGATGTAGACATTTTAATAGACAGAATAAGTTAGCAAAATAATAGCTTATAATCATTAGTAAACACTCTCGCCATTAGGTAAAGTTTATCTACATGAAAATAAAGTTAATACAAATGTATTCCTATTTTAAATGGTTTTGACGGTTATTTTATTTTCATGAACCGTCAGTTACACGGTTATTCAATTACTGCCCTACTCCACAGTCACTCTCTGTCACAGCCCTCTCTGCTGAAGGTTAATCACCAGATGTGGTCTTCCCCCGCCCGCATCAATTTGTATGTTTTTATATTTCCTCCTATAGCGTGACATTGTCATGTACAGAGACTGTGAAGTGTCCGAGGGCAAGAGGGCAGGCAATATATTTTTAGTCCTAGCAGCCCACCAACAGGGCCCAGGCTGCTGTAACTAGTAGTAGCTATAGCTGGATATATGTGCATTGGGCTGCCAGGCTGACAGAGCTAATAATGTCTCTGTAAGCAGCCCTCTCATCATCATCATACCTCTCCTCAGACACTGATGGGCCTTCTGCCCACAGAGGCTACCAGCACCACTCGTTCCCTCACCCATAATGCAGCACTCCCAGCCCTGGCTTGTCCTTTTATTACATTTGGTCTATTGGCCAGGCTTGACTCTTCTGTGATGGCCAAAGCCATTCGACTCATTCATTCAGGGTGCTTTGGCAGGGCCTGACCCGCACTCAAACAAGGATCAATTCATGGATTCTCATCGCCCACATAAACAGTATTGTGCCAGTCAGTGAACCTGACATTCTAATCTCAAATTGTCGTTGTCTATAATGTCATACATATGTTTGAATATACATTGGCCTGGCCAATGGCTGCAAACACCTATTTCTGTGAAATAAAACAATCCCTGCTTAGAAACATACATGTGTACTGTAGTACCCTACAGTATCTAAGGGAGTGTGTGTTGTACAATAAGGTTTCTATTCTCCCCTGACATTGTGCCGAGAACAGATCTATATTCTCTGGTTTCTGTGCTGTGCTTGTCAGGGAGACCTTTTCATGATAGAGACAGCAACCCTAGTCACAGCCTCTATATGCCAGAGGTCATGTTGGGTCATAGGCTGAGGACAGGGAGGAACAGATGGAGCAGGGAAGGAGAGAGGACAGGGAGGGAGGGAAGGAGAGAGGACAGGGAGAGATGGAGCAGTGAGGGAGAGATGACAGGGAGGGAGGGAAGGAGAGAGGACCCGGAGGGAGTGAGGGATGGAGCAGGAAGGGAGAGAGGACAGGGAGGGAGAGATGGAGCAGGGAGGGAGAGAGGACATGGAGGGAGGGATGGAGCAGGGAGGGAGAGAGGACATGGAGGGAGGGATGGAGCAGGGAGGGAGAGAGGACAGGGAGGGAGTGAGGGATGGAGCAGGGAGGGAGAGAGGACATGGAGGGAGGTATGGAGCAGGGAGGGAGAGAGGACAGGGAGGGAGAGAGGGATGGAGCAGGGAGGGAGAGAGGACATGGAGGGAGGGATGGAGCAGGGAGGGAGAGAGGACATGGAGGGAGGTATGGAGCAGGGAGGGAGAGAGGACAGGGAGGGAGAGAGGGATGGAGCAGGGAGGGAGAGAGGACATGGAGGGAGGGATGGAGCAGGGAGGGAGAGAGGACATGGAGGGAGGGATGGAGCAGGGAGGGAGTGAGGGATGGAGCAGGGAGGGAGAGAGGACATGGAGGGAGAGATGGAGCAGGAAGGGAGAGAGGACATGGAGGGAGGGATGGAGCAGGGAGGGAGTGAGGGATGGAGCAGGGAGGGAGAGAGGACATGGAGGGAGAGATGGAGCAGGAAGGGAGAGAGGACATGGAGGGAGGGATGGAGCAGGAAGGGAGAGAGGACATGGAGGGAGAGAGGGATGGAGCAGGGAGGGAGAGAGGACAGGGAGGGAGTGAGGGATGGAGCAGGGAGGGAGAGAGGACATGGAGGGAGAGATGGAGCAGGAAGGGAGAGAGGACATGGAGGGAGAGATGGAGCAGGAAGGGAGAGAGGACATGGAGGGAGGGATGGAGCAGGAAGGGAGAGAGGGATGGAGCAGGGAGTGAGGGATGGAGCAGGGAGGGAGTGAGGGATGGAGCAGGGAGGGAGAGAGGGATGGAGCAGGGAGGGAGAGAGGACAGGGAGGGAGGGAGGGAGGGATGGAGCAGGGAGGGAGAGAGGACAGGGAGGGAGGGAGGGAGTGAGGGATGGAGCAGGGAGGGAGAGAGGACATGGAGGGAGAGAGAGAGGACAGGGAGGGAGTGAGGGATTGAGCAGGGAGGGAGAGAGGACATGGAGGGAGAGAGGGATGGAGCAGGGAGGGAGAGAGGACATGGAGGGAGAGAGGACAGGGAGGGAGAGATGGAGCAGGAAGGGAGAGAGGACGTGGAGGGAGAGATGGAGCAGGAAGGGAGAGAGGACATGGAGGGAGGGATGGAGCAGGAAGGGAGAGAGGACATGGAGGGAGAGAGGGATGGAGCAGGGAGGGAGAGAGGACAGGGAGGGAGTGAGGGATGGAGCAGGGAGGGAGAGAGGACAGGGAGGGAGTGAGGGATGGAGCAGGGAGGGAGAGAGGACATGGAGGGAGAGATGGAGCAGGAAGGGAGAGAGGACATGGAGGGAGGGATGGAGCAGGAAGGGAGAGAGGACATGGAGGGAGAGAGGGATGGAGCAGGGAGGGAGAGAGGACAGGGAGGGAGGGAGTGAGGGATGGAGCAGGGAGGGAGAGAGGACATGGAGGGAGAGAGGGATGGAGCAGGGAGGGAGAGAGGACAGGGAGGGAGGGAGGGAGGGAGGGAGCAGGGAGGGAGAGAGGACATGGAGGGAGAGAGAGAGGACATGGAGGGAGAGAGGGATGGAGCAGGGAGGGAGAGAGGACATGGAGGGAGAGATGGAGCAAAAAGTAGCCTCGCTACTTTTATAGCCTCACTACTTTTACAGCCTCTCTACTTTTACAGCCTCGCTGTAAAAGTAGAGAGGCTGTACTTTTTTTTGCACTGTTGGTTAGAGCCTGTAAGTAAGCATTTCACTGTAAGGTCTACATCTGTTGTATTCGGCGCACGTGACAAATAAACTTTGATTTGATTTGACATGGAGGGAGCGATGGAGCAGGGAGGGAGAGAGGACATGGAGGGAGGGAGGGATGGAGCAGGGAGGGAGAGAGGACATGGAGGGAGGAGGGGGGAGAGAGGACATGGAGGGAGAGATGGAGCAGGGAGGGAGAGAGGACATGGATGGAGGAGGGGGGAGAGAGAGGACATGGAGGGAGAGATGGAGCAGGGAGAGATACTTTCATGCTCTTAGGTTCCATGAAGAAGACCACAGATGTTTGCAGTGTAGTGGAACAAAAATCAAACATTTCTGGACCACAGGAGGTTGCTGAGGGGAGGACGGCTCATAGTAATGGCTGGAACGGAGCAAATGGAATGGTATCAAACATATGGATACCAACTAATTCCGCTCAAGCCATTACCATGAGCCCGTCCTCCCCAATTAAGGTGCCACCAACTTCCTCTGTTCTGGACATCCAGTAAGCTAACATTTTAGAACAACACAGTCATAAAACATTCACCACCAAGCGAGTACACTGGTCCTCTTTTAGAAAGAGAGGAATGCCACAAGACGTCATGCAGAACATCCTACCCTTGTCTCAGTGAATAGTGTAACAATCTGGGATACTCAGAATGGCTACATAATTGTAGGACGTACTCTAAAACATTCTTACTGTCTCTCATACTGTAGCAAAGAGTTATTTTCACGCATCTAAGCAGATCCTCCCTTCTGAGTTTTAGGAGGGAGAAGTGGCATCTCAGTCACTCTCCTCAGGTGAGAGAAGCTAACTCTTTGCTCTGAGTAGCTCACTGTCTGCAGGCTGCTATTTTTAGCTGGGATTATTACTACTTACTCCATGACTCTTTCCCAGGCAGCGGCTCGCCCAGTGCTGAGATTGAAGTGTGTAGCATCTCGTTCTAACCGGCTCTGCCTCCGTGTGTGTACACCCTTAATCAGGAAGTCTCTAGGAGGAAGACGGCATTATGGATTAACACAAGGGGAATGCTGTGACATAAGCTGTCCTCCCCTCGTCGGCTAGCACAGCATTTCCACTACCTCTTGTTTCCACTGCCTCGTCAGAGCAGCGCGTCGACTGCTCAAAGATTATCTTGATGATAGACAGCCAAGGCCGCCCGCTCATTCAACAGACACAACAAAAGCTATAGAAAGCTAGCCCATGACTAATCTCGGAATCCCAGTATGAGAATCTTGTGTATTTGCGTTAGATCCTCAATTAAATTCTGGGGGCAGATGTTAAGATAAATATACTAATGCGACTTGTAAAGTATCAACCCCCCCTAAATGGAAACTCTCTGTAAGTTCCTGAAACCATGCTTGCACCATTTGAGCATGGTGGAACCTGACATTATCCCACACAATGACATAGGCCACGCCATCAGCTCTACAGACCTGATTTGGCTCATCAAGAAGGTTACAAGGAGAGCTGCCTTATATGATCCAATAAGGAGGTCTGCGTCCCACCACACAATCTTCCGATATAGCCGCACACATGGTGATGTTGGCCCCATGTTGTCCAGGTACTTGGATGTTTGCCCGCTGGCCAATAAATTCCCGACCTCTCCTCCTTGTCTTAGCCAGGTTAACGCCTGCCTCATCCCAAAGAGGAATTTGTGATGGTTTTCGCCAGCATCCAGCTCCATCACCCTCTAAAAATACATTTTGGAAAGAGAATTACTGATTACAATGATGTAGAATTTTGGGGGAATTTTTCACAACAGGCATCTTGAAACTGAACATACCTGAACATACTCAGTCCTCAGTTGCTTCTCTCTGTCTGCATGTCTTTCAAAAGGCACACGGTATATCTGTTTTAGAGACACCTGGTGCCTTTTCAGCATGCGTGCAATAGTCGGCAAACTTATGGCTTCCACATTGTTGAACATGTCGTCATTGTCCAATATGTGTTGCCAAATTTCTGTAAGGCGAATACAATTTTTGGCCCGAACCAAATTGACCACAGCCCGCTCTTGTTGATCAGTCAGAATTTTGCCTCTGCCTCCCCTATTTGGCCTAGTCTCAATTCTGCAGGGAAAATTACAGTAAGAACACATTTAGTCACATCACCTACTCTGTGGTACACATTGGCATGCAGTCATTTGACAATTGAGAGTCAGAAACAGCTGCCCTCCTGGGATTTTTACACACTACAGTCTCTAGAGTTTACAGAGAATGGTGCGATAAACAACACACATTCAGTGAGCGGCAGTTCTGTGGGCAGAAACACCTTGTTAATGAGAGAGGTCAGAGAAGAATGTCCAGACTCATTCAAGCTAACGTACAACACTGTGAATAACTCTGGCTGTTGTGGAGGCAAAAGGGGGTCCTACCCAGCACTAGATAGGTGTAGCTAATAAAGTGGCCGGTGAGTGTACAGTAATGTCAAATCTGAGAACATGGTCTGGAAAAGTGGTACATGGGACCATGGAAACAGTGTCTGATAAAGAATGATAATGAAATGCTACATCCATAGATAATGTAGTCCAATTGGTTCATGTTCCAAAGTAATTGGTGTCAATGGATCTAATGCAACAGTTACTTATCATTTTGAGCAGTTGTATCAATTGATAGTTAGATAGACAGTCATCTCAGATGTAGTGTGTGAATTGCATTTTGAAATGGTAATACTTTGATGTTAAGTTGTGTCATTTTGAACAGGTGATTTTAGCTTTATGTGTATTGTATCCTAGCAATTGGAAAAAGTGTTAAGAGTTTTGAAAATTGTGTATTTTGTTCATCGGTTGTGAGTTTTGTGTCTAGAGTTTTGAAAAAGGACAGCAAGGTTCTGAAGTTAGTGCCAAGGTGATTGTAAAAAACTGTAAATCGATTCAGTCTAGTTTACATCGGGAAAGTTCTCTGTCATCTCTGCTTCATTCACAGCGCAAAGACGTTTAGGCGACAAGGGAGAAAAGGAAATAACTCTTAAAAAAAAAAAATACAGAAAGGTTTTCTGTGCTACATTTCCAAATGACATCAGTTTGACCGGTTGTAAGGAAATGGAAAGCTCTGAAAACGACCCAACATATTTCTGATAAGATTTAAGTTTGGCTTGGATGCATATTTTATCTAGTTGAAATACTATAAGGTTTTATGATGCTGATAAAGATAGATACCGTCTGTAGAGGTGCTAACTGCACATTCACATTTTCTCAAGAGGCTGAAAGAAAGAAATCATATTCCTCCACTCCTGTTCCTGAGTCAAAATGTAGCCTTCATTTTACTGCAAGAAATGCTGAATTCTGCAGGAGTTAATATTAAGGCTATGTGAGAAGTTCCACTCCGTGTCCAGATTTCAGTTTCCCTTTAACCCATTTGAACAATAGGCTATAGTTCCCTTTACGTACCATAGGCCTATTTGAAGTCCCACTTTTGTAACTGTCGAATTTGTATAGAATTAGACATTGATGGATTTTTTAAGGCATTATTTTCTCTTTATTCAACCCGCTCAGGTATATAACCACGGGGACTGCGAGTTATGAGTCAACGCACGCATCACTAGCGGGCGGGGTATGGAGTCCCAGAGGGAAAAGAGAGAGAGCAGGGCACAGCCCCCTTTAGGAGCTGAAGAGTCTCCACTGCTCCCTACTCCTCTCAACCAGGCCCCCATCCCCATTGTAACAGAGCTCCTCCTGGTAACAAAGCTGGCCGCAGGGCACACAAAGCCCCCAGATGGCACTCAGAGATGGGGACATATCAATAATAATGGAAACCAAACAAAAAGACTGGCCAAGCCAGTGTGAGGATTAGGTCGCTACTTGGCCCTCCTTTACCCTGCCCAGTGTGGCTGCGTCTGGAAGGGTGTTAACCCCCCTTTGAGTGGGCGGCAATACATCTGCACTCAGCAATGCCCTCATGCCAAGTGTATGGATGAAATGCCTGGTACAGTATGTGTGCATTAACAGGGGGGGGAAGGGACACTCATTGTAATCCGGGCAGACATTAGATCCATTTAACCATTTAATACTTGGATAGACAGTTTAGTTAAAAACAGGCAGATGATGAAAATGAAGGAAGTGTTTTTGACACCATTAGCTTTGATCCATTCTTCCATCATCCATCCTTTGTTCTGTTCATGCAGATGGTACCAAGTCAGAAGTGAGGGAGGTGCCTCCTCCAAGTTGAAAACACACAGTCAGAAAGAAAAGATGAAAACACACAAATGTGACCGGATCTTCTGTCACCATAGAGGGGACACAAAGGGGGGACCGAGAGGGGCGGGGTAAGGGGTGAGGGCTGGCCAGGTGGCAGGTGGAGCTCCTTGGGGACGTGAAGCCGATCTCGTCGCAGCACGGAGGGGCCTCACCCCTCTCCCTCTCTTTGTCTCTGAGAGATAGGTTATTTTCTTCCTTCTCTTTCTTCTCTTGTCTTCCAGTGGATTTGTTTCATACAGCTGGTCTGGCCCTCATCGTTAATGAGGGAGTGACTGGAGCCACACAGCTGCCCCACTCCCACACCACAACGACAGGTCTTATCTGGTATAACTAGCACCAATCAAAGAGCATGTTGCATCTATGAGGGGCACATTCATATATGTCTCTATCAATCACCCCACAGCAGAGAGAGGCTGGTAAATAGGCTAACATCTCACCGGTTTAATAGAAATTGATGAGAAACTAGAAACTATGAGCAATAGTTCATACTCCCTTGAGGGATTTTTTTTTGTTTTGTTTGTAATAATCTTAGTATTAATTCTAATGTCAATGCTAAGGTACTGTAAGGTTAATGTACCTTAGCTGATGTGCTTAGTGTGTCTAGTACGCTATGTTAGACTTTACTTGACGAACCTCTCTAAAAGATACTCTGATTTCCCATCTGGTCTAACATCTACTGGCTGGCTGGCTATCACCAAGTCCATTAATCATATCCCAATCTCAGGGGAAATATTTCACTTAAGTGACTGAGCCCAGAGTACATTCATATGCAGACAGACAGTCACACATGGCAACTGTAATTGCAAACGTATCTCCTAGCCACATAGCCATATTTGAACAATGACCAATGAGCTTGTGCGTGAAGCAAAACAGTAAACTAACTTTGTGGACATTGCTTGTGTCTAGGGCTGGCAACATGACAGTATAACCTTGTAACTGACGGTTATGGATGAAGACTGTCATGAAAATAAAATAACCCTCAACCATTTAAAAATGTACAGTAGCAGTGAAAAGTTTGGACATAAGGGTTTTTCTTTATATTTACTATTTTCTACATTGTAGAATAATAGTGAAGACATCAAAACTATGAAATAATACATATGGAATCATGTAGTAACCAAAAAAGTGTTAAACAAATGAAAATAGATTTTATATTTTATATTCTTCAAATAGCCACCCTTTGTCTTGATGACAGCTTTGCACACTCGTGGCATTCTCTCAACCAGCTTCACCTGGAATGCTTTTCTAACAGTCCAACAGGAGTTCCCACATATGCTGAGCACTTTTCCTTTACTCTGCGGTCCAACTCATCCCAAACCATCTCAATTGGGTTGAGGTCAGGTGATTGTGGAGGCCAGGTCTCCTTCTTGGTCAAATAGCTCTTTCACAGCCTGGAGGTGTTACCAGCAAAGCATCATCACACCATCTCCTCCATGCTTCACGGTGGGAACCACACATGCGGAGACCATCCATTCACCTACTCAGCATCTCACAGACACAGCAGCTGCAACCAAAAATAAAAAAATTGCACTCATCAGACCAAAGGACAGATTTCCACCAGTCTAATGTAAATTTCCTGTGTTTATTGAACCAAGCTAGTCTCTTCTTCTTATTGGTGTCCTTTAGTAGTGGTTTCTTTGCAGTAATTTGTCCATGAAGGCCTGATTAACACAGTCTCCTCTGAACAGTTGATGTTGAGATGTGTCTGTTACTTGAACTCTGTGAAGCATTTATTTGCAATCTGAGGCTGGTAACTCTAATGAACTTATCCTCTGCAGCAGAGGTAACTCTGGGTCTTCCATTCCTGTGGCGGTCCTCATGAGAGCCAGTTTCATCATAGCGCTTGATGGTTTTTGCGACTGCACGGCCAAAGTTCTTGAAATGTTCCGTATTGACTGACCTTCATGTCTTAAAGTAATGATGGACTGTTGTTTCTCTTTGCTTATTTGAGCTGTTCTTGCCATAATATGGACATGGTCTTTTACCAAATAGGGCTATCTTCTGTATACCACTCCTACCTTATCACAACACAACTGATTGGTTCAAACACATTATTGTCACAACACAATTGATTGGTTCAAACGCATTAACAAGGAAAGAAATTCCACAAATGAACTTTTAACAATGCACATCTGTTAATTGAAATGCATTCCAGGTGACTACATCATGAAGCTGGTTGAGAGAATGTCAAGAGTGTGCAAAGCTGTCATCAAGGCAAAGCGTGGCTACTTTTTAAGAATATAAAATATATGTAACAACAAAATGTTTTGGTTACTACATGATTCCATATGTGTTATTTCATAGTTGTGATATCTTCACTATTAATCTACCCTTGAATGAGTAGGTGTGTCCAGGCTTTTGACTGGTACTGTCTGGTACTGGTACTGTCTTTTTTTATGAACCGCTGACTGAAGACAGGACTGCTGGGCATTCGTGTGATTAAGCGTTGTTGCCCTTGCTGAAACAAGCAAGGTGTTGTAGCAAATTATGAATAGAATGGGCTTGGAACATCTAACCCTGGCAATTTGACTAGTAAACTCATGGGTACACTCGCAATGGCTGCCTGATATTGTGATGCAATAAATTCCATGGTAATGTAGAATGTTCATTCCATTCCTTTTATGTTATGTCAGTTGAGTTGAATCAACAAATCAACAAACTTCCTGCTTTACTCCTATGTGTATACTCGCAATGGCCGCCAGTCCACCCATTATGCCATCATTGACTTGAATGGGGACGCCCGTTCTATTCATTCTATTTCTATGGCTGCACATTCAGTCAGGAGCAGAGGAAATTTGAAAATGTGCATCTTTAAATGTAAATATTTTCTATTTGAACGGTTATTACGGAGACAGCAGACATTTGGCTGGCCAATTACAATCATCCAAAATTCCTTGACCGTCACAGCCCTACTTGTGTCATCATACTCCTACAGAGGTAATGTTGACATTACCAACGGCTTTATGGCTTAATGACTTCTCTTCCGTGTACATGACAGAGAACCGGAACCAACGGTTGAGTGGTGTAATGTTGAAATGCGTTGTTGCAACCAATACACTCCTTGCCTCTTGTTTCTCTCTCTTCCCACTTCCTACTCGAGCGGTCTCTTCTAGGCATGCACCCCAGACCTGATCCCTGAACCCAGAACTTCACTGGCTGATAGACAGGAAGTGAAAGTGCCATGGGAATACCAGTCTTTAAGGAGCGCTGAGAAGGAAGTCAGGACTAAGTAATAGCAACAAAACACAACAAAGCCTTTTGTACAACACTAGGGAGGTGACAGGGGAACTAATGCCAAGGTAGTAACATGGTGCTGTTCAACTGAACAAATGTTGTTATGACACCTAGGCACATTGTAGATGTTTGTATCTTCTGCTTGTAGGATGGGTCCTTGCTGTGCTAGATTAAGTGGAGAACTGAAAGATAGTTTGAAAGCATCTTAATGATGCAGGCTTCCTGGCACCACAACTGTCCTGACATCAGGTGTTAGACCGAATTCTAAAGTGTAAGTAAGGACTGTTTTATGTTTGTGTACAAGTGTGTACCCTGGTGAATGTGACTTAACAGATCAGACAGGTCATGATGTGACCCAGGAGACAGGACAAGGGACAGTCAGTTCTATTAATAGGGAAAACCTGATCATACTGACTGGATTAAGTCAGTGTAATGATTCTACCTACACAACTACGGAACTGCTGGAGCAAGGAGGTACAGTTGAAGTCAAAAGTTTACATACACTTAGGTTGGAGTCATTAAAACTTGTTTTTCAACCACTCCACAAATTTCTTGTTAACAAACTATAGTTTTGGCAAGTCGGTTAGGACATCTACTGATGTCATGGCTTTAGAAGCTTCTGATAGGCTAATTGACATCATTTGAGTCAATTGGAGGTGTACCTGTGGATGTATTTCAAGGCCTACCTTCAAACTCAGTGCCTCTTTGCTTGACATCATGGGAAAATCAAAAGAAATCGGCCAAGACCTCAGAGAAAAAATTGTAGAGCTCCACAAGTCTGGTTCATCCTTGGGAGCAATTTCCAAACTCCTGAAGGTACCACATTCATCTGTACAAACAATAGTACGCAAGTATAAACACCATTGGACCACGCAGCCATCATACTGCTGAGGAAGGAGACGCATTCTGTCTCCTAGAGATTAAAGTACTTTGGTGTGAAAAGTACAAATCAATCACAGAGCAACAGCAAAGGACCTTGTGAAGATGCTGTAGGAAACAGGTACAAAAGTATCTATATCCACAGTAAAACGAGTCATATATCGACATAACCTTAAAGGCCGCTCAGCAAGGAAGAAGCCACTGCTCCAAAATTGCCATAAAAAAGTCAGACTACGGTTTGCAACTGCACATGGGGACAAAGATCGTACTTTTTGGAGATATGTCCTCTGGTCCGCTGAAACAAAAATAGAACTGTTTGGCCATAATGACCATCGTTATGTTTGGAGGACAAAGGGGGAGGCACCATCCCAACCGTGAAGCATGGGGGTGGCAGCATAATGTTGTGGGAGTGCTTTGCTGCAGGAGCGACTGGTGCACTTCACAAAATAGATGGCATCATGAGGAGGAAAAGTATGTAGATATATCGAAGCAACCTCTTAAGACATCAGTCAGGAAGTTAAAGCTTGGTCGGAAATGGGTCTTACAAATGGACAATGCCCCCCAGCATACTTCCAAAGTTGTGGCAAAATGGCTTAAGGACAACAAAGTCAAGGCATTGGAGTGGCCATCACAAAGCCCTGACCTCAATCCCATAGAAAATTTGTGGGCAGAACTGAAAAAGCGTGTGCGAGCAAGGAGGCCTACAAACCTGACTCAGTTCCACCAGCTCTGTCAAGAGGAATGGGCCAAAATTCACCCAACTTATTGTGGGAAGCTTGTGGAAGGCTACCCGAAACGTTTGACCCAAGTTTAAACAATTTAAAGGCAATGCTACCAAATACACTCAATTAGTATGTAAACTTCTGACCCACTGGGAATGTGATGAAAGAAATAAAAGCTTAAATAAATAATTCGCTCTACTATTATTCTGACATTTCACATTCTTAAAATAAAGTGGTGATCCTAAAAAGAAAACTAGATGGCGTGTCAAATAAAATGTATTCATAAAGCCCTTCTTACATCAGCTGATGTCACAGAGTGCTGTACAGAAACCCAGCCTAAAACCCCAAACAGCAAGCAATGCAGGTGTAAAAGCACGGTGGCTAGGAAAAACTCCCTAGAAAGGCCAAAACCTAGGAAGAAACCTAGAGAGGAACCAGGCTGTGAGGGGTGGTCAGTCCTCTTCTGGCTGTGCCGGGTGCAGATTATAACAGAACATGGACAAGATTTAAAAATACATAAAACAGGCAGAACAGTTGAAACTGGAGAAGCAGCACGGCCAGTTGGACTGGGGACATCAAGGAGTCATCAGGCCAGGTAGGCCTTGAAGAATGGTCCTAATGCTCAGGTCCTCCTCCGAGAGAGAGAGAAAGAGAGAAAGAGAGAGAGAGAGAGAGAGAGACAGAGAGCGAAAGAGAGAAAAAAGAAAGAGAGAGATAATTAGAGAGAGCATACTTAAATGCACACAGGACACCGGATAAGAGAGGAGAAATACTCCAGATATAACAGACGGACCCTAGCCCCCCGACACATAAACTACTGCAGCGTAAATACTGGGGGCTGAGACAGGAGGGGTCGGGAGACAATGAGGAGGAACGTCTTTGTTTTTGTCCTATCGTGTCCCTATATATATTTTTCTTTGCATATCTTTTTAATATTTTCCTAAACCTCAACTTCTAAATACTCTCCTGCAATCCACCTCACCCAATGTGGCGTGGATCTGTTTTTCTTTTCTAAAGTATTTCTATTTACTTCGGTTCAGGGATACCTCAACTGAAGCTAGCCAGCTAACTAGCTACCAGCTATCAGTCAGCAAACCACTGCTAGTGGTTATGAGCTAACCTTTAGCTCGGAAAGCTCTCGCCAGTTCGTACAACGTGACTCAAACCAGAGCATAACGGACCTATTTTTCTCCCCATATCCCCGGATTCCTACCACAAACTCTGAACCTACCGCAAACTCTGAACCTTTTCATCTGGATCTTCGCAACTAGCTAACCGCAATCCCAGGTGGCTACTCCTGGCTATCGTTTCCATCCCGGAGCAAGCACCAATTAGCCTGAAGCTAGCTCGGCTAGGTCTCCACCGAAGCCCACTCCTGGGCTACAATATCCGGACCCCTTCTACTGCCGGTACGGGGCACGGAACCCAGCCGATCCTCTACGACTGGAATACCAACATAACCTGCCCGAGGATTCCAACAGGCCCCTCAGGCGCGACGTCTGCTGAAGGCCCATTCTGCCAACCGCGGCCTGCTAGCTATCTAGAGCTACTTGGAACCCTACTAATCCACGACTGGTCTATCGACGTCACCACACGAGGAGGCAAACAGACTTTCCTCTATCGCGACATCCCCCAAAGGCCCTTCTGCTAACTTGCTAACCCTGGTCTGCTAACTGCTAGCTTGCTAGCCCCGGTCTGCTGACTGCTAGCTTGTTAGCCCCGGCCTGCTAACTGTCTGAATCGCCATGTCCCCAGCCAGCCCAACCACTCACTGGACCCATGTGATCACTTGGCTACGCATGCCTCTCTCTAATACCAATATGCCTCGTCCATTATTGTCCTGGTTAGTGATTACTTTCTTATTTCGTTGTAGACCCTCTAGCCCTGCTCTATATGCCTTAACCAACCATGTTGTTCCACCTCCTACCTATGCGATGACATCACCTGGTTTAAATGTCTCTAGAGACTATATCTCTCTCATCATTACTCAATGTCTAGGTTTACCTCCAATGTACTCACATCCTACCTTACCTTTGTCTATACATTATGCCTTGAATCTATGCAATCGTGCCCAGAAACCTGCTCCTTTTACTCTCTGTTTTGAACGTGCTAGACAGCCAGTTCGTATAGCCTTTAGCCGTACCCTTATCCTACTTCTCCTCTATTCCTCTGGTGATGTAGAGGTTAATCCAGGTCCTGCAGTGCCTAGCTCCACTCCCACTCCCCAGGTGCTCTCATTTGTTGACTTCTGTAACCGGAAAAGCCTTGGTTTCATGCTTGTTAACATTAGAAGCCTACTCCCTAAATTTGTTTTACTCACTGCTTTAGCACACTCTGCCAACCCGGATGTCTTAGCCGTGTCTGAATCCTGGCTTAGGAAAACCACCAAAAACCCTGAAATCTATAAAATTTTCCGCCAAGATAGAACTACCAAAGGGGGCGGTGTTGCAATCTACTGCAAAGATAGCCTGCAGAGTTCTGTCTTACTATCCAGGTCTGTACCCAAACAATTGAGCTTCTACTTCTAAAAATTCACCTTTCCAGAAACAAGTCTCTCACTGTTGCCGCTTGCTATAGACCACCCTCTGCCCCCAGCTGTGCCCTCGACACCATATGTGAACTGATTGCCCCCCATCTATCTTCTGAGCTCGTGCTACTAGATGACCTAAACTGGGACATGCTTAACACCCCGGCCATCCTACAATCTAAGCTTGATGCCCTCAATCTCACACAAATTATCAATGGACCTACCAGGTACAACCCCAAATCCATAAACAAGGGCACCCTCATAGATATCATCCTAACTAACTTGCCCTCCAAATACACCTCTGCTGTTTTCAACCAAGATCTCAGCGATCACTGCCTCATTGCCTGCATCCGTAATGGGTCTGCGATCAAACGACCACCCCTCATCACTGTCAAACGCTCCCTAAAACACTTCTGCGAGCAGGCCTTTCTAATCGACCTGGCTGGGGTATCATGGAATGACATTGACCTCATCCCGTCAGTAGAGGATGCCTGGTTATTCTTTTAAAAGTGCCTTCCTCACCATCTTAAATAAGCATGCTCCGTTCAAAAAATGTAGAACCAGGAATAGATATAGCCCTTGGTTCACTCCAGACCTGTCTGCCCTTGACCAGCACAAAAACATCCTGTGTCGTTCTGCATTAGCATCGAATAGCCCCCGTGATATGCAACTCTTCAGGGAAGTCAGGAACAAATATACACAGGCAGTTAGGAAAGCTAAGGCTAGCTTTTTCAAACAGAAATTTTCATCCTGCAGTACAAACTCAAAGTTCTGGGACACTGTAAAGTCCATGGAGAATAAGAGCCCCTTTTCCCAGCTGCCCATTGCTCTGAGGCTAGGAAACACTGTTACCACTGATAAATCCACTATAATCGAGAATTTCAATAAGCATTTCTCTACGGCTGGCCATGCTTTCCACCTGGCTACCCCTACCCCGGTCAACTGTCCGGCACCCTCCACAGCAACCCGCCCTAGCCCCCACTATTTATCCTTCACCCAAATCCAGATAGCGGATGTTCTGAAAGAGCTGCACAATCTGGACCCCTACAAATCAGCCGGGCTAGACTATCTGGACCCTCTCTTTCAAAAATGATCTGCCGAAATTGTTGCAAACCCTATTACTAGCCTGTTCAACCTCTCTTTCGTATCGTCTAAGATTCCCAAAGATTGGAAAGCTGCCGCAGTCATCCCCCTCTTCAAAGGGGGTGACACTCTAGACCCAAACTGCTACATACCTATATCTATCCTACCCTGTCTTTCTAAGGTCTTCGAAAGCCAAGTTAACAAACAGATTACCGACCATTTCGAATCCCACCGTACCTTCTCCGCTATGCAATCTGGTTTCAGAGCTGGTCATGGGTGCACCTCAACCACACTCAAGGTCCTAAACGATATCATATCCGCCATCGATAAGAGACATTACTGTGCAGCCGTATTCATCGACCTGGCCAAGGCTTTCGTCAATCACCACATTCTTATTTGCTGACTCGACAGCCTTGGTTTCTCAAATGATTGCCTCGCCTGGTTTACCAACTACTTCTCTGATAGAGTTCAGTGTGTCAAATCGGAGGGCCTGTTGTCCGGACCTTTGGCAGTCTCAATGGGGGTGCCACAGGATTCAATTCTCGGGCCGACTCTCTTCTCTGTATACATCAATGATGTTGCTCTTGCTGCAGGTGATTCTCTGATCCACCTCTACGCAGACGACACCATTCTGTATACTTCTGGCCCCTCTTTGGACACTGTGTTAATTAACCTCCAGACGAGCTTAAATGCAAGTAAAACTAAATGCATGCTATTCAATCGATCACTGCCCTCACCAGCATCACTACTCTGGACGGCTCTGACTTAGAATACGTGGAAAACTACAAATACCTAGGTGTCTGGTTAGACTGTAAACTCTCGTTCCAGACTCACATTAAGCATCTCCAATCCAAAATTAAATCTAGAATCGGCTTCCTAGATCGCAACAAAGCATCCTTCACTCATGCTACCAAACATATCCTCGACTTCGGCGATGTCGTCTATAAAATAGCCTCCAACACTCTACTCAACTGGATGCAGTCTATCACAGTGCCATCCGTTTTGTCACCAAAGCCCCATACACTACCCACCACTGCGACCTGTACGCTCTCGTTGGTTGACCCTCGCTTCATACTTGTCGCCAAACCCACTAGCTACAGGTAATCTACAAGTCTATGCTAGGTAAAGCCCCGCCTTATCTCAGCTCACTGGTCACCATAGCAGCACCCACTCGTAGCACGTGCTCCAGCAGGTACATCTCACTGGTCACCCCCAAAGCCAATTCCTTTGGTCACCTTTCCTTCCAGTTCTCTGCTGCCAATGACTGGAATGTACTGCAAAAATCACTGAAGCTGGAGACTCATATCTCTCTCACTAGCTTTAAGCACCAGCTTTCAGAGCAGCTCACAGATCACTGCACCTGTACATAGCCCATCTGTAAACAGCCCATCTATCTACCTCATCCCCATACTGTATTTTATTTATTTATTTATCTTGCTCCTTTGCACCCCAGTATCTCTACTTGCACATTAGTCTTCTGCACATCTACCATTCCAGTGTCTAATTGCTATATTGTAATTACTTCGCCACCATGGCCTGACTCCCTTATCTTACCTCATTTGCACTCACTGTATATAGACTTAGTTAAAAAAATGTCTCTACTGTATTATTGACTGTGTGTTTTGTTTATTCCATGTGTAACTCTGTGTTGTTGTATGTGTCTAATTGCTATGCTTTATCTTGGCCAGGTCGCAGTTGCAAATGAGAACTTGTTCTCAACTAGCCTACTTGGTTAAATAAAGGTGAAATAAAAAATAAATAAAAAATCCTAACTGACCTAAAACAGGGAATTTTTACTAGGATTAAATGTCAGGAATTGTAAAAAACTGAGTTTATATGTATTTGGCTAAACTTCCGACTTCAACTGTACATGTTAGCTCATAGATATAGCCTACTGTTGGTTATTTTGTTTTTTATACCCTGCTGAACAACAGTAAGTTACATGGTGCCAGGACAACAACCTCTCCCTCAACGTCAGCAAGACATAGACCACAGGAAAGGGAGGGCCGTGCATGCCACCATTCACATCGACGGGTTATAGTGGATTGGATTGAGAGCTTCAAGTCCTCGTGTCCACATCACTAAGGATCTATCATGGTCCACACACACCAACACTGTCATGAAGAGGGCACGATAATGCCTCTTCCCCCTCAGGACGCAGAAAAGATTTGGCATGGCCTGCTTGGCATCCGACCTCAGGCACTACATAGGGTAATGCGTTCGGCCCAGTACATCACTGGGGCCGAGCTCCCTGCCATCCAGGACCTCTATACCAGGTGGTGTCAGAGGAAGGCCCTAAAAATGGTCAAAGACTCCAGCCACCCAAGTCATAGACTTGAAAGATAGTTGATTTGATTTTTCAAATGAGGACAATCAATAGTTTGTAGTAATGAGTCTTCTTGAATAAGACGGGATGAATTGAATACACTCTTAGGTTCTAGATAGTACCTTTCTTTTTTTAACAGGGTTCTTTGGCTCTCCCCATAGGAGAACCTATTCCTTTTTGGTAAACTTTTTCAAACCCTGGGTTCTACCTGGAACCAAAAAGGGTTATCTTGTGGGGACAGCCAAAGAACCCTTTTGGAACCCTTTTTTTCTAAGAGTGTAGATTCAGTATGAGCTAAGTTAAACAGTCATGCTGAGGACAGGACACCACAATGTATCCTGATGCTCTCCTCTCACTCCCTTTGCTCTTCATGAGTGATGTATAGTCGTGGCCAAACGTTTTGAGAATGACACAAATATTAGTTTTCACAAAGTCTGCTGCCTCAGTTTGTATGATGGCAATTTGCATATACTCCAGAATGTCATGAAGAGTGATCAGATAAATTGCAATTAATTGCAAAGTCCCTCTTTGCCATGCAAATGAACTGAATACCCAAAAAACATTTCCACTGCATTTCAGCCCTGCCACAAAAAGACCAGCTGACATCATGTCAGTGATTCTCTCGTTAACAAAGGTGTGAGTGTTGATGAGGACAAGGCTGGAGATCACTCTGTCATGCTGATTGAGTTCGAATAACAGACTGGAAGCTTCAAAAGGAGGGTGGTGCTTGGAATCATCTGTCAAACATGGTTACCTGCAAGGAAACATGTGCCATCATCATTGCTTTGCACAAAAAGGGCTTCACAGGCAAGGATATTGCTGCCAGTAAGATTGCACCTAAATCAACCATTTTTCAGATCATCAAGATCTTCAAGGAGAGCGGTTCAATTGTTGTGAAGAAGGATTCAGGGCGCCCAAGAAAGTCCAGCAAGCGCCAGGACCGTCTCCTAAAGTTGATTCAGCTGCGGGATCGGGGCACCACCAGTACAGAGCTTGCTCAGGAATGGCAGCAGGCGAAGACTTTTGGAGGATGGCCTGGTGTCAAGAAGGGCAGTAGAAGCCACTTCTCTCCAGGAAAAACATCAGGGACAGACTGATATTCTGCAAAAGGTACAGGGATTGGACTGCTGAGGACTGGGGTAAAGTCATTTTCTCTGATGAATCCCCTTTCCGATTGTTTGGGGCATCTGGAAAAAAGCTTGCCCGGAGAAGACAAGGTGAGCGCTACCATCTGTCCTGTGTCATGCCAACAGTAAAGCATCCTGAGACCATTCATGTGTGGGGTTGCTTCTCAGCCAATGGAGTGGGCTCACTCACAATTTTGCCTAAGAATACAGCCGTGAATAAAGAATGGTACCAACACATCCTCTGAGAACTTCTCCCAACCATCCAGGAACAGTTTGGTGATGAACAATGCCTTTTCCAGCATGATGGAGCACCTTGCCATAAGGCAAAAGTGATGACTAAGTGGCTCAGGGAACAAAACATTGATATTTTGGGTCCATGGCCAGGAAACTCCCCAGACCTTAATCACATTGAGAACTTGTGGTCAATCCTCAAGAGGCGGGTGGACAAACAAAAACCCACAAATTCTGACAAACTCCAAGCATTGATTATGCAAGAATGGGCTGCCATCAGTCAGGATGTGGCACAGAAGTTAATTGACAGCATGCCAGGGCGGATTGCAGAGGTCTTGAAAAAGAAGGGTCAACACTGCAAATATTGCATCAACTTCATGTAATTGTCAATAAAAGCCTTTGACACTTATGAAATGCTTGTAATTATACTTCAGTATTCCATAGTAACATCTGACATAAATATCTAGACACTGAAGCAGCAAACTTTGTGGAAATTAATATTTGTGTCATTCTCAACTTTTGGCCATGACTGTACAGTAGGCTGTCAAAAAACGACACTGTACAAGACTATCCAGCTCAATTAAAAAATAGTGCCTTAAAGGAAAGAGGAAGTCTCTTCAGAGCAGTATGTTGTAGGTTGAAAGAGGGGGTGTGTTTATTTAATGTGTCTCAATGTGAGAGTTTGTGGCTGGGGACTGGGAAAGGAAGGATGTGTGTCTGGCAGGCTCTAGCTTGTGTTCCAAATGGTACCTTATTCCCTATATAGTAAACTACGTTTGACCACAGCCATAAGGCTCTGGTCAAAAGTAATGCACAATGTAGGGAATAGGGTGCAATTTGGGATGTAGCCCTAGACTCGGGCCTCCGATGTGTCTGTAAACGGCCCAGACAGTGACCTTTTGAGTCTCGGGTTTGTCTGATAGTGAGTCAAGGCTTCACTAATTGGTATGCTGGGTGCTGGGCCGGAGCACAGTTAAGCATTTTCTAGCAGGACAAAGGCAAGGATTGTTTGGGTCCGAAGCAAGTCTTCATTGTGCCCCCTTCTCTCATCCAATCCCCTTTTAAAAAAAGACAACTGTCTTAGTGTTCGGAGAGTTTCACCATTGGGATGCAAATTTGGAAGTCTATGGTGCCACTAACCCGATAAAACAAACATTTCTTTATAGGCTTCCGTCATCGCTTCCTGTTTTCACCCCGGCTGCTTCAGTACTAGGCAATGACTGCCTACTGTAACAACCAACAACAACAGCAACAACAAACCCGTGACTTTCTATTTTTCTTTATGGTTTGAAGTGTCTGTCCAACTGTATTCCGCTCAAGCATGTGTCACATTCGCTGCTTCAGCCAAGACGATGCACTCTCTTGTTGTGTCATTGCTCTTGCTATTACTTTGAATAAGTGTGAAGTCCTGTGATATATCGGCCCAAAGTCTAAAGGGCTTGTCTAAGATTCACCTCTCAGCGTCAGGCCATTGAGGGCAGGTTGGTTAGTTGGCACTTGCCTACTGCCTACCACCAATGTCAGAATTGGATGGACACAGTATTTATCCATCCCATTCACAGACAAGGGATCAGCTTTAGAGGGGGATCAGATATGGACATGTGTTGCAGGAACCACAAAGTGCACAGCTGTTTGAGTCTCACAAACAGGACAGCACCATCTGAAGCAAAGGCAGTAGAAGACTGCCTTTGCAGTCTAGGAACTACAGTCTCCATATCCAACTGAGACTGTAGTTCCTAGGAGGTAGATGTCCAGAATGACTTGGAACATTTAGTCTGGGTTTATTTTAGGGCTGTGGCAGTCATGACATTCTTTTCGATCTCACAGTAATTGACTGATAATTAACATAAACACGTTTAGCATCTCCGTGCCTCCACTCATGCAATCCGCCCTGCAAAATCAATTAACCAACCGCATCGCCTAGGCCTATATGTTCTCTCCTTGCCAGAAGATACCGACCCTACCGCTACGCTTGTGTAAACTGAGCTGTACTGGGGTTGGAAAGCTATCATGGTTACATTAAGTTAATGTACAGAACGGAGGCGTTTATGCCGCTTATACCACAGTTCCAAAGAAAACAATACTAAAGCACACATTTACTGGTATAATTATTATAATTTTTTATATTTTTATAAGCAAATTCATACTTCATCTCATCTTCTCATCTTTGGTTGCTAGAGACGCGACCCAGTCGTTTGTTCGATTAGTTATATATTTAAGGACGCGACCCAGTTGCTCATTCTATATGTTCCGTTGCCATGCTCACTGGCAACTTTCTTATCCCTTGCTTGCTTGCTAGGTAGCCAACTAGCTACGGCTAACACAGTCACGGCCTCTGCAGACAGAGTAACAGCAAAGTAGCTGCATTTGCATTTGTTTAAACTGTTTTCTATTGACATTCATTTGGACACATCCATGACAATGAGCTAATAATGCCCAATTTTGCCTGGCATAGTGCCTTCTCGTCACTGTTCATTATGAGATCACATTGCATATCAAACACTAGGCTAGAAGCTAGCTAAATAGTTTTTTGCCAAATGACAACAAAATTCAAAATATCAGTTGCTGGAAATAGCTGGTCAGTCTAGAAATGTGGGAGGATTTGACATCATAGCGCCACTTGCGTCACGACTACAGTAGGGACCAGAGAAATTCATGTTCATCACTCACTACATTAGGTCATCAGATGTTCCAAAAATATGTCTCTAAAATATCTAATCAGTTGCTAGCTAGCTACGTTTTATTTGTTGGACCTGCGCTTATCCAATTTTGGTTTGTGGGATTGTTGGTTTAGCTTTCTGTAACTTTGTAGCAAGTACGGTCTGCATGTGCACGTGCATATTGCGTCATGATTGCAAGGTGTCCCGGTATCTTTTCCAATTGTCCCGGTATCTTTTCCAACTGTCCCATTATCTGGTTTTAATGTCCATTTAATGTCCATTCTAGAGGTCCCCTTCTAGCCAATCAGTGGTATAATTGTTGTATAATGGAACAATCATTATTTTAAATCAGGCTTTTTTTCGGGCTTGGGCTCATGTAAAGGCCTATGCGTATGCATAAGCTCTAATATGCATATGGGTGTTCTACATGCAACCTCTTAAATGCTTTGAATGAATCATCACCTTAGAAAGCGCTGTCCATTTCGTTGTGTTTGGCTCTGAAACAATATCCACTACGTCTATGCTTTCCACTCAGTTTCAACCTGTTGTCTCCCTAGGCCTAGGCCACCAAGCATTAGCAGGAGAGGGATGCTCAAATTGTAGCTCCTTGGCAAATTACAATTATGTCTACAGTACACCACAAAAAGTCCAAACATGGTTCTCTTTTATATAGGCCTATATGCATAGGCTATATGATTTCTCGTTGCATTACTGGACTATTTACATCAACCACAATGTCTGTTTGTGACAGTTGTTATCAGAAAGCTCTTTTCCATCCGACACTTGTAGTTATGCCTCCAGGAAATACCAATGTTCAGTTATTTTAGAAATGGGAAAGACCCAAGACCTAAATCAATCAATCAATCAATCAATCAGTAAATTTATCATGTAGAAATCCCCTTCCATGCACTTATTTTATAAGCCATGACTGGACTAACTTGTGTAGGCTGTCAGAATCTTTTAATATGGTGGATTCATTATTTAATGGCTTTGAGTTTTGTGCAAGAGGGCAGTGGCCGCAAGAGAGACACTGAAGGGCTCGGCAAACACTTGCGCACGCACTGAGTGTGTGGCCATTGAGGCAGCACGCCAAGCGCACGTACGTCAGGACACAGGGTCAATGTGCTTTTAATGGCTCTTAAGTGTAAGGAGACAAGCAGGCTTTTGTGGGGAGAGGGCCTGAACAACACACCTCCCTCTTTTCTTCAGGAGCTTTGTCTGTCATGGTCGGGTGGATGTGGAGAGAAGTGTGTGTGCATGAGTGAGAGATGAGTGTGACTGTAGAGAATGGGCACTGGGCAGTTTGCTCACCTACCTACGTAAACACAAACACACACTGATTTGTTCTCCCATGTATGTACTGTATATACTTTTCAGTTTGTTCTATGATGATTCTTTATATTTCTCTAAGCATCTCTCTCTTTCTCTTCTTTCTCCGGCGCTGCCTCTTCACCCTCACCAACTCTGGACCTGTTCATAAAGGTAAGTGATATGAACATATATATTTCTGGATGAAGGTGATTTCCCCTGGTGCACCTAAAACCACTTTATAGCCTAGCAACCCGTCACAGAGTTGTATCCATTCACATCCAGTCCACAGCTCCTCTGTTGCAGTCCACAGCTCCTCAGCTCCTCTGTTGCAGTCCACAGCTCCTCTGTTGCAGTATCAACCAGTCCACAGCTCCTCTGTTGCAGTCCACAGCTCCTCAGCTCCTCTGTTGCAGTCCACAGCTCCTCTGTTGCAGTATCATCCAGTCCACAGCTCCTCTGTTGCAGTATCATCCAGTCCACAGCTCCTCTGTTGCAGTATCATCCAGTCCACAGCTCCTCTGTTGCAGTCCACAGCTCCTCTGTTGCAGTCCACAGCTCCTCTGTTGCAGTATCATCCAGTCCACAGCTTCTCTGTTGCAGTCCACAGCTCCTCTGTTGCAGTATCATCCAGTCCACAGCTACTCTGTTCATTCAAATGTACTGAGGGAGTTTTTTAAAATAGTTTCCTTCGTGTTATTGCCTAATTCTTACTGCTTTGTCTCATCTTGAGTAGGGCTCAGTTCAGTAATAGCTGTGGAATGGGGACAAGCTGAGGTGTAGTGTGGAGAGAACAGGCTGTTCTGTGCTACAGAGGTGATGGCTGCGCTCTGTGAATAGGATAGGAAGACTATGTTCCTGCTCAGACACTGCATGGTGGTGTTGAGGTGCCATGCCCTGGGAATATAGCGGCACGACAAAATGCCTCACTTCTCCACCACTAAATCTTGTCCCAACTCATGTCAGTAAGAACTATAGGCAGAGAGGAAAGAGGTATTATGTTTCACGCTATGGGTACTCTTACTTCAGCCCACTATTGATTCCTCTGTCATACAATTCTCTACTGATTCACATATATACACACATTCACTACATAGTCACAAATGGCTTTCCGTTCTCAGCCAGGGAGAGATGACTGTGTTGTAGACTGACCCCTATTGGTTGCCAATCAAATGAGGGAACCCCTAGGTAGACAAGTCAATTTGACACATATTTCATTACAGGGCTCTTTGACACATAGATGCAGGGGTAGTCAGCAATCCAAACAGTTCATCACTACACATTTTAACTGTGGAGGGACAGAATGTAAGGAAATAGGAATTATGGTCTGCCATAATTATTTCTCCACAATCACCTCGTATCTGGTTTAATGTAAACCATGCTAAATATTATGGGTACAGTACAGTTGATACAACATAACTGAATACAGGCTCACTGGACAGGTTCCCTGAGGTTGTCCCCCTTTCCTCCTCCACTCTCCCGTTAGTATCACCATCAGCACATAGACAGAAGCAGGCTTTCCTCTGAGCACGGATCCCCCATCCATAATTCATACATCCCCCCCTGACTGCACTGCACGTCTCAACTCCTAACACAACTTTATACAATGGCAACAGGAGCGCTCTCCTCTCTGCAGCAGCAGCCGCCGCCGCCGTGGCCCACTGGCTAATTATAGCCACCGCAGCTGCTTTCAGAGCAGAAAGGCCTCCCTAACAGTTTGCACTAGGGTGGGGGAGGGAGGGAGGGGAGGTGGAGGGAGAGGGTGGGAGGAGGTTGTGAAACGGAACACCTGTTTGTTATGGGGAGAGAGGGCCTCCAGATGACTGCTGTCAAAGCCTCTCTCTCTCTCTCCATTTCTCTTGCACTCACATCCCCTGATAGTATAGGCCAAAACACATGAGTGTGTGTAGTACCAGTCAGTGGCTGTACTTGGGTGGGGTGGGTTTTAGGCTTGGGAGAGGTGTGTCAGTCTTATCCCTCCCTCTGTGGTTCACACTGCCCTCTTGCTGTGGCTGGGGGTGGTGGTGGGATTGTCCCTACCCCCTCTGATGGCAGGCTGGCTGTATGAGGAGGGGCGGGCCAGGGGAGTGGACAGGTTGATTAGCACAGGCGCCCCTTGGGGGCCAGGCCTCCTCAGCAGTGGAGCATCTCTCCCGGCCTGTCTGCCCCCACCAGCCCCCCACCCCCACACCCCAACTGGCAGCAGCACAAGGCAGTGCAGCTGTGGAGGTATGCACAGTTAGAGAGCCTCCCCCTGAATGAGCCAGGTGATAGATTATAACAGGCACTCGGTGAGGTCTCTGAGAACTAGCCTAGTCTAGGCTATGTTGTGTTCTGGCCATATAAACCGCCAGCACTGGTGAACCGCATACATACTATAGAGATTTAGTTGTTTAGCTGTCTAGTTGTAGAGTGCTGTCACATCTGTTTTTATGGGTGATATCCAGTCAGAGAGGAAAGGTTGAACAGAGTGTCACCAATGATCAGAGGAAGTAGAATCCTGAAATAGCCAGTGAAAAACAAGCAACTAGCCTACCTCAGGGCTTACAGTAACATCCGGACAGACGTCTGACATTCATAGTTCTGTCACTTTTCAGGAAACATGCTGTACAGCTGAGCATATATACTGTCTCAATATTGGATATATAGTACTGTAAAGTACACCAACCACTCCACTCCAGGATGGACAGTACACTAACCACTCCAGGAAGTACAGTACACTAACCACTCCAGAAAGGACAGTACACTAACCACTCCAGAAAGGACAGTACACTAACCACTCCAGGATGGACAGTACACTAACCACTCCAGGAAGTACAGTACACTAACCACTCCAGGAAGTACAGTACACTAACCACAACAGGATGGACAGTACACTAACCACTCCAGGAAGTACAGTACACTAACCACTCCAGGAAGTAGAGTACACTAACCACTCCAGGAAGTACAGTACACTAACCACTCCAGGAAGTACAGTACACGAACCACTCCAGGACGTACAGTACACGAACCACTCCAGGATGGACAGTACACCAACCACTCCAGGAAGTACAGTACACTAACCACTCCAGGATGTACAGTACACTAACCACAACAGGATGGACAGTACACTAACCACTCCAGGAAGTACAGTACACTAACCACTCCAGGAAGTACAGTACACTAACCACTCCAGGAAGTACAGTACACTAACCACTCCAGGAAGTACAGTACACTAACCACTCCAGGAAGTACAGTACACTAACCACTCCAGGAAGTACAGTACACTAACCACTCCAGGAATGGCCAGTCAGAGTATCGTACTAGTGTCTGTAGAAAGCTCTCCCCTACCGTCTCCACAGCAGTGGAACATGTCTGGAGAGGAGCTGCTAGACTAATGTTGGGATTAAAGGGTACGATTTGTGTGGGCTAGATTAGGAGAGTAGAATTTGTTTTTAACCTGCTATGAAGTGGCCCACCACATCGAGCAGCACGAGCCTTGGCTTGTGCGAACTGGAACGGCTCATTGGAACGGGTCATTGGCTTGTGCGAGCCAGAACGGGTCATAGTGCGAGCCGGACCGGCTGGAGCAGCAGAGCCACACTGGTAATCCTCCATGAATTTCAGCATGCTAATCACAGGCCGGCCTGGCGGAGACTAAATGCCAGAGGCCAATCAGTGAGACCGCTGGGGCGAGGGGGCGGGGCCGCGGAGTCTGGGGCCGGAGGACTACTAAGCCTTAGCTAGGGGTAAGGGGTTTGAAGGGTTCTGGGGATTTCAGGGGTCTTAAGAGTATTGCTGGGGAGCATGTGGCTGGGGTTTTCAGACAAGGGGAAAGCTAGGAGAGAGAGAGATGGAGAGAGAGAGATACTCTGCACTTTGAGCCCCGGGGTGGGCAGGTGGATAATGGAAAAGTGTCATGGGCGGATGAAGCCACGGCTTTCCAATTACCATGCTATTGTGGGCACAAATACAATTACATTTACCATATGCCTGTGCAGCAGCGGATTAGGACCTGTTCCTTACCACGGTGGTGTGCTGTTGTGGCCCTTATTCCACCACCAGCAAAATATTGACTTTGACCCCCCTCCGTACCCTCAGTCCCAGCTTTAATTTGGATTTGATTCAGTTGGAAGGTAGATGGGGTGTTTTATGATGACATAGTACCCTAAAGGGGCAATCTGGGATTCAAACAACAACAAAGAGGCCACCAACCACATTTTTGGTAAACAGAGATGGGGCTAGAGAAATGTAACCAATGTCAAATTCATAGACGGAGCAATGATTGAAAGGACTAATCATCCATGAGATCAGAATGATAGTTTAACCATGTTTTCAAGATTTAGAGAGTTTGTCTACAATCACATTGTTTAGAGACAATGGAGTAAAAAAAGGCAATTTCTGATTCTGATGGAGTAAGACAGTTGAACTAAGCTCATGAGGCATTTCTAAGATCCAGTGCCCTCTGTAATTATTGCTTGGATTTGAAATCAAACAATGACTAATAGGTTAAAGTGTAGACGGACAGGTTTAATTTGAGGGTATTTTCATCCATTGTTTAGAATTTTATGGGAGAAAAGGTATTGGAACAAATTCACTTATGTGTATAAAAGTAGTAAAACATTGAGTATTTGGTCCCATATTTATACCACGCAATGACTACATCAAGCTTGTGATTAAAAAAATGTGTCACTTTTATTGTAACTAACAATTGAATATGTTTCTAAACACTTCTACATGAATGTGGATGCTGTCATGATTACGGATAATCTGGAAAGAATCATAAATAATGATGAGTGAGAAAGTTACAGACGCACAAATATCATACCCCCAATACATGTTAACCTCTCACCACTACAAAAACAGGGGAGGTTAGCATTTTTTGGAGAGTATGATATTTGTGCGTCTGTAACTTTCTCACTGATCATTATTCACGATTCATTCAGGATTATATGTAATCATGGTAGTAGCATCCACATTCATGTAGAAGTGTTTTGAAACATATTCTGTTTTTATTTACAATAAAAGTGACTCCAAAATGACACCAGTATTTACCATTAATTTCTATTGGGCACAAAATCATCTGAAACAACCAAAACAAAAAAAAATGCATCCAATGTGTAGTCTCAAGCTTGATGTAGTCATTGCGTGTTAGGAATATGGGACCAAATACTTCATTTTTTACTACTTTAATACAGATATATAAGTGAATTTGTCCCAATACTTTTTCTCCCCTAAAATGGGGGGACTCTGCACAAAAAGTGATGTCATTTCTAAACGATACACCCGATATGTATGAAAATATCCTCAAATTTAAGCTGACAGTCTGAACTTTAACCAAACTTTTGGAGTATACAGCCAAAATAAAAAAAATGCTTCACTGTCCAAATAATTACGGAGGGCAATAATCAATTGCTATATATCATTCATTTAAAAGTTTAAAAGAAATGTATGTACCAATTTCAGATTGCCCCTTTTAAAAGGATAAGCTGAAAACATCTAACAAACTTACATTTTGGAGCGTACCAAACCATTGGTAGGTAGAGCAAACAGGCTACTGAGATCTAGAATAGGGTGCTATGATTGTCTTTGAGACGAGATTGTACTGTATGAGTGTATTAGGGGATAGAGAATTATGGGACCCAATTCTCTATCTGCTACGGTTTTGTTCCTGCCTGCCTCTGCTCTCCTGCCATTACAGCCCTTTCAGACCAGACAGCCGCAGCGGCAGTCACCGGTCACCCTGACATACAGTATCTCTCTGACCGCTCAGCCTGCCGCTGTAGGTAGCCAGCACTGAAAGGGTGCTCTCACTCTCCCCATAATGGCCTTATTGGTTCCTGTGAAGAGGAGGAAGTTATTAATAATGTGCTCCTGCCTACTAGAGAAATGGTTTTCACAGGGGTTCTGGTAACCGAGCTCCCTGACAATTCGCACTCAGAGCCCTAATAGTTCGTAGTATGAGCTGTTCTGAAGACATGGATGGACCGAGTCTAATCCGGGTTCTGATTTAGCTGTCTGCACAAGATGACATTGTAGTTGGAAATGTGTTCTATGCTCTGACATTTCACACAAAGGCAAATGGAGTCTAAGTGTAGTCTCATACAGAAACAGGTGTTAGTAGTACCTCTCCTGTCTATACAAGGGCAGAGATTGCTCATGCACCTATAGAATGATAGCATCTGGCAAACAATGGACTTCTTGTCTACTGTGCCAGTGCTTCTGGCTCATATGCAGAGGGTGTATTTGATTACAGCCAAATGAGTGCCATATTATCTTATCCTTGGTTGAAGCATTTGTCCGATGCTAACCTTACGTTACTCTTTAACAATGATACATTCTTCACAGGGGACTAAAATATGCCGTCAGCTGTGCCAGCCAGGCTGCTGCACGCTGTCGTGGGCAGAGTTGGACTCTACATCCACAGCTTGTGCTCATAATGTCACTTTGACCAATGTACAGTAAAGTGACCTGAGATTCAGAAAGCATTAATAATGTTTTCCTAGAGAAACAGCTGGTCCGCACTCTACATACAGAAAACAGAGCCTGGTCTCTGTTGAAACGGTCTCTTGATCTCAGACATGATCATGTCCCACTAATGATAAACCCTATCTTCAACATCAACCCCCAATCTCTCTCTCTCTCTCTCTCTCTCTCTCTCTCTCTCTCTCTCTCTCTCTCTCTCTCTCTCTCTCTCTCTCTCTCTCTCTCTCTCTCTCTCTCCTTTACTCCCTCTCTTTTAATGTATATGCCTGCTAACTGCTGGGCTACAGCTGTCTCCTGCTTTGTAAATTATTTACATTAAAGGTCTCCTATCTGCTCTTCTGGAATTTGCAGTATGCAACAGTGGTTCTGGTGGCTATAGCAGATGCCACCATGTGTCCATGTGTTTGAACACAGTCAACTCCTACTTCACACACAACTCCCAGGCAACTTTTCAGAACTTTGTATCTGAGAGAGTAGTGGAATCTACTTCAGAAATTACAACAGCTCATAGCCTGGTATGTGGAACACCTTTCAGTCGTATTTGCAGTAATTAGGCCTACTGAAAATGCATGTATTTGTTTTTCATTTGCACCTAAAGAGATTTTGAATTTGGAGGCCTTGGACAGAGAAAGAAAAGAAATAAGTGAAATTCACACTTCTCTACCCCAATCACCACCATACTCTCCAGTTGCCAATCAGACACTTATTCATTTGCTTTCCAGGAAAAAGCCCTGACAAAAATCATGTAAGTGACGGTTAGCATGGCTTTCAGAAGGGATAAATGCCTCCCATATGGTCCACTGGCAGGGTCCAAGTTTTACAATTAGCAGCGCTCATCCCCCTCATTACTGGTGTTCTTAATGGGGGGGCCGTGCTCTGTGCTGTGGTGTAAGGTAGAGACAGACACACCGCACACAACTAATGACTGGCCCAGGCCCACTCTCTGAAAGAGAGGAATAGAGAGAGCGAGAGAAGGATGGGGGTTGGGAGAGCGAGAGAGGGAAGGGGGGAGAATGCTGAGCACATGCAATAAATGACTAGATAAGCTGCCCTGGCTCTTATTCACACTGGATGCTCCAGAGATTTTGGCAAGCTGGCAGACTTCCTCTCCTCTGCCTCCCTCACCGCCTCCTCTCTCCTTCTGTTTAAATTGGAGTTATGGCAATCAGATGAGATGGGTTCACTTCAAATACACACCATGTGAAAGTAAATGGAACTCAAACTGTATTCTGTAGATGTGGTGAGTGATGGTATGACTGGGGTCTACAGTTCTACAGTATTCTGCAGTGGGATGCCTGTTCAGGTACCAGATAACAGCCTGTCACTGTAGAGATTTGTAGGAGAGGATTGTAGGATATTCACAGAGGTGTTATGAGCAGGTACTGTAGAGCACACACACACACACACGCGCACACACACTCTCTCCCTATCACTCAATGAAGTTGCTGTCTCTCTGTCATACTCCATAAACCCGGAAGCATACAGGCCAAAACCCAGATTAGATCAGATTAGCAGAGGAAGAGAGGATAGAGCAAGAACAAGACTTTGGATCATCCTATCATTTGCCAGATTATATATTTGTGAAATATTTTAAAGTACAGCAATAAATAGTCAATTGGCTTTGAGTATGTAAAAATAAATCTATACTAGAAATATGTCAAACTTTCTCCTTTTCTTTACAGTACCATTTTATACTGATCCACTGCCTGCCTGTACTGCCCTCCGTGCAGGGTAGCTCAGAAATGTGCTTCAGGTCCCTCATGGTTTCACTTCATGTGGCTGTGAATGAAAACCCAGTTGAGTTCCTTAGCAGAATTACAGTGAGATGAGCTCTCAGGCTGCAGATCTGTCTGTCTGCCAGTGCTGCTGCAGCTTTGGGTCCCCTGTCACCCTGCCTGTCACCCTGCCTGCCTGTCACCCTGCCTGTCACCCTGCCTGCCTCCCTCCCTGCCTGTCACCTTGCCTGCCTGTCACCCTGTCACCCTGCCTGCCTCCCTCCCTGCCTGTCACCCTGCCTGCCTCCTTCCCTGCCTGTCACCCTGCCTGCCTGTCACCCTGCTTGCCTCCCCTGCCTGTCACCCTGCCTGCCTGTCACCCTGCCTGCCTCCCTCCCTGCCTGTCACCCTGTCACCCTGCCTGCCTCCCTCCCTGCCTGACACCCTGCCTCCCTGCCTGTCACCCTGCCTGTCACCCTGCCTCCCTGCCTGTCACCCTGCCTGCCTGTCTTGCTGTCACCCTGCCTCCCTGCCTGCCTATCTTGCTGTCTCCCTGACTGCCTGTTTGTCTGCTTCACAGTCTGGGGTCAGGCGTTAATGTCCTCCCTGCAGCTACACGCCTACCCACCACAACCATCAACACCACAGCACCCAGCCTCACCTTCTACATCTCTCCTCCTCCTCATCCTCCCTGCTGGGAGCCCACTGGGAGCCTGCTGCTCTGCCCCTGGGTGGAGTGAGGGTTTTTAGGGTGTGGCGGGGTGGGGGGCTGTTAGGGAGGTGTGGGGGGCTGTTAGGGGTGGTAGACAGACAGAGAGACATTAGAGATGTGGAAACTGGATGGATAGAGTTGTGACAGCCAGACAGACAGACAGACCAAAGAGGTCAGACGATGGAAGCAGATGAACAGTAGGACATGACCATTAGGCTATGTGCCCTGACTGTATAGGCCATACACCATATTCCCACAAACCTAAGACATAACCCCAGCACGATATGAATGACATTGGTGCTGACGTAGGCTTGTTTATTTGAATTATAACATTTCATAAGCATTTAGATACACCCACAATAACGTCTGCTAAATATGTGTATGCAACCAATACAATTTGATTCAATTTTTCAGTAACACCGCTGTCTGGTTTCATTCAGTCTGAGTTAAGCAGAGCTGACTGTTCAGTTGTAAATGGATAAATCCACACACAGACGAGGACACTTAAGTTAAATGGTGAGCTGGACAACTGCCATGGCAATAAAAAGAGCAGGGGGCAGAAAGACAGTCCGCTTCAAGAGGGTTAAGATTCTGTCCGTCTTATTTTTTGTCTGATTTAGCAACGATGGAGTGTTGTTGAATGCAGAAACATTTGGGTCAAGGAGGCCATCATGAGGACCCAACACACAACCCATTGTACCTACCAATCTACCCTGTTAGTGTTCTACCACTCTACCCTGTTACTCTACCCTGTTAGGGTTCTGCCACTCTACCCTGTTAGTGTTCTACTACTCTACCCTGTTAGTGTTCTACCACTCTACCCTGTTAGTGTTCTACCACTCTACCCTGTTACTCTACCCTGTTAGGGTTCTGCCACTCTACCCTGTTAGTGTTCTACTACTCTACCCTGTTAGTGTTCTGCCACTCTACCCTGTTAGTGTTCTACCACTCTACCCTGTTAGTGTTCTACCACTCTACCCTGTTAGTGTTCTACCACTCTACCCTGTTACTCTACCCTGTTAGGGTTCTGCCACTCTACCCTGTTAGGGTTCTGCCACTCTACCCTGTTAGTGTTCTACCACTCTACCCTGTTAGTGTTCTACCACTCTACCCTGTTACTCTACCCTGTTAGGGTTCTGCCACTCTACCCTGTTAGTGTTCTACCAATCTACCCTGTTAGTGTTCTACCACTCTACCCTGTTAGTGTTCTACCAATCTACCCTGTTAGTGTTCTACCACTCTACCCTGTTAGTGTTCTACCAATCTACCCTGTTAGTGTTCTACCACTCTACCCTGTTAGTGTTCTACCACTCTACCCTGTTACTCTACCCTGTTAGGGTTCTGCCACTCTACCCTGTTAGTGTTCTACTACTCTACCCTGTTAGTGTTCTACCACTCTACCCTGTTAGTGTTCTACCACTCTACCCTGTTAGTGTTCTACCACTCTACCCTGTTAGTGTTCTACCACTCTACCCTGTTACTCTACCCTGTTAGGGTTCTGCCACTCTACCCTGTTAGTGTTCTACCACTCTACCCTGTTAGTGTTCTACCACTCTACCCTGTTAGTGTTCTACCACTCTACCCTGTTACTCTACCCTGTTAGGGTTCTGCCACTCTACCCTGTTAGTGTTCTACCACTCTACCCTGTTAGTGTTCTACCACTCTACCCTGTTAGTGTTCTACCACTCTACCCTGTTAGTGTTCTACCACTCTACCCTGTTAGTGTTCTACCACTCTACCCTGTTACTCTACCCTGTTAGGGTTCTACCACTCTACCCTGTTAGTGTTCTACCACTCTACCCTGTTAGTGTTCTACCACTCTACCCTGTTAGTGTTCTACCACTCTACCCTGTTAGGGTTCTACCACTCTACCCTGTTAGTGTTCTACCACTCTACCCTGTTAGGGTTCTACCACTCTACCCTGTTAGGGTTCTACCAATCTACCCTGTTAGTGTTCTACCACTCTACCCTGTTAGTGTTCTACCACTCTACCCTGTTAGTGTTCTACCACTCTACCCTGTGAGGGTTTTACCCTGTTAGTGTTCTACCAACTGTAACCTAGGTCCTGTATATTTCCCTCTACAAACAACAACAAGCATGTGACCAATCAAAGTACTGCAACAGCACAGGTCCAATCCTTTTCCCTCGCTCAGTCATACCTCCTATAGGGTTAATATGCCTGCCTGCCTGCCTGCCTGCCACCCTCCGCTATGCAGCTGTGCCTCTGCCTCTTCAACACAGCACCTTTTCTTTAAACCCACTCGACAGCAGCGATCGGAGAGTATGTAGGAGTGCTCCTGTGTGTGTTTTAGAGTGCATGTGTTTTAACAAGAGAGAGGCTCTCGTACCCGCAAATGGTTTATGCAGCTGTATTGTGGGGAGAGACAAACAAAGGGGTCATTATTGTGTCTGTGAAGAGATGGGAGATGGGGGAAGAGGGACGAAAGAAATGGGCAAATAGAGAGGGGGGAGGAGGAGGATAGGGGAGGGGGTGTATGTATGCTTGTGTTTTGGGGGCCGCCGATTGGGCGATGAGGCACCGCTGCTGTTGGTTGGGCGATTGTTGACTTGCCATCTGCCGGCAAGAAAAGCAACTCCAGTGGGTGTGTTGGAGAGCCGGTGTGTGTGTGTATGTATGTGTGTGTCTGTGTGTGTGTGTATGTATGTATGTATGTGTGTGTCTGTGTGTGTGTGTATGTATGTGTGTGTCTGTGTGTGTGTGTATGTGTGCGTGCATGGAGGAGAGAGAGAGATGGAGAGCTTGTGAGGGAGGGGGTGGGAGAGAGGGATAGGGGGAGAGAGAGACGGAGAGAGACAGACACATAAACATGTGCAGATGTCGTGCAGCATAATGACTGGAACTTGAGACGCACTCAGTGCCAGGCTGCTGCTGTGGGTGTGGACAGTCTGAGTGTGGTTTGGAGTAGGGAGGTGGATGTGAGGGGGAGGGGAAGGGAGGAGAGGGGAGGGTGTTTGGGTTAGGTAGACAGTAGTAGACACTCTCACCTCATCTCTGTCTCAGATCACATCCACAGTGCCCGCTGGGTTGGTTCTTACCTGAGCTCCAAGGCTGAATCTGACAGGAGCAGTCGTGACTGGGAGAAACTCCCCTGTAGAAACCACTCTGTCATCCAGCTCTGGGTCTTGTTATTGGGGTGTGGAGGGACAGGGGGCAGCTGTGGTCTCTTCCAGGGCACGCCACCCCCCTAACACCCTCCAGTAGCGTCCTCACAAAGCGGCTGGGCTGGGCTGACCGGCAGAGCCCATCCTCACTGTCTACCCCCAGGGAGAGCAGTTTACCAGGGTCAGGATGCGCTTGGGTTGGCAACCCGTCAAGACGCTGCAATAGCTTATTAATCAGGGGCGATAAAGGGATCACAAGCTGGATCATTGATAATTCTCCTCAGTATTTTTTTCTTCTCTAAAAAAAGTAGTTCAATATCCTCTTATGCACTTCTTACCAACTCAGTGGCTTTGTGGTTAGAGTGTCCGCCCTGAGATTGGAAGGTTGGGAGTTCGATCCCCGGCCGAGTCATACCAAGCACTGTAAAAATGGGACTCGATGCGTTTCTGCTTGGCACTCAGCATTAAGGAGATAGATTGTGGGTAAGGCCCTGTGAAAGACTAACGTCCTGTCTAAGGGGAGTACTTGTACATCAAGCTGCTACAGGAACAGCAGATAGGCTCCTGCTCCTACAGTATGAGCCTTTGCGTCTCGCACAAGCTAGGGTTCGTGCAAGGCTACTTATGTACTGGAAGAAAATGAATAGGGAGCTCTGTTGTAAGAAGACTTGTTGTTGATGTATTTTTCATAGCTTCCTGCAAAAGCAGTAGAGTGTGCTAAGTTGTAATGGTGTGATATTATTTCTCTTAAGTGTGTATGAATTCTGGTTTGATGAATTCTGAAGTGGTTCTGCTACGGTGGATGGAAAGTCAGTCACTAGCAGTGTTTGTGCTCTATCTTCTTTGCTTGCCAAGAGCAATTAAGGGAGAAAGAGAGGCATCTTGGTCTGGGCCAAACTGCTCCTCTTCCTGACAGCACTGCTGTATTGATCTTTTACTCAAGGCAGGATGGAACAAAGGACAGTGCACAGATATATAACCACCACAGCCCAGCTGGCAATATGAGCATCCTTTCTATTCATTCATCTGGGCAAGCTATTAACAATACAGCAAAAATCAATGGAGATTTGCTGCAGATCAACACAGAAGTTGGTTAAGGAGAGGGAGATACATCTCTGTCTTTAGCTCTGTTTAAAGGTCTCCAGTGGCTGCATGGGGTTCGCCAACTCCAAAAAGACGTTGGACACCCACTACATCATAAACACCAGCTCCACTTTACAGACAGAAGTTTGTGAGCTCAAGTGCTCTAACTGTCTGGGCTTCAATGAGCTCTCTGAATGGGCCCATTTAAATGAGTTTGGCTGGGGTTGGTGGCACTGTTAGTCTCAATTCATTAGTGTTGAGTACAGGGGTGTGGCGTGGGAATGTGGGTGGTAGTGGATTTGGTGAGTGTGGGGGGGGACGCATATGACAGTCCCTGGTTGTTTACTCTGCGGTGTGCTGGGGTATAGGGGATTATCGGCTGCAGTGTGTGTGTGTGTGCGTGTATGTATGTTTAGGGTTGGGGGTTCGTTTACTGGAAGAGAAGGACAGGACACAGCACAAAAGCGGTGGTGGAGGAGTGGGGTGAGGAGTGGGCGTTGTTGGGGTATGAGGGGTGGTGGACAATGGGGCAGGGGGGAACCTGTATTGTCCCCCCTTCGCCAGCTGCCTCCCAGAGCCCTGGTCCTGCTCAGCCCAGCACTGCTGAATAAATAATAGAATATAGCCCCATCCATCCACTCTGGATATAATGGCCATTCAGGGCCTCTACCACATGCACAGAGCCAGGCAAACAGGCACGGCCACAGCACAGCAGCACAGAGCCCCGAGTCCTGCACCTGTTCACCGCTGCTGTGCCTGGCCTGTACTGTACAAACTCTACTCAGACTGTTGGTTCTGCCTTACACCACACTGATCAGATACAGTGGTTACAATTTGTGTGCTTTTGTTGTTGTTCTGTTATGAACAACGTCCACTTACCTTTCCGCTTTTTAATAGAAGATTTAGTCCAACATAACCAACGTGTTTGAGTTAGCCTTTAACCAAAGTTAGCCTATTTGTTGCATACAACTTTGTATTGAGTTTTAGCACTCATTCACACCGCACATTTAATTGCCTAATTGTTTGACTTTATCAGTTCCTGTTAGTAACATATTGAAGGTGACTCCAGATCCTCTCTTGCTGGCTGTGTATATCCATAATACATGGCTGTGTCCAGTCCAGGGGCCCAGTGGAACATGTGGGTGTCACCCTGTGACTGGGATGAATTAATAATGACAGTTGTGGTGATGGTGACAGTCTCAGCACACTGACACCCTTTGACCCCGTCAGTTCTCTAACCCCTGAGTTGGTTCTCTAACCCCCGAACATCCGGGCCGGTCACCCTCTGAATATCTGAAATGGATTCTTGGCCTGTACCACCAAGTGTGATCATTAGAAGAGATGACCATTAGATTATACTCACTGTCATTTAGGCTAGCTAATTCATGCTTGGGCCCGGTTTCATTTAAGCCTTACCTCTACTACTGCGTCTGTCAGGGAAACTCATTATTGAAATTAAGGCTAAATCATGATGCATTCGGTATTGATGTTCAGGTTCCCTGTCAGAGGAATGCAATCAGCTACTTTAAATACTATGAGCAGCAGCAGTGCACTCTGACCTTAAACAACCCCTTTTGTCTAATACCCTTCCTGACTGTTTTCTGGGAATCCTGACTTCCACTCAGGGAAGCTTCCCATCAGTCCTTAACTAAAAGTTAATTCCCTGACCTCTGTCTGTGTCAGGCAACCATTGGGAGGTAGTCTGTGTCCTCTCCTCCCCCTGTCCTATTGACAGCATTAGTCTACCCTGGCCTCTACGCGCTGGTTGGTTCAATCATGTCGTCTCTGAAGAATAGGAGGATTATCATGTTAAATGAAGGGAGGAGCTTGTATGAATTTCACACTATGAATGAGACCACATTACTGTTGAAATATTAACATTGTGGTTGTTACAACAGTGCTGAGGCATAGAAGTGATGAAATGCTGTCAAAACTGTTAAGGGATGTTAGGTGTTTCAGAGGACCGTGTTTCTGTATAGAATGGTATTTATTATTTATTCTTCATTACTGGGACTCTATCTAGCAGACACCCATTTAAAGACTGGTTTCAGTGGTAGTTTCAAATCATTCCCCAAGCTTTGACTTGGTTTCTGATTATGTCATTGAAGTTTCATGATTTATTTTAATTGTAATTTATACTCAACAAAGAGAAGGCTGGTCAAGGCAATTAATGCAGTGACATCAAGTGAAGGATAAAGTAAAAAGGACAGCAAAGGCAAGGACATTTAAAATAGCAACAGTGTAGTTCAGATCCAATCTGGTGAAGTAAGTAAGCATATCATCAACCATCACATGGCGCTTATTGATGTGGAACATTATGCCTACGCATTCCACCTTTAAATGATGCAGTGACCTTCCATTACATGTATTCAAACAGGACCGCTCAAGTCTATCTACACAAGTAAATTAATTAGATTGGAAAACAGATCGAGGCAATAACAGCAATTGAGGCTATTTGATTATGAGCTCTAATTGGGTCACAGTTCCTTAGATAATCATGTTAATTATCCGTGTTTTCATAGCAAACACAATCACAGGCTTACAAACAAAATACAACAGGTTAACACAATGTAGCACAACACCAACACCAACTCAATTAGCCTATTACATTGGTCATCGAATGTGTCAAGTAGTGAATTTGTGTGTGAATTTTATGTGTGAATTTGTATTTGTATTGGCAATTTGAGGGCATTAGGTTTCACTGGCACATTGTTTTGAGTAATGTCTTCAGACGTTGTTTGTCACTCAATACAGTACGGGACTTGTAGGTATGTGTGAGCATCCTGACCTGTGTATTTGAGGACATCGGGGCATTACTAGTCTATAATGTCCTGTGTAGGGTAAAGAAAAGGGTCACTCGGAGGACCAACGTTACCCATGTGACCAAAATTTACCCCCTTGCTAATTGAAGGCCTGTCTGCAGAATCTTCTAGAATCAGTATAGAGAGAAAGAGGACAGTAGGTACAGTAGCTCAACGAGCCCCTGTCCCCCTCCCAAGTTGTGTGTTTAGTAAACCGACCTTCCCTCTCCCCCGGGGTCTCGGGGACGGACCCACCTCTCCATAATTCAGATTGGGATTAGGAAAGTGGGTGTTTGCATTTTAGCTGGAGGGGTGGTGCACGCCATAGCCACGATGCCACCTGTGCCAGTTGGGAGGATCCACACACACACACACACACACACACACACACACACACACACACACACACACACACACACACACACACACACACACACACACACACACACACACACACACACACACACACACACACACACCCCTCGTGCTCCAGAGAGGGAAAGGGGATTACGGAGAGAGGGCCTCTTGGCTGCAGTGTCTCCGTCACTCACCGACTACTGTGGCCTTCTGTGCTGAGTGTGAAGCCAGCCAGGCAGGCAGGCAGCCGGGGAGGCAGTGAGCCTGCTCTAGGGAGCCAGCGCCATCTAGTGAGCACTGCTAGTTTTACAGGGACTGACCAAGAGGAGAGGAGAGGCGAGGGGAGGCGGGGTAAGGGGAGAGGCACTGTGTGGGAGACAGGGAATGGGATTACATAGTCATTAGTCTCTCAGTCAGATCTAGCTAAAGGTCTAAGGATGGAGCTTCTTAAGATTTTGAATGTGGACATTTGTGACAGCTGCTTTGTTACACATGAGAAGATTTCTGTAATATAGGCTATTTAAATCAAAATCAGAAGTTGTACATAAGAGGAATGATCAATCGTTGCTTGGTAATACATAGTAGGGCTGCACAATTAAACAAATTCAAATCTGAATCGCAATATTGACATGTGCAATATCTGTGTCACAAGAGATATATTCGCATGCAATATTTTGAAACGCATCTCAGCCGCCTGTAATGTCAGTTTTTATAGTTTACCCAGTTCCTCCTTTTTGTATAACGTATCACATGAAATGGATGACGTAGTACACAATTGGATGATGTAGGACACAATGAAACGGTGACCCATTTTGACTCATGAACACTGCTTTCAAAACGACTGGATGTAATTATACAAAAGTTTGAGAGTGATTCTAATAGTTGAAAGTCATCCTTACTCTCATCCTTTACTACCAGTTGAACGTCTCATCCTTACTCTCATCCTTTACTACCAGTTGAAAGTCTCATCCTTACTCTCATCCTTTACTACCAGTTGAACGTCTCATCCTTACTCTCATCCTTTACTACCAGTTGAAAGTCTCATCCTTACTCTCATCCTTTACGACCAGTTGAAAGTCTCATCCTTACTCTCATCCTTTACGACCAGTTGAAAGTCTCATCCTTACTCTCATCCTTTACTACCAGTTGAACGTCTCATCCTTACTCTCATCCTTTACTACCAGTTGAAAGTCTCATCCTTACTCTCATCCTATACGACCAGTTGAATGTCTCATTAAGTCTCACTAAAAAGTTTCACTAATCTAAACCTTTTTTCAGAAGTCAATAGTTATCCCCATTGCTCCTGTTGCGTATACAAACAATGTCATGAGAGTAATCATCCTTACTCTCACACTGTACTACCAGCTGTACTATCTATCAGCCTGAAAGCTAGTATGTGTAATGTCAGCGTTGATCTGAGCTTTATTGCTGAGCTACAGTGACTGTTGTTTTTGTATCCGGCCGCCTGTGTATGTGTCTCTGTACACGTATGTGTGGGTGAGTGTGTGGCTATGGTGGCACATGATCTGACCTCTATCCGCAGCACGCTGCACCAGCTGGGGGGGGTAGAGAGGGGTACCAGGAGGGCGAGCTGTGTGCAGCTGGCAGGGCTGAAATCTCTCTGGGCCCCAGGGGACCACCAGGGTCCCCTGGGCGCCCCACTCAATCTGCCTGTGGCTGCCGGCCCCCAGAACCAGAGCCACACTCTGTCTGCTGTTGGAGGAACCCACCACCACAGTACTACTCATCACGGCAGTACTACTCATCATGGCAGTACTACTCATCTTGGCAGTACTACTCACCATGGCAGTACTACTCACCATGGCAGTACTACTCACCATGCCAGTACTTCTCATCATGGCAGTACTACTCATCATGGCAGTACTTCTTATCATGGCAGTACTACTCATCATGGCAGTACTACTCATCATGGCAGTACTTCTTATCATGGCAGTACTTCTTATCATGGCAGTACTTCTCATCATGGCAGTACTACTCATCTTGGCAGTACTACTCACCATGGCAGTACTACTCACCATGGCAGTACTACTCACCATGCCAGTACTTCTCATCATGGCAGTACTACTCATCATGGCAGTACTTCTTATCATGGCAGTACTACTCATCATGGCAGTACTACTCATCATGGCAGTACTTCTTATCATGGCAGTACTACTCATCATGGCAGTACTACATCTGGGCTGTTCTCGGAAATGAAATCGCTGTTGGAATATTGTCATTTGCCAGGAAGGGATATGTTCTAGTGAAGTGAGAGCACTGATGTCATTGTGTCCCTAGAATGAATAGCATGTAGTGCAGTGGACTTTTATGTGCTTTTAGTCCATCGCTATGATTAATACCACTGCTGCTATCACTACACTTAACTAGCCTAATAATCTTGAATCGATATTCACGTCATAAGAAGGAATCCACCCCAGGGCTTAATTTTCGGCTGGCGTTAAGGTGGGGCTAGTGTCAAACGCACATTAGTTTGCCATTTAGTCATGTAAAAACTGCCACACTGGCATTTTACAGGCCTAACGCCCGGTTTGACATTTTACCTGTCTTAACATCAGCGCACTTACTCTCATTTGGGAGGGGTTGGAAATATTTTAGGAGTGTCCTTAAAAACATGATTCAAAGTGCTAATTTTAGGCAGCGGAAATGCAGCCTATCCATCTCTGTTTAGTTTAGTTTATTTGTTCTCTTTTTAGGCCTTATCAATAATGAATTTAATCTTGCTTATTGACAATGTTTGGCATGTCCATGCTCAGCCATAATGCAGTTTACAATAGGCCTAGACCCTATATCATTGTGAATGCTATTGAAGCCATGCAATTATACTGAACAAAAATATAAACATGCAACATGCAACAATTTCAAAGATTTGACTGAGTTACAGTTTATATAAGGAAATCAGTCAATTGAAATACATTCATTAGGCCCTAATCTACAGATTTCACATGACTGGGAATACAGATATGCATCTTTTGGTCAAAGATACCTTCAATTAAAAGGTATCAGAAAACAAGTCAGTATCTGGTGTGACCACCATTTGCCTCATGCAGCGCGACACATTTCCTTCGCATAGAGTTGATCAGGCTGTCGATTGTTGCCTGTGGAATGTTGTCCCACTCCTCTTCAATGGCTGTACAAAGTTGCTGGATATTGGCGGGAACTGGAACACGCTGTCGTACACGTCGATCTAGAGCATCCCTAACATGCTCAATGGAGGCGGCTAATGGTAGAGAAATGAACATTCAATTCTCTGGCAACAGCTCTGGTGGACATTCCTGCAGTCAGCGTGCCAATTGCACGCTCCCTTAGTATTTTTGACATCTGTGGCGTTGTGTGACAAAACTGCACATTTTAGTGGCTTTTTTTTGTCCCCGGCACAAGGTGCACGTGTGTAATAATCATGCTGTTAGCTTATTAATATGCCACACCTGTCAGGTGGATGGATTATCTCTTGGAAAAGGAGAAATGTTCACTAACAGGGATGTAAACAAATTTGTGCAACACATTTTTGAGAAATAAGCTTTTTGTGCATATGGAACATTTCTGGGATGTTTTATTTCAGCTGATGAAACATGGGACCAACACTTTACATGTTGCGTTTATATTTCTGTTCACTGTACTTAGAACAATGTGGACTGCAAATGGGTTCAAGTTAACGTATTTAGCAAACCTATGTCTACATTTTATTATTTCGTTTCTGTAAGCCATTTAACAAATTATAACAGACTAACATAGTCCCCTTTCTGTGTTTACAAACATTGCCACACAAGGGCAATGCACGCAAATTGGTGGCAGAACAAGGGGGAGTTTTTATTGAATGGCAGCAAAAAAAGCCTCTATTTACATGTTGCTTATGAGTGCATTTCACACTACTGGATTATAATTGGATTTTAAGGCTCGTATGAATGTCCTGCCTAATATAATGTGTGTGTCATCATCGCAAATCAACTGCATTATACTTAAACACTTCAACTTCAACCAGAAAAATGGCTCTTTGGCTAGCTTTTGCTACAGCCTATATCAATGAGCGTAAGCATTCTAGCTAACAATATAATCTTAGCAACTGTTCACCAAGAATAAAACATAATTGTAAGCATATGAGAACCCAAAAAGTGATTTTGTTTAGAAATAATAATGTTGAATGGGTGCAGATTGCGATGGCTTTCTTACTGCCGCCAAGAGTCACACGCATCTGTGTGTGACATCAGTGTGTCGTGTACTGGAAAAGTGCCTATTAGAATTGGAGTTGATTCCAAGGCAATATATAGAATACCGTAAATACACAACTTGAAGCAACCACATAACCATCTCTGCAGCACTCCACCAATCAGGCCTTAATGGTAGGGAAGCCACTCCTCAGTAAAAGGCACATGACAGCCCACTTGGAGTTTGCCAAAAGGCACCTACAGACTCTCAGACCATAAGAAACAAGATTCTCTGGTCCGATGAAACCAAGATTGAACTGAATGCCTGAATGCCAAGCGTCACGTCTGGAGGAAACCTGGCACCATCCCTACGGTGAAGCATGGTGGTGGCAGCATCATGCTGTGGGGATGTTTTTCAGCGGCAGGGACTGGGAGACTAGTCAGGATCGAGGCAAAATGAACAGAGCAAAGTACAGAGAGATCTAGCAGCAGTGTAAAAACAAAGGGGGGGTGTCAATGGAAATAGTCAGGGTGGCCAATGATTAATTGTTCAGCAGTCTTATTGCTTGGGGGTTGAAGCTGTTAAGGAGCCTTTGGACCGAGACTTGGCGCTCCGGTACCGCATGTTGTGCGGTAGCAGGGAGAACAGTCTATGACTTGGTTGACTGGAGTCTTTGACTATTTTTTGGGCCTTCCTCTGACACCGCCTAGTATATAGGTCCTGGATGGCAGGAAGCTTGACCCAAGTGCCAATTCTTTTCAGTCTCCTGAGGGGGAATAGGCGTTGTCATGCCCTCTCCACTACTGTCTTGGAGTGTTTGGACCATGATAGTTGGTTGGTGATGTGGGCACCAAGGATCTTGAAACTCTCAACCCGCTCCACTTCAGCCCCGTTGATGTGAATGGGGGCCTGTTCGGCCCTCCTTTTCCTGTAGTCCACAATCAGCTCCTTTGTCTTGCTCACGTTGAGGGAGAGGCTGTTGTCCTGGCACCACACTGCCAGGTCTCTGAAGTCCTCCCTATAGGCTGTCTCTTCGTTGTTGGTGGTCAGGCCTACCACTGTTGTCGTCAGCAAACTTAATGATGGTATTGGAGTCGTGCTTGGCCACGCAGTCATGGGTGAACAGGGAGTACAGGAGTGGACTAAGTATGCACCCCTGAGGGGCCCCTGTGTTGACGATCAGCGTGGCAGATGTGTTGTTGCCTACCCATACCACCTGGGGGGCGGCCCGTCAGGAAGTCCACGATCCAGTCGCAGAGGGAGGTGTTTAGTCCCAGGGTCCTTAGCTTAGTGATGAGCTTTGTGGGCATTATGGTGTTGAACTCTGAGATAAAGTCAATAAACAGTATTCTCACATAGGTGTTCCTTTTGTCCAGGTGGGAAAGGGCATTGTGGAGTGTTGCGTCATCTGTGGATCTGTTGGTGGTGGAATGAGAGTTGGAGTGGGTCTATGGTTTCCGGGAAGATGGTGTTGATGTGAGCCATGACCAGCTTTTCAAAGCACTTCATGGCTGCCGAAGTGAGTGCTACGGGGTGGTAGTCATTTAGGCAGGTTACCTTTGCTTTCTTGGGCACAGACTATGGTGGTCTGCTTGAAACATGTAGGTATTACGGACTCGGTCAGGGAAAGGTTGAAAATGTCTGTGGAGACACTTGCCAGTTGGTCCGCGCATGCTCTGAGTACAGATCCTGGTAATCCATCTGGCCCCGCGGCTTTGTCAATGTTGACCTGTTTAAAGGTATTGCTCACATCGGCTACACAGAGCGTGATCACACAGTCGTCCGGAACAGCTGGTGCTCCCGTTCATGCTTCAGTGTTGCTTGCCTCGAAGCGAGCATAAAAGGCATTTAGCCCATCTGGTAGGCTCCCATCACTGGGCAGCTCACGGCTGGGTTTACCTTTGTAGTCCATTAATAGTTTGCAAGCCCTGCCACATCCGACAAGAGTCAGAGCCGGTGTAGTAGGATTCAATCTTAGTCCTGTATTGATGCTTTGCTTGTTTGATGGTTCGTCTAAGGGCATAGCGGGATTTCTTATAAGCCTCCGGATTAGTGTCCCGCTCCTTGAAAGCGGCAGCTCTAGCCTTTGTCAGGGTCATGTTTCGGGGGACGCGTGGCTCTCGACCTTCGCCTCTCCCGACTCCTTAGGGGAGTTGCAGCGATGGGACAAGACTAACTACCAATTGGATATCTCAAAATTGGGGAGAAAAAGGGGTCAAAGTACCCCCAAAAAATAGATTTGACAAATGGAGGGTGAGGGTGAGGGAGAGCATTGTATGCGTCTCTGTGTGTGGAGTAAAGGTGGTCTAGATTTTTTTTTCCTCTGGTTGCATGTGACATGCTGGTAGAAATTAGGTAAAATGGATTTAAGTTTGCCTGCATTAAAGTCCCCGGGCCACTAGAAGCGCCACTCACAACTTGTAGCTGTATAGTCCGTTTGTTTTTTTGATGCTAGCACTCACTCATGTGGCTGCTAGCACCACCATGAAAAGCGGCATGAGGGAAGCCCTACAATATTACGTCACAGAGTTTCTAAACCCAGAGGCGCAACATCCGAGACTTCCGGGAACGCTTGTGAAACAGACCAAACAGACGAGGCCGGGGTTTGGGGAATTGAGAAGTCAATGAGAGATACATTTTCTTGAAATCGAAAGGCACAACCTAGATTCTAGTCAATGTCTTCAGTAGTTGAACATGTCATTACTCCAACCTCGTGAAAGTGACTACCTAACACATTTTAATTTTCATGAAAAACTACTTTTTATCGAAGGAGTGCCTTTGATTTGATGGCCTGCACATGCGCATTTTGGCACAAGACGACGGTTAGACACAATGACTTGTTTCTACGCATGAGCTCAGTTAGCCAACGTCGCAATGGCCTACAAGTGTGATCGGGCATTTCAATTGGAGAAGCAGTTTTAGCCTATCTTCATACTGTACTTTTGATGATGTTTTTCTAAGTAGTGAGAAAGCTCGGGAGCAGGCAGTGATGACAAATAATTTTTAGACATGTTGCACTTTTCTTAAATGTAGTTTGTAATTGACTAAAACAAGCAGACAACAAGTACATTGCATTATGAAAAAAAGTTTGTGCTGTGAGCTAATGGGCTAATCTAGGTAACCACAGGTTGTTTTCCACACAGGTTGGCGGGGAAGTGTTCTTCTGATCATTCACTGTAGTTCACTGTGGGAGGAACAGTTAAACAGAGGGCATACAGAGTCAGTCTGGCTTTCACTCCTGTACTACCACTGTCACCAGCCACCACCCCCGTGTCCATTCCTAGAAGCCAAGTAGTCTCCTGACCACCCCTCCCTTTTGGGCAGCCTGGTAATGACACTAATACACTGTAAGTGGATTGGCTTGAGCCAGCCCTGGATTTCACGTAAGATGTCTGAGAGCCTCTGGGTAGGAGCAGCAGGGCAGCTGTGCCTGGGGCTACTTCGCAGTCACAGGCCTATGGCAGGGGGCATAGGAACACAGTACACACACAACGAGTCTGAACTAAATAGAAAGAGAGAATGTCATTCATGGTCTGGAAGAACTGAACAGTGTACAGGATCTCTTCCTAATGGCCATTTTAGTTTTAGCGCCCTCCTCCTATCACTTCACTTCTTAATTTCTTAATTAAACTTCTTAATTAAAAGACACACCCTCCTCCCTACCCCTGCATTTACCCTGCGTGGATTACCTGGGCATCCCAGGTTGATGGTAGGGGAATCTGTCCGTGCAGGATGTAACCCACTGTTTACTCCCAGCTATCTAGGCATGCCAGAGGATCAGAGCTCAGACCACCTTGTTGTGTCTTAACTGGGGACATGACCGTCATCTCTAAGGGATCAACTCCTAAGTCTTTCTGGGCAATTCAGGTAGAAAATACAGCAAATCCCTGCAGCTTTGCATCACTAAAGGATCACCCCTTGACTTCTCTGGCCTCCATTGATTTAGTCACCCTTATTCTGGCAACCAAATGGCAGCCATTGTGGTCAGAGAGAAATTCAAACCAGTCTAATTGGAATGAATGGCAGTAGAGGCACAATCCCGATTTTACTTATGCAGGAAAATAAAAGTAAGGCGTGATATATCAGAAATTGTGTAATAGAATTATTGTCAACCTAAAATATTGTCATATAATTATAAATACAGTACAGTTTATACAGGTTTTATACACATTATACACATACACCTCTAAATACCTATAACTGTAAACTGTAAGCCAAACATTTGTCCACATATTTATTAGTGTCTCCATTCTCAGTTAAACAGTGTAAAAAGAAGATAACATTAGGTACTTTTGTGCTATTGTCAGAGAGCTTCCTCTCCTGTCAGCTTGGCCAAATTGACAAAGTGGGTCCAGCCGCTCTCCCTCAGCAAGCTGCCATGGTACACAACCTACATGGTGAGGAGAAACAGCAGATCCAGGTACAGACAGATTTCTCTCTCTATCCTCCCTCTCTTCATCTCTCTCTCTCCATCTCTCTCACCTTCCATCCATCCCTCCCTCCGTCTGGCCAGGTCTGGTGCTGCCCATGTCTGTGTGCCCATGTCGGTGCCTGGGCTGAGGGCTGGGGGCTGGGGCACCGTTTGCAGGAGCGGCTGTCTCTGTCTCTGGCGGTGCCCAGACAAGCTGGTTGGAGGTTTGGAGCGCCCAGCCCTGTGTGCTGGAACGTGGCAGCCCGCCGGTCCCAGGGCTCCCGTCACAAGCCCATCTGCAAATCAGGCCGGCTCCAGCCAAAGCATTAAATTAAATACTTGTTTGGGCTGATTAACAAATGGGATGTGTTTTTTTTCTTCTGAAAACTAAAAACCTGATTACATCAAATGAACAAGAAGATGGAGGTGTGGGTTCTTAGAACGGTCTCAGGAGCTGTGACGGTGTTGGGCCGCTGAAAGTTCTTTGGTGAAGAGCTCATCTGTCGGTGGAAGTGGCCCATCGAAGTCCATTCCCAGATTCATACAGCCACCTGCCTGTCTCAGTCCACTGACAAATGAACAATTAATCTGGTCTTGTAATTGAGTGGCATACAGTATGTTGCTTTAATTGTGCAATTGGATCTGTTGGAACAGTCACTCTCAGAACTGATTCTGTGGGTGGTTGAGCTGAATTTTTATTTCAACTGTTTGCATCGTACTGCAAAAAAACAGTATTGTGTTGAATGCAGGACATTTTCTCAATCTGCCCAAAATATAACATGGAGTATCTGCCTACAGCAGCCCATTCAAGATGTTCAGAATTTGAGCTAGCAGAGTCATTATGACCAGGGCCAGCGTTGAGAGTTTGATGGAACACTATTGGATCAGTTGAGACTGAGAGTTGGAACTATATGTGGGTGTAACTGTCCATCCCCGTCTGTTCCACCTCTGGCTACCCCCTCTACATAGTCTGGTTCCCAGTTTGGGTTAACCCTCAGTCCAGGATATTGGACCATTTGCCTTACTGCAAACCCAGCACCACAGACTGAATATTGCATTGACCAAATACAGCTACACTCACACACTAAATGCAATCTGGTTGGACACCTATTTGTAGAATTCATTAAAGACCACCCTGTCTGTCTTAACACACTGTTACCTTCTGGCTTAAATCCAGTACATTTGATTAATTCAAAACCTAGACATCTCCCTCTCAGTGACTTCATGCAATTAACTGTGTCACGCCCACTCTTCCGTCTGGTAGCAAATGTCTATACTTACATCTATGTCTTGTTTTGATCAGGAATAATTTATAGGCCTAATTTATTTATCTACCAAGTGTTAGTGGTGAGATCCTGTGACAGGCTGTGTGAGCGAGTCGGAGGAGAGACCTTGCTACCTATAGTGGCTCCTGTCCCCACGGCGTACTGCGTTGCATTCAGCTGCTCCCCTCCCGTCCTCCCCTCCCACAGACCCCAGCCTCACAGAGGCATACCGGCAAAGACCTCCGTCTCCTCAAATTAACATGAGCAGGTGTTTTTCTCTGATGTGTTAATTAAGAAAAGCTGCTGTCATTATGCTTTAAGTGGATGTTACAAATAGAACATGTTGTTTATTTTCTCTTCCCGGTGTAGAAAAAAGAAGTGATCAGAGCTGTCACAGAGGCGTGCGTGTCAGCCATCGGGATGGTGGGCTAATTACCAGGAGTTTAAAAACACAAAGTGCACGTTTTAGGATTTTCACGTCTCGTCCATTATAGAGGATTTCAGTGTGTCCATCCACATGAATGAGGCTGGAGCAGAAATGGCCTGATGCTGAAACTAAATGGAACTGAATATTGAACATAGTGGTTATATTAGTATTATATGTGGAAGGACTCTAAAGAATGGTACTTTTTAGATCGTTGTTTGACTGTCGGTCACATTGACATTTTCTATCTTCTTGCCTACAGTAAAAATCTATTGTAAAATGGAAAATGGCACCAAAAATAAATTAATAAGAAGATGCACATTTGCATATGAATATTTGCTACTTTTTAAAAACTCAAATGCCATGACTTCTATCTTCGCAGACAGCAGTGTAGTACCATCTCTCTCTTACATTAACAGTTACCATGCACCTTACACAGTAGTTGTAATACTACAGAACAATACACTGAGTATACCAAACATTAGTAACACCTTCATCTTATTGATTTGCAGATGTACTGCCTATGCTGTCCAGTATCCTGTGTTGAACCCGGTGCTGTGCGTATGATGTAGCGCTGTGTGCTGAGATGTTGACACCCTTGTAATCCTGCTGTTGGTTATTAGATGGAGCAGGCTGTTGCACCAGAAGTTTTGTTTGGTAATGCGGGATAACCAGCTGCCCAGCAGATGTTGTTTTTTTGCTGCTGCCGCCCAGGAGGGTTAAAGGTGTCCGCTCTGGCCCCCTGATGGAGATTTGACCTGGCATGCTGCGGCCCTCTCTACAGGGCTAGCCTAAATCCCAGGGCAGGAGGATAGGGGTTCACCAGTCTAACCCAAAATGAGGCAGATGATCGTTGGGGAGTGATTTTAGCCCTGAGATCGTAAACATGTTTTTAGCATTTTGATCATGTTAATCCCAAAACATAGCAAAGCCATATGATGAGAGTCTAAAAGCTATTGGTGTGAATGGATATTGAAACAGTAGCCACTTTAGAATGATACTGATTATAGTGGTAAGCTGTGTTACTGAACTTTAATGCAAAAACAATCATGTCTGCACTAAAAATGCCAACAACTTTTTAAACCTGTTCCATAAAACTGCTTTATGAGTGCATACCTTATTGTTTTTGAATCTATGGACTGGCAGATTTCATGCACTAACAAAGAATCTCTCTCTCTTTCTCTCATTCTACAGGAGAATATATCAAGAACTGGAGACCACGCTACTTCCTGCTGAAAACGGACGGCTCGTTCATAGGTTACAAAGAGAAGCCACAGGACGCAGACCTACCCTATCCCCTTAATAACTTCTCTGTTGCAAGTGAGTCATCCACTGTGCTGGCTTCTAGCATGTCAATTTATCTAAGTCAATAATATGCCACAGTGATAAGTAGGCCTAGATCATTTTGACAATTTAGTTTTATTTATTAAACCTCTATTTAACTAGGAAGTTCCATTGAGGTCATGAGGCCTCTTTCCCAAGGGATACCTATACTTAAAGGGGCAATCTGAGATTGGTATATCAACTGGACTTTTAAATGAATGAGATACATGTACACCTATTGATTCTTGAAGAAGATAAATTATACATGACATAAAACCCAGAAATATAAGCTTGTTTTACTCCACCTCAAAGGCTCAAAACATGGTCAAAAGTATCATTTCGATCTCATGGATAGTTAATCCTTGCCTCCATATCTGTCTATGAATTTGAGAGTGGTTACATTTCTCCAGCCCCATCCCTCAGCAGTTTACCAAAACAACTAGACATAAGCTGATAGCAACTAAGCTGGTGGAAACATTTGACTCCTTGGCACAGTTCCTACAACAAAGGCCACAGTAATTACATGGACATGAAACAACTACAACAGTTTCCTATTGTCCCAACACGCAACAGAACTGACAATGGCCTCAGATTTGCCTTATGATTGGCTGCTGGGTAGTTTTTATAGGGGAAAGAAAAGACAGTTTAAGAGGGTGGGTCCATCCATCCATCAATCCATCCGGCCTTGCTGTGTTACCACTTGGACACATGGAGGGAGCTTTATTTCTCTCTCACTCTCTCTCACTCTCTCCTCTCTCGCTTTCTCTCTCTCCATCCATCAGGAAGCTAGTGCGGCCAGGTTTTAATCTAAAGGCTGGGGGAGAGAGGGTGGCCATACATCCGGCCCCGGCTGGCTTGGCAGCACTACAGTATTGCCACATCTGTTGCCCAAAGCTGGGAGGCCAGGTGGTGCTGGGACGCTGGCTGCTGTAGTCAAATGGGCCAGTGAAATGGAATGGTGCAGCCCCGCCTGCCTGCCTGTCTGTCCGCCCCAAGCGTGGGGAGAGATACTGACAGACAGACAGAGCCTGAGACACTCCCTGCCTACTTGCCTGCCTGACCAACAGGCTACAGTCTAATGTCAAACACTGCCTGACCAACAGGCTACAGTCTAATGTCAAACACTGCCTGACCAACAGGCTACAGTCTAATGTCAAACACTGCCTGACCAACAGGCTACAGTCTAATGTCAAACACTGCCTGACCAACAGGCTACAGTCTAATGTCAAACACTGCCTGACCAACAGGCTACAGTCTAATGTCAAACACTGCCTGACCAACAGGCTACAGTCTAATGTCAAACACTGCCTGACCAACAGGCTACAGTCTAATGTCAAACACTGCCTGACCAACAGGCTACAGTCTAATGTCAAACACTAAGTATGTCTCAGATAACTCACCTAAATGACTAGGAAACGATGCTATGGTACCTGATGAATATTTTTCTATATTTCTAATATATACCGTTTGTTAATTACATTTCAATATAGGTTGGTAAATTGAAGTACATGAATATGTGGAGAGTTCAAATGAGGATAGAATGTTATATAACAAGAATGCAAACTGATGAACTAATAGTGACAGTAGTGTAGGTGGTGGCCCTATCCCACCAGGGATTTCAGAATAGGGAAATGAATCTGGATGCATATTACAGTAACACTCCAATATAAATGCCTATTGATTGATGGCAGTATAGTTTCTGGAGCTCTCCTAGTATGTTTAGCTGAAGCAAAACAATCTCCTCTGTCTGTATTCCCCCTAAAATTACTATGTTGTGTCCAGCACTACTACCTACTGGAACTCCGTCATGACCTTGTTTTCTCTGCGCACAGTGGGAGACTCCATTTTATTAGCGGAGCAGGAAGAAAGAGGTACAGTGCGCCTGCGACCTTAGCCGTGTCGTCATTAACCTTCCCGCCTATATTTAGGCCGTCCCGCCGTTTGGTGGCGGCAGAGATGGGGCCAGCTGAGGGAGGGAAGTCATTACCTACTGGCACGTACAGGCTCAACACTCTGTTTCAGCTGTCGTCTGACTGAACATTGTCCCCAATAGCTGCTGTAGCGGTGACAGTGGAGCACACTGCAAAACTTTTCCACAGTTGGCTTGAAGCCCATCTGGCTGTGTGTGTTTCTGGTTGGAATGAGACGGCTTTAACTTGATGCGAAGTGTTGTGTTTGCTGCAGTACAGTCCATCTACATTGAGTGTACAAAATATTAGGAACACCTGCTCTTTCCAGGACAGACTGAGCAGGTGAATTCAGGTGAAACCTATGATCCCTTATTGATGTCACCTGTTAAATCCACTTCAATCAGTGTAGATGAAGGGGAAGAGACAGGTTAAAGAAGGATTTTTAAGCGTTGAGACAATTGGGATATGGATTGTGTATGTGTGCCATTCAGAGGGTGAAGTGCCTTTGAACGGGGTATGGTAGTAGGTGCCAGGCGCACTGGTTTGTGTCAAGAACTGCAACGCTGCTGCGCTCAACAGTTTCCCGTGTGTATCAAGAATGGTCCACCACCCAAAGGACATCCAGTCAACTTGACAACTGTGGGCAGCATTGGAGTCAATATGGGCCAGCATCCCTGTGGAACGCTTTCGACACCGTGTAGAGTCCATGCCCTGACGAATTGAGGCTGTTCTGAATGCAAAAGGGGGGTGCAACTCAATATTAGGAAGGTATTCTTAATGTTTGGTATACTCAGTGTATGCACATACCCAATAACAAAACTAACCTACTCTTTCATCATAATCAACTAGTATCAACAGCAACTAGTGATTGGTAAAAAAATCTTCACAGTTACATATCGCAATATTCTTTTTGGACGATATTATATTGATATTTGACACCAAGTATCGATTTGTAAATGTTTTTATTTAGTTTTAGTTTTATTAGCTACTGTAGGTAGCGTTAGCTAGCGGTAATCGGCTGTACCTGCACCAAAATTCCTGTATTTCTCATCCTATAGCTTGTTCTCCATCTTTAAAAAAAAAGAATGAGCCAACATATTTTTGCACTTTTATTTCAAAACTCATTTCCTCATGGCTCTATGTTGTCCCTTTACAGCAGACCCTATAGTGAGCAATATGTCTGGAACACCAAATCGCAATAAGATCGCAGTATCGAATTGAAATACATTGAGAATTGTGAGAATCACAGTACATCGGCAGCTAAGTATCGTGATAATATCGTATCATGAAGTCTCTGGGAATTCCCAGCCCTATCAGCAACTGAACCTCAGACACAAGATTTGACATCTAGTAAATCTGAATATTCACAGACGCTTCTCTATCTGTCCTCTCTCTGTCTCAGAATGCCAACTGATGAAGACAGAACGACCAAAGCCCAACACATTCATCATCAGATGTCTACAATGGACCACCGTCATAGAGAGGACCTTCCATGTGGACACGCCAGAGGAAAGGTAGGCTCAGTCCTTAGTCTGCTCATCTATGGCTAACTGACTGCTTTTCCTCTACCCAGTACCAGGTACATCTATTAAAACAGTATGTCTATGAAAATAGTACATCTATGAAAAGTCATAGTGTAGCTCTCAAGCCAGGAGGTCATGTGAAACTGAGATAAATTGTTCACTAGTTCCATTTTAAATTATAGTTTACTATGATAATCTATAAAAGGGATGGTCAACATTGATGGGAGTGGGGCCACAACAAAATATGAACTCATCATGAGGGGCTACAGTGGCTCGTAGGTCTGCGTACCCACATCCATACCTACACATGTAGTCAGAGTCGGCCTTAGCCTTTTGGGGGGCCCTCCTGACAGTGGATAGAAAAAATTGAAGTTAATTACCTGCAATTCTACAAATTTTGCCATAGGGTGGAGAGAAATGTTTGCAGTTTTGAATATGATATTTGAGTGAGAATGACTAACAGAATCAGTGGGGTCCCCCGGTCAAAAATTTGACCATGATTAATACAAGTTTAAATAGCAGGGTTGACTAACTTACCAATCTAAAAATGTTTAGCTGACATGGCTAATTGAGTGACTGTTAGTGACTGGCATAACAAAAGAAAAACTGCTGATGCACAACCAATTTTCGAAATTGCACCTTGTGTATTCTACAGTTGAAGCCGGAAGTTTATATACACTTAGGTTGGAGTCATTAAAACTAGTTTTTCAACCACTCCACAAATTCCTTGTTAACAAACTATAGTTTTGGCAAGTCGGTTAGGACATCTACTTTGTGCATGACACAAGTAATTTTTCCAACAATTGTTTACAGACAGATTATTTCACTTGTAATTCACTGTATCACAATTCCAGTGGGTCAGAAGTTTACATATACTAAGTTGTCTGTGGCTTCTTCCTTGCTGAGCGGCCTTTCCGGTTATGTCGATATAGGACTCGTTTTACTGTGGATATAGATACTTTTGTACCTGTTTCCTCCAGCATCTTCACAAGGTCCTTTGCTGTTGTTCTGGGATTGATTTGTACTTTTCGCACCAAAGTACATTCATCTCTAGGAGACAGAATGTGTCTCCTTCCTGAGCGGTATGACGGCTGCGTGGTCCCATGGTGTTTATACTTGCATACTATTGTTTGTATAGATGAACGTGGTACCTTCAGGCGTTTGGAAATTGCTCCCAAGGATGAACCAGACCTGTGGAGGTCTACAATTTTTTTTCTGAGGTTTGGCTTATTTCTTTTGATTTTCCCATGATGTCAAGCAAAGAGGCACTGAGTTTGGTAGGCCTTGAAATACATCCACAGGTACAGCTCCAATTGACTCAAAAGATGTCAATTAGCCTATCAGAAGCTTCTAAAACTATGACATCATTTTCTGGAATTTTCCAAGCTGTTTAAAGGCACAGTCAACTTCGTGTATATGAACTTCTGACCCACTGGAATTGTGATACAGTGAATTATAATGAAATAATCTGTCTGTAAACAATTGTTAGAAAAATTACTTGTGTCATGCACAAAGTAGATGTCCTAACCGACTTGCCAAAACTATAGATTGTTAACAAGACATTTGTTGAGTGATTGAAAAACGAGTTTTAATCACTCCAACCTAAGTGTATGTAAACTTCCGACTTCAACTGTATTTGTCCTCAGTTTCAAATCCATTTGAAATTAAAGCAGTGTGTCATTTAACAAAGATGGATAGAAAACACATATCATACAGACTCCATTCCAGTAAAACCAACCAGGTGATCAGCAGAGGGGGTTGTGGGGGGTTTGTATGTAGGCTAGAAAAGAGACCTTTCAAGTATAGTAGCACTGGCATAAATTCTCCAGCTGCTCTTCTTCTAGGAAATTGAGATGTTTATCTCTCTCCAGAAAGAACAGTGTTTGCCCACAAGACTTAAGATAATAAGCTGTGCCTGTTCACAGTTGGCACACACACACAGATGATCCTCTCCTCTCTTCTGTCTCTGGGGAACGGGCAACTGCAGGCAGCGACCTGTGAGAGTGAGCTACGGAGCAGAGCTGGGTAGAGGAAGCAGCACTGGCAGATGTTATGGTCTTAAACTCTACTTTCTGCTGGTGAGTGAAGAGAATTCGAGTTCGAGCTGAAGCCTCACTAGACAGGCCAGGGGGTTGAGGGGAAGTGCAGCCAGCGGTTAAGAGGAAAGGTTAAACGTATTTTCCAATTCCTGTCTTAAATCTTACAGCCACTGTACTGTACTGTGTCTATGGCTGGCTGGCAGCAGCTCGTACTGTACTGTACCCGCCTGGCACGGGCCCAGCATCGGCAGGCCCACGAGTGAGGAGAGGGGAGGCACTAGCTGGCACGTTGCCCGACTGTAGTCAGGCCCATTATCTCTCATTAGCGAAAAAATCTCATTATACGTATAAAAAAGAACGGAGGGGGTAGGGAGAGATGGCTCGGCTCGCATTCATCTGCACGACCTTGAGAGGATTCCCGTTGCTTTTTATGTGTACACTGTGCTGTTTGATTGTTCAAATGGAACACAACTTTTCTTTGCCCTTGTTCGGAGTCACATCCGATATATTCAGAAACGAAGCTGGGAAAAGGTGTTCAGAAAGAGTCTTTTGTGTAGGTATGGTTTTGCATCTTGTTCAATCCCTCATTTTAACATATGGGCCTCTCAAAGTCAAAACAAAACATGGAACAAAAAACCCCACACGGATGCTACTTTGTGAGTCAAATGTTCTGTTTGTTTTATCATGTTACCACATGTGCTAAATGTCCTGTTTTACTTCTGGGGGGAATGCCATTAACAATTGTGGTTACCTTTGTGTAAAGGATGGAATCGAAGTCTCCTCCCTCAGAAACGGAAACTCTAGTTCAAACCCCTCCCTTCTGCTAATTTCACCTGTATTTATCATGGCCCAAAAGGACATTTTTGTTTTCATGAATTTATACGATATAGCCAATTTTGACTGTGGCTGTGGATTCAAGTGGAAACCGTTTATCATCTGCACACGTGCTTGAATATCACCGCACAAGTTTTAGCATCGCCTTCTCCCCAATCCTGATTCGTCCAAATAATAAATGACGAAAAACCAAAACCAGGAACTAATACTGCTGCTCGTAATCATATAATTCTACGTGAACATTGACAGATTCTCACCGTTTCATTTCTCCATGAGAATTGGTCCATGAGAGATTAACGTACTGTAAATGAAAGTTTCCAAATGCTAACGATCCCCTCCTGTGGAATGTTTATGTAGCAGCAGTACAGCCCAGAGGGAAGCACAAACCACACACGGATATATTCATCATCATTAAATACACACGTGCTCACAAATCCAAATGCATCACTCTTTTAATGTAACAGATGTTGTACGGCACAACAAATGAAAACCCAATGGGGGTTAAAGCCATTTGCAAACACGCAGTAGTTCCCATTCACATAAACTAATTTGTGAACATTTGTTTTGTTTTAAAGTGACTGATGATTGACGATTACATAGATGATTGCATAGATTAGCCTTTGTTGAAAGTTCCAGTTTTACCCCATTGTGAAGGTGTAATGAATAGATTGCACTGTCTATAGATCATTCTTAACTTAGCAGAATGTCATTGATTATGCATAATGGTGTCATATTAGACGTCAAACAAGTAGTTACATTTCATTGTGAAATATCACTGTTACCATGCAGAACTTTGTTCATGTTTCTGTGTTACAGCTGCTGTATGGTAGGAGTTAAAATAGGCTATCCATACTCCAGACTATTGTTATAGTGTATATGTAACTTTACAGGTGTACATACCCTGACATGGACAAGTGGACAGGGCTAACCAGACTATAGACTGTGAAGACACTGTACCTACAGTTGCGGTCAAATATATTGGTACCCTTGCAAGAATCACTATTTCTTTTAAAATCAGTTGAAATTGAAAACACTTTTGGTGTTCACACGTGTATTTGTTTGATTTCCAACTTCACAGGACAAAAATTTACTTGGTTGGAGGCAAGTTATTTACTGTGTAATTTCTCACATGTGGTAAGTTGCAGCTGCCTACTGGGTAAGAATTGCCATTCAACCAGTTTTGAAAAGAGAAACAGAACATTCTGCTCCATCGCAAGCCATAGTAAAGTGCAAGGGTGCCAATATATTTGACCGCATCTGTAACTAGAGGTTTGTGTTCTGCTCTGTTTTGCAAACAGGGATGAGTGGACGGAGGCGATCCAGATAGTAGCAGACAAACTCCAAAGACAGGAGGAGGAGAGGATCCAATGCAGTCCCACGTCTCAGATCGACAACATCGGAGAGCTGGAGGAGATGGACACCTCTACCAGCCACCATAAACGGAAGGTAAGAGATATATCTGGACCACTGACTTTTTTTTGTGATAATAATTGTCAGCAAACATGAATAGATACATACAAAATTAAGTTACATCCCAAACCCATCCCGCCCGAGGACCTAAGGATGAAATTAAATAAACATCCAAATTCTAAGCAACACGTTGTGAAGTGTTTCAGTGGCAAGAAGCCATTGGTTGAAAGTGTCTTCTTTAGCTCCTCTGACTAAAGGATGACCACACCACGGGAGACATATCCTGATTGACTGATACAGAAACACAGATAGAATAATTTTGCGGAGCTGTTAAATGATGTGTTAAGTTTCCCATCAGTCCTCTAAAATCAGACACAAATTCTGCTTTATAGGACTCTTATAACTGCACTTGACCTACGTTTTCTTTCAGACAATGAATGACTTTGACTACTTAAAACTACTGGGAAAAGGCACTTTTGGTAAAGTGATTCTTGTGAGAGAGAAGGCTAACGGGAAATATTATGCAATGAAGATTTTGAAGAAAGAAGTCATTATTGCAAAGGTACATTTCACTGCATGTTAATCATCAAACTAATCCTAACTGGTAGAAAGTTGAATGCCGTTCTATAAAGACTTAAATTCATATGCTGCGCTGTCTCAGAAGCACTGTTCCATTCACTACCTTATATCCCACAGGATGAAGTGGCACACACACTCACAGAGAGCAGGGTATTAAAAAACACCAGGCACCCTTTCCTAACTGTGAGTATGCATCCCTACACACACACACACACATACGCACACGCACAAAGGCATGCATGCACGCTCACATGTACCCATGCATACAATAGACAAAAGCCGTTAGCGGCACATTGAGCCTATATGTACCTGAAACCCCAGAGACTCATTATAATGCAGTGGATAAACTGTTAGAAATGAACAGCCCAAGTGTAGCTCTGCATCTGTCGACAAGACACCACTGAGAGGTAATTTCAGTGACACTCCAGATGCTGTTGTTCTCTGCAAAACACACACAAGCAAAAACACACACACACACACATGCAGCAAAACAATTAAGGTTCACATGACATCACTGTAACGTTCCACCTTGTTTCACTTCTCTCACATCTGCAATCAAGGCTGAAGAGAGTCAAAGAGCAACTGTTATTTTGTTTAATGTGTACTCCCTGGATAGAAAACGTACTTCTCTCTGAAAAACAACAAGAATATACATATGTGCTAGGTGTGAAACCCATGCTCAGGTTGTAGAGCTGATGGTTGTGTTTCTGTTCCTCCTGTTTCAGTCTTTGAAGTATTCCTTCCAGACTAAAGACCGCCTGTGCTTTGTAATGGAATATGTGAATGGAGGAGAGGTAAGCCTTGACTAGTACCTGTGTCTCTGTCTCTCTCTCTCTCTCTCTCTCTCTCTCTCTCTCTCTCTCTCTCTCTCTCTCTCTCTCTCTGTCTGTCTGTCTGTCTGTCTGTCTCTCTCTCGCTCGGCCTCTCTCTCTCTCGCTCTCAAGTTACCCATACACTCGCACACAGAGGAGTGCAGCACACGGTCAGTCCTGTGTAGGTCCTGTCTGTGGAATGTAAGATTAATGTTGTACTTTTGAGTTTGCAGGATCATTCTATACTGAAATAATTCAGATTGACCAATTAGCATTGTATGAATGGATCATGATCTAATACATTGCTTCTGTCGCTTCCACAGTATTTCTCTCTGGTAAAGTTGGATATTTTCTGCTTCCAGCAAACTGGTCTCCACCTGTCACCATTCCAAACCTTTTCCCAATTTATGTCCATTTGAACACACCTATGGGTGATATTACTGAAATGACATTCTGAAATGATTTTTGATTTGCAAACATTTCGATTTACGGCATTTTTAATCGGGATGCTTTGCAATCTTGCGTTCATTCCCTCAGTCTAAACATCACCTGCTCCCTCCATCAGTCCAGCCATCTCCAACCCAGAACCCCCTCACCTTAGTGGGCCGATCTGTCTGCCTGCCTCCCTCCCTCATCTTTACAAACCTTCCTGCCGCATTCACAGCTGCCAGTGCTCTGATGAAGGCCCACCTGTCCTCACCCATAGCCCCCCCTCTACCCCTCTCCTCCCCACCTGTCAGGCTGATCAGGCAGGCCGTTAGCACCGCCCCAGCGGCCATATGCAAACCTCCCTCAACAATTAATGGAAGATGTGCCGCCCCGTGTCCTCCTGGGTAATTTGTACAAGAGGAGCTCGGGCAGGGAGACAGGAGGGGGGAGAGGGATGGCAGAGAAATTACAGAGAGCCTTGACATCTGACAGAGAGAGAGAGAATGGAGGAGAGGGTATTCCCATACTCACTCTTTCAAAAATGAAAAGATGATTGCAGAAAAGGGGCGCCGGCCTCTTTAATGGGATGTTAGCCCATGAGCGGCGCCGATTGCCTTTAACAAGATTGGTGTATTGATTAAAAGGCTGATTTAACAGGCCGCGCCGGCTACCCGGTGGAGAGATGGGGATGATGCGCCAGCTGCTGTCTAAGTTCGCCGGGCATCCTCCAAGGGCCCCACCATCCATCATCTCAATATGGCGATGGGAGGCAGTTTATGTTGTGTTAATTTCCTCCAATAAATCAGTAATTATTGCAATCCTGTCCCTGCTGTTTATCCTGCAGCTGTTTTTCCATTTGTCGAGAGAGCGGGTGTTCTCTGAGGACCGCACGCGCTTCTACGGCGCCGAAATAGTCTCCGCTCTGGACTACCTGCACTCCGCCAAGATTGTGTATCGGGATCTCAAGGTAAACAAAAAAAGCGGGAAAGTAATCAGATATTTGGGAAGTTGTTGTTTCACTCACCTAATGTGGCCCTTTATCCTGTGCGAGTGGCACGGGATGTGGGGAATGTATTAAAAGCTCCACAGAGTTTTCAGTTTTGGGAGAGAGGGGCTTTTTGAAAAACATCAAAATTCTCTCGGCTGTGAAAGATGACACAGCGTTTCGCTTACAGCCTTGGCCCAAGCCCGCCTGAAAGGAGCCAAGAAACATGAAAAAATAAGCGTTTGCCATTAAAATTAAAAGGTTGAATGGCTTGACTAGCTTGAGGTTTCTTTCCCTTCATCTGCTAGGAACTGTGGACTCGTTTACTCGTTTACTTTCCTCCTTGTTATTAACGTGACTCTGGTCAGACTATTCAACTTTCCTCACAATGTAAAGTCAAGTGTCTCCACAACACATTTTACTGGCTAAGACATGAGTAGAGGCAGAGGCAGACAGTACATTTTCTTGTGTACTTGAAATGATCAAATAAACTTGAGGGACATAGAGAGGAATCACAGACTGCCTTCTCTTGTGCAGCTCAGCATTACAGTATGTGTTGTCAGAGTCGTTGAGTTTGCAGTACATCCTTGGGATTTTATAAGCCTGTTTTTTGAACTGTGTTGCACTGCAGTGCATGTCTGTCCTTGTGGCATTGTTCTGCCCACACACTGGCTTGGCCTTCAGTGCTTTCAAAGTTGTTTTCTCTCTCCTGTTCCCCTGCAGCTGGAGAACCTAATGCTAGACAAGGACGGACACGTCAAAATCACAGACTTTGGGCTCTGCAAGGAAGGAATCACAGATGCTGCTACAATGAAGACTTTCTGTGGAACGCCGGAGTACCTAGCTCCAGAGGTACAGTACTGTCCCTTCTAAACCCACATTACCTGCCCGGTATATTCACCCCTTCAAACCCCTGACATACAGTACAAAACTCAACCGAGCATTAGAACTTAATTGTATTAGGTCTACATCATTATTATAGTTTTGTACCCCAGCTCACTTTGATTTAGAACTAAACATCATAAACCGAATACAATAACAAGTATATTGAGATACTGTAGCCTATTTATGGCCAATATTCATCTGCCAAATAATGCTTGCAGCTATGGCAGCATGTTTACATCATCCTCATGGCAGAGCCCCATAGCTAATGACGCCATTGGGACTCACACTGCCTCTCACAGTGAGCATAATGTAAACCCCCTCACATGCTCTATAGGAGACACTGTCCCTGCCGCCAGGCTGACAAACAAGTGGATGTGTGAAGTTGTAAGATTGAAATTGAGGAATCTAGTTATCAAACACCGTTCTGCTGTGATTTCTCATTGGCTGATTTGTTTTATCTTCTCTTTTTATTTAACGCTAGAATGTTTAGTTGCTACATCCATTTTTGGACTTATAAATGAATGATATATACTCTTTGATTCTTGAACAATATAGCATATGAATGCCTCATGAACTTAGTTTCGTACCCCATCAGAACCCAAAATATAAGCTTGTTTTACTCCAATGTTTGTAAACAATGTAAATGTAAACAAAACACCGTATATCCTCATAACCTAGTTAAAACTATAATTTTGATATCAAGGAGGGTACTCTGTCTATGAATTTTAGAATGGTTACATCTTTCCAGGTGCATCTCTCAGGTTTTCACAAAAACAGAGGCGGGGTACTGCAGATTCTAGCTTTAAGTAGTCACTTTAATGTTCAATAACGAACTGCTATATTCTGGTCTTTAACAACAGTAAAGCAGATGTACAATATTTTACAACTAAATAGCAAGTATTTGGTGTCCTTTCTGAATGACAAAAAAACATTTAAACTTACCACATTGCAAACAATTTTTTTCCCTTTAACCAATGCTTAAACATGACCAACGTAATGTTCAGGTTTTTACTACAATGCATATTTATGAAGTGCAGAGGAGTGAGGACTGTGGGTCGGGTGGGGGAAGAAAGGCAGGGGATAGAGGGGGGCATAGATCCCACTTAAAAAAGTATGGAGGACAATTTGGCGGTGGATTTTGTTTTGCTAAGGCCCTCCGCTGTGCCAGGAGATGATTTGAGTCTTGGTTATTTTTCACAAGAGTATGTGATTGCACAAAAAAGTACATGCTAAATAGAGGCAGATGGTGGCAGATGGGGGAGGTTGGAAGAAGGTGGCTGGGAAACCTGGAAATCTATACCGCCGCACTGGTGTAAAAATAACAGAACACACACCGCGCCAAGTTCCAGAGATGCAAAGTAGCTGGGATTTAAAAGAGGGAAGTTAAAATATTCCAATGCTTTAGGGTTATAAAAATGAAATTTAGATAGTTTTTGTTTATGTGTAAAATATATTTGATTTGCCTTGTTTAAAAAGGGCAAATGAGAATACCCCCCCCAAAAAAATTCTGAATACATTTTGTACAAATACACTCCTAGTTTTGGTTACTTTAGCCTTATTGAAATAACTCAGTGACATCTTTTCTCATTTTGATATGTATGTATTTTTTACAAAGTAAAAAAATGTGCAGGTTAAAACATTTGGGAAGATATAACCAAATGATTTGATAACGGTAGTAAAAATATATTAAATTGTTTATACTGTAGTGTTTCAATGCACATTTATGCACCATGTGTATATGTACATTTAGCCTATTATGTTTCTTTATGTGTGTTTGTACACAAGCTAGGGCAGGCTGGGCGGGCGGAGCTGTGTGTTTGTTCCCTGTGCCCTGCTGGGTAACTGGGCTGGTGGAGCCAAAGGCTCTCTCTCTCTGTCCCTGCCCAGCCAAGTCTGCCAAGGGCCCCAGTCGGTCCTGGGAGCAGCAGCCCCGCCACATGGCTGTCCGAACGGGGCCTGTTCCACCCCTCCAGGCTTGCCTCTCTGCCTGTGGCTCTGGAACAGGGGGGACCCCAACTGTCTCTGTGTGCATTAATCGCATCCCTGCCTGCACCCGAGCTGCTCCTGCTACAGTCCCAGGACAAACTCCCAGTCCCAGCTCTCCCTGCACACACACATGCATATGTACACACATATGCATATGTACACACACACACACTCTACAACACACACACACCTCTGGCCCTAGGTGATGAAACAGCATTAAACATGTAACAATTTTTTCTCCTAACTTTTTTTTTGATGAGGGGGAAGGATATTCCATCTGGTGTGCATGGTAGCATTCCTCCTCAGGTTTTTGCTTGGTAATCCAGTGTTATCCCTCCAGCATTATGTTCAAACCCATGAATAGTTCATCTTTGACTGTACCACTGTTTCTCTCAGTGATGTTGATTTCCATCCAGCCGGTTGCCCGTCTTGATAAGCTCAATACGTGTTATTACCAGCAATTTGCTTCCATTGTTATTTAGTTTGATAATTCTCAGCTTTTTGAGATTACATGTAGTGTACAAACACAGTAACTTGTTTCAGTCATTTAAAGTTCAGTCTAACTGAATTCTTAGTGATTAGGGCCTGTATTCATAAAGCGTCTGAGTAGGAGCGCTGATCTAGGATCAGGTCCTCCTTGTCTTCTTCAATATAATCTAAATGGCAAAACTTATCCTTGATCAGCACTCCTACTCTGAGACGCTTTATGAATACGGGCCCAGAAATTCAGAATGTTTTTTGGAGGTTTTCATGTTGTCTTGGTTGATATTTTCTGGTTAGGACTACTCTCTAAGACAGCGGAGGAGGATCATTGCATCGACACTTCCAGGTTCTGCTTCCCATTAAGATTAGAGACAAGACATTATTATTCTAGAGATTCAGAGCATATGCTTAACTGGCCTCTCTCCAGCACCACTTGTCGTTAGGTAGTCATATTAATTAGGCCTTTCCTCAGCGACGGTCTGAAATGGAGCCTGTCCTCCCTCCATCTCTCTTCCTCCCTCGCTTTTTCAACAAGGTGAACGGCAGTACACCTGAGACGATGTAAGAGAAGGGGAAGGAGAAGAGCAGGTTGATTGTGTATTAGGACAGCAGCCCAGATAGAAGGCTTTGATTCAGCCGTGGCTCCTCTGGCTCCATGCTTCCCATAGCCAGGTATCCACCTCTCTCTCTGGTGGGGCTGCCCTTGAACCAGCGTGTCACATCATGATGGCGAGGCCCTCTATGTCCATCCAGGAGCGTTTCCTGTCTGTCCGTGCCAGGTAGGGCCTCCAGCGCCAGCCACTTGGCTTGGCCAACAGGGGCATCTGTGACACGCAGCAGCAGAGTGACAGCCATCGCAGTCTATGTAGTGATGCCACTGCATTATGCCGTTGGGTCCTCATGTCACAGGAACACCGTACCGTGGAATAGGGCTTTGTATTAGTCATAGTAAACCAGCTGGACCTGGAGACAGAAACTCGCAAGGGTCAAATGTCCACCAGGTCGTTTGTTAACCAACTTTGCTTCAGAAGTCGGTTGTATGTAAAACGCTTGGCGAAATAACAAAGTTAATGTGCTTCGTGTTTGTGTGTGTTGTTGGCAGGGGTGATTGGACCAGTTTGCAGCAGTTTGTTCCTCTGAACTGCAATGTTGAATAGAGGAGTTAGTGTCTGTCCCATAGAGATTCCATACAGTTCATATTAATAATATATTCTTATTCCATGATCTATGGTCTGTGTGTCTGTCCAGGTGCTGGAGGACAATGACTACGGCCGGGCGGTGGATTGGTGGGGTCTGGGTGTGGTCATGTACGAGATGATGTGTGGTCGGCTACCCTTCTACAACCAGGACCACGAGAAGCTGTTTGAGCTGATCCTCATGGAGGACATCAAGTTCCCCCGCACGCTGTCGTCAGACGCCAAGTCACTGCTGTCAGGACTACTCATAAAGGACCCCAACAAAAGGTATAGGCCAGCTATACTGTACACACCTTGGCCAGCCAGACACACCCAGGCCAACCAGACACACCCTGGTCAGCCAGACTCCAAGCAGCACTACTCACCATCCAATAATGCCCCATTGGAAGTGACTATACACTAGTTCTATTTAAACTAACTATCAGGGTTGGGGTCAATTCAGTTTTACACTCAGTTAAACCCTGTTAGCTTTACAAAGCTTCAAGTCAATTATATATATTCATCAAATTCAAAGTACTGTAACGCTAATGTCTTGGCGGCAGACAAACCTTTGAATAATTTGTGACGTTCTTACTTTTCCCAGACTTGGAGGAGGTCCAGATGATGCTAAAGAAATCATGCGACATAGTTTCTTTGCTGGAATCGACTGGCAAGATGTTTATGATAAGAAGGTAATGCCTGTAATACCAGTTCTATAATATGTACACATTCATATTGCAGAATCATGTTGGGAGTCCTTACAGGACTCCTGCTCTTTGCCCCTCACCAGTATGCATTCCTGATCATAGTTTGCTAACTCACTGTCAAATCAAATCAAATTTTATTTGTCACATACACATGGTTAGCAGATGTTAATGCGAGTGTAGCGAAATGCTTGTGCTTCTAGTTCCGACCATGCAGTAGTATCTAACAAGTAATCTAACAAATTCACAACAACTACCTTATACACACAAGAGTAAAGGAATGAATACGAGTATGTACATATAAATATATGGATGAGCGATGGCTGACCGGCATAGGCAAGATGCAGTAGATGGTATAGAGTACAGTATATACACATATATATATATATATATGAGATGAGTAATGTAGGATATGTAAACATTATATAAATGGCATTGTTTAAAGTGGCTAGTGATACATTATTTCATCCAGTTATAATTATTAAAGTGGCTAGAGATTTGGGTCGATGGCCGAACGGCATAGGCAAGATACAGTAGATGGTTTAGAGTACAGTGTATACATTTGATATGAGTATGTCGGATACGTAAACATTATATACAAAATTGTTTAAAGTGGCTAGTGATACATTTGTTACATCCAATTCCTATGTTTAAAGTGGCTCGATAGAGGAAAGTGTCTAGATAGAGGAAAGTTATCATTGCTCTTTCAGTGCTTTACCATCACAGACACAGTGCACACCTAAGATGATGCAACCCCGGTAGCAGAGGGAGGTGAAATGCATTGTGGGAGGTGTAAACTCGTGGCCTCCAGTCCTGCCTGTGTGCTGCAACACCTCTGTGACACAAGTGCTGTGTGTTTCTCTCCCCTCCTACCTAGCTGATACCGCCCTTCAAACCTCAGGTGTCGTCAGAAACAGACACCAGGTATTTTGACGAAGAATTCACAGCACAGACAATTACAATAACTCCCCCTGAAAAATGTGAGTGAAACTTTTTCTTATTGTTCTTTCTTGCTAATGTTTAAAAGGTGAGACACTGTCACTTGGCACTTTACTCAGGCTATGTTAGATGTGCAAGTGGTGTAACAATTTCGTTCCATATGTTAGACAATCATGTCTTATTTTGGGGCTAGATTGTATCAGAGCCACGCTAGCCGACAGCCGCATAGCGGTTGTTTTAGCAGTGTTGGAGTCGGAATTGCTGCGTTAGAGCTGTCGAATTCACAAGCGGCTCCTGGAATTCGACCTAAAATTTTACTTCAATCAGTATAGATGGGGTTATATAAGGATTTTTAGCCTTGAAACAATTGAGACATTGTATGTGTGCCAATCAGAGGGTGAATGGGCAAGACAAAAGATTTATAGTGCATTCGGAAAGTATTCAGATCCCTTGGCTTTTTCCACATTTTGTTACATTACAGCCTTATTCTAAAATGTATCAAATAAAATATAACCAATCTACACACAATACCCCATAATGGCCAAGCATAATTTTTTTTTTAAATGTTTGCAAATGTAAACATACAGTTGAAGTCGGAAGTTTACATACACTTAGGTCGGAGTCATTAAAACTCGTTTTTCAACCACTCCACAAATTTCTTGTTCACAAACTATAGTTTTGGCAAGTCGGTTAGGACATCTACTTTGTGCATGACACAATTAATTTTCCAACAATTGTTTACAGACAGATTATTTCACTTATAATTCACTGTATCACAATTCCAGTGGGTCAGAAGTTTACATACACTAAGTTGACTGTGCCTTTAAACAGCTTGAAAAATTCCAGAAAACGATGCCATGGCTTTAGAAGCTTCTGATAGGCTAATTGACATCATTTGAGTCAATTGGAGGTGTACCTGTGGATGTATTTCAAGGCCTACCTTCATGGGAAAATCAAAAGAAAATAGGCCAAGACCTCAGAAAAAAAATTGTAGACCTCCACAAGTCTGGTTCATCCTTGGGAGCAATTTCCAAATGCTTGAAGGTACCACGTTCATCTGTACAAACAATAGTACGCAAGTATAAACACCATGGGACTACGCAGCCATCATACCACTCAGGAAGGAGACGCGTTCTGTCTCCTAGAGATGAACGTACTTTGGTGCAAAAAGTGCAAATCAATCCCAGAACAACAGCAAAGGACCTTGTGAAAATGCTGGAGGAAACAGGTACAAAAGTAACTATATCCACAGTAAAAGGAGTCCTATATCAACATAACCTGAAAGGCCGCTCAGCAAGGAAGAAGCCACTGCTACGGTTTGCAACTGCACATGGGGACAAAGATTGTACTTTTTTGGAGAAATGTCCTCTGGTCTGATGAAACAAAAATAGAACTGTTTGGCCATAAGGACCGTCGTTATGTTTGGCGGAAAAAGGGGGAGGCTTGCAAGCCGAAGAACACCATCCCAACTATGAAGCATGGGGGTGGCAGCATCATGTTGTGGGGGTGCTTTGCTGCAGGAGGGACTGGTGCACTTCACAAAATAGATGGCATCATGAGGAAGGTAAAGGATGTGGATATGTTGAAGCAACATCTCAAAACATCAGTCAGGAAGTTAAAGCTTGGTCGCAAATGGGTCTTCCAAATGGATAATGACCCCAAGCATACTTCCAAAGTTGTTGCAAAATGGCTTAAGGACAACAAAGTCAGGGTATTGGAGTGGCCATCACAAAGCCCTAACCTCAATCCCATAGAAAATTTGTGGGCAGAACTGAAAAAGCGTGTGCGAGCAAGGAGGCCTACAAACCTGACTCAGTTACACCAGCTCTGTCAGGAAGAATGGGCCAAAATTCACCCAACTTATTGTGGGAAGCTTGTGGAAGGCTACCCGAAATGTTTGACCCAAGTTAAACCATTTAAAGGCAATGCTACCAAATACTAATTGAGTGTATGTAAACTTCTGACCCACTGGGAATATGATGAAAGAAATAAAAGCTGAAATAAATCATTCTCTACTATTATTTCACATTCTTAAAATAAAGTGGTGATCCTAACTGACCTAAAACAGGGAATTTTTACTAGGATTAAATGCCAGGAATTGTGAAAAACTGAGTTTAAATGTATTTGGCAAGGGATATGTAAACTTCCGACTTCAACTGGAAGTATTCAGACCATTTACTCAGTACTTTGTTGAAGCACATTTGGCAGCGATTACAGCCTCGAGTCTTAATTTTTTTGTAGATTGATGAGGATTATAAAAATGTTATTTCAATAAAAAAAAAAAATACCCCTTTTTATCCCCAATTTTGTGGTATCCAATTGGTAGTTAGTCTTGTCTCATCGCTGCAACTCCCGTACAGACTCGGGAGAGGCGAATGGCGAGAGCGATGCGTCCTCCGAAACACAACCCAACAAAGCCGCACTGCTTCTTGACACAATGCCCACTTAACCTGGAAGCCAGCCGCACCAAAGCGTCAGAGGAAACACCGTACACCTGGCGACCGTGTCAGCGTGCACTGCGCCCGGCCCACCACAGGAGTCACTAGTGTGCGATGGGACAAGGACATCCCTGCCCTGCCAAACCCTCCCCTAACCCGGACGATGCTGGGACAATTGTACGCCGCCCCTGGGTCTCCCGGTCGCGGCCGGCTTCGACAGAGCCTGGACTCAAACCCAGAATCTCTAGTGGCACAGCTAGCACTGTGATGCACTGCCTTAGACAACTGCACTACTCGGGAGGCCTATAATTTTTTTATGTCCATTTTAGAATAAGGCTGTAACGTAACAAAATATGGAAAAGTGTAAGTGCCTTTGAATGGGGTATGGTGGTAGGTGCCAGCCGCACCGGTTTGTGTCAAGAACTGTAACACCGCTGTGTTTTTCCACGCTCAAAAGTTTCCCGTGTGTATCAAGAATGGTCCACCACCCAAAGGATATCCAGCCAACTTGACATAACTGTGGGAAGCATTGGGGTAAACATAACCCAGCATCCCTGTGGAACGCTTTTGACACCTTGTAGAGTCCATCCCCCGATGAATTGAGGCTGTTCTGAGGGCAAGGGGGGGCGGCAACTCAATATTATTAAGGGTGTTCCTAATGTTTGGTATACTCAGTGTAGGTTGTAATCTCATTTATCAACGGCTCAACCAAATATTACCCAATAATCCACGTTGAAATGACGCATTGTGCCCAGTGGGTCGTTTACAAATTCGAACACTGGAATATGATCTAATCTACACCTCATTTGGCTGATATAAATCCTCGTTATTTTGTTTAATGATTTTCAATTTGAGCATCATTATTTCTATATAGCCTACACCTTCTCGTTATGAACTTCTAACTCGAGTGGGACGGGTGTGGCTTCGTGACAACGATCACAAGAGCAGCTGCTCACCGATTTGACAGCTCCAGCGCAGTTACACCTCCTCCAGTGCCAAAACATCAGCTATGAGGGTGTCGGCTATTGCCAGTTAACGCTTGATCTAAATCTAGGCCTTAAACATGCTCACTAGAGCATCAGAGAGGCTTAAATAGTATCACTGTAAAAAGGTTGAATTGCATGATTGAAGTAATGTCCTGTTTGTCCCTCCCAGTTGATGAAGACGGGATGGATTGCATGGACAACGAGCGGAGACCACACTTCCCCCAGTTCTCTTACTCGGCCAGTGGGAGAGAATGAGCGCTGTATCCAGACAGTACTGCACCACCATCAGTACCAATGGAAGGTTACAGTATAAAACCAACCTAGCCTGAGCTAACCCTCCTCTCTCCATTTGGGTCATTCCATAGTGAGCATGGAGATCCCATCACTGTACGTTTTATGTCTTTTTTTTCATGGGGATTTTGCATGTGTGGTCAGACAGAAGTTCAGCAATGTTGGTAGTTCCCAACAGTTAAAGGTGCATTTCTTATGGTTGATTTCTTATGGAATGCTGCTTTAAAGCCTTGAAACTGACTCAAGAGGGCGAACGGGTTTGTTGTGTTGTGTGGTATGTCTTTAGTTCCCTTGGTCGTTGACTTCTGAGATCCAGTTCTATCTACTGTAGGAGACTGACATTCCTGGTAGGGAGAGCTGCTGTCTTTAGCATTCTCATTTCACATAGGACAGTATACTATAACTCGAGATTCACAGGAGATTCTCCATTTGTTTGCTGTGTCATAATCTGCAATGGTCCTGATTCTTCTCTTGATGACGTTTGGGTTTACACGTTATCGTTTGGTTATCTAACGTCTGTGTTGTGTCTATAGAAGTAAGTTATACTGTAGGATTAGAGATTTTTGCTTTCAGAAGTCAAAAACTGCCAGAAAACGGTTCACTCAGGCTACACAGAGATCAATCTGTCTTCACCTCAGTATACAGGTCACCGGTACTGCTATCTTTACTCTGCAGGTCAAGCTACAAGCGCTAACTATACAAACCACCTCCACCACTTCTCATGGACACTATGACTGTAGTCTCACATATTATACTGTTACGTCATTGTATTGTCACTTATTTAAGGTGTGCAAAAGTAAAACTCTAGTCTCGTCTGCTATTTGTTGATAAGCTGTGATTTTTTACTTTCTCCTCTCGCCTATGAAATCAGTCATTCGAATAGTGTGAACGCTTTGGGATGTTGCTCTGCCAATGTTATGTATGAATGGGAGTAAATGTTTGTGTACTGTGTGTAGAGGTTTTAAGAGAGCCTAAAGGCACAGCACTGTTGGCTGTAAACTCCTGTGAATCCGAGCTGTGCGTTAGCTGTCAAAAACAGCAAGGTTCACCTCAACCTGTCTAACAGTGAGGATGAGAGGAAGAGCATTCTAGGTATGTGTGTCAGGGTTATCTGGCTGAAGGTAGATGCTTCCCACAACTGAAATGATGTAAAGCTTTATTTCAGACATATCATTGCTAGAAAATAAAAGCATTCAAAAACTCAAATTTATAAATGTGAATGAGAAATGCAAGATGGTGGCTGTTTACTGTCTAATGCTCCTGTAAGGGGAGTGGCTAATGGTATTTGGGGGTGGGGCTAAACCTGTAAGAAGGGTGAAAGAATTTGAATTATCTGCCGGGGGGGAATACTGTATAACTATGATTCAATGGGGACAAGTAAGAGGGAGGTATTGGCATTGTTTGATTTGGACCACAGCAATGGCTTCCTGTTGTTTTATTTATTTGTTCTTCTTTTGTATAACTGTTCTTGTTATATGATTAGGAGTAATTTCCAGTCTTTTGGTCTGGATGAAAAAGGCACCTCGAATAATGGCTTAAGAATGTAGAAGCAAAGCCTTCATGTTGTCGTTTTGTTTTTGCTCAAAATGTTTTGGTTTGTTTCTTTGTTCTCTTACCAAAATATGAGGACAATGAAAAATACAGAGCAGACAGCATATTAAAGAGTTCTATCGGTACCAAGGTATTTTTATTCAACATTTTCCATAAGACTTTTACATTTCACGGGCATCTAACCTGGAATGTCTGAGTGGTATTAAAACCTTTAAGTTCTCTTCTCCACATACAGTAGTATATAAGGGCTGTATAAGCTTCAACTCCCTTTCCAACTGGTATGACGCTACTGTTGTCTTCTAGCATCTGAGCATTCCTGTAATACATGTAAATACATGAGAATGGCACAGAACAAGCTTCCTCAAACAGTCTGTATTTTACTACTTTAGTTGCTTAATAACACACTGCACATTTAGGCCTTTTTCTTTACCTCTGCTTTCTAGAACAAGAAACATTAGAATGAAATGAATAACTTACACATTTACAAAGGGAATATATTCATTGGTTTTAAAGTCAAGAGATTTTAAGAATAGGCGTAGATGGAGAATAGCTATAAAGCTTACTGAATGAGTATTATAGACTCAGTGACCAATGTTCCCAGGGTATATACACTGTAGCCTGTTTGGAAATTAGTATTATAGACTCAGTGACCAATGGTCCCAGGGTATATACACTGTAGCCTGTTTGGTAATGAGTATTATAGACTCAGTGACCAATATTCCAAGGGTATATACACTGTAGACTGTTTGGTAATGAGTATTATAGACTCAGTGACCAATGGTCCCAGGGTATATACACTGTAGCCTGTTTGGTAATGAGTATAATAGACTCAGTGACCAATGTTCCCAGGGTATATACACTGTAGACTGTAGACTGTTTGGTAATGAGTATTATAGACTCAGTGACCAATGTTCCCAGGGTACATACACTGTAGTATTATAGACTCTATGACCAATATTCCAAGGGTATATACACTGTATAATTAACTTTATTTTGTGGCTGACTACTTTGGGATCTTGTAACAGCCTTCAATGCTGCATAGAATGTAGTTTCCTTAACATTATGGTGTTGTATTACCGTTTTACCATAGCTAATAGTCAATGACCAATAATTGTTTTGAGTCATTTTATTGAAGTGTACCACAGTCAGCATAGGAATCTTCAAGTGATAGTCAAGTCAACCACCTACTCTATGCTGACTGGCATCATTTGATTAATTATAAAAGTGTACAACATTCAGTAACTTTAGCTCTGTGGATGAAGAGCCACAGTATTCAATGGTATGTAACACACCATTCTGTATAACTATATTTTTGTTGCTATTTTAAAGCTAGTTTCCTTTAATTCTACACATTCCGCCATGTCTTGTGTGTTCATGTAATATCTGAGTGACTCAAACATTACAACATAATCTGTGGGCTAAAACACCTAGCTGACATGGACTAGTTGATCTGGAAATTTCTGACAAGTTATAAATAGGTCTCTAAGGTCTACAATGACAAGAGGAAAACTACTGATGTACTACCCAATTTTTAAATTGCACCTTGTGCATTCTACTATTACAACTTTCAAAAGTTTAAAGCCCTACTAAGTTCCTAGGGGAACCACTAAGGCACAAGTCCTATCCACTAGTCATAAGTTATCCTTGCTTAGCATCAATGTGACCTACGATTATCCATTGAAAGGACAATCAGAGTTCACACATTCCTGGTTTCCAGGTTACATTCAAGTTCCATTTCAGATGTGTGATTGTGATATAATTTAGGTTCAGTGTTCAGTATATTCCACCAGTGGTTTGCAAAGCAAGGAGATGTCAGAGCAGAAGTGTCAGAGCAGAAGACAAACAATTTTTGTAGCAGGAGATATCCTGTCTGTGAAGGTATGAAAAGAGTTTGAGTGAATGTAGTGATGTGGACCAAAAAGACCAAAGCAGATGTAGTGACATTTCTCAGATTATTACACATTCCCAAAGGATGAATGATTGGTCTTATATTCATTGTAGTTGATGAGGTCCAATAAGAGAGAAAAGAGGAAGTTGAGCAGGAGAGAAGTATATTTTATATGAGTACAATATACTGTACATTACTAGTTCAGAAAGTGACTGTGGTATGGCTTTGACTTGTTTGGTAGAACTAATCCTGAGGTGGCTAGATATAGTGAGTCTATTGAAAAGGTATGAGGGCCATAACTTCAAAAAGTGTGACATGATTGGTCCATCTTTAAGCCACTAGAGAAAGTCATTTTTTTGTTGTTGCATGGAACAGATGTGGTTTTGAGATTATATTGCAAAATGAACAATGGTGAATCTTGATGTTGTGATACAAGTAGGAAGTTAACTCTTCTCATAAGAGAAGACTGTGAAATATGGGAAAGACATTGTTTGTCTTAGCAGTTAATTGTTCATGATTGAATGTCAGTCTGTTGTTTTATTAACATGGCCAATAATGTATCATAGAAGAATGTGGAGAGAAACTGCAAACTGAACAACTGTGCTGTGATCATAACCCCTAGGCTTTCAATTGTGTGGTTGTCTGTTATGGTTGAGTTTTCCTCTTTGTCTTCCAAGATGCATTCCTTTTTTGCTTTTGCTGGTATGTGTTTTGACTAAAAAAAGAAACATTTCACCATGTATGATTAATAGAGGCTTTTATGGCTTACAATGTGATTTTGAATCATTTTTATTTAAACGTTTTTTTATCAATGGACAACTTGAATTTGTTTATTTTATTTTTGAATTGAATATGGTTGAGTATAATGTTTTGGGGTATTTAGCAGTCATGTTATGGTCTTTAGTTCTGCAGTTGATTATGGACGAGGGGGAAGGAAGGGAGAGTTATGGTACTGTCTCTCTTTCGCCTTTTCGGCATTACTATTATTCTGTTTCCACCATTTGTCAAAGTCACACAAAAAAAATGTAATCTTGCATAATTATGTCAGATCAGATGCTCGATTAGGTTCCGGGGGAGAAGATCCACGTTAAAGCTTTTAAATTTAAAGGCAATGTTCCCGCATTGCAGAGACTGCATTCATGTTAATGCTGCATATGTTGGCTCAATTGGAAATTGTCTTTACATTTTAACGCAGATCTTCCACGATACAGATTGAATCCAACCCTTAGTCCCCCTGAAACTTCCATTCCAAATTGTAAAAAAATTATAACTGAGAAATCATGATTGATTCATCCAAGTGATCAGTGGTGAAAATATCGTTAGTCGTCGAATCCCACAGTATGTTGACAGACGCTACAATACCATCCTATGTTATGTGCGTCTGACCACGTTGAGATTACTGTGGCACTGCTTCAGACACAGAAGACTTCACATTTTGCTTGGCTGAACTGTGACTATTGCTGGCTTCACGTGCTTGTGGGAAATAGGAAACTGGGAAGTCCGACATGATTGTGTTCAAGACAAGTGCTTTTGAAGTCGGAACAATTATTCAATAAGCTTTTAGCTAGCTTGATAAGCTTGCTAACATTGCTACTAATAAAGTTTGCTAGCTTGCTTTATATTGACAATATGGTCGGACTTGCTACATTATTCACATTGATAAGGTTATTGTAAAAAAACGTATTTGTTGTCATCTTTTGGTTGAAAAGGTCAGTGGTAAGACGTGGCAACTCGGGTAACAACCGTTTCTCTGAGTTTCCCACCTGCAATTCTGACCTGGGGGGTCATTCAAGTGAATTTTCCCACTGGGAATTAGGAGCTTCCAATAACTCCGATAGCACGTGAACGCGGCAATACTGCCATTTCATCCATATGAATATGCACTTGTAAAAAAGGAATAGACTGTTTTTATAAGGACATATTAGAGAACAGGGAGTTTCAAGGGGGAAGCTAAGGTCCTTATTGACGTTGCAGTGCACTCTACCAAGGGCAATTGGCCATTGGCAGTAGGGGCCAAAACGATAATACGCTTTTTTGATAACATAAAAAAAACGCCTTCATGTAAATTGCTCCTTTTATGATTTCAGAGAACTGAAAATTGCCCTTACATTTTTTTTTATTTTTTTTTAAAGGAAAATTAAGAGAATTACTTGAAAGCACAGTCCCCTCATGCAGCCCATGCTTAATTTTGTTTATTGTTAAAATAAAGTGTGATAATGACAAGGCCAGGAGAGGCTGCCGGGAGACAACTTCAGCTGAGTGACACTGTTGAGGTCTTACTTTTCTACCGGACATGTCTTACCTGTTATTCTAAGAGAGCTCAGTTCCACAGGAAGGTTGGACCTCGGCAGTTGCACTCAGTCTCAACGATTCAATTTAGAACTGGCAGATTTTTAAAAAATGTAGCTATATGTGAGGAGGATACGTAGAACATCCACCTAGGAATCCCAAATGTTTGTTTCTGCCGGTCATTAACATACCATGATGTTCAGTTCCACTGGGTGAAGCATTCTAGTGCCGTTGGCCATCTCCAGGGTCAAAGGTCTGGGGTGAGCTGTGTGATCGCCTCGACTCCGACGAACGACAATGTGGGTTCTATCCTTACTAACTGCAGGGTCTATATATAAATCTATTTTACACCTCAGTGTACACACTTTGCTGCTACTGTTTGTAATGTCTACAACAGATTTTCTTGTCATCTTGCTCCTGGTAGTGTTATGAACGAGCATGAATTGTAAAGTATTTATTTAAAACAAATCGCTGTCGGATGAAAACCTAATCTCCAAAACTGAAAACTTTTAGGAAATTGAAAAAACTGCCATATTTTCCCATTAACAAACATACAATTATGAACTTTCAGAAGCTATTTTAAATACATTTTATTGGTCCTAGAGTCAATGTTCAGAGTACATTGGGTGGACTTACTGCTTTCAATACATGTAAATCAAAATATATATAAAAAAGGCAAAAAGTGGAGTTACGAGGTTTTCATCCAACAGCGCCGTAATAACTTGTAATTAATTTGATGTCCATGTAGCTTCAGAGTTTGACATTTTCTTGACCTTGCTAGCTCGGTCATTAGATCCACGTTAAGAGATAGTCGTGTGGTTAAGGATTTTATGCAGAAGGGATGAAGTATCAGAAAAGAGAACAGTTGTAGTATTCCCTGTCATTAAAGAATACAAAACATTTCTTTCCCCTTGTGAATAGGACCCATAAGGATGTGAAAATGATATGATCTGCAAGAAAGTGTTTTTGTAAACTGTACGTCCTTAGTATTTTTACACGTAAATGTATATGATAGGGATACACATTATTTTCCTTCTTACAGACCGCTTAAATAAAGCACCTTGTCAATCTGCTATCTTTGTCACTTACTTCTGACTACTCGTCATACTGTATTTCTCAATGAGAAAAAAGATATCACACTCTACTCAACTCAGATTGAGCAATATTTTGAACACTGTATGTAAAATATTTATTGGAATTTTAAGTTTATATCAAATATTGAAATTACATTCTACAACACGCAGCTTTAATCATGTAAAAACCTAATCTCTATATAAAAACATGAAACACTACAATTTAGGAACAATACAAAAACTGTCAAATCTGTAATTCCAAATGCAAATGTTGTCTATATAAAACCCTCATTAATCTCAGCACACACACTCAGCAGGGCTGTGGAGCTGTGCTGCTTCTGCATGGCTGAGGCAGTGTGTTTGACATGGAGTATCCATGACAGGAGGCATTCTCCACTGTGGTGCTCCAAGTCAGAGCTGCTCCCCACGCTGAGTCCTGAGATCACCCAGACCTGCTCTCTGCCATTAGCACCACCATTAACCTTACCTCTACTGCTGCCCACTACACACATACAGGGCATTCGGAAAGTATTCAGACCCCATGACTTTTTCCACATTTTGTTACAGCCTTATTCTAGAATTGATTAAATTAAAATGTTCCTCGTCAATCTACACACAATACCCCATTATGACAAAGTGAAAACAGGTTTTTATAATTGTTTGCACATTTATTAAAATAAATAAACAAACTATATTTACATAAGTATTCAGACCCTTTGCTATGAGAAGTTGAGCTCAGGTGCATCCTGTTTCCGTTGATCATCCTTGATGTTTCTACAACTTGATTGGAGTCCACCTGTGGTAAATTCAATTGATTGTACATGATTTGGAAAGGCACACACCTGTCTATATAAGGTCCCACAGTTGACAGTGCATGTCAGAGCAAAAACCAAGCCATGAGGTCGAAAGAATTGTCCGTAGAGCTCCGAGACAGGATTGTGTCGAGGCACAGATCTGAGCAACGGTACCAAAAAAGATCTGCAACATTTAAGTTCCCCAAGAACAAAGTGGCCTCCATCATTCTTAAATGGAAGCAGTTTGGAACCACCAAGACTCTTCCTAGAGATGGCCGCTCTGCCAAACTGAGCAATCGGGGGAGAAGGGCCTTGTTCAGGGAGGTGAGCAAGAACCCGATGGTCACTCTGACAGAGCTCCAGAGTTCCTATATGGACATGGGAAAACCTTCCAGAAGGACAACCATCTCTGCAGCACTCCACCACTCAGGTGGATTATGGTAGAGTGGCCAGACGGAAGCCACTCCTCAGTAAAATGCACATGACAGCCCGCTTGGAGTTTACCAAAAGGCACGTAAAGGACTCTCATACCATGAGAAACAAGATTCTCTGGTCTGATGAAACCAAGATTGAACTCTTTGGCCTGAATGCCAAGCGTCACGTCTGGAGGAAACTTGACACCATCCCTAAGGTGAAGCATGGTGGTGGCAGCATCATGCTGTGGGGATGTTTTTCAGGACAAGGGACTGGGAGACTAGTCAGGATTGAGGCAAAGATGAACGGAGCAAAGTACAGCGAGATCCTTGATTAAAACCTGCTCCAGAGCACACAGGACCTCAGACTGGGGCTAAGGTTCACCGTCCAACAGGACAACGACCCTAAGCACACACCCAAGACAACGCAGGAGTGACTTCGGGACAAGTCTCAATGTCCTTGAGTGGCCCAGCCAGAGCCCGGACTTGAACCTGATCAAACATCTCTGGAGAGACCTGAAAAAATCTGTGCAGCGACGCTCCCCATCCAACCTGACAGAGCTTGAGAGGATGTGCAGAGAAGAATGGGAGAAACTCTCCAAATGTGCCAAGCTTGTAGCGTCATACCCAAGAAGGCTCGAGGCTGTAATCGCTGCCAAAGGTGCTTCAACAAAGCACTAAGTAAAGGTTCTGAATACTAAAATGTGATATATATTTTTTTATTTTTTTCCTGTTTTTTCTTTGTCATTATGTGGTATTGTGTGTAGATTGAGGAAAAATAACAATTTAATCAATTTTAGAATTGGGCTGTAATGTAACAAAATGTGAAAAGTCAAGGGGTCTGAATACTTTCCAAATGTTGTATGTATGTATGTATGTAAATTCAGCAAAAAAACAAATCTGCAGATGCGGACTGCAGATGTGGCCAGTGCAATAAATTGCAATGTCCGTACTGTGAGACGCCTAAGACAGCACTACAGGGAGACAGGAAGGACAGCTGATTGTCCTCACAGTGGCAGACCACGTGTAACAACACCTGCACAGGATCGGTACATCCGAACATCACACCTGCGGGACAGGTACAGGATGGCAACAACAACTGCCCGAGTTACACCAGAAACGCACAATCCCTCCATCAGTGCTCAGACTGTCCGCAATAGGCTGAGAGAGGCTGGACTGAGGGCTTGTAAGCCTGTTGTAAGGCAGGTCCTCACCAGACATGACCGGCAACAACGTGGCCTATGGGCACAAACCCACCGTCGCTGGACCAAACAGGACTGGCAAAAAGTGCTCTTCACTGACAAGTCGCGGTTTTGTCTCCTGAGGGGTGATGGTTGGATTCACGTTCATCGTCAAAAGAATGAGCGTTACACCGAGGCTTGTACTCTGGAGCGGGATCAATTTGGAGGTGGAGTGTCACAGCATCATCGGACTGAGCTTGTTGTCATTGCAGGCAATCTCAATGCTGTGCGTTACAGGGAAGACATCCTCATCCCTTCCTGGAGGCTCATCCTGACATGACCCTCCAGCATGACAATGCCACCAGCCATACTGCTCCTTCTGTGCGTGATTTCCTGCAAGACAGGAATGTCAGTGTTCTGCCATGGCCAGCGAAGAACCCGGATATCAATCCCATTGAGCACGTCTGGGACCTGTTGGATCGAGGGTGAGGGCTAGGGCCATTCCCTTGCAGGTGCCTTGGTGGAAGAGTGGGGTAACATCTCACAGCAAGAACTGGCAAATCTGGTGCAGTCCATGAGGAGGAGATGCACTGCAGTACTTAATGCAGCTGGTGGCCACACCAGATACTGACTGTTACGTTTGACCCCCCCTTTTTGTTCAGAGACACATTATTCAATTTCTGTAAGTCACATGTCTGTGGAACTTGTTCAGTTTATGTCTCAGTTGTTGAATCTTGTTATGTTCATACAAATATTTACACATGTTAAGTTTGCTGAAAATAAACGCAGTTGACAGTGAGAGGACGTTTCTTTTTTTTTCTGAGTTTATGTATGTATGTATGTATGTATGTATGTATAATACACACACACACAGCATGTGGCCCAAAACCAACCCGAGAGGCATGCGTCTTCGCTCACACATTCATTTTTGTAGAATAATAACTGAATTGGTCATATACCCTATTTCTACAGTAGGAGACCATCATTATAAGGAAAGTAAAGGAGGATACCTAGTCAGTTGTACAACTGAATGCATTCAACTGAAATGTGTCTTACGCATTTAGAGGTGCAGGGGGCTGCCTTAACATCCACGGCGCCCGGGGAACAGTGGGTTAAACTGCCTTTCTCGGGCAGAACGACAGATTTTTACTCTGTTACTGTGCTTCAGTCAAGATGAAGAGGATCTCATGTGGACAAGGTGTCAGGCCTCCTAGAACCAGCAGGTAACTGGGGAAACAAAAAGGAAATTAAAGATCAAAAACACACCCGGACACAGGGCTCTAAATTGGGACTATTTTGTCTGCATATGCTCCTAAATATTTGGCTTATGCGACCTGGAATTTGAATTTAGGAGGACCATTGCCTAGAATATATTTTTTTAAATTGGCCTGATAATTATTATTGTAATGATTAGGCTTCACTTGTACTGCTGTTTCCGAGTGCCCAAGAGAAAAAATATTTGTTACCGTCGTGGTTGCACCATTACTATAGAGAAAAGGGCTTGCCTCTAGCCCAAACCGTTCAGAAGTTACCCCATAGTACCGGCACTACTTTTCTTTATTTCACTGAAGCAATGGCGGCCCGCATTTTACATTTTAGTAGACGCTCTTATCCAGAGAGACGTACAGGAGCAATTATGGTTTGGGGATTCGAACCAGCGACCTTTAATTTACTTGCCCAACGCTCTTAACCACTAGGCTACCTGGTTTAATCATAAACTATGAATTAATAGTGTGTTTACACCGTGTTCAGTCATGTTACCTCATTAACTAACAACCTGGTAACAGTATATCCAAACTTTTGGGTAAAGGGATAGCTTCTTCAGGAGAGCAATGATTGAATGACAGATCTTTTGCATGTCATCACTCACAAACTTGACTTATTAAAGAGACGGCGTCCAATTTTCTATGTAATCCATTTTTGGACAATGTAGAAACCTAATATTACCCAAATGACTAATTTCAAAAACATGCATTTGTATCAACATTGTAGCTTTCATAATCAAAAATGTCTTTACAGGTTTACATATTAGTTTCTAGGGTACAACATATGTTTCAACAGTAGCTAGAATTCCTAATATAGGCCGAAGAATACCAGCTGTATCTCAATCAATTAAAAACATCTGATTTTCTGGTGCTCCTGGATTTTATGTTTGCCCTTAACTTTTTTAAGTTGGGAGCACCAGTGATACAATTTGTAAAACATTTTTAGAGCCATTACTGGACACATTACTGGAGTTCACTAGAGCCTCAGCCAGTATTGATTCAGGTTTTCGCCCTCAGTTGAGATTGACCCGAATGGCGCTATCCTGGAATGAATGTGCTGTTCTGTTCAGCAACACATTGGTGGTTCTTAGAGTAATGCTCCGAGGGAAATCCAGAAGTGCTAACGCTGATAAAAACAACAGCCTGGCAGCATTAGAGCAGCTGAGAACAGAGGCACTCGGCAGGGCTCTCCTCCATCTCCTTAAGCTCTTAAGAATGTCAGCCTCTGTCTCTCCCTCTCTGTCTGACACGCCTTTAGCAGCAATCTGGAAGAGCATCTGTGGAGCGCCTAGTCTTGCGTGATGTGCGGCCCTGGCTACCAGCTGTTGTGGCGCTTGTGTGCCTTCTCTGCTTCTCTCTCTCTCTCCCGCTCCCTCACTGGTTCGCTCCCGCTCCCTCACTCATTCATGAATTCCCGCTCCCTCACTCGCTCCTTCGTTCGTTCGTTCCCGCTCCTTCGTTCCCGCTCCTTTCGTTCGTTCGTTCCCGCTCCCTCACTCGCTCCTTCGTTCGTTCGTTCCCGCTCCCTCACTCGCTCCTTCGTTCGTTCGTTCCCGCTCCCTCATTCGCTCCTTTGTTCGTTCGTTCCCGCCCCCTCGTTCGTTCCGGCCCCCTCCCTCGCTCGTTCGTTCCCGCTCCCTCACTCGCTCCTTCGTTCGTTCCCGCTCCCTCACTCGCTCGCCGTTCGTTCCGCTCCCTCACTCGCTCCTTCGTTCGTTCCCGCTCCCTCACTCGCTCCTTCGTTCCCGCTCCCTCACTCGCTCCTTCGTTCGTTCCCGCCCCCTCGTTCGTTTCCGCCCCCTCGTTCGTTCCCGTTCCCTTCCCCCTCCCTCGCTCGTTCGTTCCCGCTCCCTCCCTCACTTGTTCGATCCCGCTCCCTTGCTCGTTCGATCCTGCTCCCTCCCTCGCTCGTTCAATCCCGCTCCCTCGCTCGTTCGATCCCGCTCCTTCGTTCGTTCCCGCTCCCTCACTCGCTCCTTCGTTCGTTCCCGCTCCCTCACTCGCTCCTTCGTTCCCGCTCCCTCACTCGCTCGTTCGTTCGTTCCCGCTCCCTCCCTCACTCGCTCGTTCGTTCGTTCCCGCTCCCTCCCTCACTCGCTCCTTCGTTCGTTCGTTCCCGGTCCTTCGTTCGTTCCCGCTCCCTCCCTCGTTCGTTCGTTCTCGCTCCCCCCCTCGTTCGTTCTCGCTCCCCCCCTCCCTCGTTCGTTCTCGCTCCCTCCCTCCCTCGTTCGTTCTCGCTCGCTCGTTCTCGTCTGTGGTTCGGGTGCAGGGGTGAGCTGTACTCAGCACCATATATAGAGATGAACAGTAAATTCAGTGTAGATGACAACCATGGTTCTGACTGTACCTGTATGCGTAGGTTCTGCATCTCTTCAGTGAGGAGGTGGCGCTCCTGCATCAACAGGTTCTGTTTGGCAAGCAGCTCCATCACCTGCTGGGCACTGGACTGGCTGTGCTGGTCCAACTGCTGCAGTCTACAGGATACGATAGACAAAGTAGACTGATAAAAAGCATAGAGTTGAGCGACAGATGCAGTTATTTTATTTTCATTATTTAACCTTTATTTAACTAGTCACTAGAACAAATTCGTATTTACAATGACAGCCTACCAAAAGGCAAAAGGCCTCGTGAGGACAGGGGCTGGGATTAAAAATAAAAATACAGGACAACACACACATCACGACAAGAGACACCACAACACTACATAAAGCGAGACCTAAGACAACAACATTGTAGCAACCCCACATGACAACAACATGGTAGCAACACAACAACATGGTAGCAACACAACAACATGGTAGCAACACAACATGGCAGCAGCACAAAATAGAGGACTCCTATTGCTTCTCACCCACAAAAAAGATTGCAAATATATTTGATGATCTTTGTCAGAGGTATATGATGTCTAGTTATAAAACTATGGGGCAAGACAATGCCAAATACCCCTCAGAAGAAGAGGCCTCCCTCTTCCCTGTGTGTCCCAATACAAAGGGTCCATTCAGCTGAGACTGGGGAGGCCCTCAATGTCCAACAAACACATCAGATCAGCCCAACTAAACATGGCCCCTCCCCCATAACACAGAGCTAACTCACATGCGAGGAATGCATTACATTAGCATAAGTAGACCTCTATACACAGGATAGGCTATCTGTATAATAGTTGGAATGGGATGGCTATAGCTTAGTTTGACTGTTCATGGGCTATAGCTATAGTAATCCACCATCATGGGTCCTTGGATCAGATGAGATCCAGGCCAGGTCCCAGTGTCCTAGATCCCACAGGAGGGCACGTCGCCAGGGCCATGGTGGAGCTGAGGAGGGGCCCGGGTGCCCAGGGAGGGGATGTACTCCTTGAGCACAGTAGGCGCCATGCGAGGGGAGGCCTCTAGCTGTTGCTGAAGGGGGGAGACAGATGCCCCTCTCCTTCTGGCTGGGGCAGTACCGTCTGTGCAGTGGGAAGGAAGGCAGAGCAGGCGGCCCCCGCTTCCCCCCCGTGAGAGCTGGAGCACGCGGGCCCTCCTTGGCCCTCCCCGTCCCCGGCTGCACTGGCCAGCTTGTCCCGGGCTCAGGCCCTGCTGCGCTGGAGGCTGGAGCTGCTGCCTCCCCCTCGCCTGGCCTCCAGAGCCTGGCAACGAGCTGTCAGATCTGGGGATGCAGCCTGCGTCAGCCGGCCCCGGCCCCCACACGGACACACAGCAGGGAGGACACCGCCACGTTAGACACCCAGCTCCGGGGCCCCGCAGAGCCAGGATGGAGACACTCCACAGGACCGACGTGGGGGAGGAGAATGACTTTTCAGAGGTTTTCAAGAGGTTTGACGCAGTGAGATGTCTAGATGGTAAACTTTGAAAACGGGTACATTTTGTAATGAAAATCTCTTTTGTATGATGCATCTTGCTGCCATTTGAGTCGTGATGACGAGGGCATCAAATGGACGACATTTTATGTTTTTGCATATCATTCCAATGAGTGCTGAACATATAAAGCTGGACTGTACTGTACTGCAAACCTACTATAGGAGTGTGAGGGACATTTTGAAATGCCACAAGACAAGCCGGTTAATAGGAGCAGCTAAGAAATTGAACATAATTCTTGTAGAGCCTTGGTATTATTTTAGAGTGGTTAAAAAACATTTCCCATAAATATAAATTATCAATTCTGTAACATTTTCCAGAGGAATTTGAATTTCCGTCAGGTGATAAAAGGTCATGACCTTGTTATAACGGCACTCTTGTGAAAGGCCAACCTGCAACAGCAGTCAAGAGTGGCAGCCAAGATGTATTTTAAGATGTCAGTGCAAATGCCATGCGTATTAAACCACTTAAGAGGGTTGCGTAATTCTGTAACTAATGCTTTCACCAACACAACACCTTACCTCGCCACTTCAGGAACCATGCTGTTTCAATCTGACACATTAGCCTATTAATTACACAATCCTCCTGACCTTAATCCAGCTCCAAAACCACCTTTGTCTTCACCACCAGTCCCGCCGCCTCAACCCCCACCCCCGCCGCCTCAACCCCCAGCCCGCCGCCTCAACCCCCAGTCCCGCCGCCTCAACCCCCAGTCCCGCCGCCTCAACCCCCAGTCCCGCCGCCTCAACCCCAGTCCGCCGCCTCAACCCCACCCCGCCGCCTCAACCCCCAGTCCCGCCGCCTCAACCCCCAGCCCCGCCGCCTCAACCCCAAACCCAGCCGCCTCAACCCCCAGCCCCGCCGCCTCAACCACAAACCCAGCCGCCTCAACCCACAAACCCAGCCGCCTCAACCCCCAGCCCGGCCGCCTCAACCACAAACCCAGCCACCTCAACCCCCAGCCCCGCCGCCTCAACCACAAACCCAGCCACCTCAACCCCAACCCAGGGCACTGGGGAGGGGTGAGGCAAGAGGTGAAAGGGGGGGGTTAAAGCTCAAACTGAAGAAAAAGGCTAACTCCTCCTCCTCCGAAGAAGAAGAAGAAGCAATCACAATGGGGGTCTGATTAAATTAGGGGCCCGTCCAGCAGCCAAAGCAGCAAATCCAATAACTGCCCTACATTTACTGGCACACAGCTTAATTAGGTTTTTAATACAGCTTAGCGCTGGGCTCTTCCCCTGCCCAGGCTGGCTGGCTGGACGACTGGCTGGCCAGTGCCCACTGCTGCCTGTGCTCTGCCCGCTGCTGGTTGGGTGGAGGGGCGGGTGGATGGATGGCAGAGATGGCCGAGCTCAGGCCTCCCCGCTGACCTGGTGAAAGGACACCATCTGCTGGCTCCCAGGCTAACTGAAGACAGGACGGCTGCACTGAGACACACACACACACACACGCACCCTAAAAAAACGACAAATTATCAGTCTTTTTTTGAAAATCTGAAACCAAACTTTTTGAAGCTGATCTGCCAAATGTGCCTTGATTTACAAGCACCTTCCAATGTGTACACTTCTATCCATCCAGCCAGCCAGGCAAAATCTGATTATCGCTCTTATGGACACTTAATTAAACACACACACACACCAACCTCTGCAACAGAGACCTGCCGTCGCCCACAGCTTGTGACAAAGTTCCCAGGTGAGGCTGTTTGTTTGTTTGTTTACAGGATGGAGGCTAGCGGTGGAACAGGGAAGACTCTTCAAGTTTGTATAACAAAGTGTGGAGCAGCACTGCTGTGTGGCCTACAGCGATGTTCCAGGGGGGAACCTAGTGCCTGTGTCTCTGTGTGTACTGGGGAACCTGCAGACAGCACACCGGCTCAGCTCGAGGAGCGGGGAGCGTACGGTAAGCCCAGTCTCCCAGGCTGAGCCTGGCCCTGCTGTGGCCTGGGGATGTGTGGCTGGCTCTAGTTACACTGGGAGGCTCCAGTCTACTCTGTTCATTTACGCAACTCTAGTCTACCTCCTGCTTGGCACAACCCAATGTCACCTGAGAAGGATGGTTTTTTCAGCGGTGTGTTGGCTCGGCTTGTCCAACAGTTTGGAAAACACACACAGGCCCAGGAATTTACAAACCGGTTTAATAAACAGTGTGGGGGGGGGTTGCCTAAGGCCGGTTTGGACAGCATTAATAAGATCACCACTCTTTCCCCATATCAGAGGAAATAAATGATATCCTGGAAACTTATTTGGAACTGAATGCTAGTACTGGAGCTGAATACTCAGTATAACATTAGGATCGTCCGACCAACTCAACCTACAGTATAACATTAGGATCGTCCGACCAACTCAACCTACAGTATAACATTAGGATCGTCCGACCAACTCAACCTACAGTATAACATTAGGATCGTCCGACCAACTCAACCTACAGTATAACATTAGGATCGTCCGACCAACTCAACCTACAGTATAACATTAGGATCGTCCGACCAACTCAACCTACAGTATAACATTAGGATCGTCCGACCAACTCAACCTACAGTATAACATTAGGATCGTCCGACCAACTCAACCTACAGTATAACATTAGGATCGTCCGACCAACTCAACCTACAGTATAACATAAGGATCGTCCGACCAACTCAACCTACAGTATAACATTAGGACCGTCCGACCAACTCAACCTACAGTATAACATTAGGACCATCCGACCAACAAGTTAAACCTATAGAATTGAACTTTGTGAGGATAGAAGTCTGAATTTGGCATCACTTTGCACTAACATAAGGGACATTATACCGTCACAGGAAAAAACATATCTCCTTAGCAAGAGTCTGACCCATGTTCAATCTGCCATTATGCAATATTAATTTGAATGGGAGTAGATGAACCACCACTAACAACCCAGCCCAGATTGGGGAACATGGGGGATAGAGGGTGAGGAGAGGGGGTGAAGAATGAAGGCAGACTGCCTTGGCTTGCCTGGTTAAAACCATACCGCCAGGGGCAGCACGGCTACAGCTGCTCAGCACCCCACCTCACCCCCCTTAAAAAGACCTTACACACCCCAGCTCAGCCCGACCCACCCTGCCTAAGCCTAAACCTGGCATGGCACGGGGGTGGGTGGAGTGTATGCCCGGAGGCCATGATGAATATCATACCCCCACCTGTTAGGAATAGACTGGCCCGTTGTTGATCATGGTACCCTTTATTAGTTTGATTTAATATATTTAATCCATGGAATTATTGGCATGATGAATAGCTTACGTAGACAACAGAACAGTGGATTTGCTGACACAGTCCTGGTCTCCAATAGAACACAAGCTAAACACAGCATCCAGTCTTCCTAAAACCTTTTTTAGATACTCCCAATAAAAACATACGGTGTCTGGTGGTAAAAATGGGCCAAAATTACCACAGTAATGTAACGACAAACTGTTACACAAAACAAAACTCCAAAATAACAAACTAAACCAATGAAAGTCATAGTTCTAAAAGAGCTAATGTTGCTGTTTTAGTTTGTCTTGTGGACGGTGTGACGCTAAGAGGTCTGTTGATGTGATGCTCTGGTTAGTAACACAGCACTCCAGCTTGCATGCCTCTGGGAAGCGGCACGGCGTACAGCATCGGAGCTGTAAAGCCACCGTTTGACAATGCTATTTCAGCAGGCCGCCCAGCCTCAGCCCCGGGCTACACAGGCCAGCTGGGTGAAACAGAGAGGCAGAGCAAGGGATGGAAGGATGAAGGGAGAGAGGGAGCATCAGTGCCACCCAGAGGGAGCAAGGAGAACAACGAGCCCATACAGAAGAGTAAAAGGAACTCAGGCTGGAAGACTGTCCTGATATAGCCTCTGATATGCTGATTCCATTTCTATGCAATGGATGCCTTTCATATTTTCACAAACGTGAACATTGTATGATTATTTCGATTAGGGAAAAAAAGATGAAAAAAAATGTCTAAAACTGTCTTGCTGTACTGTACCCCCGGCCCCTCATTCTGCTCACAGATTAGTAAATGACTGAAATGGAGGTCAGATTGATCAAGTATAATAACCACTCCTCTAGGATCACAATAGCCCCCCCCTTCTTTCTCTCGCAACCCCTTCTGCATCTTCCTTGCCTCTGCCAACTTCATTTGCAAATGAAAAGTTTAAGGAGCGTCTTCTTGTTTTGGGAAGATGGCAGCACAGTGTGTGTTGGGGGGGAGAAGATGGGGTGGGAGGAGGATAAGGAGAAGAGGAGGGGGTGGGTGGCAGAGAACCAAATGAAGCAGCCCTCGCCCGGGGGCCTTCGGTCTCCCCCGGCAGCGGCAAGGCTGTCCTGGACCGCCGTCCACCGTTTGTTCTATTATCCAATCTCCTGAAGCCTTTTGCCCAACACAGCTCCAACAACTGCCTGCACCTCTCCCACACATGGCCCTCCATCCCTCTCTCCATCCCTCTCTCTTCTACTCCAGACACGCACACCACCTTTCTTTATGGGGCCATATGGCTGACAGAAGCCAGTAGATTTAGCGGCACATCTGCGTATACATTACTGCTCTCCTTAAAGGGCCTTGATGCAAGACGCCAGTGTGTGTTTGTCAGAGAGTTGGTGATAATTGCTGAAGGAGCATGCTGGCAGGGGGTGAAGGGACGGTGTGGCACTTGGTGCAGACGGGCAGAAGTGCGGTTAAAACAACAACTGAAGCGACGGGGCAGAGCAGTGGTGTACACACAACATTTTAAAGTGTATTGGTGTACAACCTAAACAACTTTTCACTTCACTTATGTAGCTTGGTTTCTTGAAGAGAATTTCTATGTCAATGTAATGATGAATCTGTTTAGAGTTTGATAGATTACACACTGCACAGGTGAGAAAACGGTGTCAATAGGACTGGAGTGTGCTTGATCAAGCTACAGTTCTAACTCCCGTACTTAATTGCATTCCTGTTGTGGAAGGAAAAATCTGCCTGCTGCTGAATCTCTTCTATCATCCAACTAATTATTGCTTTCTATAGTCACTCAAGCATTAGGAACAGAATACATGACGATACTGAAACAATTAAAACATGTCATTATATTATTTACCCAATTACTTCATTACAAAGATGCTCACCAGGAACTTGTTTTTCTCTCTTGAAAGAATAATTCCCCATCAATAGTTCTCAAATTGGCAATCTGATAACTGACTCCATACTGTGTAAACCTATCCAATTCAATAATCTATCTATTCATTGCATATAATCCAATTCAATTTGATTCAATCTATTGATAATTGGATTAATCTTTGACCACACAACTGCTTCAGAAATACGTTTTCCTTGTGCAATTTACAGGATAAATTCACTGTCAGTTAGAGTATAGACTACAGTACAAGTATTACACTAAAATATTGCTTTACACGAGAGTCCTTGTATCATAAGATAGTAATTTAGGAAAATGACATCTGGAATACTAACTAAATCTAATTTTCTGACAATAGATAATACCTACTCTAATAAAATGTTTTAGTTTTTTTCAACAGTGTTTATCACAACAGTGTTTATCACAACAGTGTTTATCACAACAGTGTTTATCACAACAGTGTTTTATTAGTTATACTATTCTATTCTTTATGAATTACTTTGATTATGATATCATTTTCATCATAATTAAAAACAGAGCCTCAAATCAGGAGCTGTGTTTAAAATGTGAAATGTGTCTTGAATAATGACAGATCAAATATAAAACCACAATGCAACATGTTAGTTCCTGACACATTCTCTGAACAAAATGTTGTTATAGCCAGTGTTTCAAATCATTCAATTGTGTTCCTTACAATATATATCACGTTGCGTGCTTTGTTTCTCGGACATCTCTCCCCAATCTCCGGGCAAAAAAACACAGAAATACTATAATAAATAAATAAATGCAGGAGCGAAAACATTGTGTGCTAAAACCCCTGTGTAGCTTGGCATTCTCTCCCCAAATGTAAAAATAAATCAAGCTGATTTTCCAAATGTTTCATACGCGCCGCGCTGTTGCAGCTCTTCACAGCACAGATTGCGCTCAATGTAGAATATGTGAGAGCGGCAGAGCCTTGGTTATTTGCATGTTGGGTGAACCCATTTGCACCTGCTTGTTAACACGTACACCTTAACCCCCGTGTGCCAGGGCAGCATGCCCGCTGTGCCACCTATTCCCAGAGCACTGAACACACAGGAGAATCACCCTTAGCATAGTGCTGCTGGGATTAGTGAGGAAGGGAACTTGGCAAAACACCAGAATCTCTAACTAAATGCCTTACGCGTCATTATGGTTCTCATAATTGTACGCAGCCACATCTCCACTTCTTTAACAGCAGAGATCTTGTTTTACATTTGTGAGGTAGGTACATTAAAGATTAAACCAGGCTCCAGATTTCACTAGATCATTTCATGCAATCACAACAGAGAAGAACTGCCATCACTGTAAATAAGTACCTTCGCAGTAAAAATGAAGCTCGCCTTTAAGGTTCAATTACAGTGCTCAAACAAGTAATTCACCAAACATAACTGATAGTACTTCTCAATTGGCAAGATTTTTTTTTTTTTAAATGTTACATTTCTCCACACCTATAGCAAACCGACCTCTATTCTCCCACTGTGTCTCCTGAGATGTGGGAATTCACAACATGAAAAACGTCACAGACCGGACAGCTGCGATTCTCTCAACTTCGTTTTTTACCTATTGTTTTTCTTCCCGGCACGTTTTTGACAGTGGGTGTTAAACAATATGTAGTGTTACGTTGGGAGTGGGGGTGGGGGGCGGGCGATACAGGCTCCAAGAAGAATCCTCAGTGGAGCGCCGAAGCACGGTGGTGACGCCCACACACCCTCACCCACGTGGCACTGCCAGGCTGTGTGCCAAGCGGCCCTGGGCTCGGAGCTGTGGGCCGTATAGTAAGTTCTGTATACCCTCCCGAGTCAGATGGCAAGAGGCCCCCGCAACACAACAAAAAAGACTACTGTAGACCAGGTACTGTGCTACTGTACTGGCCACTAGTACATACACTGTACTGTATCTCTACCGACAGGATGTTTAGACTTCAAATTCTGTTCAGTCTTCATCCTCTGCTTTCAACATGTCCTGTAATCGCTACAGTACTCCAACATGAGAGCGACTGATCCTAGATCCTAGAAAATCTATTTGCACTTCATGGCTTAGCAATATCCTTCCATAATCCATATCAGCTATCCCTGTGCTTGTGTAGACCAGGGTGTGTGTGTTCTTGTGTGTGTGTGTGTATGTATGTATGTGTGCTCGCGAGTCAATACCTGTTCTTCATGCGCTGGTGCATCCTCCCATGTTGTACACACTGCTCCTCCATCTCTGTACAGCGAGCTCTCAGCTTCCCAACACTCTCTTCAAGATGATCCTTCTCCAGGGATAGCTGCTCCACCTCACTCCTGACAACCACACATACAAATATATTGTTATAATTGTTGCTTTTAATGGCATTGAGTGTTCAGCTATCAGTCTTGCCAGAGATTTAATTTTGTTGCCAACCAGGGGTGCGTTCAGTTCGATTCAACGTTTGCTACGTTGCGTGACAGTTTGCATTGAACGACACGTTTCCCCAAAACAGTGTGCACTGTTCTTCATGTGAAGTACGTTTGCTGTAGGCTGTAGTGGAGCAGGTCGAGAACTTCAAGTTCCTCGGTGTCCACATCACTAAGGAATTAACATGGTCCACACACACCAACACAGTCATGAAAAAGGCACGACAACTCCTCTTCCCCCTCAGGAAGCTGAAAAGCTTTGGCATGGGCCCTCAGATCCTCAAACAGTTCTACAGCTTCACCATTGAGAGCATCTTGACTTGGGTTGCAATATTCCAGGAACATTCAATAAATTCCCTGGTTTTCCAGAAATCCTGGTTGGAAGATTCCGGATTTCCTGCTTATTCCCTCCTGATTCTGGGAATCGTCCAACTGGGATTTCGGGAAAATGTTGTAATTTATTGAAAGTTCCCAGAAATGTGCAACCCTAATTTTGACTGGCTGCATCATCACTTGGTATGGCAACTGCTTGGCATCCAACCGCAGGGCTCTACAGAGGGTAGTGTGTACGGCCCAGTACATCACTGGAGCTGAGCTCTCTGCCATCCAGGATCTCTATACCAGGCTGTGTTAGAGGAATGGCCCTAAAAATAGTCAAAGACTCCTGCCACCCAAGTCATACACAGTTCTTTCTGCTACCGCACAGCAAGTGGTGCCAGTGCACCATGTCTGGAACCAATAGGACTTTGAACAGCTTATACCCTCAAGCCATAAGACTGCTAAATAGTTAACCAAATATCTACCTGGACTATATGTATTGAACCCCCCCCCCATCCTGTTACCTAGTCACTTTATCCCTACCTATATGTACATATCTACCTCAATGACCTCGTACCCCTGCACATCGATTAAGTACTGGTACTCCGTGTATATAGCCAAGTTATCGTTACTCATTGTGTATTTATATCTTTCTATAACTGATCTATTTTTCTCTGCATTGTAGGGAAGGGGCCGTAAATAAGCATTTCATGGTTAGTCTACAACTACAAAGCATGTGACAAATAACATTTGATTTGTACTGAACGCACACCAAGCGTATAAACGGTTTTACCACCCTTTTTTTTTGCAGAGTTTCCAAAGCTTCCAAAAGGTGAATAGCCAGGTTGTTGAAACCTTAAGGATTCTCTCAAAATCAGCAACAACAGTGCTCTAGCTCTGCCAAGTCTACCCCATTAGCGATAGCGATCGCTAATTTCCCAAATTGTGTGATCCGAGAGAAGGCTGCTGCCATAGCTACGAATTACATTTAGCCACAACCAGTTGGTTGTTCTTTGAAAGATAAGAGCCATTGACACACTGCATTCCAAGTAGGAAATGAGAGGAGAGAATGGGAGAAGCTGTAGTGTTAACGGACATCTACAGTTGAAGTCGTAAGTTTACATACACTTAGGTTGGAGCCATTAAAACTTGTTTTTCAACCACTCCACAAATGTATTCTTAACAAACTATAGTTTTGGCAAGTCGGTTAGGACATCTACTTTGTGCATGACACAAGTCATTTAAAAAAAAAAAAAATCCACAATTTTTTCCCCACAATTTATTTTACTTAATTCACTGTATCACAATTCCAGTGGGTCAGAAGTTTACATACACTAAGTTGACTGTGCCTTGAAACAGCTTGGAAAATTCCAGAAAATTTTGTCATGGCTTTAGAAGCTTCTGATAGGCTAATTGACATAATTTGAGTCAATTGAAGGTGTACCTGTGGATGTATTTTAAGGCCTACCTTCAAACTCAGTGCCTCTTTGCTTGACCATGGGGAAATCAAGAGAAATCAGCCAAGACCTCAGAAAAAAAATTGTAGACCTCCACAAGTCTGGTTCATCATTGGGAGCAATTTCCAAACGCCTGAATGAACCACGCTTGTCTGTGCAAACAATAGTACGCAAGTATAAACACCATGGGACCACGCAGCCGTCATACCGCTCAGGAAGGAGACGCGTTCTGTCTCCTAGAGATGAACGTACTTTGGTGCGAAAAGTGCAAATCAATCCCAGAACAACAGCAAAGGACATTGTGAAGATGCTGGAGGAAACAGGTACAAAGGTATCTATATCCAAAGTAAAACGAGTCCTATATCGACATAACCTGAAAGGCCGCTCAGCAAGGAAGAAGCCACTGCTCCAAAACCGCCATAAAAAAGCCAGACTACGGTTTGCAACTGCACATGGGGACAAAGATCGTACTTTTTTGGAGAAATGTCCTCTGGTCTGATGAAACAAAAATAGAACTGTTTGGCCATAATGACCATCATTATGTTTGGAGGAAAAAGGGGGAGGCTTGCAAGCCAAAGAACACCATCCCAACCGTGAAGCACGGGGGTGGCAGCATCATGTTGTGGGGGTGCTTTGCTGCAGGAGGGACTGGTGCACTTCACAAAATAGATGGCATCATGAGGCAGGAAAATTATGTGGATACAATGAAGCAACATCTCAAGATATCAGTCAGGAAGTTAAAGCTTGGTCCCAAATGGACAATGACCCCAAGCATACTTCCAAAGTTGTGGAAAAATGGCTTAAGGACAACAAAGTCAAGTTATTGGAGTGGCCATCACAAAGCCCTGTCCTCAATCCTATAGAAAATGTGTGGGCAGAACTGAAAAGGCGTGTGCGAGCAAGGAGGCCTACAAACCTGACTCAGTTACACCAGCTCTGTCAGGAGGAACGGGGCAAAATTCACCAAACTTACTGTGGGGAAGCTTGTGGAAGGCTACCCGAAACGTTTGACCCAAGTTAAACAATTTAAAGGCAATGCTCTAATTTAAAGGCAATGCTCTACTATCATTCTGACATTTCACATTCTTAAAATAAACTGGTGATCCTAACTGACCTAAGACAGGGAATGTTTACTAGGTTAAATGTATTTTGCTAAAGTGTATGTAAACTTACGACTTCAACTGTATGTACAGCAGTGGTTCTCAATCCTGGTCCTGGGGACCCAAAAACGGGTGCACATTTTAGTTTTTGCCTTGGCACTAACACCTGATTCAAATCATCAAAGCTTGATGATGAGTTGACCATTAGAACTTAGCTGTGTAGCGCTATGGCAAAAAACTAATTGTGCACCCCTCTGGGTCCCCAGGACCAGGATTGAGAACTACTGATGTAAAGCACTGTGGCAATCGAGACTTCCAGATAAGGAGCTCCATCCTTAACCCAAGTAGAGGTCTACTCATCCCACATTTGAGGAGCCCAAATTGGCCAGCAGGCTATTGGCCTCCCCTCTTCCTCTTCTTCTCTCAACAGGCTGCACTGGACTGTGGAGGAGGAGGAGGCCTTTGCCTTGTTTATTGTTGGGTGTAGTGGTGCAGAAGAACGCAGTGCATTCATCTGGCTAGCAGGCCGGCAGCGCTTTAGCTGGCACATTGAGCATGAGGCATCGGGAGCTGAAACAGCCTGCAGACACACAACAAAAGGCCACCGGAGTGCAACAGTGAATGAGGGCTACGCAGCGGATGTAGTGGTTTTACAATTGTGTGTATGTGTGTTTAGGAGAGAGAGAAAGCGAGAGCATATAAACATTGGTTTACAAGCTGTTGTCCTCTGTGTTAGTATTACTGAGTATGTATCTGTGTGTATGGGTGTATTCTCTTCTAAAATGAGTGTGTCGTCCTGTATATGGGGTTGGTAGGACCTAGGCAGGTTGGGCGGTCTGGCTGTGGCAGATTGGGGGCTGTGATGTGACTAATGTGCTTTACACTGTTTTAACAGCTGACTGGCCCAAAGGCCTGAGGTGACAAACGTGTGTGTGTGTGTGTGTGTGTGTGTGTGGACAGACTGGCGTGGCCCACTGCATAATGACAGCAGCTCTGATACAGCACAGTGTCGTGACAACATTGCAAAGGAACAGTGCCACGGAGAACAGATTTCACAATTTGGAGGTATGCTGTATGGTTCTTCTCATCCAATGTCATATTTGACATGATGGTCAAAGACAACAAAAAACAGGTCAAGGTATTTCGCCAGCAACGCAATTTCAGATTCCATCAGGCACTGAAGTCAGGTAGTGAAAATATGCTTATTTTTTTTATTTTTTTATTTAACTGCTGGTTATCATGGCTGCATTAAAAAAGTCTGACAGAGTGACATAATTAGTATTAAATAAGTGCTAAATGTTGCTTGTTCTTTGGGGTTTTAGGCTGGGTAGCTGTAAAGCACTCTGTGACAACTGCTGATGTAGAAAAGGCTTTGATTGACTGATAAATGTCCAGTAAATAAGTGTTAATGTCCAGTGTGGGTGTGTTACCTGCTGGTCTCTGTCAGTGTCTCCAGCTTGGCCCCCAGACTGAGACATTCATCCTTCAGTTTCCCTATCAAGGCATTCTGGGAGCTGAGGAGGGCCTCCAGCTCACCCACTGCAAGGGAACATGGGATAGCAGGGTCAGTGACCACAGTCATGATACATACTGTACATTCACTCAACATCAAATATCTTGCATCCTGGACAGGTACAGGAAAAAGATGGTGAATTACATACAGTATGTTTATTTGTGCCTAAATTCATGCAATGAAAGTGTAGTATCTTTGTGCAGATTCACCATGCAATAGAGTTGTTTAAAGTAAGGATTGTATTGTAAATAGAGTTGTTTGAAACTCTTTCCGTTTGCTAGGTTTTTAATTTTAACCTTGTTGTCATGTAAAATAAATAAAACAGTGACATGTTTTATTGTCACATACACCACACACAGTAGGTGCAGTGAAATGTGTTGTTTTACAGTGCCCATAGACTGACTCGCGACTCTTTTGGAACAATCCAACGCTCGACTTTGATCAGTCTTTGAAATGTTGTGCGGCGGTATCATCACCAACATATGTCTTTTTAAAACAATGCCCCAAGTTTGGAATGGTGTCCATTCCACCTGCTCTACCATTCTGTCACAATAGAACTCATGAAGGACTCCAGTCTTTTGAAAAGTACCTCAGATTTATAAAGAGCCTTTCAACTATTTACTATTCTGTGAAATAGCAGCCGAGTGGATATGCAGATGACTCTTCCAGGCTTAGATCTCAAGTGCTTCATGCAGGAGAGCTTATGAAGTGTTTTACATCACCTGGCATTCACAGGGAAATTGGTAGAACTAGACTTTAACATTGTACATTCTGGCTGAGTAAGGGTAGTTTACAGTAAAATGTTCTAGCTTCTGCAGTGCTGAGACATGCTAGTCAGATTCCTTTAATTCAGAGGACATGAAAGAAGCTGCTATTCAGACAAGAGGTTGGATTCCACTGGTCGAGTTTATTACCACTAAACTGGGAGAGCGACTTAAGGGATGATGCTCAGGGGTGAAATGAACTGTGACTGTACATAAAGTAGGGAGCAATTACTAACTCCACACAGCTAATCTGGTCAAGAAAACAGAGCTGGTTTCATGTTCTCTCTAAAATGACTTTGTCATGGTGGCTTATCGAAAGAAGTCTGCCAGTGTACAGAGGAAAAGACTCCAGAAAGTCTCTGTGTTAGCCATTTGGACCTAAATAGACAAAGCGCACAGCATGGACACACAAAGCAAATACAGATATTTGGGACGTGGTGTGGAAATCTTTTTTTTTGTTATATATAGTGCAAAATTAAACTGTGCAAAATTAAACTTTACAAAAAAAAAGTTGGGTCGCAGGCTGGGAGCAGTAAAGAAAAGCCCAAAAGAATCGTAATTAGCTAACAGGCTTTGAAAGCGGCTGGGCATGCGTAGGCCACAGAGACAAACAAGATACAAAGACAAACAAACTGGGAGTAAAAACAAACAGCGGAGAGAGAGAGAGAAAAAAAAACATATCGTCTAGAGGCTATTCTGTCTACAACTACTAAAAACCAAACTGTTTAGAAAGCGAGGGAGGGAGGGAGGAAGAGAGGGATGGAGGGGGGTGGTTGGGAAAGAGAGAAAACTAATTAGCTGGTGAGAGTGGCCATTATACGCTTTACAGAAGGAAGTGGTCTGTGGTATTAAAGGACTAATTCCATAGGCCCAGAGAGCTTCCTGCTGAGCTTCTGATGCCATCTCTCTTTAGACAACATGTGTGCCGCCGAGCTGCGCCAAAAAGAAGCCCTTTGTTTTCCCGAGGCTTTGTTCTGGCAATCAGCATGCTTCAAGTTTCTCAAAACACAGGTAAATAAACTCGCTGGATCCAGATGGTGCAACAGATGTGAGAGCAGCACTCCGAAATCTACAGACAGTGGGCCCAGAACGCAGCCCATTTTTCCCTTTCTAAACGATAACTAATATGTAATGGCCAATCTCTGGAGTGCCAAGCATCTGCTCCCTTCGGCCAGCCAAAGGTTACAGGTGTTCCTGATGCCGTCCCTCACAGTGTGGCATGGGCCGGGGTGCGGATGGGGGCTTGGAGGGTGGAGAAAGGTGGGGGTGTTCTTTTGGCAGGCTGTGGCGGCGCCACCGGACACCCACCGCTCCGCTCGTGCTGCGCCTCCATTTGCTGGAGCCTCTGTGTCAGCTCCTGCTCGCGCTGCTGTGCCGAGAAGGTCAGAGCATCCATGTCCTCGCCCCGGCAGCGCTCCGCACTCTCCTTCTCCTGCCTGAGAGAGAGACGGAGGGAGGATAGAAAGAGAGAGAAGAGAGATAGAGAGGAGGGAAATAAAAAGACAGCTCATGAGGGGTGGAAGGGTAAAAGTGTCACGCCCCAGACAATAGGCCCCTGGGTGTTGAGGCAGCTGTCCACTACACAATGCAACAGAACACAGTGTACACTGAGGGAGTGAGATGTACTGTACATGTGATGGACTAATGGTAAACAAAGCTGTATCCTGTGTTTCCCCTATATTCATTTAGCAGCGGAGGGACATTTAGCCCCACCACTCCCCAAAATGTTTTTATATATATATATACACACACACATACTTCTTTTGAACTACATGTTATATATAACATGTAGTTCAAAAGAAGTTGCTAACTGGTGTTAGCGCAATGCCTGGAAGTCTAGACCTCCAGTCATTGTGCTGACGCTAGTTAGCAACTTCCTTCAAACTTAATTGCCAAAATCTCACACTATCCCTTTAAAAGTGTGATATATATTAGATACAGTACCAGTCAAAAGTTTGGACACCTACTCATTCAAGGGTTTTTTTTTCTTTTTTTTTTTTTCTACATTGTAGAATAATAGTGAAGACATCAAAACTATGAAATAACACATATGGAATCATGTAGTAACCCAAAAAATTAAAAAATCTCTAAATATATTTTATATTTGTAATTCTTCAAAGTAGTCACCCTTTACCTTGATGACAGCTTTGCACACTCTTGGCATTCTCTCAACCAGCTTCATGAGGTAGTCACCTGGAACGCAATTTAATTAACAGGTGTGCCTTAAGTTAATTTGTGGAATTTCTTTCCTTCTTAATGCGTTTGAGCTAATCAGTTATGTTGTGACAAGGTATGGGTGGTATACAGAAGATAGCCCTATTTGGTAAAAGACCAAGTCCATATTATGGCAAGAACAGCTCAAATAAGCATAGAGAAACAACAGTCCACCATTACTTTAAGATGTGAAGGTCAGTCAATATGGAACATTTCAAGAACTTTTAAAGTTTCTTCAAGTGCAGTCACAAAAACCAAGCGCTATGATGAAACTGGCTCTCATGAGGACCGCCACAGGAAAGGAAGACCCAAAGCTACCTTTGCTGCAGAGGATAAATTCATTAGAGTTACCAGCCTCAGATTGCAGCCCAAATAAATGCTTCACAGAGTTCAAAAGACACATCTCAACATCAACTGTTCAGAGGAGACTGTGTGAATCAGGCCTTCATGGATGAATTGCAGCAAAGAAACCCCTACTAAAGGACACCAATAAGAAGAAGAGACTTACTTGGGCCAAGAAACACGAGCAATGTACATTAGACCGGTGGAAATCTGTTGTTTGGTCTGCTGAGTCTAAATGTGAGTCTTTGTGATACGCCGAGTAGGTGAACGGATGATCTCTGCATGTGTAGTTCCCACCGTGAAGCATGGAGGTGGTGGTGTGGGGTTAAACTACTGTACCACTAATGTAGAATACAATGTCATATTGTGCTTTTAACCCCTACAAAAACGAGATCTCGTATCAAGACTTTTATCTTTACATTTCTAACAAAATAAACAAAAACAAATATCAAATCAATCAATCTATAGCAAATTAAACAAGAACAAAACATACATTTGAAATCTAACGACAACGGCAACCCCCCAAAAAATTGCACAAAGGTTTTAAAAAGTGTTAATTATGGGAGAGAACGAAAGAAAGCAACCAAACTTTTCTCCCACACTGGGTTTTGGAACAGGGCTCCAAAGTGACCGTCTCTCCAGGCCTGCTGTCGTCTGGAGTGTGAACGCAGGGGGGCGGGGTGTTGGGTTGTGGTGGTGCGCCTGCCTAGGAGACCAGGAGAGAGAGAGCGGCCACCCGCCCGGCCCCCTGCGGTGCTTGAACAGCGGCCTAAAACACCATCCATCCCCACACCAGCGCCCAGCGTGGGCTTGCAGAGCCCTCACAGCCAGCCATTTGTTACTGTTTGTTTCCAGGGGGGCCCCAGCCTCCCAGCCTCGCACCGGTGGTGTTTATCCACCAATTAGCATGAGACAGACGGCCAGAAAGTTTCAGAGAACTGGAGGATGATGACGACTGACGAGAGTTGGAAGTTTTGAGCCAGAAGGCCAAGATGAGCCATGGTCAGAAGAGAGCGAAAGAGCAGAAGTTCGATTTGTTCTTTCTGAAGCTCTAGTGAAGACTGCCCTGAACCTTACTTCCATTTCTATAGTACATTATGATAGTAAATGATGATATATCGTAAGCAGTGCTTTTATATCGGAGATGCACTTCAGCACATAACATGTACATGTAGCCTAGGCAGCAGGTAAAGTAGCGGTTAGAGCGTTGGACCAGTAACCAAAAAAGTTGCTAGTTCGAATGCCCGAGCCGGCAAGATGAAAAATCTGCCGATGATCCCTTGAGCAAGGCACTTAACCTTAATTTCTCCAGGCTCGCCGTTGATCATGGCTGACCCTGGCCGTGACCCCAACTCTCCGAGGGTGTCTGAGGGGGAGCTGGGATATGCAAAAAAACGAATTACCAATTCACACATGCATATAATAAACACTTGTACATGTGTGAAATAGGACAGATATAAGCACCCACCTTATTATTAATAAATATCCTTTGCTATCTTTAGTGGTTTTTAAATATGTGATTTCATCTGTAAAATGAAATATTTTGCTGCAAAACAAATTGCCTCATTTTCTGAACCTGATTTAGGATGACTTGAGACCCATTCTATCGGTATTCCAACCCTACATAGAAAGCAAACGCCTAGAACTCCCCTAACAGAGATTTCTCACAGTTCCATATCTCTCAGTCCAGGGGTCACTTTCTGTTTGCTCACTGGCTGTAATTATGTGAGTGAGCGAGGCCTAATGGTCAGTAAGTCAGTCAGGAGGCAGGGCAGGGTCGACCAGCCTGATAGGGGGAACTATACTATCCCGTCCCAGCACCAGGCTCTGTGGCTAGGTCCTGGGTGCTAGAGCACTAAGTGAGGGCCCAGGGCTGCCTAAGTGGGTACTAGTCAAGCTGTTGCCCATTTGATTTGGAATACCACAGCCCATTCGAGCGCAGAGTTTGCAGCACCCCGCGGTGCTCCATGATCCACAGCCAGGAATGACCAAATGCTACGGTTCCTAAAACGAGCGCAAATTGGAGTCAGCCGCTTGGCAACACCAGCTACTGTTTAGTGTGATAATGCGTCAACCTCTCTCTCTCAAGACTAACTTTGTGAACATGTTGGTCAACTTAGATAACATCAACTTCTACACTTTTACAGTGAAAATCTAAACTGAAAAACATGGTATAGTACATGTGGAACTAGGATTTATTTGAATATGAGGAATAGAAGCATTCTTCAATAAGCACAGTAGGCCTGATGTTCCTACTCACCCCAAAACAGAACAAATAAGCAATGTGTGATAATAGTAGCCATCTAGCAGTGCTCAGTGCACAACAGAAAGCATGTTCCCAAGCAAATCAACTCTTTCAATGACTTACCCAACTCTGAAAACTGGAAAAACTAATCACAACAATACTCTATTGCAATTACATTATACCTGGAAAACGTATATTGAACCAGTTGCCATTCACTATTCTCATTCATCCCTTCCTTCATACATTTATATTGATGTCAAATGATCTCTAAAAAGATATATCCTGATGCTAAGAATAACAGTAGAAAGAGAGCTAATGAATGCTAAATTGGTGTGGCACTGCCAACTGGGGGTATTTGTAGCATATTCAGTGCTTGCAAGGAATGTGGTCTAGTGACACCATGTACTCAGCTCAGGGAAGAATAAAGTTCAGTATCCACAGACACACTTTAAAGTACACCTTGTATATTTTAACACGTTTATTCAGCCGCTGGTGTGTCAATTGCACTCCATTCACCCATGTCCTTCAATCTAACTAACACATCTCCCCCTCACTCTCTAAGATAGAGAAATATCAAAAGCAGCCCCTTCTAGCCTGGCTATCACTTACATAGCACAGCACAGTTTGCTCTGTGCATTATCCCTCTCTCTCCTCCGCTCTTCTCCGTCCTGGGGGCTCTTATCTCTGCTCCTATCCCTTTTTCTCTCATTCCCCTCCATTCCTCGCTCCCCCCTTCCCCTGCTCTCCCTCCCACCCTTTTTCCTTTAACTAAACTGGCTCTGGCTCCCTCCATCTGGTCCCTCTTCCTTCAGCAGCCCTGCACCTGTTCACACCTCCTCTCCTGTTGGACCGCATTGAACATTTCCTCCGCTGCCAGGGCTATTCTGGCACCCGCAACCTCTCTGTCATTCAATCCATCTGTCAGAAGTGAACTTTGTTTACCGCCAGCTTCTGCTTTTCTTCTTCAAGGAGCAGCAAAGCCCCCTCAAGGTCACGGGCAGAGCGAAATGCAGTCGCCACCAATTTAACAAATACTCCCCTGATTCAGGACAGCTACACACACCCCCATACTCACAACCCACGGAGGGAGAGTGCACATTCTTTTGCAGAAACATATTTCACTCCTCTGCAAATGTAAAACTATTTCTTCTCACTGTTGTAAAGTTAAACAAATTTTAAAAGCTTAACCCAATGAGTCCCACCGTAACGCTGGCACGTTTTGGACTTCTAGCCCCTTTAAAACATTGTACGTTTGAGCTACAGACTTCTGGGTTGTACCATTGGATCATTCTATTTATTCTGCATCTGTAGATACCATTAGTCTGTGTGATTAACAAGGCTGAGATAGAACGGTGTTTGTGAGACAAGGGCGGATCCCGAAAGGGCCCGGGGCGCTATGACACTCACAAGCAACACAAGAGCCATTAGAAGGTAAGGGGTTCTTCTACATAGAAGATAGGAAATCCCAGGACAATCCCAGTGTTTATAATACTGTAATAAGCTCACATACAGTTCCTTCACAACCCTTGAATTCTTCCACATTTTGTTGTGTTACAGCTTGAATTTAAAATGGATTAAATTGCACACAAAAAAATGCCACTGGCAAAAACACAATACCCCATAATGTCAAAGCGGAATGATGTTTTTCGAAAAAGAAAAAAATAATTAAATACTGAAAAATGTTAAGCTGACATGTCTTGAGTCAATAAGCATCAACACCTTTGTTATGTCAAGTCTAAATAAGTTCAGGAGTAAAAATGTGCTTAACAAGTTAAATAATAAGTTGCATGGACACACTCTGTGTGCAATAATAGTGTTTAATATGATTTTTTTATGACTACCTCATCTCTGTACCCCACACATACAATTATCTGTAAGGTCTCTCAGTCGAGCAGTGAATTTCAAACACAGATTCAACCACAAAGACCAGGGAGGTTTTCCAATGCCTCACAAAGAAGGACACCTATTGGTAGATGCTGACATTGAATATCCCTTTGAGCATGGTGAAGTTATTAATTACACTTTGGATGGTGTATCAATACACAGTCACTACAAAAGATTCAGGCGTTATTCCTAACTCAGATGCCGTAGAGAAAGAAAACTGCTCATTGATTTCCCCATGAGGTCAATGGTGTCTTTAAAACAGTTATGGATCAACAACATGGTAGTTACTCCACAATACTAACCTTATTAACAGAATGAATAGAAGTAAAAATATTCCAAAACATGCATCAAGGCACTAAAGTAATATTGCAAGACATGTGGCAAAGCCGTTAACTTTTTGTCCTGAATACAAAGTGTTATGTTTGGGGCAAATCCAATACAATACAACACATTACTGAATACCACTCTCCATATTTTCAAGCAGTGGTGGCTGCAGCAAGTTATGGGTATGCTTGTAATTGTTAAGGACTAGGGAGTTTTTCAGGACAAAAAATAAAACAGAATGTAGCCAAGCAAAGGCAAAATCCTAGAGGAAAATCTGGTTCAGTCTGCTTTCCACCAGACACTGGGAGATTAATTCACTTTTCAGCAGGACAATAACCTAAAATCTACACTGGAGTTGCTTACCAAGACAGCGAATGTTCCTGAGTGGCCGAGTTACAGTTTTGACTTAAATCTGCTTGAAAATCTATGGCAAGACCTGAAAATGGTTGTCTAGCAATGATAAACAACCAACTTGACAGAGCTTGAAGAATTTTGAAAAGAACAATGTGAAAATGTTGTACAATCCCGGTGTGGAAAGCTCTTTGAGACTTACCCAGAAAGACTCACAGCTATAATCGCTGCCAAAGGTTATTCTAACATGTATTGAATCAGGTGGTTGAATACTTATCTAATCAAGACACAACATATTAGTGTATAATTTTTCATAAATGTTTCACAAATTTTTTAAAATGTTCTTCCATGTTGACAAGAGTATTTTGTGTAGATCGTTGACAAAAGACGACAATTAAAAACATTTTAATCCAACTTTGTAACAACAAAATGTGGAAAAAGTCAAGGGGTGTGAATACTTTCTGAAAGCACTGTAGTTGCTGTCACAAACTCCACACAGTTGTCACTGACATTTATTTTTTTATTATTATTTTTTTATATGTCTGAACTTACAAGCATTCATATTTAAAAAATTGGGTTTTTGCTTTGTCAACATTTGTCAATAAAACTCATGAATGCAACTGTTTATGTCAAATTGTTGTGTTCAACTAGCCCTGGTTGTCCTGAAAAGAACATGGTAAAACACTTCATTGTGAGGCTGAATATAAGGACTGGACATGCAGATACAGTGCCTTGTAAAAGTATTCATCCCCCTTGGCGTTTTTCCTATTTTTTTGCATTACAACCTGTAATTTAAATTGATTTTTATTTGGATTTTGTGATGGACATGCGCAAAATAGTCCAAATTGGTGAAGTGAAAAAAATTACTTGTTAAAAAAATAATTATATATATATATAAAAAAAAAAAACAGAAGTGGTGAGTGCATATGTATTCACCCCTTTGCTATGAAGCCCCTAAATAAGATCTAGTGCAACCAATTACCTTCAGAAGTCACAATTAGTTAGATTGCACACAGGTGGACTTTATTTAAGTGTCACATGATCTCAGTATATATACACACACCTGTTCCGAAAGGCCCCAGAGTCTGCAACACCACTAAGCAAGGGGCACCACCAAGCAAGTGGCACCATGAAGACCAAGGAGCTCTCCAAACAGGTCAGGGACAAAGTTGTGGAGAAGTACAGATCAGGGTTGTGTTATAAAATTAAATTCATTATAAAAAAAAATTGAAAGAATATGGCACCACAACAAACCTGCCAAGAGAGGGCAGCCCACCAAAACTGACGGACCAGGCAAGGAGGGCATTAATCAGAGAGGCAACAAAGAGACCAAAGATAATCCTGAAGGAGCTTCTCCGCTGTGGAGCTTTGATTGGAGTATCTGTCCATAGAACCACTTTACGCCGTACACTCCACAGAGCTGGGCTTTACGGAAGAGTGGCCAGAAAAAAAGCCATTGCTTAAAGAAAACAATAAGCAAACACGTTTGGTGTTCGGCAAAAGGCATGTGGGAGACTCCCCAAACATATGGAAGAAGGTGCTCTAGTCAGATGAGACTAAAATTGAGCTTTTTGACCATCAAGGAAAGCACTATGTCTGGCACAAACCCAACACCTCTCATCTCCCAAAGAACACCAGTTTTTCCATTGGCAGGGACTGGGAAACTGGTCAGAATTGAAACAATGATGGATGGCGCTAAATACAGGGAAATTCTAGAGGGAAACCTTTTTCATTCTTCCAGAGATTTGAAACTGGGACGGAGGTTCACCTTCCAGCAGGACAATGCCCCTAAGCATACTGCTAAAGCAACACTCGAGTGGTTTAAGGGGAAACATTTAACTGTCTTGGAATGGCCTAGTCAAAGCCCAGACCTCAATCCAATTGAGAATCTGTTGTATGACTTAAAACTAGTTAGGGAGCGGCGGCAGTGTTGGGAGTTTTGGAGAGTCTGGCGTGCCCAAAGTAAAATGCCTGCCACTCAGGCCCAGAAACTAGGATATGCACATAATTAGTACTATTGGACAGAAAACACTCTGAAATTTCTAAAACTGTTAAGGGGAAACATTTAACTGTCTTGGAATGGCCTAGTCAAAGCCCAGACCTCAATCCAATTGAGAATCTGTTGTATGACTTAAAACTAGTTAGGGAGCGGCGGCAGTGTTGGGAGTTTTGGAGAGTCTGGCGTGCCCAAAGTAAAATGCCTGCCACTCAGGCCCAGAAACTAGGATATGCACATAATTAGTACTATTGGACAGAAAACACTCTGAAATTTCTAAAACTGTTAAAATAATGTCTGTGAGTATAAAATAACTGATATGGCAGGTGAAAACCCGAGCAAAATGTTTTTTTTGTGACATGCCTTCTTTTCCAATGATTGTCTATGGGATCTGCTGAAATCCAGGACCCAGGTTGCAGTACCTATGGCTTCCACTAGATGTCAACCGTCTTTAGACAAGGTTTCAAGAGTTTACCTTGAAAAACAGCCGAATAGAATAGAATAGAGCACACACCTCGGTATTTTACTTTACTATCGTTCAGGATATTATCCGTGTGAAATATAATCGTTAATAAACATAATAGTGTAGCTAAGGATCGATTAGAAACGTGGTTTGATTTGTTTGGACACAGTTTATAGGTATATTTTTACCGGTCTCTGTGTCTTCTATATTGGGCGAGTGAACGATGGATTTTCTGAACAGAACACGCCAACCAAACAGAGATTTATGGATATAAATAGGGACTTTTTCCAACAAAGGAACATTGGATGTCTTGCTTGGACACTTCGGTTGCCCTCAGCAGAAGATCATCAAAGGTAAGCAATTTATTTTAGCTATTTTTATGTGTTTTGTGACACCCGCGCTGGTTTTATTATTATGCTAATATGGGAAGTACATGGGGTGCTGTCCTCAGACAATCAAATGTTGTGCTTTTGCCTTAAAGCCTTTTTGAAATCGGACAACACTGTGAGATTGCCAAGAGTCTAAGCTTTGAAGAGTGTGCAACACTTGTATTTTTATGAATGTTTTATAATACTACATTTGCAGTTTGAATTTGGAGCGCTACATTTTCCCAGATGTTGTCCAGGATGGGGCGCTAGCTGCTCCTTAATTATCCCCAAGAGGTTAAAGATTGCTGTACACCAGCAGAACCCATCCAACTTGAAGGAGCTGGAGAAGTTTTGCCTTGAAGAATGGGCAAAAATCCCAGTGGCTAGATGTGCCAAGCTTATAGAGACATACCCCAAGAGACTTGCAGCTGTAATTGCTGCAAAAGGTGGCTCTACAAAGTATTGACTTTGGGGGGGGTGAATAGTTATGCATGCTCAAGTTCAGTTTTTTTGTTTTATTCCTTGTTTGTTTCACAATAAAAAATATTTTTCATCTTCAAAGTGGTAGGCATGTTGTGTAAATCAAATGATACAAACCCCCAAAAATACATTTTAATTCCAGGTTGTAAAGCAACATAGGAAAAATGCCAAGGGGGGTGAATACTTTTGCAAGCCACTGTAAATAAAAGTCAGATGAATTCAATTGAATTTTTTGCTGGGGTCTCAGGACTGATGGGGTTAAGGGACACCGATGATCACCATCTTCTTGTAAGTGGAGAGAGAATTTCTGAATGGACATCTGTGGTTTCATATAAACAAAAAGGTGATAGTGTTGACGACCTCATGCATAAGCCTGTTTATTTTCCATTTTGATATTAATTGCAACTCATCTAATGAAAATGTATTTGCCCTTCATCATATGTTGTTATTTATTTTCGTTGGGTTCGGAAATAATAGGAATGCACTATGGGTTATGTAAATCTGTAACAATTTTACTCCATCTATACAAACATCCCATTTCATTCATTAAAATGGCATGATAAGATAAACAATTAGAACAATAGTCACATTATAAGTAAAACATTTAGAGAGTTCGAGTAAGCTAATGAGTGAAAGATTGCGGGAGCGAGACCAAAGACAGAAATAATAGAGTTTCTCCCTCTGCGAAACAAGCTGTAAGAACACCTGAATTGTGGCTTAAACCCACGTCATGTGACGCACTGCGCCCCCACCCCAACGCCCCATTCCAAACTGGAGGGCCTCTATCAGAACCCAACCTGTGCCCCCTACCTGTTCCCCCTACGCTCACACAGAGGGTCGTTGCCATCCAACCCACCTTAGCCTCACACAAATCAACACCATTCTGTAACATAAAACACAGCCGCAGCTCTAATGGTCAGGAATCAAAAACCTTCTACAGAAGCAGTGGCCATTGAATGGAGGAAAACAAATAGTGTGTTTAAACGCGGCAGGAGATGGGAGCTGGAGGGTCGCGGGGGCTGTGCCCAACTCATCCCTCTCAGTACCACCTCTTTGTGTGGGCTCCTCTCTTTGTGATCAACTCCTGATGCCATCTGCTCTGTGTGGTACCGGCGCTGGGCTGACGGAGGGGAGCCCGGCCAGGCCAGAAAGGGAGAGATTGAAAGAGAGAGAGGGAGGGAGAGAAAGGTTCAGTTCCCCTGGATAAAAGCACTGGCCACTGGGCCGCAGGATTGAGAGAGCCACTGATGCTGCCTGCCACACAGACAGACAGACAGACAAGGCTATGTGAAGTCACAAAGACGATACCTCTCGGACTGTCTTTCAAATACACTCACTCTTCGCAATTCATCTTTGAACTCATTCTGCACATAGGTGTCCACACACACAAACAGCTGGTGCACTTATGCATTCCAGAATACTTGAGGGAAAGGGAAAGGGGGTACCTAGTCAGTTGTACAACTGAATGCCTTCAACTGAAATGTGTCTTCCGCATTTAACCCAAGAGGTGCGGGGGGCTGCCTTAATCGACATCCACGTCTTCGGCGCCCGGGGAACATTGGGTTAACTGCCTTGTTCAGGGGCAGAACGACAGATTTTTGCCTTGTCAGCTCGGGGATTCGACCTTGCAACCTTCCGGTTACAAGTCCAACACTCTAACCACTATGCTAGCTGCCGCCCCTTGCCTACCCTCACCATCCCAGGCGGCCAATGTGTAACATATAGTATCTCTCTGCAACTAGATCCTAGACTTCCTGATGGGCCGCCTGGGATGGTGAGGGTAGGCAACAACACATCCGACACGCTGACTCTTAACACGGGGGCCCCTCAGGGATGCGTACTTAGTCCCCTCCGTTCACCCACGACTAGGTGGCCGTGCACGACTCCAACACCATCATTAAGTTCACAGACGATACAACGGTGATAGACCTGATCACCGACGACAGTAAGACAGCCTATAGCAGGGGTGGGCAATTGGCCCTCCTTTTGAAGGCCCTCTGATCAATCCCCATAAAAACTCAATTGGTGTCTTAACTTACTGTTGCAAGTTACAATAGTAGAATACACAAGGTGCAATTTCAAAATAAGCCCATGATAGATACATTTTTTAGATCGTAAGTTATCTAAACTTAGTAAACATGGTCAAATTACCGTCCGGGGGGCCCACATTGATTTTGTTATTCAGTCTCACTCAGATATCATATTAAAAAACTGCAAACATTTCTCTCCACCCTATTGTATGAAAAAAAAAATGGAATTTCCGGAAATTTGCTGTAAAACTGCACGAAATGAGTTATAAAATTTGAAAATCTTCTCTCCACCCCAAAGCATATATGCAGAATTGCAGCAAACTTGCTTTAAAACTGCAAAAGTTTCTCTACGCCGCATAGCAAAATGTGGAGACTTTACCACTAAAACATAAAAAAAAAAAAACATATCCCCACTGTCAAGGGGGTCGCTAAAATGTTTTGCTTGCAATTTAAGGGGTAGGGGGTATGGATGTGGGTATGCAGAGGATGCGGCACCTCATGAGGAGTTCAGATTTTTTGTGGTCCCAACCCCCATCAAAGTTGCCCATTCCTGGCCTATAGAGAGGAGGTTAGAGACCTGTCAGTGTGGTTCCAGGACAACAACCTCTCCTTCAACGTCAGCAAAACAAAGGAGCTGATCGTGGACTATAGGAAACGGAGGGCAGAGCATTCCCCCATTCACATTGACGGGGCTGTAGTGAGCGGGTCGAGAGCTTAAAATTCCCTGTGTCCACATCACTAGTGACTTCCGGCGCCGACAGAGATGGCAGCCTCGCTTCACCTTCTCAGGAAACTATGCAGTATTTAATTTTTTTATGTATTACTTCTTACATTGTTACCCCGGGAAATATTACGTTTTATTACATACAACCGAGAGGAACTATTGGATATAAGAGCAACGTCAACTTACCAACATTACGACCAGGAATACGACTTTCCCGAAGCGGATTCTCTGTTTGGTCCACCAACCAGGACAATAGACCGGATCCCAGCCGGCGACTCAAAGCAACGGCGGCGCAGGAGAAGGGGGAAACGCGGCGGTCTGTTGGTCAGGCTACGTCTACGGTCGCATCGTGCACCTCTCCCGAGCATTTTAATTGCTAATGTCCAGTCTCTGGACAACAAGGTGGACGAAATCAGAGCGAGGGTTGCCTTTCAGAAAGACATCCGAGACGGCAACGTTCTTTGCTTCACGGAAGCATGGCTCACTCAGGACACGTTATCAGAGTCGGTACAGCCACCTGGTTTCTCCACGAATCGCCCGGACAGAAACAAACATCTATCTGGTAAGAAGAAGGGTGGGGGTGTGTGTCTTATGATTAACGAGACGTGGTGTGATCATAACAACATACAGGAATTCAAGTCCTTTTGTTCACCTGACATAGAATTCCTTACAATCAAATGCCGACCGCATTATCTACCAAGAGAATTCTCCTCGATTATAATCACAGCCGTGTACATCCCCCCCTCAAGCTGACACATTGACGGCACTGAAAGAAATTCATTGGACTCTATGTAAAGTGGAAACCGCATATCCTGAGGCTGCATTTATTGTGGCTGGGGATTTTAATAAGGCTAATTTGAGAACAAGGCTCCCGAAATTTTACCAGCATATCGAATGTGCCACCCGGGCTGGTAAAATCCTGGTTCATTGTTATTCCAACTTCCGTGATGCATACAAGGCTATTCTCCGCCCACCTTTCGGCAAGTCTGACCATGACTCCATTTTGTTGCTCCCAGCCTACAAACAGAAACTAAAACAGGAAACGCCTGTTCTCAGGTCTGTTCAACGCTGGTCCGACCAATCTGATTCCATGCTGCAAGATTGCTTCGAGCACGTGGACTGGGATATGTTCCGCATAGCGTCGGACAACAACATTGATGTATACGCTGATTCGGTGAGCGAGTTTATTAAGTGCATCGGTGATGTGGTACCCATAGCAACTATTAAAACCTTCCCCAACCAGAAACCGTGGATTGATGGCAGCATTCGCGCAAAACTGAAAGTGCGAACCACTGCTTTTAACCAGGGTAAGGCTACTGGAAACATGACTGAATACAAACAGTGTAGCTATTCCCTCCGCAAAGCAATCAAACAAGCTAAGCGTCAATATAGAGACAAAGTAGAGTCACAATTCAACGGCTCAGACACGAGAGGAATGTGGCAGGGTCTACAGTCAATCACGGACTACAAAAAGAAAATCAGCCCCGCCACGGACCACGACGTCCTGCTCCCAGACAAACTAAACAACTTCTTTGCTCGCTTTGAGGATAATACAGTGCCACCGACACGGCCCGCTACCAAAACCTGCGGGCTCACCTTCACCGCAGCCAACGTGAGGAAAACATTTAAATGTGTTAACCCTCGCAAGGCTGCTGGCCCAGATGGCATCCCTGGCCGTGTCCTCAGAGCATGCGCAGACCAGCTGGCTGGTGTGTTTACGGACATTAAGCTCGAGACCCTAGGTCTCGACCCAGCCCTGTGCAACTGGGTCCTGGACTTCCTGACGGGCCGGCCCCAGGTGGTGAGGGTAGGAAACAACACCTCCACCCCGCTGATCCTCAACACTGGGGCCCCACAAGGGTGCGTTCTCAGCCCTCTCCTGTACTCCCTGTTTACCCATGACTGTGTGGCCAAGCACGCATCCAACTCAATCATCAAGTTTGCTGACGACACTAGGTAGGCTTGATTACCAACAACGACGAGACGGCCTACAGGGAGGAGGTGAGGGCCCTCGGAGTGTGGTGTCAGGAAAATAACCTCTCACTCAATGTCAACAAAACAAAGGAGATGATCGTGGACTTCAGGAAACAGGAGAAGGAGCACCCCCCTATCCACATCGACGGGACAGTAGTGGAGAAGGTGGAAAGTTTTAAGTTCCTCGGCGTAAACATCACGGACAAACTGAATTGGACCACCCACACAGACAGCGTGGTGAAGAAGGCGCAACAGCGCCTCTTCAACCTCAGGAGGCTGAAGAAATTCGGCTTGTCACCAAAATCACTTACAAACTTCTACAGATGCACAATCGAGAGCATCCTGTCGGGCTGTATCACCGCCTGGTACGGCAACTGCTCCGCCCACAACCGTAAGGCTCTCCAGAGGGTAGTGAGGACTGCACAACGCATCACCGGGGGTAAACTACCTGCCCTTCAGGACACCTACACCACCCGATGTCACAGGAAGGCCAAAAAGATCATCAAGGACAACAACCACCCAAGCCACTGCCTGTTCACCCCGCTATCATCCAGAAGGCGAGGTCAGTACAGGCACATCAAAGCTGGGACCGAGAGACTGAAAAACAGCTTCTACCTCAAGGCCATCAGACTGTTAAACAGCCATCACTAACATTGAGTGGCTGCTGCCAACATACTGACTTAAATCTCTAGCCACTTTAAACAATTTTGTATATAATGTATATAATGTTTAAACGATGCATTTATATAATGTTTACATATCCTACATTACTCATCTCATATGTATATGCTGTACTCCGTACCATCTACTGCATCTTGCCTACTCCGATCAGCCATCGCTCATCCATATATTTATATGTACATACTCGTATTCATTCCTTTACTCTTGTGTGTATAAGGTAGTTGTTGTGAATTTGTTAGATTACTTGTTAGATACTACTGCATGGTCGGAACTAGAAGCACAAGCATTTCGTTACACTCGCATTAACATCTGCTAACCATGTGTATGTGACAAATAAGATTTGATTTAAGGACCTATCATGGTCCAAACACACCAACAAGGTAGTGAAGAGGGCACTGAAAATATTTGCCACGGACCCTCAGATCCTCAAAAAGTTCTACAGCTGCATCACCGACAGCATCTTAACTGGCTGCATCACCGCTTGGTATGGCAACTGCTTGGCATTCGACCGTAAGGGGCTACAGAGGGTAGTGCGTACGGCCCAGTGCCACTGGGGCAGCGCTCCCTGCCATCCAGGATGTCTATACCAGGCGGTGTCAGAGGAAGGCCCCAAAAAATTGTCAAAGACTCCCGCCACCAAAGTCATAGACTGTTCTTTCTGCTACCGCAGGGCAAGTGGCACCGGAACGCCAAGTCTGGGACCAAAAGGCTCCAGAACAGCTTCTACCCCTAAGCCATAAGATTGCCGAACAGTTAAAAGTAAAGATTCACCCATTTTGAATGTTATATTGTTTTTGTACATCTCTGAGCAATGTTCTATCGATTCACTGTGCATTTTATGTTGTTTTCATGTGTATCTGATCTATTTGCCTTTGTATTTATTATGGATCCCCATTAGGTAATAATCCCCATTAGCTACTCTTCCTGGGGTCCAGCAAAATTAAGGCAGTTATACAATTTTAAAAGAATTACAATACATTCACAACAGATTTCCCAAAACATTAAGTGTGTGCCCTTGGGCTCCTACTCTACAACACAAAATCCATGTGTACGTGTGTGTATAGTGCGTACGTTATCGTGTGTGTATGCATGTGTCTGTGCCTATGTTTGTTGCTTCACAGTCCCCGCTGTTCCATAAGGTGTATTTTACTGCTTGAATTAGTTACTTGATGTGGAATCAAGTTTCAGCTAGTCCTGGCTCTATGTAGTACTGTGGGCCTACCATTGTCTGTTCTGGATTGTGGGGTATGCATGGGTGTCCGAGCTGTGTGCCAGTAGTTCAAAACAGACAGCTCGGTACATTCAACATGTCACAAATACAAGTAGGGATGAAGTCAATCTCTCCTCCATTTTAATCCAGGAGAGATTGACATGCATATTATCAATGTTAGCTCACTGTGTACATCCAAGGGCCAGCTGTACTGTCCTTTATCCACACAACTGAACAGTAGTCCAGGTGCAACAAAACTAGGGCCTGTAGGACCTGCCTGGTAGTGCTGTTAAGGCAGAGCAGCTCTTTATTATGGACAGACTTCTCCCCATCGTAGCTACTATTGTATCAATATGTTTTGACCATGACAGTTTACAATCCAGGGTTACTCCAAGCAGTTTAGTCACCTCAACTTGCTCAATTTCCACATTATTCATTACAAGATTTAGTTGAGGTTTAGGTTTTAGTGAATGATTTGTCCCAAATGCAATGCTTTTAGTTAAAAAAATATTTAGGACTAACTTATTCCTTGCCACCCATTCTAAAACTAACTCGTTAAGCGTTGCAGTTATTTTAGTCGCTGTAGTAGCATATATACTCAAAGCCAGTGGCATGTCGTTAGTAAAGATTGAAAAAGGTAAGGGCCTAGTCAGCTGCCCTGGGGAATTCCTGATTCTACCTGGATTATGTTGGAGAGACTTCCATTAAAGAAAACCCTCTGTCTTCTGTTAGACAGGTAACTCTTAATCCACAATATATTGCCGTTCAAGCAGGCAGAATGTCGGCAGGTATGACGTAGCATTGTGATAAAGCTGCTCTCACTACACTGGAAGTTAATAGGAATATTTACACAACATGCCCACCACTTTGAAGATGCAAAATATTTTTTATTGTGAAACAAACAAGAAATAAGACAAAGAAATTGAACTTGAGTGTGCATAACTATTCACCCCCACCAAGGTCAATACTTTGTAGAGACACCTTTTGCAGCAATTACAGCTGCAAGTCTCTTGGGACATGTCTCTATAAAATTGGCACATACTTTTGCAAGGCACTGTAAATTAAAGAAATGAATGGTTTTGGGTGGATTTTTCCCTTAATGAAATGGACCTGGACTAGTTTTAGATCTAAACACAGTACCACGTCGGCCACTACGCTTGTTGTAAATGATATTGCAAATGCCTTAGATGATAGAAAGCATTGTGCTGCGTTGTTTGTGGATTTGTCAAAAGCTTTTGACACTGTAGACCATGCTATCCTTTTGAGTAAGCTGTCATCTATAGGACTGGGCACTGATGCCTGCCGATGGTTTTATGACTATCTTAAAGATAGAACTCAGGCCGTCATGGTCGACGGGGTCAAGTCTGACCCCTTACAGTTACTTAAAGGGGTCCCTCAGGGTTCAATAATTGGCCCACTATTGTTCTCACTTTATATAAACAACATTGGTGATGTCAGATATTGTAATTTCCATTTATATGCAGATGACACAGTGATGTACTATATTGCTCCAACAGCGGACCAAGCTTTAATGCAGTTGGAGTCTGATTTTAGGATATTACAGGAGTCTCTTTTACAGCTTAACTTGTTAGGGAGTGGCAGCTGAGGGGTCGGTTTTGGAGAGTCTGGCGTGCCTAAAGTAAAATGCTTGCCACTCAGGCTCAGAAAATAGGATATGCACATAATTAGTACTTTTGGTTAGGAAACACTCTGAGGTTTCCAAAAGTGTTAACATTTTGTCTGTGAGTGTAACAGAACTCATTTGGCAGGCAAAAACCAGAGAAAATTCCATCCGGAAATGTCATTCTGGTGGCTTATGGCTCACTTAGAGAGACTGCCTATTGAAAAGTCTTTATACCAGGACACTGAATGTAGTACCTATTGCTTCCACTGGATGTCAGCAGTGTATAGGTAAATCGGAACCAATGTGTTCAATATGTAGGGGTTTTGGTGAGGGGAGCTCTTTTTCAGTTGCATGTTTTTGGGTGCACGTTTGGCTGAGCGGTCCACTTTATTTGACTTATATAACGTTTAGGTGACCATCCAAGTGAAAGATTATCACTTTTATTCATAAAAGATAAGCTAAGGATGCATTTTAATTGGTTTTTGTTTTGTTGAGGGAACGTTTATAGGTTTAGTTGAACACGTTCTCTTCACTTTGGATTTTCTGAACACAAGGCGCCAACCAAACGGAGATTTATGGATATAATAAATTACTTTTTCTAACCAAATACCCATGGATTGTCTTCGTTGGACACTTAGGAAGCCCTCTGCAGAAGTTCTACAAAAGGTAAGGCACAGGTTTTCCTGTGAAATGCATTTTCTATCGACCGCGCTGGCTAAAGATTTCATGGTTATGGAAAATATTGAAGGTGCTACCCTCAAACAATCAAATGTAGTGGTTTCGCCGTAAAGCCTTTTTGAAATCCTACAACGCTGTGATATTGCCAAGAAGCAGAGCTTTTGATGAGTATGAAACACTTGTATATTAGTGCATGTTTAATAATTCAACTTTTGGATTTTGCCTTGCATTTCACCTGGTAGCGCCCCACCACTCCCTAACAAGTTAAACTTGTTTTAAACGCTAAGAAAACAAATGTCATGTTTTTTTCTAGGTCTAAACTCTCAGTTAGAAACACTTTTGTAATCACTAGCTTGGATGGTACTCAAATCAAACAGGTCTCTGCATAGAAATATTTAAGGGTATGGTTAGATGTTTAAAAAACATGTTACTGAATTGGGAAAAAAGCTCAAATTCAAGATAGGGTTCCTTTACAGAAACAGGGCTTGTCTGTCCTCCGTAAATAGAAAACAAATTGTGCAGGCTACTTTTATGTCTGTTTTAGATTATGGTGATATTATTTATATGCATGCATCGGCAAACACATTAAAACCACTGGATGCTATTTACCATTGTGCACTCAGGTTTATCACAGGTGATAGTTACAAAACTCATCACTGCCTATATCAACATGTGGGTTGGGCCTCTCTATCCGTGAGGCGAGAACAACATGCTCTTTTGTTTATTTATAAAGCATTTCTTTTAAAACTACCTCCATATATATCATCATTCATTTCAACTAGATATACTAATGTTATGACCAGATCACAGATGTGGATTACATTAGAGACTCCTGCGGTCTCCACAGAGTTGGGAAGGACTGCTTTCAGTTCCTTTGCACCTTATTTATGGAACAAACTGCAGATCCAACTTAAGTTAGACACTCTGGTGTCCCTTGCCCATTTCAAAAATGTTATGGAGGATAAATATGATGTTGTCTGTGATTGTTTCTGTTGAACTGTGCCTTTGTTTTGTATGTTTTGAAATGTTTTTGTCTGTATGCCTAGAACTGTACATGTCTACACAGGGCACAGCCGTAAAAGAGATCCAGGTCTCAGTCTGTTTTCCCTGTTAAAATAAAGATAAAAAAAAAATAATAATAATAATAATTTTGCATTGCCCCATTTCTTTTGCACTGGCTCTATGGACACTGACTGGACGTTACTAACACACACTACACTGTCACACACACACACACACTGACTGGACTTTACCCACACACACTACACTGTCACACACACACACACACACACTACACTGTCACACACACACACACACACACACACACACACACACACACACACTGGCTCTATGGACACTGACTGGACGTTACTAACACACACTACACTGTCACACACACACACACACACTGACTGGACTTTACCCACACACACTACACTGTCACACACACACACACACACACACACACACACTGGCTCTATGGACACTGACTGGACGTTACCCACACACACTACACTGTCCCACACACACACACACACACTGACTGGACTTTACCCACACACACTACACTGTCACACACACACACACGCATATTTACGCCACACACACACACGCGCTGCTGCTACTCTGTTTATTATCTATCCTGATTGCTTAGTCACTTTACCCCTACCTACATGTACATATTACCTTAACAACCTTGTACCCATGCACATTGACTCGGTACCGGTACTCCTTGTATATATCCTCGTTATTTTACTGTGTTACTATTTTTACAAATTTTGCAAATGTTTCTTTAACTCTGCATTGTTAGGAAAGGGTTCGTAAGTAAGCATTTCACGGTAACATCTACACTTTTGTATTCGGCGCATGTGACAAAATTAAATTTGATATATTGAAAGACTGAGGAAAATGGATCTGAAATGGCAAAACTTGCATCACATAATTTGCTTGCTCTTTATCAAACATTTAGGATCTGATGCATAACATTGCATATTTATAACAGATTCTATGAGGAATTTCAATTGTGGGGTTAGAGTGTAACCGTTAGATGCACACTAACAACAAAATAATGTAAATAATTGAACTAAATAAGTGTATTCTAGCTGTATTTAGAGAGTATGTAGCAAATAGCTGTACCTGTAACAACCCAGCTTTTGTCTACCTGCTCCACATGATAGAAGAGAGATATTGACCAGGGAGTAAATTAAAGAAAGAGTGTGCCTGTGTCTTGGTGAGAGGAGGGAAGCAGGGATGGTAACCCATCTTCCAGAAACAGTAAGTAGGGCACTCTCTCTGGACAGAGTTGGCCCGAGCGGGAACAGTTGCACCCAACAGATTTGCCTCCATTTTGCCTGAGGACTCTCAGCGTTCTATTATGTACCACCCGGCAACATGAAGAGATGGAGGAATGGAGAGATGGAGGAATGGAGAGATGGAGAGATGGAGGAATGGAGAGATGGAGGAATGGAGAGATGGAGGAATGGGGAATGAAGAGATGGAGGAATGGAGAGATGGAGGAATGGGGAATGGAGAGATGGAGGAATGGAGAGATGGAGGAATGGGGAATGAAGAGATGGAGGAATGGAGAGATGGAGGAATGGGGAGATGGAGAGATGGAGGAATGGAGAGATGGAGGAATGGAGAGATGGAGGAATGAAGAGATGGAGGAATGGAGAGATGGAGGAATGGGGAATGGAGAGATGGAGGAATGGAGAGATGGAGGAATGGGGAATGAAGAGGTGGAGGAATGGAGAGATGGAGGAATGGGGAGATGGAGAGATGGAGGAATGGAGAGATGGAGGAATGGAGAGATGGAGGAATGAAGAGATGGAGGAATGGAGAGATGGAGGAATGGGGAGATGGAGAGATGGAGGAATGGGGAGATGGAGGAATGGAGAGATGGAGGAATGGGGAATGAAGAGATGGAGGAATGGAGAGATGGAGGAATGGGGAATGGAGAGATGGAGGAATGGAGAGATGGAGGAATGGAGAGATGGAGGAATGGGGAATGAAGAGATGGAGGAATGGAGAGATGGAGGAATGGGGAGATGGAGAGCTGGAGGAATGGGGAGATGGAGGAATGGGGAGATGGAGAGATGGAGGAATGGGGAGATGGAGGAATGGGGAGATGGAGAGATGGAGGAATGGGGAGATGGAGGAATGGAGAGATGGAGGAATGGAGAGATGGAGGAATGGAGAGATGGAGGAATGGAGAGATGGAGGAATGGGGAATGGAGAGATGGAGGAATGGAGAGATGGAGGAATGGGGAATGGAGAGATGGAGGAATGGGGAATGGAGAAATGGAGAGATGGAGATGGGAAAGGGACCGTTGCCCTATCTGCTGAGGAAGAGTGGTACTGTTCATTGATACTTTGTCACTAGTATGGTTATGTCAGCACCAATTTCAAGACGTGTGTGTTTATTACAGTGTATATGTTTTATAGATACAACACACTCTTCAAAGTAAGGCAAGACTGTGATTGGCATTTCCTAGCTCGATTCTGAAAGAACAGCCAATTATTTTGCGATGAGAAAAAAACACTGTAAAAAAGCATTGTCACCAAACCCAATAAAATACCAGTATCAATATACTCCATCTGCATTCAGTGACTAGTACATAACAAGTAAAAGAATACAAGGAAAATGTAAATATTCATCTTCCATTTCTATGTGTGGTTATACTGTAGCACCTAAAAACAGTTGACTTGACACATCCTAAAACCTGACTCAATATCCCAACAAATAGCTGTGATACCCTCTGTACCTTCCTCGCAAAGGTTATAAAAAGAGGGGGGGAGGGAGAGACACATTCTCTGGAACAGGTTGGTCTCTGTACCTTGACACGTGAGAGGGCCGGGCTGGCCGAGGCACGGTGGCAGGGAGAGGGGCACCCAACAGCGAGGCGAGAAGACACGGCAAGGTCTCATCCCAGGCCAATGGGCACACCACTGTCAACATCATGACACTCTGCGGTTCCCCTGCACACTCCCGCCTGGCCGCCAGCCTTCCCAGCTGCCCTATCCGTTACTGTCTGATTAGTTCTGCTAAGCAGCCCCTCCCCTGCCAGCCTTGCCGCCATCTGCTACCGAACAAGATGGCTGCCGCCCAGCTCCCGCTCAGTGCCTGCCCTCCTACCTGGCAGCGCCGGCGCCTGCGCTTACCCCAAAGTGCTAACACAGGTTCTCTCGGCTGGCAGCAGGCTCAGCGGACGAGATTTCATTACTACTACTTTGACAAGAGCGAGGCCTGTGTGCCACTGGCTCTTTTATCCTGCCTCTGATTGTACAACCACCTCCCACTGACTTGGTTTGCAGCAGTTTGATTCTCCACATAAATCTCCCTCTGGCATCTAGCTGCATCTGCTCACTATTTTATTCATTTTCAGATTCCCACCCTTTCAGAGCCTGTTTCCCCCTCTCTGCACTAACAGGAGAGAGAGCGAGAGTGAAAGACAGAAAAAGGGAGGGCAGAGAAGCGTGTCGTGTTTAATGGAATTTTGAGATCAAATGATAAACTTTTGATCCCAGGCACAGTGGTGGTCGCAGCTTTGTTTCTGTAGCCCAAATGGTTCCCTGTTGCTGTGGGGGTGAAAGGCCACACGAAGGAGAGAGGGGGCTCTCAGACAGTTCATAGTGTATCGAAGGTGTCTGTCATATCAATAGCCACATCCAACTCAATGGAAAAGGTCATTGAAAATATCAGAACCAAACAGAGCCAGCGAATGAATGTCCTTGCAATGCCTGTGGCTTCAAATGTCTGTATGCTATTCTCACTACTGTCGCGGTAATTTAAACAGGACCCAGGTAGTCAGCCATCTGAAATAGGTGAATACTATCAATATGTCTGTGGCAGACTGGCAGCAAAGGAACAGAATGGTTAAGGTACACGGAACCACAGTTACGTAGTTGCCTTATCAATTCATCCACATAAACACTGATCTACCAAGTGAACTGGCTAGATGATCATTCCTTCTTTGGGAGTATTGTGATCTAGAATGTTCTGTCCATCCATTCACCACAAACAGATGGAAGGCTTGTCTGGGTTAGCTTTGACAGAGGCATCATTAATATTTGGGAGTTTGATGTGCATGTCTACGCCTGCAGGTTCCTCCTTCGAACAGGGACATGCTTATCAATCTACCCAAACTTTGGGCCCCACATTGCCAACGACAGTTCTCAAACACCATCATTAAAATGGATGCAGAATTTCATGTGGATGAAATGTGGATGAAAGCCCATTTCCCTTCCAAGCCTCAGTATAGAGCATTGCCACCAAACACAAAGTGGACATTTTGAGGTTTTGAATATCTGGCAAGTGGTGGGAATGAAAAAATGCTGTTTAGTTTTTAGGCGTGTTTTTTTTGTTTCGCCCTATGGGGTCCCCTGAGTAGAGCAGAGGAGGGAAGGGGAGAGGGAGGGGAACGACAAAAAGACAGGAGCAAACAAACCAACAAACAATGGGACTAAAGCCCGGGCTCAAAGGCGTCAGAAGGAGCTGAACAGAGTGGGGGGGGATTAGGACATATCCTCGGCTGCCCAACGCACAGCTGGCTGATGATCCAATGCTGGAGCTGACGGGGGGCTCGTTTTCAGTGCCATCCGCCACAGGGCCTGGGGGGTGCTCTGTGTGTGTGTGTGTGTGTGTGTGTGTGTGGAAAGAAGAGAGCTCCCAAAAAACAAACAAAAGGCAAAAAGTGCTTCATGTCCCCCCCATTTCAAGGGGAGCTGTGATCATTCAGCCCGTGAGATGAAGACACAAAAAAAGCATGAATCAAAGGCCCGTCTCAGAAGCCTGGTCACACAGATGCCTGCCTTCCAGCCCCCTCTTCCCCTGGAAGTGACACAGAGAGGGCGTCCCCCTCTACAAAGGCCCCGTACCTCCCAAAGTGAACAGCGGGGGCGCCGCACTGACTGACACTCACAGAGACCACCCCCGAAAGGGATTTAGATGGATTTGTGTCTGTAGTGTGGTAGAGTTTGCGTGAGGGGAGAAAGAGAGAGAGGCCTGTTAGATTGGCCTGAAGGAGGAGTGTGGCCATGGACAGATGTCTGCTGCATCTGTGCTCCGTTGCTGGCCCTCTCTCGCCAACCTCCCCCTGTAGTTCACATAAACACCCCCTGCCTAACAAAAATCCCTCCACTGCCAACGGCTGGCTGCACTGGTCACTGGCTCACTTAAAGGGCCAGTTCAATGAAAAGCAACAATGTCGAATGTTGTTCTTCCACATAAGAATTATTTGAGCAAGTGGAGTGGAGGCTTTCGTTGCAGTTGAAAAGGAAATTGATCTCTCTCCTGGTGTCTGATGTACATCAAGGCCTTCTGTGTTTAGGCCTCTCCTTGAGCAGAGAATACCAACCATCCTTCTTGTTCAGGTCATCTCAGCTTTTCCAACAGAAGGAAGGAGCTAACCGGAAAGTCTGATAGATGGAGCACAGTTTTACCGTACGTCTCGCTAGATCACAGAAGCTTTCTGTATGACAGAAAACAGCGCCAGAGGTCTCAGTGCACCACCATACAGTACTGTCAGAAAGACACACATGGTGGAGCATCACGTCCATCTCCACAGCTGTCTGGATTAGACAAGCCCACTTAAAGACAGATCAGAGCTCCACAGCGTCGGACAGGGGATGAGACCACGGTTCACTCTGTACCACTCTGTCTCTCCTCTGCATGGCAGCGGGGCACATCTGTGCCTGGCTCTGATCTAACACCTCGGCCGGGGGTGAGGAGGTGGCGGGAGGAGGAGGAGGAGGCTGCACTGAGCGGCTGGCAGGCCATCGGAAGGAGAGAGAGGCGCTGATCCTACCCGCCGTGTGCTGGGCGGACAGGCACAGGGCACAGGCAGGTGCCAGCAGGGCCAATCTGCCGCTGACCGCCAGCCGACCCAGTGCCACACGGAGGAGAAACAAAGGAAGCAGAAACTGTCGGCTGCTGCTATCCACTGCTACACGCCATTTTGAGCTTCTAGTCTTTAGTATGGAATGTGGAATGTAGCATACTGTATGTAGGTGGAGCTGGAACGATGAGAAAATGCTCCAAAAATACTTTATGGTGGTCCAAGACAAGTTTCATTTAAAAAACTAGATGTCACGATGACAGCAGCTGCTTGAATATTCCCCAAAAATATTTAACACATTTTTATATTAACTTGTAAATTGGCTTATAGTTTTTGAAATGCAGAAATTGAAAGAACAGGAACATTCTGTAGCTACAGCCTGATTCCTTTTATGATCTGGTAAAACATCTAGACAGTGTGTGTGCCATTGGCAATGTAAGACAAACATCACAGTTTCTATTGAAACAGGTTTATTTTCTATCAACGTCATTGATAGATTGCTACATAATGTGAATGAAGAGAAAACAGCATATGAATCCTCATCCCTGTCCCTACCTCTGTCCATACTGCTATCCCTGTCCCTACCTCTGTCCATACTGCTATCCCTGTCCCTACCTCTGTCCATACTGCTATCTCTGTCCCTACCTCTGTCCATAATGCTATTCTTGTCCCTACCTCTGTCCATACTGCTATCCCTGTCCCTACCTCTGTCCATACTTCTATCTCTGTCCCTTCCTCCATCCATACTGCTATCCCTGTCCCCCATCTCGGTCCCTACCCCAAGCCCCTGTCCCCTGGCACATGAGGAGAAACGGAGGCAATGTAAGACAAACATCACAGTTTCTATTGAAACAGGTTTATTTTCTATCAACGTCATTGATAGATTGCTACATAATGTGAATGAAGAGAAAACAGCATATGAATCCTCATCCCTGTCCCTACCTCTGTCCATACTGCTATCCCTGTCCCTACCTCTGTCCATACTGCTATCCCTGTCCCTACCTCTGTCCATACTGCTATCTCTGTCCCTACCTCTGTCCATAATGCTATTCTTGTCCCTACCTCTGTCCATACTGCTATCCCTGTCCCTACCTCTGTCCATACTTCTATCTCTGTCCCTTCCTCAGTCCATACTGCTATCCCTGTCCCCCATCTCGGTCCCTACCCCAAGCCCCTGTCCCCTGGCACATGAGGAGAAACGGAGGTCTGTATGAGAGGAGACAGCAGCCGGTCTGGGTGAGTTTAATATAAGGTACGGTGCTTCCTGACTGTGGAGCTGGCGCAGACTGGTGCCCGGGCTGGGCGCTGAGGGGCTGAGCACTGGCGCAGTGGCGGGCGGCAGCGGAACAGAACAGGGCAGGGTGGCGCGGGCACGGTGGTGTTGTGGCATGTATAATAGGATTAGGGGTTACCTGGTGAGGTGCAGTTGGTGCTCAGCTCGGCCCAGCCGCTCCGTCAGGCTCAGAGCCTCCGCCTGCAGTCGGCCCGCGTCCCTCTGGGCCTGGTCCAAACGCTGCCGGCAGACGCTCAGCTCCACACCCAGTTTCTCCACTTCCTGCCCCCAGCGAGAGAGAGACGGAGGGAGTTATATGTAATACATCACCCATGCCCTTTTTCGCTAGAATATTTGCCTGTAAATAAGAGGCAACACCATGCAACCTCAAATATGCTAAGTTCTCCAACTCCAAGTTTTCTACATGACAAATAAGGATGAATAATAAATCAATCCCAAAAAAGAACAGACATACTGAGACTCAGAGTTGCTTGAGAAGGGCTGCCAATCTTTTACACAAATACCTGAGAAAAGTACATTTTCTAAAACATTCCTGCCTAACATCTGACACCAGCACACAGTCAATAAAAAGATTGTGGCTTTTTTCAGTCCCTGCCGTGCCCGGCCTCCTCACCTGTTCAGTCATCTCTAGCTGCCGTGTTGTCTTGGAGCTGCAGTCCCGGAGCTCCCTCTCTGCCTCCTCTCTCTTCAGATGAGCCTGGCTGAGCTGGTAGCGCAGCTCCCCACACACCTGGACACACAGGAGACAGGACAGGATAGGGGGTCACAGTAGAAATTGACATTGTGTCTGCTCCTAGTTGTGTTCTACTATAGCCCTTTCATTAGAATCAGAATCACCGTACTCACCAAATACATTTGCATGTACAGGAATTTGACATATAGTACTAAATGTTGTTGAGCAGTAATAATAAACAGAATTAATAATATGAAGTTGACCTAAATAAAGCTCAATGCAGTCTTCATTCAGAATCAGTAGCTAACATTGCATTGGTTGTAATGATATACCCCGAAATGCACTCAACTGCAAGCCATGACACCCGCCATCTAAGTTTGTTCAGAAATCGTTTCAGTAGTTAGAAACAGATAATATTAGCATTCCTGTAACATTATTTTGTTGAAATATAATTTGATCTCTAACAAATTAAGCTAATTGATTGGACCCAAATTGGCCATTATAATTTATAATATTCATATAATATGAAATAAATATAGTACCAATTATCCATTTTGGACCAAACCTTTTATAACAATGAGTGAGAGGTGAGGAATCCAAAGAAATTGTCAAAAGCCACCCACGAACCCCCCACACCAATCCCAACAACGAGTATACAGTTGCAGTTCTCTTGTTCACCCAAATGACTAAATTACATTGGTTTCTGTACCCTGTAAGCAGTCTATTGACAAGGTGACAGCAGCCCATGCTTTGGTTTTGTAGGCCACAGTTTCATCATTGTATACAGATGACATTTTACTTCATCTGCAACAGAACATTCTCTGTCATTTATTTGACTAATGTTTGACACATGGTGCTGTATCAGGATTCAACGTGAATTGGGAGAAAACTGAAATAATTCCCATTTGTAATCATGACAAATCAAGCTTATGAAGTAAATTTCCGTGGAAATGGACAGACATGAAATACCTGGGTGTATTAGTACCATGCAATCTGGAGGCATATAAAATAAATTACTCTCCTTTAATAGATAGGATTGAATCTGATGTTCAGAGACGGACGCCCTCCCTATTTCTATCTTAGGCAGGGTCAACATAATCAAAATGAATATATTACCAAGGTTGATGTATTTATTCCAGGCCTTACTATTTTCAATTCCATCCAACTGTTGAAATAAAATAAATGGCCTGCTCTCCAACTTTATTTGAAATGGAAAGACCTTAAGAGTCAAATTGACTGTTATATACTTACACCACAAAGCTAGACTACCTCATATGAAGATGTATTATTGGGCTGCACAACTGTGCTCACTTAAACAATGGACAGCAGACTATCCTTGTGCATGGAGGTGTATTGAAGCCATAAATATAATACCTTATGATCTAAAATATATTCACTACTTCAGGTCCAAGGCATGGAAGAAAGAAAACGGACAATCCAATGATTCTCAATCCCATTCGTGTTTGGGAAAATGTACATAAATTCATGAGGTAGAAATAGGACTGTTGCGGTGACATATTACCGCCACACCGGCAGTCACGAGTCATGAAGGCAGACAAATTCCACATGACTGTTTAGTCACTGTAATTAGGCTTCTCCAAGCTCTGATGCTGCTGCTGGTCATTAGTAGCCTACCAAACTTGCTACTTGCCTCGTACGCAGCACGCTATTGTCCCTCAAATCACTCTGACATCAATGCAAATGTATTTGAAAATCGAATCAAACACTTCATGAGATCTCTTGTTGCGCAACATTTCTATAGGGTATGCAATTGAGGGAGAAAACAGAGTGATGGCCGCTAATAAAAAGAGGAGGATCCCATCAGCTTTCTATAGGCTACGCCTACTATATTTATCTCTCACATTTCCTAATATTAAGCACATTTCTTATATTTACAACAGGAGTATAGCCTACCTGGCTGGCATGAAAATAAACCACGGGGAAAAACATCCTCCATATGCTATTTAAGTGCATAGATGACATGTATTTTTTCCCGCTGCCCCTATTTCGATACAGGTGCATGATAAATCAAAACAAATGTCACACATATATTATTTAGTATATGTAAAGACAAGATTAAATCAATAATAATCTGATGGGTGACAATATTAGCCTATCGCTTGTGAATGATATATTATCTCTGGTGAATGATATGTTATCTCTTGTGAATGATATGTTATCATGATGAATGATGCCCAGGATAAGAAAATGCCTTTTTTTTGTGACATTTTCTAATCATAGTCACACACCTCATGTAGCCTAGCCCATAGGCCTATATGTTTTGATAAGGTTTGTATCATAACTAAAGTGGCAAATAACTTCTTAAAATGAAGCACATTAATCCCATTTACAAAGGGTGTAGAGCCTAACTGGAATACATAAGCAGTGGGTGAGTTTCAAGTTTGGGGAAGGTCATTTTCACCATAAAAATGCAACTTTATAATAAAAGCATTATGCATAATCACATTTGCGGTCACTTTTGATAAGAGTTTACCCGCTAATGGAACATTCACGCTTATAGCCTACTGCCGTGTGCGCATTGTTGAGTTAATAATGTGAAGAAATAGGCTAATAGTTTATAAACATTTTAAGCTAAACGATCTGATCTGTTGCGCCAGACATTGCATAAAATGTTGTTGTTTTTGATGCTAGTGGTTGTATTAATTTGAGATCTATCGCATCCCACAACTGTCCCAGACTGGAATATGTATTTCTCGCACAGAATAGGTCAACTTTTGTACTATGGGGGGATAGTAGATTGACAAAGGCTAGTGCTTTTGCTGTTCGTTAGGACCACTCATCTTAGCTGACAAAAAGTACAAATGTGGACAGTTCTTCCAATATCTTCAATATGCACCTCAGAATTGGATAAGGACGTGCGCAGTTGCGTCCCCAACGTGTCGGTCTCCACTTGTAGCCTGTGAGAAAGACCCGATCACGTGAAGGAGAGCCATATGAGTGAGAGGCGCATCTTATTACACAGCACACTCAGGGAGAAGGGCACACCGCAGCACTCCGGGCTGCAAAAGGCATGGATTTTTTTAGGGTGCATTACGGCCACAAAAGAGATGTCACCATGAAATTTGAGGCATTATCAAGTGCTTGTAAAATTGTCAATGAGAGACTATTGGAGTTTGTACAGCCTGCGCAAAAAACAAAGCAGAGATCATGCCTTTCAAGGGACTTTTTTCAAATCATCATTAGTCTCATGTATTAATGTATTAAAAATCAAAACATATAGCCCAACATTTGTAGAACTACTAAAGTTACATTAATGACTCTAAATTAAGCATATAGGAGTACCTATTTCTTTGTTAATCGCTCAACACAGAAAAGCTGCACGTGCGCACTCCCTCAAATCGTTTGGAGAAAATATGAATTTGTTCAATTGTATCCTTCATACTATAAAATAATGCCACAGAATTATATGCAAGCCTTGTCTGCCAAATGAACTAGTGTAGCCCACAGCCATTTGGCTTAGCCACATCAGGACAACTCAGAGTATGCTATTCTTTTCTTCTGAAATAGACATTTTCTTCATATCATGCTTCTTTAGACCTGTCTAAAATAAATAGTGGATTTATTGTGATGGTGTAGGCTACATTACATGGATGTATTAGACTTTTTAAAATGGCTTGTAGGCTATGTGTGGAAGCCAGGAGATGGTAAATGTGTTTATGTTAATTAACGGTCAATTACCGTGAGACTGACAGTTATTTGTTTGACAATCACGACTGACAAATTTCGTGACCGGCACAGCCCTAGGTGGAAAGAAACAATATCGCCAGACATAGTTAGAGCGTGGAATAGTTAGAGCGTGAAGATTCCAAATAAAATGTTGATATAGACAAGGCTTTGGTGCCACCCAGTGGCTTTAAAATGCATTAAAAAGATGTCACTGAAATCACTCTCCTCTAGGGACTGCAGTAGTCAAAGTCAAAGTCACCATTATTAGTCAGTTGTACAACCGAATGCCTTCAACTGAAATGTGTCTTCCGCATTTAACCCAACCCCTCTGAATCAGAGAGGTGCGGGGGGCTGCCTCTAATCGACATCCACGTCTTCGGCGCCCGGGGAACAGTGGGTTAACTGCCTTGTTCAGGGGCAGAACGACAGATTTTTACCTTGTCAGCTCGGGGATTCGAACTTGGGGATTCGAACCCTCCGGTTACAAGTCCAACGCTCTAACCACTAGGCTACCTGCCGCCCCGGTGTGTACTGTGTGTACTGTGTCTGTAACTGCCAGTTCAACACCTTAGCCACTACACCAACAGGCTCAAAACTGGAACCTCTCTAGGTGTTGTACAGTAGTAAGGTGGCTCCAGTACCTTGCTGGTGTCCAGCTCCTGTGATGTGAGCTTGCGTAGGGTCTCGTCCAGCTGGGTGCTTAAGGAGCCCCTCTCTCTGTCCCCCCTGGCCAGTTGACCCTCCAGCTCTGCTACCCTCTGGGATAGGCTGGCCACCTGGGAGTGGAGACAAACAAATTGATCAAACAGAAATCCTACTGTCTGGAAGAAACGCTCCATAAGCTTTGCATGGGTGTAATTGTGTAGTTATTCCACTAGATGGTGGCAAATATGATAAATATGGCATTCGTGATCTGAGGTCAATTTTCAAATATATATATATTTTTTTGGCCCATCCCTTCTTCAGAGGACAAAAGTAACTGTTTTAAATGTATACAGTGCCTTCAGAAAGTATTCAGACCCCTTGACAGTAGTTACACAGAAAATATAGTTTTTTAATACTCAAATACTGCATCTTCAATATATTTTATGTTTGCTGCTATTGTATTACCTTAGTAAAACATTTAATTAGTGACTAGGATAAATAGAGAAATTTTTAACATATCTCAATTTGAACTTTAATGAAAGTTTCAAAGGCAGATGGACAGACCGTTTGGGCCAGCGTCTCCTTCTCCTTGCGGGCCTCGTTGCGTACCCCCTCTCTGGCCTCAGAGATTTTCTCCTGCTCTGCAGCCGTCTCAGTCTCCAGCCTCTCTCTCTGTCTGGCCAGCTCCCTGGCAAATGCCTCACACTGCACCACCGCCTGTAGGAAGGACAAAACAAGTACACACAGACACGGACGGGTACACACAAGTGTCAAAGGGAGGAGGATAAAGCAAAGAATATATTTCAAGTGTCTCACAAAAAAAATACCTTTTATGTTTACCACTTCTATATCTTGAAAACATGTACAACATCATATAAACCTTTCAGATTCACTGTTCTAATCAGGTACTGTACTAGTCTCGAAAAGCCGACCCTAGGCAACAGCAGTGACTAGAGTCTGCAAGATGACAGCCTCTCTTGGTCAGTTCGATAAGTGAAAAAGGCAGACATGCCAGAACGTTGCGATTCTAAACATACACATAGGGTAAAGGGGATACCTAGTCAGTTGTACAACTGAATGCAATAAACTGAAATGTGTCTTCCGCATTTAACCCAACCAGTCTGTCTGAGAGGTGCGGGGGGCTGCCTTAAATCGACATCCTCAGCTCGGGGATTCGATCCAGCACGAAAGTGGTTTTAGTGAAGGTAGCTGATGCAAACTAGATACTTGTGAAATGCAGGGATTAAAAATAACCTCTGTTCTCCATCTTGCTAGCCACTATTTTGTATTTTATTCAAGCAGATGAGGTAGTGTGTGCCGGTGACGTAGTTACTCTATGCCAAACTGACGTTCTGTTATGTACAGACGTGTTAAGCCGGAACATTGGAACAGTGTGGGAGACAACCCGGATGTCTAGAGAGACTAATCACGTACAAAAGGGTCCAAGCAAAAACATTAAAACCGGTATAGTGATAATGCTGACGTCATCCACATATTCCAATGGAAAACTCCAGATGGTGCATGAAGCCGGAAGTATTTGAATTTGAAGTGGCCATAACTAGCAAAGGATCAAAGGATCACGGTCAATGTAGTCGTTTTCATCCTGACTAAGAGTCAACCTTAATGTCTATGGCGCCTCCTCGTAGCATGCTGGCCTGTGATTGGTCTGTTTCAGCATGTGCTCTTGTGTGATGACAAATGTAGTAGTCAGAATGGATCACTATTTCATTAAATATCTTGATTTGTAGCCAACTTTAAAATAATTCACCGTGGGGATCAAACTTCATCGTAATAAACACATTTTAGAGCCTAAAACGGCCATCAATTATTATATTTTTTTGTTCTGCCGATCATATTTTACATAGGCTTTCTAGGGTAGACCAGGGCTTTTGGCACTGGTCGGTTGCTATGCAGGTAGCCGACCAGCAGAGCTTGTGACTTCACGCTCCAGACCGGACACTGGGTCCAAGCCAGTAAAGTGTGTAGTTGAGCAGCCTGACCAGTAGATGTCACTGCTGCTCAGTAATGTTCCGCAAGTGATTGATTGTCTGATTCACCCTGGTCTTCTCCAGGTTGGCCTCCTCAGCCATCTCTACAGCCTGTTTGACCTGCTGGTAGGCTGCCCACTCCCTCTGCTGGGCCTCGCTCTGACTGGCCCTCAAAGAGCACAGCACACTCATCAACTCATCACGCTCTCTGTGGGACACACACACACACACACACAGATAAACACACATTTCAATGTGGGCAAATAAAAGCTATGTTCATCAATAATCATTCTGGTGTAAGGATACTAATTTTCACAGTCACTTGTAGACATGCCATGCCCTATCAAAGTCAGATTTGTCATTTGGGATTGACATGGAGACTGAATTACTGACAACCTTGCTAAAGGGGATAGAAAATTGATTGCTTTGTGTCAGAATATGCCAACTGGATTGATTGAGATGACATCTCAATGTGAACATTCTTCCTTTGACATAGCTCAGAGGCACTGACCAACCAATGAACAAGGGAATAAATAAAGTGTGATCAATGGCAAAGCCTTAGGCGTACTGGATAGGAAAAATGTCCCTTGGTATGGTATGGTGGTATGAGGGGGAAGAGACCTTGAAGGAACCCAGCTACTCTAATCAATACAGGACAAAATATAATGAGAAAAGGAGACAAATGCATGATCACTGACTTGGTGAGTCTCTCAATGGCCTGGATGTGCATGTTGGAGTGTGTCTCTGCCAGCACGGCCTCATTCTGGGCACACTTCAGACAGAGGCCGCCTACGCACTGCTTGGAACTGCCCGCCGCTGCCATCGCTTCCTTATGTTTTAGACGACCTTTGACTTCTTCACACTCCTTCTGACTGCTGGCCAGGTTCTTGCTGAATGAAGGAGATCAAAACATCACAGAATATCAAGACAAACAGGATGCACGAACAGAGGATGATGAAAAACTCAACCCTGATTGAATAGATTGGCAAGATCTCTGTGAATTAATGCTGATCTATAAAGTCATACAGTTCACTTACTTCAGTGACCTTACTTGAGCTTCCAGTGTCTCTGTCTGGGCTAGATAGAGGGATTTGAGCTGCTCCTGAGGCCAAGTTGATAATGTGATATTGGAGAGGAGATTAGCTGTCAACATCACTCTCAGGTCACTTAAAAATGTAAAAGCTAGGGTAATAAAAGAATGTATCTACATGTAGAAATGCTGTCAGCTGCTGTACTCAGTATGGAAGGTTAGGTGACCATAGTCATATAGGCCTACCAGTTCTTTCTTCCACTTGTGTTCCTCTGCTTGTTGAAAGACAATATGAGCTGGTATGAAAGCTGTTCTTTGAGGATTGTCTTCTCTGGGCGGCTCGGAATTCACCTAGGAGAGAATACAATGATGAAAAATTGGTCCTTCTGTCGTGTCTGCACTTATCTCCACAATGGAATTTTAACCCAGAACAATCATTGTGAAAACCCACCGTGCCATCTAAGAGTGTGTAGTCTTTCAAGGTTTCTTCCACCAGTTTGGACTTGATCTCTCCATGTAGTTTCTCATTCTCTACCACCACCACCCTTATCCTCTGTTTCATCCCCAGAAGCTCCTCCTGCCGACAACATCAACACGCAGTCACAAACAGATACACAGACATACACACAGTTGTGTTTAGGTCAGTAAATTCTGGTATCATTTTTGCGGGTTACAAATGTCCAGTAAGACGAACATCTACCACTGTAATTCATTACATGTAATGAATATCCATTGGTGAACAAATTGTGTAAGAACTTTAATGAGTCAGTGGTAACGAGACTGTGGGGTCATCATACAGACAGACCTTGCAGAACTTGACCTCAGCCTCCAGGTGCTGGATGTACTCTGACTGGTTGTGGAGAATGGGGACCAGGTCTTTAACGACAGGAATGCTAGAGCTCACATCATCTTGACACCTCTGGTAAAATGGATTAAAGAAGGATCGTCTCTGTTAGTCATCAACAAATTCACAATGGGACAACAAAAGCTTTGCACACAAACAAATAGTGCAAAAAAACTAATTAGTCTGCCACACCACCAGTGTCTGAACTCAATAACTACATAGTTATTTCCAAGAGTGTTTTTTGGTGATCAATCAATATATTGCCGTAGGATGGAATTGATTAAGTGGAGTTCATCTGATCTAAGTAGGCTGATAAAGGGAAAGGACATCTAGACATCTGTGTTGTGTTAATTGTCTTAAATCTTAACATAGATGCTCATGCACAGTCTTGAGGATAGTACCTTTGGAGAAGACTTTCTCTTTGAAGGAGAAGTGAGTGAAAGTGTCTCTTTTTGTTGCTTTTGCAGGAGTGATCGCAGCTGATTGACTGAATAACAAAATAACCCATTAGCATATGTAGCAGTGCAAATACACAGGTAAAACTGATGACAAAAAATATCCATGGGGATGATAATGAAGTGTGCATGTTATTCTGGGAAATCAGTGCTGATGCATGAAGATGTGTCTCTATGGTAGGGTTCTCCAACTTCAGCTACTGATTGTACGCCAGATATGTGATAACTATGTTTCCATTTAGTATTTTATTAGAATCCACATGTCAAGGCAGCAGCTACTCTTCTTAGGGTTCAAACAGAAATAAAACATCACATCATACACATCTGTGTTGCTTCATTATTACATAACAATTGTATATTGCTCCATTCTTTCATTACAATTTTACATTACTAAGAATAATGTGTGTGTGTGTGTGTGTGTGTGTGTGTGTTACAGGGCAATACAGGTTAGCATATACAAAACTCTGACCTGTTCTCAATTCTGAGAAAAAGGCATCATATACAGTGCATTCAGAAAGTATTCAGACCCCTTGACTTTTTCCACATTTTGTTACGTTACAGCCTTATTCTAAAATGTATTAAATATATATATATTTTCTAATCAATCTACACACACAATGACAAAGCAAAAACAAGTTAAGACATTTTTGCAAATGTAAAATATTTAAATAAAAAAAACAGACCTTATTTATTTACATAAGTATTCAGACCTTTTGCTATGAGACTAGAAAATGAGACCAGGTGCATCCTGTTTCCATTAATCATCCTTGAGATGTTTCTACAACTTGATTGGAGTCCACCTGTGGTAAATTCAATTGGTTGGACATGATTTGGAAAAGAACACGTCTATATAAAGGTCCCAGAGTTGACAGTGCATGTCAGAGCAAAAACCAAGCAATGAGGTGGAAGGAATTGGCCGTAGAGCTCCAAGACAGGATTTTGTTGAGGCACAGATCTGGAGAAGGGTACCAAAACATTTCTGCAGCATTGCAGGTCCCCAAGAACACAGTGGCCTCCATCATTCTTAAATGAAAGAAATGTAGAACCATCAAGACTCTTAATGGAGCTGGCCGACAGGTCAAACTGAGCAATAGGGGGAGAAGGGCCTTGGTCGGGGAGGTGACCAAGAACCTGGTCACTGACAGAGCTCCAGAGTTGTTCTGTGGAGATGGGAGAACCTTCCAGAAGGACAACCATCTCTGCAATTCTCCACCAATCAGGCCTTTATGGTAGATTGGCCAGACGGAAGACACTCCTCAGTAAAAGGCACATGACAGCCCGCTTGGCACCTAAAGGACTCTCAGACCATGAGAAACAAGATTCTTTGGTCTGATGAAACCAAGATTGAACTCTTTGGCCTGAATGCCAAGCATCGCATAACCTGGTGCCATCCCTACGTTGAAGCATAGTAGTGGCAGCATCATGCCATGGGGATGTTTTTCAGCTGCAGGAAGACTAGTCAGGATCGAGGGAAAGATCAACGGAGCAAAGTACAGAGAGATCCTTGATGAAAACCTGCTCCAGAGCGCTCAGGACCTCAGACTGGGGTGAAGGTTCATCTTCCACAAGACAACGACCCTAAGCAGACAGCCAAGACAACACAGGAGTGGCTTCGGGACAAGTCTCTGAATGTACTTGAGTGGCCCAGCTAGAGCCCGGACTTGAACCCGATCGAACATCTCTGGAGAGACCTGAAAATAGCTGTGCAGCGACACTCCCCATCCAACCTGACAGAGCTTGAAAGGATCTACAGAGTAGAATGTGACAAACTCACCCAAATACAGGTGTGCCAAGCTTGTAGCGTCATAGCCAAGAAGACTTGATGCTGTAATTGCTGCCAAAAGGTGCTTCAACAAAGTACTGAGTAAAGGGTCTGAATACTTATGTAAATGTGATTTTTTAATTTTATTATGAATTTGCACAAATTTCGAAATACCTGTTTTTGCTTTGTCATTATAGGGTATTGAGTGCAGAATGATGAGGAGAAAAAACTATTTAATCCATTTTAGAACTAAGTTGTAATGTAACAAAATGTGGAAAGCCAGTGTACATTTGTAAATGTCAGTGTACATTTGCAAGTAGCTCTACAAAAACCAGAGAAAGATATTAAAAGCATGTTTTGTATCAAGTGAGAAATGCATCTAGCAAATTGTTTTGGTCGCACTGTGTGTCACGCTGTCATCTACTTCACGTGGCCGCATAGAAATGACTAATCCTGCAAAGATGCTGGGAAACACTAGATGTGTGGCAGCTAAGATGGTGAGGAACCTCCTTGCGCGGGAACAATTTAATATCTTAATTTTTTTCTGAACCAACAGCAAATGGACACTGATATTTATAAGATACCCTTTTCCCCGAATCGAGAACGAAGACGGTATTGCCAAGAGCAGGTTAGTTTAAACCTCTATGGCTGTGTTTTGTATAAGCTAACATGTAACACCCAGTAATGGAAACATTGTTATCACATATCTGGCATACAATCTATAGCTACTCCAACTCCAGTCCTGGGCAGTAGCTAGTGGGGAGCAGGTTTCTGCTGCAGTCCATCTCTTATACGCCAAAGTATTCAACTAACCATAGTCCTGAGTCTGGAGTATGTGAGTCCTCAATCTGGGCTATAATTTGTCAAATCAGGTGTGTTACTGCAGGGCTGGAATGAAAGCCTTCACACCCAGTAGCTTTCCAGGACTAGATTTGGAAAACCCTGGTCTATGGGACCCAAGTGATGACATTGATCACAGGCTCAAGTACCAGCTTCACTCTGTTGCCTTTGGTTCCATGAGTCCTCTCCAGTCGTGCTGTCTGTGTCTCCAGCCCTGGCTGGTTCCATGCCCTCTGCATCTGAGCTGGGCTCTTCCAGTGCACTACTGAGCTGCTGGATGCTGCGGTTTGCTCTCTCTGGGGGTCAAATCATCATGTTGAAATTTTTACTGTGTAACAGATATGACTGTATTTGTAAGGCTGAATAACAAACTAATGACAATGTATCTCTTTTGAGAAGAGACAGACTAGAGACTAAACGTGGGGATGTTGTCCTGATTATTTAGACAGCTCTTCGAAACACTTGAAGTAGGTATATGGCTAATGTTAACTACAAAATAGAACAAAATGCCAGCTAGCTAGCTAGTTATAGTGCATACTTTTCTGCCTAAACTCAACCCTTATCTTAAGCTAGCTAACTAGCCTAACGTCGTTACCTCTGAGTTTCTTTTGATATGCTCCCAACTCTTCTTCCTCCTCATCAGAATCCAACAGTGGCTTCATGGATAACCTGTGAACGTATGTGTGTGTCCTTGATGTAGCTAGCTAGCTTCACATAAAAAAATATCACACCAAAAACGTTGCTATCATGTCCATAACAAAAGAGACTACAGAGATATGCTCTGGAGACTCGTAGGGATGTCTATGTAGCTATGCCTAGTTTCACCTCAGATGGCAACCGTTGAAATTAGCAGCTTTCCAAATACTTCCGTAAACCAAGCAATGAGCCTTGGAACTTGTCGTTTTTTCTGGACGTGATGTCCAACTTTTGAATTGCACAGTTGAAAATAAAAACTGTCACCACAAGATCGCGTTGGTAGGCCTATCAGATTGGTATGATCGCGAGATCAGCTTCGTAATCACATAAAGTTGCTTTTATTCTGCCAGAACAATGCACACTAATACATGTTAACCGAATTTTTTTTCAGAATTTCACAAAATTGTAGTACATTTTAGCTTTTAGTCTTTGCATTTATTTTATCCCAAATCCCCATTCGACCGCACATTTGCCAATCAATCTGGAAAAACACGCCCACTGGGTCGAGCTGGAACTGCAGACGCTGGCGTGGAGGATGTGGGCAACTCTCCGCTATTTGTAGTGGAATAGCGTTATTTGCAGCGCAACTGAGAGAAGACCAACGCGCATAAGGACAGGGCTGGGCACCGACATCAGCGTACAGTTCCATTGGATATAGCAAGTCTCCATAACAGCCAGCCGAATAGAGCAGCAAAGAAAGGGTAAGTGAGAAATGCATGCTAATAAAACGTTTTCCACAGCTGTGTGATTGTCTTGGGGAGAATGTTAATATTGCAACCAAATCTTCCAAGTAAACTAACTGTACAAATGAATACATAAATGCAGTTTATGTTTTTACTTTCTGTCAATGTAACTGAAAGATATGAAACCATGATAAAATAGGCTACAACGTTTTAATTCCAGGGCATATTGGTAAATTATGAAATAATATATGAAAGTAATACATCTCATAATTCACAATGGGCCTATGCAGAATGATTACAGTAGCCTATACAGTCTGATGTCTTATTGGTTAACGATATGTAGAGTGAGAGAAAGAGCAGTGAGACTGGCTTGGCTAGTGGCAGTGTATTGTAATGCTGCATGCATGACTACTTCTCCAGCCTTTGTGGGCTTGCTACATTGTTGCAAATATCCCTTACCATGTAATCGGCTACTGTGTATGCGAGAAGCAATAAAGATAAGGCTGTACTGTAGCTACAGTAGCGTTTGATTATTTGCTATATTTTCTTTATTTGATACAATTTTGATAGTCTAAAGCTCGCCTTTAGCTTTAGCCAACCAGGCTATGCTCAGGCTAGGCAGCGCTGGCCGGTCAGGATGTCCAGTTGTTCATAGTTAATCAGTGGAGGTTACGTGCTCTCATTCGATTAGTTCGTCTATTTGTAATGTTTAGAGGGTTTTTATGCGAAAATGCCTTTGCCTTTTTTTTTTGGTTTAGCTGTTTTTTCTTTCCCAAAGACGTACCCCTTACCCGAAGATGGGGGGCTTTGTTGTGAAGCCAGACAGCTGGCCTGGTTTGTATCCGCTCTCTTTGTGTAATGAGTAGGTTTTTCACAACACAAGACTTTCATTTTAAAAAAGTGCTGCCAGTGCATCTGAATAATTTGATATGTTTGGTTTAATTGGGAATGAAGAGGCCTCTCCGTGGGGAGGTAATTAATGCTCGAATCTCTCAAGATGTCACCTAATGTCAAACTCCCATTAATTAATTAGAGCGGTGTTTTGCTTAGAGCTCTCTTTCTTTATGAGAAAAGCTCGAGATTCAGATTTTTCCTGCAATCATAAGTCTTTATTAAACATTTATAGTCAGGCAAATTTGCTTATAATAGCTAGAACATTAAACCTATGTATTAAAGCTATACAGAACTTCTGGACTGCTCCTGCATTTAACAGCCTTTTGTCTGTGTGAAAACAGACTAGTATTCTTTGAGAGCGGGCCAGTGTACTACATTGACCGTTTTCTTTTGGATAGTTGTCTCCTCCTCCTGCAGGAATTCAAGTGTTGGACCTGTGCCACTGATAATGATAGCCAGCACTCCAACTGTAACCGCTGGCTGTAGGCAGCTGCTTATTGGGAAGTATGTCACAGTCATTGTATGACTGGACAGGCAGCACACAGAACTAGCCTACGCCTAAGTACTGACACATTTTATGAGACTGTAGTTAGAATACTTCAAATATAGTTCTGCATCAATTATACAGTATACTGTACATTATTGTCTAGGTCATCATGTCACTCAGAGTCTAGTCTCAATTACCTCCTGGTAACAACAAGGTTTATGGAGGCAGGGTGTTTCCTTTGAATCAAACTTTTTTGTTTGTTTGAGGACTTGATTGTTTGTTGTCCTGCCCTGCCATTGTATCCCAACAGCCACAGAGAAGCTTGGGAAATTACTATGGCATTTTGTACATTGTTCATCATGAGACCCTGCCTCCTTCACTCTAATAAAGAGACTGCCATGAGGCCAGTTCCCTTTTCAGTGTTGTTATAATAGTGTTATTATACACACATACTAAGAATAGAACTGACGCTTTTACCAGGTCTGTTTTACTAGAGGTTTATGGGTTAATGGCCTGAAAGAATAATGGCCTCTTTTGTTTTCAAGGAGAGTGATCATTTCTGGCATACCATAGGTAGACTAATTTTCATGTCATCAGCCAGTCCCATGTTGGTGTGTCAGCTTTTTCAACATGTAGAATAAGTGTCTCAAACAACATTTAATCTTCTTCACATCTGTTTTGGGGTGTGACCAGTAGTTCATACTTGGTTATATTTGTTCAATTGACGCCTATTATCTTTGCCAGTATGGATGATATTTTTCCGAGTGCCAGTCTCTATTTCTGTGTGAGAGACATGGCTATTGTTATCGTGATGTGAAAATAGGAAGGCTATCTCTGGATAATATTAGAGGTGGTGTCATAGTCAACTTGGCATGGCTAGTCAAGTGTTAATGTCACTATTAAGGCCAGAGCCGAGCAAGGTAGAGCCAATGTTTCAGCCTCACAGGCTATGGTCAGTGTATTTACTAAACCAAACATTTGCTTTACTTGCTCTATAATCTGTATGTTTTCTATAATCTGTTTTTCTAAAATAAAACATACATGTATTTATGTGTCTGGAGAAATTTCGCCTCCTTCCCTGCTACTGCCTTGAATGGAACAAATCCTAACTGGTGCATGACTGTGACCAATTAATTCAGTGTCCCGTCTCATCTACATATTGATAAAGTAAATTCTTGATGTCCAAATTGATCCTTGTCTGGCATAAGCCAGTAGGGTCACCATTAGTGCAGGGTCCCCATATCCCTAGAGAATGTTATGGTTAAATCCAGCATGACAATGTTGCATGTGTGCTACATCACCTGTGACCTATATCCAATATAGCTTAAAATAATAATTGTAATAATAATCATTCTAATATAATATATAGCTTATTATAACCTGGGTGGTTTGAGCCCTAAATGCTGATTGGCTGACAGCCGTGGTATATCAGACCGTATACCACGGGTATGACAACACATTTATATTTACTTCTCTAATTACGTTGGTAACCAGTTTATAATAGCAATAAGGCACCTCTGGGGTTTGTGGTATATAGCCAATATACCACGGCTAAGGACTGTATCCAGGCTAAGGGCTGTATCCTAAGAACAGCCCTTAGCCGTGGTATATTGGCCATATACCACACCCCCTTGTGCCTTATTGCTTAAATATATAGCTTGTTAGTATGTTATGTTAAACAGTTGAATTAGGGATTTCTATGAAAATCTATCAATGACATTGTAAAAGGACAATGAGCATCTATTATTTGATGTTGAATGGATGCAAATGGCTTCCCAAATGGGATTCACTTGAATATACGCTTTCATGGCTATTTTTAATGAAAACAATTAAGCCATGCTGTACCTAAAACATGTACTGTAAGATATTTTAATAACAGTAGTACTAATGGCATCAACTACAATCTATACAGTGAAGCCCATCTGAGTAAAAAACCTATGCCCAGCATTGGGTGGCAGGTAACCTAGCGGTTGAGAGCGTTGGGCCAGTAACCGAAAGGTCGCTGGTGTGAATCCCTGAGCCGACTAGGCGAAAAATCTGTTGGTGCCTTTGAGCAAGACACTTAACCCTAGTTGCTCTGGATAAACGTGTTTGCTAAATGTATTTACATATGTAGGTCCTATGGATCCTTATGTGCATTACTTCTTAAATAAGGCTTTACATACTGATCACAATCAGGCTCGATGTAGGATTTTTGCAGGGTTTTGATTTTCAAACCAACTTCTCATGTGGTAAATTTGCTGTCTATGTTTCTGGACCATATGGTATTTTTGACCCCTTTTTCTCCCCAATTGGTAGTTACAGTCTTGTCCCATCGCTGCAACTCCCGTACGGACTCAGAAGAGGCGAAGGTCGAGAGCCATGCGTCCTCCAAAACATGACCCTGCCGAGCTACATTGCTCGCTTAACCCGGAAGTCAGCGGCACCAATGTGTCGGAGGAAACACAGTACAACCGGTCAGCGTGCATGCGCCCGTGACCTGCCACAAGGAGTTGCTAGAGTGCGATGGGACAAGGACATCCCGGCCGGCCAAACCCTCCCCTAACCCGGATGACGCTGGGCCAACGGGTCTCCCGTTCTCGGCCGGCTGTGACACAGCCTGGGATCAAACCCAGGTCTGTAGTGACACCTCTAGCACTGCGATGCAGCGCCTTAGACAGCTGCGCCACTCAGGAGGCCCCTCTATGCATTTTTAACAAACCAATTTTACCAAGCCTCAGAGCTAACTTGCCCCAGTTGTGCCAAATTAAGGAAAGCCATTCATTATTTACAACAAAATGCAGTATGCTGATATTTTTGTATAGTTTCTCCTATCAGTACTTATTATTGGATATGTGCAACCAACGTAATAGAAAAATGTCTGAATGGCAAATGCATTTGTCCCCTTAAATGTTCTTGGTCTGTCAGACTGACAAGGGCAGAGAACAATACTCGTCACTTAACCTTCACCCAGAATGGCCTCCTGTTCACATTAGGAATAGGAACCACTAGTAAGAGCTAACTATTGAGTCGTTACAATAACCATGACCTAATTCACCCTGTGGGTGATTAAACTAGAGAGCGGTAGTTAAATCACTATTTTAGATTAGATTATTGTTGTATCTTTTAAACCTAGTAGGAAAGAGAGTTTCCCAGACTGCTGCCCAAACTGAGGCACACGACAACATGTTCATTACGTGGCTAGAGAGGCTTTCCATCAGCATAATATTTCTGCTCTGTTGGTTTTAGCTAGTGCTCGAGTATCCCTCAGTGGACTTTACCATATCAAACAAGGATCATCACTAAAACTATTACAAACCTTGACACAAGAGACCCCAACTACAACCTTATTCAAGAGTTTCCAACCTCCAATTACAAGATAATGTTTTGTAGGGCTATGGGCTCTTTGAGTTTATTTAGTCAAACAGAGTTGGTCTGTAGAGCTTGTCTTCCATAGCCATTCTCCCTATACGTTTTTCTGTCCCCATAGAACCCAGCAATATGGTTCACTAACAGAGGGAGACTGTTAGCTATTGTTAAACCTTGCAGTCAGCCCAGACAACCATCTCACCTAGACAACCACCTCAGTGCTGAGTCCTTGAAGATAATTATTTTGGTCACCAAATTATTCTGTCACCAAAATAATTATTATCAAATTAATGAATATAGATAACAATGTTATTACGAATCCATAGACCAACTGATATCATATAAGAATATGCAAATTACATATCAGCCTTGGTTTCTCAAATGACTGCCTCGCCTTGTTCACCAACTACTTCTCAGACAGAGTTCAGTGTGTCAAATTGGAGGGCCTGTTGTCCGGACCTCTGGCAGTCTCTATGGGGGTGCCACAGGGTTAAATTCTCAGGCAGACTCTTTTCTCTCTATACATCAATGATGTCGCTCTTGCTGCTGGTGATTCTCTGATCCACCTCTACGCAGACGACACCATTCTGTATACTTCTGGCCCTTCTTTGGACACTGTGTTAACTAACCTCCAGACGAGCTTCAATGCCATACAACTCTCCTTCCGTGGCCTCCAACTGCTCTTAAATGCAAAATGCATGCTCTTCAACCGATTGCTGCCCACACCTGCCCGCCCGTCTAGCATCACTACTCTGGACGGTTCTGACTTAGAATATGTGGACAACTACAAATACCTAGGTGTCTGGTTAGACTGTAAACTCGCCTTCCAGACTCACATTAAGCATCTCCAATCCAAAATTAAATCTAGAATCGGCTTCCTATTTCGCAAACAAAGCATCCTTCGCTCATGCTGCCGAACATACCCTCGTAAAACGGACTATCCTACCGATCCTTGACTTCGGAATGTCATTTACAAAACAGCCCCCAACACTCTACTCAGAAAATTGGATGCAGTCTATCACAGTGCCCTCCGTTTTGTCACCAAAGCCCCATATACCACCCACCACTGCGACCTGTATGCTCTCGTTGGCTGGCCCTCGCTTCATATTTGTCGCCAAACCCACTGGCTCCAGGTCATCTATAAGTCTTTGCTAGGTAAAGCCCCGCCTTATCTCAGCTCACTGGTCACCATAGCAGCATCCACCCGTAGCACGCACTCCAGCAGGTATATATCACTGGTCACCCCCAAAGCCAATTCCTCATTTGGCCGCCTTTCCTTCCAGTTCTCTGCTGCCAATGACTTGAACGAATTGCAAAAATCACTGAAGCTGGAGACTCTTATCTCCCTCACTAACTTTAAGCATCAGCTGTCAGAGCAGCTCACAGATCATTGCACCAGTACATAGCCCACCTGTAAATAGCCCACCCAACTACCTCATCCCCATATTGTTTTTTTGCTCCTTTGCACCCCAGTATCTCTACTTGCACATTCATCTTCTGCACATCTATCACTCCAGTGTTTAATTGCTAAATTGTAATTACTTCGCCACTATGGCCTATTTATTGCCTTACCTCCCTAATCGTACCTAATTTGCACACACTGTATATAGACTTTTCTATTGTGGTATTGACTGTACGTTTGTTTATTCCATGTGTAACTCTGTGTTGTTGTTTGTGTCGCACTGCTTTGCTTTATCTTGGCCAGGTCTCAGTTGTAAATGAGAACTTGTTCTCAACTTGCCTACCTGGTTAAATAAAGGTGAAATAGAAAAGAATGTCAATACAAATACTAGCCTATTCTATTTGAGCAATTGGAATAGTGGCGCATTGTGGTTAGATAAATGAGTGACACATCAATATCTTTTTCATGTATGTGCACAGGAAAAGTAGGACATTCTGGTACAAACGTCAAGGTAAATTGTCTTCATACAGATTGACAGTCAGCATGAAACTGCTTCACTCCCCTGGGAATAAGTCATTGTATCCTCAATGTATGCCCAGCACTTAAGTTTGAAGTTTTCCTATTGCATAGTCAAAACCAGATAGTGTCTACGATAGCTGTTGAAATTGTAATCGGGTCTAATACTAGCAAGGGATGTTGTCTGAGGCCATGACGCCTTTAAGCCATCCCTGACGCAAGCCTATTTCTGGAGGAACAGATACACAAGATCAATCGATTGTGCGGTTGTATTAAATGTTGCCTCCAAGTGATGAGTAATTACTCCATACCAAAAACATAAGATATTTAGATGGGAGCGCTATGCAGCCTAGCTGTAAGTCATTTAAAGAAAGGATCCTTGTCTGATCTATCCTTTTGTGTAGGGTTAGATGTATACCTCTATGTCTGCTGGGCCTGCTCTGGTCTGTCTGGCTGTAAATAATAGTGCAGTCATCTGGGACCAGAATACTATTGTCTTATCCTGGGTGATACAGCCTTTTTTGTTGTTTATTGCCCTGGGCTGTTGTCTTGTCTCCCTATGCTTTCTGACTGTCTGGATGCAGCCCGTGTATCAAAGTAATGGGCTCTCATTAGCTTTGGGCCATTGCCTGCTGAAGCAAAGAAGAAGATCAGACAAGCGTACTGTAGTATGCCATTTACTTTATGAGGTTTTACAGCAAACAATCTAGTTCATTTTAGTGCAAGTTGACAGTAGGCCACATTTTACATCACAGCCCAACCCTTTGCTGAAACACTTGCCTCTACATCTTGGAAATAATGTGGGAGTGCTTGCACAGATTGCCTATGTGTTGGTGCGTTTGTGCAGCTGTGTGTTTGGTTGCAGTTTTGGTTGCAGCTTGCTGTGATAGGTGGGCTGAATCAGTAGCTCTGGCCTACGTTGGGATAAGAAGGCAGAGGGACGGGCACTTACACAGCTGTTGCATCATCTGGTCATGGCGCTACGTGGAGGATCCATGGTCACAGGAGGGAAACACATTAAAGACACCCGGAAGGGAACGCCCCGTTCATCTCTGTCACTTCCTTACAGAGGGAGCCTGTGATCTGATTGGCTTAGAGAGGAGGGAAGGATTTTGAATGGCTGGAATGAGAGCACCATATTAGTCATACTATTCGGTATGTTGTATTTAGACTAAGTAATGCTAAAGCTTAGAAGGGATTAGTCAAATAGCTGATTATGCTAGATTTGCTTTAGCTTTCTGTATTTTTCTCCTTTAACAGCTAATCATACACATTGTGAAATGTCATGAGAGTAACTGGCTTAGTGGAAAAGAGGCTTGTGTTGCCTTCAAGAGGCTACTGTTACTGTATGAAAATCGGTTTGAAACACAAAGCAGTTTTTCAAATCACACATGCAGTGTAACAGTCTAACTTCCTGCCTAAGTGAATTCAAAGATGAGCGCGGGCCATCCTCAGGAAGCATTGAGCTAACTTCCTGCTGTGCATGCCTTCACCTCCTCACAAAGCATGCCCAGTCAGCTCAGAACAATCCAGCTCTTTGACCTAGTGGGGGTGGGGTAAAGGGTCTCTGCCCAGCCAAAACCATGACATCATCCCTTAACCCACAACGAGGATGTTAGAGGATGGTAAGGGGGTAGAGATGAGGAATTTTCAATAACTCATCTGTTTTGAAATGGCATTAAATTGTTTAGCAATCCACAGTCCTCACAGGACATTACAAACAAGATGAACATATTGTACAGTATCAGTGCCACAAAGTCCTGCACTGTACTGTAGAGGAGTACTCTGCCAGAGATCCACCTGGCTTGCAGGCCTGCCTCATGTCTCAACCTTTGAAACATTCTCCCCCTCAGATCCAACCATTTGAAGCCAATAACAAATTAACATTGGCATGCATGCGGTGGGTTGTAAGTTAGTCGTTTGGCAGGGATTGAGTCCTGTCAGAGCTGCATGTGTGCTGCAGGAGAGATACAGACAGACAGACCGAACCCAGTATATTCCCCAGCTGTGAAGACTCTTTTATGAGGGATTAATTGAAGGCTTTTTCTTTACACTGGTTGGCCTGTATTGAGACTCCTGGCTGTGCTGTGCCACGTTACGTTCTCCATATCCCTGGATTCTGCGGTTGTTTCTCCTGGACTAATGACTCCACTGTGGCTAGGCCTCTGATTCCTGGGCTCCAAAGGGGAGAAACACCACACACTATTATCATGTTATCCTGCTACAGTCGTTTTATACATGTACAGAAAATGTTCTTCCTTCATTCTTAATCGCAATTATTTTGTGAGTTTAATCTTCCTTTTACCAAATAACTTGACATGAAACATACTCTAACAAGGATATACCTTTTATATGGTTTAAAGTTTAATGTTTTTTTTTTTGTATGTACAGGATATGCTTACTTGGGCTGTTATGCAATAGATTTTGGGGGAAATTTCAGAAATTCATTAAAATGTTGTGAAATGGGAGACAACTGGCCAGCAGATGCACACACATTTTCTACTTGATCCAAAGCAATGTGAATGCCTTTTAATACAGAACAAAATGTTGAACGGCAGGTAATATTACAATAAAAAACCTTATTGTGCAGGATGTGCACCCAATAAGCTATTTCTATGCCTTTGGTACAGTCATTCAAAACCCATCCCAGATAAAACCTAGAACACTATTTCATCCTGTCCATTCTGTGGAATAATCAGTGTTCCCAGGGGTTTGTCTGTGAAACATGATCAAATATTAATGCTACTCTTTCATGAACACACCACCAAATAACAATACAATTTGAGAGGCGTCATATACAATTGTGTCTGTGAGAGGCAGGGGAGGGGAGGGAGAATAGTTTACAGCAGGGTCCCCCAACTGGTGAACCGTGGAAGATTTTATTTGACTCCCCAAGTTTTCTTTAAAAATGTATATTGTTAGACATAAGACTCTAAAAACAAGTGATTTTCATTTTGGAAATATGTTCCAAAGTATTCCCACTCATAATAGAAAGATATACACTCAGTGGAAAGTTTATTAGGTACACCCATCGAGTACCGGGTTTATTCTGGGCATAGAAACATTGCTCAATTGGTATCAAGGGACCTTACGTGTGGCAGGAAAACATTCCTCACTCCATTACACCACCGCCACCAGCCTGTACTGTTGTCACTAGGCAGGATGGGGCCATGGACTCATGCTGCTTACGCCAAATCCTGACTCTGCCATCAGCATGACGCAACAGGAACCGGGATTTGTTGGACCTGGCAATGTTTTTCCACTCCTCAATTGTCCAGTGTTGGTGACCGCCTGCCCACTGGAGCTGCTTCTTCTTGTTTTTATCTGACAGGAGTGGAACCCAGTGTGGTCGTCATCTTCAATAATAGCCCATCCGTGACAGGCACCGACGAGTTGTGTGTTCCGAGATGCCATTCTGCACACCACTTTTGTACTGCCACGTTATTTGCCTATTTGTGTCCCACCTGTTAGCTTGCACGATTCGTGCCATTCTCCTTCGACCTCTCAACAATGAGCTGTTCTCGGCCACAGGACTGCTGCTGACTGGATGTTTTTTGTTTGTCGCACCATTCTCGTAAACCCTAGACAATGTCGTGCGGGAAAGCCCAGAAGGCCGTCCGTTTCTGAGATACTGGAATTGGCGCGCTTGGCACCGACGATCATACCACGCTCAAAGTTGCTTAGGTCACTCTTTTTGCCCATTTTAGCGTTCAATCGATCAGTAACTGAATGCCTTGTTGCCTGTCTGTCTGATTAACATAGCAAGCCACGGCAACTTGACTCACTGTATGTAGGCGCGAGACATTTTCGTGAACAGGCTGGTGTACCTATTAAACTGGTCACTGAGTGTATGTGATTGCATACAAATGTAACCAAGGTTTTAAATTATTATGTTTTAGTAAAATATTATATTTTTTGGCCTTCTTGCGGTCAATTGGCAAATTACTTCTAATTATGTTCTAGCCCCCTGACCATCCTCTCAATAAAAAATGGTCCCGCGGCTGAATCTAGTTGATGATCCCTGGTTTACAGGCTAATCTGTAAGCGGACATAATAATCTGTTCTCATGTTCTGCAAACACTCTGACGTGGGAGAGGCACTCATAACTCAGACACAATATGTTCTCATAATAATACACCATTAATGTGTGCACGGGGAACTGAGGGATTGTGAGGGAGAAAGATCTACCAGTTTTAGCACCCAAGAGCACAATACAATATTTGGCAGAGCAGGAGAACAGTGTCTCTTCTCCAAGTCCTTTTTTGAGTTTGGCAACAAGCCATGTGTATCCAAAACATGAAGTGTGAAGAGGGACTGTCACATTGTCACGGCCACTTGGCTCTTGTTTCAATGTCTTTGTTTATATGCATGCGTGCATGAAAAAAGGATTTTGGTCTTGCTGCGCTCATTGTATTAGCCCTTCGTGCAGCATTGCCTCATTAACTACCACAAGAAATGTGTGTGCAAGTCAAATCTGAAAGTTTGACTTGAGGATTGTTGAATGAGAATGTATTAAGTAGACTTACTTAAGAGATCAGAGAAATAACAGTTTAGCTCCTTAATCTGTGTTTAATCTATCCTCTGACGTTACTTAAAGGCTGCAAAATGGCACTGAGCTCTTCCAGTTTCTGGCGTCAGCATGCATAACTCTGTAGCCTCACATTTCTATTTAAACAAGCAGTTAAATGCAGCTTATTGGAGTACGGATCTAACAGCGGTATGTAGGGTACTTTTTCCATAGCCATGGTAAATTGAATATGTTTCACAGTGTTGTGACTTTTGTGACACTTTCAAGAGGTTATGGAGGAGATCTGTACGTCAGGCAGTTATGCCGCTTGATTATTTTCTCCAGCCCTGAGCAGTTGGAACTTGGAACTGCTCCGTCTGACCTCCTTTTATCCCAACAGAAGAAGAAAAAAAAACATTTTAGGGTGGGTTGCTCATGCTTAGCCAAGATTCTTACATCACTTCCTGTAGCATCTGGCAATGATCAGGGCCAGCCAGGGCAGACACAGCTAGGGAGGATGTAGCTTTCCCAGACTGTGCTAGCGCCTATCAACACACAGCTACTCCAGATGCAAGAACATTTTTAAGAAGAGCTGTTTTGTAAATGCATTTAACTTCTTCTTTCTTAGTTCTTTCCTCAATCACTCTTTTTCCACCCCTCTCTCCCTTTCTTTTCCTCGTCCACCTTGTCTTTCCTTCTCTCCCTCTCAGGATGACGTAGGGTTGGAGGTGGGAGTGAGTAGCATCGAGCCGTAGCAGAGATGAGTCTCACATCATGGTTCCTGGTGAGCAGCGGGGGCACTCGCCACCGTCTGCCCCGGGAGATGATCTTTGTCGGCCGAGACGACTGCGAGCTCATGCTGCAGGTGAGCACAGCTCCAACTGCTAGAACACAACATGATTCAACACAACACCAGTCACTGTACTCACACTGTTAGACATAGAGCATACCTGAATTAATGACTACTTGGGATTCACAGACTGTTTACTGAAAGTATCATAGTCTTTTATTATTTTTCTCCGTTATATGCTAGCTCCCAGGGGTGATCTGACCATTTTGATAAACGTTGATACGGTGGGCGGGGGCTGTATCTAAGGAAACACCGTGCAACATAATCAGACAATAGCAATATGATATATCCACAGGCAGCCTGGTTTAAATACACAACTTCCTTTGTTTTTAGTGGAGCTGTTGGTGTTTCCAGAGGCTACGCCTGGCGCAGCTAGGCAGGCTGCTGCCGCTGTGAAAGTGATATGGCTGAGAGCACCTTCTTTATATCACACGCATGACCTCTAACCCCTGGGGAATAGGTCATGTGAACACAGCTAGTGACCCTTATGTTGCATGGTTTTAGGAGGAAGGGAATGCATCAAGCTCACTGCCTTTTGGACAACCATGTTGTTCAGTTTAAATGTGATATGTGCATTTTTATAATGCTATTTTACAAAGCTTGTATCTCCTGAGGATAATGTATCTGAGCTTTGCAAGTTTTGAGACGGAGTACCAGCCCTGACATCTGAGCAGGGCTCAGCAGAGTACCAGGCTTGATATCTGAGCAGGGCTCAGCAGAGTACCAGGCTTGACATCTGAGCAGGGCTCAGCAGGGGGTGTCTTGTAAGGAGAAGCCCTCCCTGAAAACTGTCATAACCTGAATATTCACATGAAACCTGATTATATAACCTCTTATCCCCCTCTATTCTGTCTCTTTGGTTCTGTGTTGTTACATTGCCTCATGAGGTAATTCAGACAATTGGAGAATTGTGAGCCACTAACCCCACACAGACCTGCATTTGTTGTTATTACAGAAGTCAGTAGTAATAGTAATAAGACTGATAGTAACTGAATGGGCTTTGTTTAGGAGTACTCAGGGAGGGCATGCTGCATGGGAATGGTAGTCTACCTCACTCTAGGCAGTGTGTGTGTGTGTGTGTGTGTGTGTGTGTGTGTGTGTGTGTGTGTGTGTGTGTGTGTGTGTGTGTGTGTGTGTGTGTGTGTGTGTGTCTGTGTGTGTGTCTGTGTGTCTGTGTGTCTGTGTGTCTGTGTGTCTGTGTGTGTGTGTCCACGCATGAAAGTGTGAGAGAGAAAGTCCCAGACAGAGATATTTATAGAAAGTGGGGCAGATACCTCCTGAGTTAGATCTATCCTGACTGAACTGGCTCCGTAGGAAGTAGAGTGGCTCTAGCGCAGAGAATGGGTGTGGTGTTGCAACAGTATATAATGTAAAACTTAAAAGCAAATGGCTCAATTCAATCTGTATCGCGGAAGATTCAATTTGTGATAAAGTATGATTTAAATGTAAAAGCAATGTTCCCGCGTTTGCGGAGACTGCATTCACAGTAAGTGCTGCATATGTCGGTTCAATTGGAAATTACTTTCACGTTTCAATCGCGCTACAGCGCGGATTTTCAGCGCTATGGATTGAATCTAGGCCTTAGACATAGATTTCAAAGCAACGGCAATGGTAGTACAACTATTGGTTGTAGAACAATGTCACAGTACAATGATACAAATGTACGTTCTGTGCTCCTTGACGTCAACTCTGTGAATCTAACTAAATTAGACTTTCCACGTCAACTTAAGTAGTTGATTACTCACTGGCCAGGTTTACTTAGTGCCTGTCCCTTTTTCAGCCATGACTCTGTACAAGTACATTTATTTTCAAGTAACTGAATTGCCTGTAGTGTATGTGTGGCAATACCGACAATGCTTCAGTCCTTAACAGTGATGTAGACAGTGGTAAAAAAAAGGTGGGTAAACTCTGATTACTGGTCATGGTGAAAAAAGTAACACTCCCTATACTTACAATGTATTTGTCCTCAAAAGGTGGGTAAACTGTTGGGCAAAAATAAAAGTTGGGTACTCTCTTCTCACTTACCCTCCACTATACCACTGCTCCTTAACTCTGAGACACTTGAAACCCTGGCTTCACATACACTTTCTTTGAGACACAAATCAAGAAGTCCTCCTTAAACCTCAGCAATCCTCAGTGTGTCCCTGTCTACTAATGAGTCTATCATTAAGTAGCAGGTCATTAATACATCAGCACATCCCCAATAGAAGTTAGAAGGTACCATGCTAAATGGCTTCTAAAGAACAAACAGTTCAGAGTGCCAGCAAGATACTTAAACGTTTTACTACTGAAATCAGCAAGGTTGGAATGAAAGGAACAAGGAGGCTGTTTTTTAAACAGGGATCCTCTTTTCTTGTATGGGTCTCTCTGATGGCCTGGGGGAAAGAGAGGAGAAGACTGGGTACTTTATTTAGAGTCTGCCAACAGAAATTACGCCTAGTGGTCTGGGCCATGTGACTGTTTTTACGGTCACAGTCTTGTTGTCACATGGGTATCTCAGCAATGTACGGGTTTAATATCCGTCTTGTAGTTAGTAACAGTCAAATCAAAGCGTTATGTTTATGTTTGAAATAAAAAAAAAATCACAAAGGAAACAGTCTCTCAAATCAAATCAAAGTTTATTTGTCACATGCTCCGAATACAACAGGTGTAGACCTTACTGTGAAATGCTTACTTACAGGCTCTAACCAACAGCACAAAAAAGGTATTATGTGAACAATAGGTAAGTAAAGAAATAAAAACAACAGTAAAAAGACAGTGAAAAATAACAGTAGCGAGGCTATATACAGTAGCGAGGCTACATACAGGCACCGGTTAGTCGGGCTGATTGAGGTAGTATGTACATGTATATATGGTTAAAGTGACTATGCATATATGATGAACAGAGAGTAGCAGTAGCGTAAAAGAGGGGTTGGCGGGTGGTGGGTGGTGGGACACAATGCAGATAGCCCGGTTAGCCAATGTATGTACATGAATGTATAGTTAAAGTGACTATGCATACAGTGGGGCAAAAAAGTATTTAGTCAGCCACCAATTGTGCAAGTTCTCTCACTTAAAAAGATGAGAGAGGCCTGTAATTTTCATCATAGGTACACTTCAACTATGACAGACAAAATGAGGGAAAAAAATCCAGAAAATCACATTGTAGGATTTTTAATGAATTTATTTGCAAATTATGGTGGAAAATAAGTATTTGGTCACATACAAACAAGCAAGATTTCTGGCTCTCACAGACCTGTAACTTCTTCTTTAAGAGGCTCCTCTGTCCTCCACTCGTTACCTGTATTAATGGCACCTGTCTGAACTTGTTATCAGTATAAAAGACACCTGTCCACAACCTCAAACAGTCACACTCCAAACTCCACTATGGCCAAGACCAAAGAGCTGTCAAAGGACACCAGAAACAAAATTGTAGACCTGCACCAGGTTGGGAAGACTGAATCTGCAATAGGTAAGCAGCTTGGTTTGAAGAAATCAACTGTGGGAGCAATTATTAGGAAATGGAAGACATACAAGACCACTGATAATCTTCCTCAATCTGGGGCTCCACGCAAGATCTCACCCCGTGGGGTCAAAATGATCACAAGTACGGTGAGCAAAAATCCCAGAACCACACGGGGACCTAGTGAATGACCTGCAGAGAGCTGGGACCAAAGTAACAAAGCCTACCATCAGTAACACACTACGCCGCCAGGGACTCAAATCCTGCAGTGCCAGACGTGTCCCCTGCTTAAGCCAGTACATGTTCAGGCCCGTCTGAAGTTTGCTAGAGAGCATTTGGATGATCCAGATGAGGATTGGGAGAATGTCATATGGTCAGATGAAACCAAAATAGAACTTTTGGTAAAAACTCAACTCGTCGTGTTTGGAGGACAAAGAATGCTGAGTTGCATCCAAAGAACACCATACCTACTGTGAAGCATGGGGGTGGAAACATCATGCTTTGGGGCTGTTTTTCTGCAAAGGGACCAGGACGACTGATCCGTGTAAAGGAAAGAATGAATGGGGCCATGTATCGTGAGATTTTGAGTGAAAACCTCCTTCCATCAGCAAGGGCATTGAAGATGAAACGTGGCTGGGTCTTTCAGCATGACAATGATCCCAAACACACCGCCCGGACGAAGGAGTGGCTTCAGAAGAAGCATTTCAAGGTCCTGGAGTGGCCTAGCCAGTCTCCAGATCTCAACCCCATAGAAAATCTTTGGAGGGAGTTGAAAGTCCGTGTTGCTGCGACAGCCCCAAAACATCACTGCTCTAGAGGAGATCTGCATGGAAGAATGGGCCAAAATACCAGCAACAGTGTGTGAAAACCTTGTGAAGACTTACAGAAAACATTTGACCTCTGTCATTGCCAACAAAGGGTATATAACAAAGTATTGAGATACACTTTTGTTATTGACCAAATACTTATTTTCCACCATCATTTGCAAATAAATAAATAAAAAATCCTACAATGTGATTTTCTGGATTTCTTTTTCTCATTTCGTCTGTCATAGTTGAAGTGTACCTATGATGAAAATTACAGGCCTCTCTCATCTTTTTAAGTTGGAGAACTTGCACAATTGGTGGCTGACTAAATACTTTTTTGCCCCACTGTACATGATAAACAGAGAGTAGCAGCAGTGTAAAAGAGAGGGGCACACAATTTAAATAGTCCGGGTAGCTATTTGATTACCTGTTCAGAGTCTTATGACTTGGGGGTAAAAACTGTTGAGGAGCCTTTTTGTCCTAGACTTGGCACTCCGGTACCGCTTGCCATGCGGTAGTAGAGAGAACAGTTATGACTTGGGTGGCGGGGGTCTTTGACAATTTTTAGGGCCTTCCTCTGACACCACCTGGTGTAGAGGTCCTGGATGGCAGGCAGCTTAGCCCCAGTGATGTACTGGTCTGTACGCACTACCCTCTGTAGTGCCTTGCGGTCGGAGGCAGAGCAATTGCCGTACCAGGCAGGGATGCAACCAGTCAGGATGCTCTCGATGTTGCAGCTGTAGAACCTTTTGAGGATCTGAGGACCCATGCCAAATCTTTTTAGTTTCCTGAGGGGGAATAGGCTTTGTCGTGCACTCTTCACGACTGTCTTGGTGTGTTTGGACCATTCTAGTTTGTTGGTGAAGTGGACACCAAGGAACTTGAAGCTCTCAACCTGCTCCGCTACAGCCCCGCGATGAGAATGGGGGCGTGCTCGGTCCTCCTTTTCCTGTAATCCACAATCATCTTCTTAGTCTTGGTTACGTTGAGGGATAGGTTAGTATTCTGGCACAACCCGGCCAGGTCTCTGACCTCCTCCCTATAGGCTGTCTCGTAGTTGTCGGTGATCAGGCCTACCACTGTTGTGTCGTCTGCAAACTTAATGATGGTGTTGGAGTCGTGCCTAGCCATGCAGTTGTGGGTGAACAGGGAGTACAGGAGGGGACTGAGCACGCACCCTTGGGGGGCTCCAGTGTTGAGGATCAGCGTGGCAGATTTGTTGCTACCTACCCTCACCACCTGGGGGCGGCCCATCAGGAAGTCCAGGATCCAGTTGCAGAGGGAGGTGTTTAGTTCCAGGGTCCTTAGCTCAGTGATGAGCTTTGAGGATACTATGGTGTTGAACGCTGAGCTGTAGTCAATGAATAGCATTCTCACATAGGTGTTCCTTTTGTCCAGGTGTGAAAGGGCAGTGTGGAGTGCAATAGAGATCATCTGTGGATCTCTCATGCTCTATTCTCTACAATACTGTATATACAGTATATCTACTGTAGGTTTATGTGAGTGTGAATGGTGTGTTTTATTTGTCACTTATATATAACAAGTCATTTTTACCATGACACTTAGTTACTTCAAATTCAGCACTGACATGCATGATTTAGTAGACAATCCCTCTCCCTTCATTCTCCTGAATCACATAGGATGTTTTCATGCTCTGAACAGACGAGATTCCAGTATGCCTATGTGTGGGTGCTTTAGCTCTCTGTATCTGTATGGATACTCGATATGGCTCGTCTCCTCTGCAGTGTGGGAACTGGGAGATACTATTCTGTTGTAGGTGGGCTGTATCTACTACAGAGTCAGGCCAGATAAAACAAGCCCTGTTATCAGACATGCAGTGTGGCACACAGAGATTAGGTGCATGGGATTGGAGATGAAGCTCCCAGCAGGCCACCTCTCTTTCTCTCACTTCAGGGGGGAATCTTCATTCGAGATCTGTGTACTTACAATAAGTTGAAGATTGTGTAAATCATGCATTGATGTCAATGGAAGATTTGTGTGAAGTTAGGATATCTGTCACACATCACTTAGCCATACCGGCAGTTAAACATATAAACATGCAAACATACACTTATTCCCTTACAGCTTCGAAACGGACTGGTATTCAAAACAGACAATATTACTCAGACCTAGGCTACTTGGCTAGAGCGATATCAGAAAGGTCTCATCTCTATACTGTATTGTATGTGTCTAGTCTCCGTGCTGTGGTATGTACTGTGTCAGACACTAGTCTCTTGGTCTAATCTGGTTTTGATCTTGTTTGATCACAAACCTAATCTACAGGGGAAGGTTTGCCCACAACAAATGTGTATATGGCATCAGAATACAGTATCTGCTCTGGGAATGAATTCTCCATGTGTCCTTTATCCATACTCCGATCATGATAGTGTCATTTTCTAAATGTCATCACTCACAATTAGAATTAGGACTGGAATTTGGCATTGAATCCAGAGATGCTGAAAGTGTTATTTTGTTTAGTGTACATCCCTGATCCATTCCCTAAAGTTTGCAGTATCTAGATGTTTCAAATCAAACTCTAAAGAGCTGATAGGGCGCTCTCGGGAGATGGCAAAACATTGAAACTATCTATCTCGCTTCCTCCCTCCACTCCCCCCCTACATATTGTGTTATATGTGTTTGTGCTTCCATCTCTGTCTGTTTGAGAATAATACAGGGCCTAACTGTCTTGTAAAAAAGGGTGGCAGGTAGCCTAGCAGTTAGATTGTTGGGCAAGTAACTGAAAGGTTGCTGGTTTGAATATCCGAGCCGGCAAGGTGAAACATTTGTCAATGTGCCCTTGAGCAAGGCACTTCAACCTAATTTGCTCCAGGGGCACGGTACTACTAAGGCTGACCCTGTAAAACAACATGTTTCACTGCACCTATCTGGGGTTTGTGATTATATAAAAAATTATATATAAAAAATAAAAAGGTATTATAAATGGAAATATACAGTACATACCTCTGTTTCAAAAATGTAATCTGACTTTAACAATGCATGTTATTCCTCCAAACGTTGCTGCATGGTTGGATGTTGAAATTATCATGCACACCTCATGTCATGTCATGTCAAAAACATTTCAAGATCAGCATTGATGCCAAGTTATCATCTAACAATGTGTAACACCATTACTGTTGTGTTTACAGTCGCGGAGTGTTGACAAGCAGCATGCAGTCATCAACTACGAGTTAACCAGCGATGAGCACAAAGTCAAGGACCTGGGGAGCCTGAACGGGGTGAGTGAGAGGAGAGTGAAGGGGTAGGGGAGGTACATACAGTATGTATATAATGGTGTTCTATATATTTTTTAAACTGTACTGACAAGTGACTAAATTATTCCAGCTGCATAAGAAACCAATAAAGAGTTGACTTCAACTTCTGGATCAATTCATTCTAATATTCATGAAATGTATTTGGATCAACTAGCTTCAGTCTTACTGCTAAAACAAATGATGCAGGGAGTTGGTGTAGCATTTGAACTTCCATTTGTTGGCAAGTGTTTGGGTGGTGCAGTGAGGTATTCGGAGTCACTTTGATACAACGGGAGATTGTTGTTATGGGACCTTTCACATCTCCTCTTCAGAGTCATCATCTTTGTATCCAAGCGGTATTGTCTTTGAGAGAAATAAGAAAACACTATTACACATTCATGGGAAATCATTGTGCACGGTCTATATTCCTACTGTAGCATTATGGTGTAGAATATGAGACATGTCACAGATGTTAGCTGGCTAGCTACAACACACAGGTATAGTTACTCCAAGGCTAATATGAGTCATAAAGCCAATGTCATTCCTTTACCCTCTGCCATCATCGTCAAAACATTTATCCAGTTTTCCTCCTAATGGGAGGCACTGAGACTAGCTAGCTATAACATTAGACTACAATACATTTTAGGTATTGCAAATACACAACTAGCTTGGCTAGCTTGCCTTGTAGTGGTACTAGCAAGCCGAAGCATGGCCTGAAAAACACTGCCTCGTGTAAAGAGAGCTTATATTGCTAGCTAGCTACCGGCACCCTGGTCTAGCGGGTCTAGGCTGCCACCGCTGCTATTTGGTCTTGCAGTTATTTTTCTCGTCTCAACTCCTCTTCAGTGTATTCCAGCTCAAATAAATAGGGATGTATGTTCCTATGTAAAAGAACATTTAAAACATGTTTTCGTCATTCTGCTCTTCTTGAAAAGAGGAATCATCAGAAGCAACCACTAGCTAATTATTTAGCAGTCTCTGATAGACGGTAACATAGCTCCTGTAAACTATTACCGCCCCCATTTTGAAAAGCCTGCCTTTAAGGGTTGGAACAAGGAAGTATGGCTCCTGTCAGACTGTAGCCAGGGAAACGGGCAATGAGTCAACCTAAATATCCTGAAATGGCCTGGCAGATAGGCACATGCTTGAGACAAGTCCAATGGCTATTGAACAAGGACAACTACACTGCTCAAAAAAATAAAGGGAACACTTAAACAACACAATGTAACTCCAAGTCAATCACACTTCTGTGAAATCAAACTGTCCACTTAGGAAGCAACACTGATTGACAATAAATTTCACATGCTGTTGTGCAAATGGAATAGACAACAGGTGGAAATTATAGGCAATTAGCAAGACACCCCCAATAAAGGAGTGGTTCTGAAGGTGGTGACCATAGACCACTTCTCAGTTCCTATGCTTCCTGGCTGATGTTTTGGTCACTTTTGAATGCTGGCGGTGCTTTCACTCTAGTGGTAGCATGAGACGGAGTCTACAACCCACACAAGTGGCTCAGGTAGTGCAGCTCATCCAGGATGGCACATCAATGCGAGCTGTGGCAAGAAGGTTTGCTGTGTCTGTCAGCGTAGTGTCCAGAGCATGGAGGCGCTACCAGGAGACAGGCCAGTACATCAGGAGACGTGGAGGAGGCCGTGGGAGGGCAACAACCCAGCAGCAGGACCACTACCTCCACCTTTGTGCAAGGAGGAGCACTGCCAGAGCCCTGCAAAATGACCTCCAGCAGGCCACAAATGTGCATGTGTCTGCTCAAACGGTCAGAAACAGACTCCATGAGGGTGGTATGAGGGCCCAACGTCCACAGGTGGGGTTGTGCTTACAGCCCAACACCGTGCAGGACGCTTTGGCATTTGCCAGAGAACACCAAGATTGGCAAATTCGCCACTGGCGCCCTGTGCTCTTCACAGATGAAAGCAGGTTCACACTGAGCACGTGACAGAGTCTGGAGACGCCCGTGGAGAACGTTCTGCTGCCTGCAACATCCTCCAGCATGACCGGTTTGGCGGTGGGTCAGTCATGGTGTGGGGTGGCATTTCTTTGGGGGCCGCACAGCCCTCCATGTGCTCGCCAGAGGTAGCCTGACTGCCATTAGGTACCGAGATGAGATCCTCAGACCCTTGTGAGACCATATGCTGGTGCGGTTGGCCCTGGGTTCCTCCTAATGCAAGACAATGCTAGACCTCATGTGGCTGGAGTGTGTCAGCAGTTCCTGCAAGAGGAAGGCATTGATGCTAAGGACTGGCCCGCCCGTTCCCCAAACCTGAATCCAATTGAGCACATCTGGGACATCATGTCTCGCTCCATCCACCAACGCCACGTTGCACCACAGACTGTCCAGGAGTTCGCGGATGCTTTAGTCCAGGTCTGGGAGGAGATCCCTCAGGAGACCATCCGCCACCTCATCAGGAGCATGCCCAGGCGTTGTAGGGAGGTCATTCAGGCACGTGGAGGCCACACACACTACTGAGCCTCATTTTGACTTGTTTTAAGGACATTACATCAAAGTTGGATCAGCCTGTAGTGTGGTTTTCCACTTTAATTGTGAGTGTGACTCCAAATCCATGGGTTGATAAATTTGATTTCCATTGATAATTTTTGTGTGATTTTGTTGTCAGCACATTCAACTATGTAAAGAAAAAAAGTATTTAATAAGATTATTTCATTCATTCAGATCTATGATGTGTTATTTTAGTGTTCCCTTTATTTTTTTGAGCAGTGTATTTTGTGTATGTCCATTACATGAAATCCCCCCCAAAATCTATTTAAATTACAGGTTGCAATGCAACAAAATAGGAAAAACACCAATGGGGATGATACTTTTGCAAGGCACTGTATCTCATCCATTTAGAAGGCAGATGACACAGTCTTATACTCAGCTGGCCCCTCCCCCGGATTTTGTGTTAAACTCTCTACAACAAAGATTTCTTAGTGTCCAACAAGCTTTCTCTGCCCTTAACCTTGTTCTGAACACCTCCGAAACAAAGGTCATGTGGTTTGATAAGAAGAATGCCCCTCTCCCCACCGGTGTGATTACTACCTCTGAGGGTTTAGAGCTTGAGGAAGTCACCTCATGCAAGTACTTGGAAGTATGGCTACACTGTCCTCCTCCCTTAGCTGCAGGCTAAGGTTAAATCTAGACTTGGTTTCCTCTATCATAATGCTCCACTTTCACCCCAGCTGCCAAACTAACCCTGATTTAGTTGACCATCCTACCCATGCTAGATTACGGAGATGTAATTTATAGATCAGCAGGTAAGGGTGCTCTCGAGCGGCTAGATGTTCTTTACCGTTCGGCCATCAGATTTGCCACCAATGCTCCTCATAGGACACATCAATGCACTCTATACTCTTCTGTAAACTGGTAATATCTGTTAACCAATTGCAAAACCCACTGGTTGATGCTTATTTATAAAACCCTCTTAGGCCTCACTGCCCCTATCTGAGATACCTACTGCAGCCCTCATCCTCCACATACAACACCTGTTCTGCGTGTCACATTCTGTTAAAGGTCCCCAAAGCACACACATTTTCCTCTTTTCAGTTCGCTGTAGCTAGCGACTGGAATGAGCTACAAAAAATACTCAAACTTGACAGGTTTATATCCATCTTTTCATTCAAAGACTCTTTTACTGACAGTTGTGTCTGATTCACGTGATGTATTGCTGTCTCTACCTTCTTGCCTTTGTGCTGTTGTCTGTGCCCAATAATATTTGTACCATGTTTTGTGCTGCTACCATGTTGTGCTGCTGCCATGTTGTGTTGCTACCATGTTGTTGTCATGTTGTGTTGCTACCATGCTGTGTTGTCATGTGTTGCTGCCATGCTATGTTGTTGTCTTAGGTCTCTCTTTATGTAGTGTTGTGTTGTCTCTCTTGTTGTGATGTGTGTTTTGTCCTATATTTTTATTTTTAATCCCAGTCCCCATTCCTGCATGAGGCCTTTTGCCTTTTGGTAGACCGTCATTGTAAATAAGAATTTGTTCTTAACTGACTTGCCTAGTTAAATAAAGGTTAAATAAAAAAATAAAAAATTCTCTGGTATTGAGCCAACAATGATGGCGGTGCACACTTAAGCAGACCGGGATCCAATGGGTCAGGCTATGTGGATTTCTTGTTGTCTATTGCTAGCAAAGCAACCAGGACATATTTTTCTGTTAATAGCCTAAAAGAAATGGTTTGAATCTAATTTCTCTGATCCCTTATCAGCATCTAGCCCAATATCATTGTGAATAGGCTTAGAAGTTATTTCATATAGATAGCCCGCTGAAATAAAATGGTGATTAAATGCATCAAAGATGGAATGCTTTCTGTAATGAGACCCGTGTTTGAATTAATTTGTTGTGGCAGAGAGGAGGAAGTATAACCCTTCAGGGATTTGACAGTTTTTCCGAATTTAGCTGAGTTCTCATTACAATCCGAAAGAGCGGTTACATAACAATCATATTTAGCGGATTTGTACGCCTATGTAGATATAAAGAATATAAAGAATCTGCCGTTTCCAGCTACAATAGTCATTTACAACATTAACAATGTCTACACTTTATTTTTGATAAATTTGATGTTATTTTAATGGACACATTTTATTTGCTTTTCTTTCAAAACAAGGACATTTTTAAGTGACCCCAAACTTTTGAACGGTAGTGTATTTCTCTGGTATACATTCAAATATGATCAATCAGAGTTGACTTTGAAGGATCTTTAAGGTTGGGCCGTGTAGGCTTAGTCACCAGCTGGGTTAGGTTTAGATCAGTACACGTCTTTTAGAATGCCTGAGGCCTGAATTTCCCAATCACAATTTAGGTCACCTAGGATAATAACTTCTGATTTAGTAAAAGAAGACAACAAACTAGTTCACGAGATTCAATTATCCATGCAACTTCACCAGACAGCCATTGGGTCCACTGCTTTGTGACCCTGAATGTCAGATTTAGTGGTAATTTAATCCAACCGCTATCTATGGTGCTGAATGTCAGATATTTCCTCTATTGCGCATGAAAAGGGCTTTAATTTCTTGTGAGGCTCCCCTGAACACTTTTTTGTTGTTGTTGAAACATTTTCTCTTCCAGTCATAAAGGTTGCAGACCCCTGCCGTAAAGTTCACGGAACGCAACAAAACGCAATGCAGCACATTTTTTGTCACAAAATGGGCGGCTCCTTGTAGTATTCACATAGCATTCAAAGCACTCTTGCGCCCCTCCAATTTTTGTTCGCAATTCCTTGCGCTGCACGTGGGGGCAGTGTTGTGTAGAGACCATAAACTCGCTTGATTACAATGAAAGGTAGAAAAAACAGATTTTGTTAATCCAAACTACATTGTAGCCTTAGAATCCCCAAAAGGTATTTTGTAACTACATGAGTCTAGAGCTACGTAGGCTCAGGGAGCTGCGTAGACCTAGGAAGCTGCATAGACTCAGGAAGCATGGACCTAGGGAGCCACGTGGAGGACCCGGGAAGCTGCGTAGACCCTGGGAACTGCATATACCCAGGGACAGGAAGCAGCAGTGTTTGTGACAGCTGTGGAGGGGATGGAGGGGGGATCAGACTTGGTACAAGCAGGTCTGAAGGAGTGACAGGTGACTCCTAGATGGCAATCGTCAAGGCTTTTTTGCTCCAGCTTTGACTTGAGAGGGCTTGGTTTATTACCTAATCCGTAAATGTGTGTCACGTGGAATTAACAGAATGTATTCTCATATGACGTGCCCATTTCACGGCAGAGTAAAACCATGTTGAAGTGCTCTTCCCGCCACATGGTGTGAGTAATGTGTTAGTTAGGCCTAGTTCTGCTGATGGCTCAGTGTGTAACTCACTCAGTGTGTAGGCTAACCCACTAGCTTGGAACCACTGTGACACATTATCTCAGGCAGGAAGCTGTTGTCATAACCTCTTTCTCCTGAATCATGCTCCAGCATTCCTCCCCCGCCGTCCAAGGGCCCGTAGCGTCAGGAAGTAGCACTCCATCCCATGTTGGGCCAATCAGAGCCTGACTGCTGAATGACCTGCACATCTTGCTCATCTTTAGGATAGATCTTGAATCATAAGGAAAGTCAGCGGTATGACTTATTAGGTGTATACTCAGTCCAGGACACTGTTCTGATAAATCCTGATGACAACAACAGCTTGTCTATAGTAATAACTGCATCTCCTAAATAGACATTGTAACAACCTCTAAGCAAAGATTTCAATTACCAAATTTAACCCTGCTTCTCTTTTAGATTGACTTTAAGTAGTGGCCTTCTGAGTGGTGCAGCGGTCTAAGGCACTGCATCTCAATGCTTGAGGCGTCACTACAGACCCGGGATCAATCCCAGGCTGTGTCACAGCCGGCCGTGACCGGGAGACCCATGAGGCGGCGCACAATTGGCCCAGTGTCATCTGGGTTAGGGAAGGGTTTGGCCGGCCGATATTTCCTTGTCCCATCGTGCTCTAAAGACTCCTTGTGGCTGGCTTCCGGGTTAAGCAAGCAGTGCAGCTTGGCAGGGTCGTGTTTTGGAGGACGCATGGCTCTGAACCTTCGCCGCCGATTCCGTACGGGAGTTACAGCGATGGGACAAGACTGTAATTTCCAATTGGGGTAAAAAAAATATATATATAATCAGAAGGACTTAAAATAGAGGACTTGTGAGGCGTCTGTTTCTCAAACTAGACGCTAATCTACTTGTCCTCTTGCTCAGTTGTGCACCGGGGCCTCCCACTCCTCTTTCTATTCTGGTTAGAGACAGTTTGCGCTGTTCTGTAAAGGGAGTAGTACACAGCGTTGTACCAGATCTTCAGTTTCTTGGCAATTTCTCACATGGAATAGCCTTCATTTCTCAGAACAAGAATAGACTGACGAATTTCAGAAGAAAGTTATTTGTTTCTGGCTAATTTGAGCCTGTAATCGAACCCACAATTGCTGATGCTCCAGATACTCAACTAGTCTAAAGGACAGTTTTATTGCTTATTTAATCAGAACAACAGTTTAAACCTGTGCTAACATAATTGCAAAAGGGTTTTCTAATGAACAATTAGCCTTTTAAAATGATAAACTTGGATTAGCTAACACAACGTGCCATTGGAACACAGGAGTGATGGTTGCTGATAATGGGCCTATGTAGATATTCCATAAAAAATCTGATGTTTCCAGCGACAATAGTCATTTACAACATTAACAATGTCTACACTGTATTTCTGATCAATTTTATGTTATTTTAATGGACATAAAGTTTGCTTTTCTTTCAAAAACAAGGACATTTCTAACTGACCCCAAACTTTTGAACGGTAGTGTATATTTGCAAAAAACTATATGGGGGATTGGAAGTGATGCAGACAATTACATTGATGGAAGCTAAGATCTATCTGCAATATGAAAGCTGATCTACCCCCCAAAAATAAACAGCTAAAAAATAAAATAAATAAATCTAAACATAAACACAAAAACTTAAGAAATTGAGCTGTCTTTCCTTTTATAATGTCACTTTGGCTGGTTCTTATGAGGGTAATGGAGAGACCTGCAAGAAAACCAAAAATCACATTTACTTAAGAATTTTACAGTCCTGATCTAATACAACCCTGATCCAGCCATCACCTTGTTCTTTATGTTTTTGATGATTTGTATCGGAGAATGAAAGGTGATATGATTGTATTCTGGGTTAAGCGTAGCCTGAAATTAAGTGTGCTGGGAACAGTTTCCCTAAATTCATTATGTATTTACCTGTGGGGGTTTTATGCAATGAGAACTGGGCTGGCATGCCTGGCGCTGGAGAGAGTCAGAGAGCAGTGCATTTACAATGCAATCCAAGTCCAAAAAGGTTTTCTCTCTTTTCTCTCAACACAGACATTTGTGAATGATGTCCGAATCCAGGAGCAGATGTATATCACTTTGAAGATTGATGACAAGTTAAGGTTTGGATATGATATCCTTTCAATCATTCCGTCATATCAACCTTAGTGACACAACAGTACTTCAATCCCTGAAAACATGAACCATCTGTTCATTTAATTGCTCTCGTCCCACTGATCATTTGTCAAGCAGTATAGTTTTTAAGTGTCAAGCTGTCATTTGCTCTATTGTGGTTCTGGCCATGAATGACTGTTGTGTGTGAATAATGAAGTGGCTGTGAGGATAGATTCGAACAGTGATAGATACAAACAAGTGTCTTTCCTTAACCTGTCTCACATACCAACCTGTTCACTGTGGTGCGAGGCGAGATGACTGTCCCAGACGAGGCTCTGCAGGTAAGCCATTTCCTGCATCGCTGAACTCCAGACACAACACACACCACACAACCCTTTACATGTTGTGCGGGATGGCATGTATACAACCTACACAGACCTACATGTACAGTGCCTCAAGAAAGTATTCACACCCCTTTACTTTTTCCACGTTGTTGTGTTACAGCCTGAATTAAAAATGTATTACATTTATATTTTTTGTCACTGGCCCGACACACACTAAACCATAATGTCAAAGTGGAAAATTACGTTTTTTTTTATTTTCTAATTAATACAAAATAAAAAGCTGAAATGTCTTGAGTCAATAAGTATTCAACTCCTTTGTTATGGCAAGCCTAAATAAGTTTAGGAGTAAACATGTGCTTAACGAGTCACATAATAAGTTTCATGGACTTGTCACGACTTCCGCTGAAGTCGGTCCCTCTCCTTGTTCGGGCGGCTTTCGGAGGTCGACGTCACCGGCTTTCTAGCCATCGCCGATCCACTTTTCGGGCAAATCCAATACAACATATTACTGAGTACCACTCTCCATATTGTCAAGCATAGTGGTGGCTGCATCATGCTATGGGTATGCTTGTAATTGTTAAGGACTGGGGAGTTTTTGAGGATAAAAAATAAACAGAATGGAGCTAAGCACAGGCCAAATCCTTGAGAAAAACCTGGTTCAGTCTGCTTTCCACCAGACACTGGAAGATGAATTCACCTTTCAGCAGGACAATAGCTTAAAACACAAGAGTTGCTTACCAAGAAGACTCAGTTACAGTTTTTAGTTAAATCTGCTTGAAAATCTATGGCAATACCTGAAAATGGTTGTCTAGCAATGATCAACTACCAATTTGCCAGAGCCAGAAGAAATATGAAAATAATAATGGGCAAATATTGTACAATCCAGGTTTGCAATGTTCTTAGAGACTTACCCAGAAAGACTCACAGCTGTAATCGCTGCCAAAGGTGATTCTTTGTATTGACTCAGGGAGTTGAATACTTACAATATCTAATCAAGATATATTAGTGCTTTATTTTTTACAAATGTTAGAATTGTTCTTCCACTTTGAGTAATTTGTGTAGATCGTTGACAATTTTTTTTTACAATTAAATACATTTTACTCCCACTTTGTAACAACAACAAAATTTGGAAAAGTCAAGGGGTGTGAATACTTTCTGAAGGCACTGTGCATGATATCTATTTTGTTCTCAATATTGTGCTAAATATCAAATTTATGCTAAATATGAAAATAGCACTGGTTATATCATATTTTATGAAAGTGTTTGTAGGTAGACTCATGAGCTCATAGCTTACCCCATGCAAATATAACTTTGGGCTGTGTGTGTATGTATGTGTGCGTGGCCATGACCGTATCCTCTGTCTTCACCTGCTTTGTCTCTTCCACTCTCTCTCCCTTGCCCCCTCGCCCCCTCACTGTCTCCCTCCCTCTCTTTCCCTCCATCAGCATGAGAAGTTCACCAGCCAGCTCCAGCTGAGTAAGAAGCCCTCCAACGGTGAGCCCACCAAGTCACCTGCCAAATCTCCTGCCAAGTCCCCTGCTAAGACCCTCAAGTCCTCCAGTTGCAGACCAGCCGAGAGCAAGGCAGCCGAGGGGACCATGGAGCCATCAGCCAAACCTGCCGAATCACACAAGGGAGATGACAAGATTGCAGGTGAGAGCAGGAAGCACATATAAGAGATGACGTATATGTTGTACATTACCGTATGATCTAGTCATTTCAAGGAATAACTTACTGGGATATTTCGTTGTTGATCTTCAAGTGATTCAATCAAATCAAATAAAATAAAATGTTATTTGTCACATACACATGGTTAACAGATGTTAATGCGAGTGTAGCGAAATGCTTGTGCTTCTAGTTCTGACCATGCAGTAGTATCTAACAAGTAATCTAACAATTTCACAACAACTACCTTATACACACAAGTGTAAAGGAATGAATACGAGTATGTACATATAAATATATGGATGAGCGATGGCCGAACGGCATAGGCAAGATGCAGTAGATGGTATAGAGTACAGTATATACATATGAGATGAGTAATGTCGGATATGTAAACATTATATAAAGCATTGTTTAAAGTGGCTAGTGATACATTTGTTACATCCAATTTTCTATTATTTAAAGTGGCTAGAGATTTGAGTCAGTATGTTGGCAGCAGCCACTCAATGTTAGTGATGCCTGTTTAACAGTCTGATGGCCTTGAGATAGAAGCTGTTTTTCAGTCTCTCGGTCTCAGCTTTGATGCACCTGTACTGACCTCGCCTTCTGGATGATAGCGGGGTGAACAGGCAGTGGCTCGGGTGGTTGTTGTCCTTGATGATCTTTTTGGCCTTCCTGTGACATCGGGTGGTGTAGGGGTCCTGGAGGCCAGGTAGTTTACCCCTGGTGATGCGTTGTGCTGACCTCACTACCCTCTGGAGAGCCTTACGGTTGTGGGCGGAGCAGTTGCCGTACCAGGCGGTGATACAGCGGACAGGATGTTCTCGATTGTGCATCTGTAGAAGTTTGTGAGTGTTTTTGGTGACAAGCCGAATTTCTTCAGCCTCCTGAGGTTGAAGAGGAGCTGTTGCGCCTTCTTCACCACGCTGTCTGTGTGGGTGGACCATTCAGTTTGTCCGTGATTTGTACGCCGAGGAACTTAAAACTTTCCACCTTCTCCACTACTGTCCCGTCGATGTGGATAGGGGGGTGCTCCCTCTGCTGTTTCCTGAAGTCCACGATTATCTCCTTTGTTTTGTTGACGTTGAGTGAGAGGTTATTTTCCTGACACCACACTCCGAGGGCCCTCAACTCCTCCCTGTAGGCCGTCTCGTTGTTGTTGGTAATCAAGCCTACCACTGTAGTGTCGTCTGCAAGCTTGATGATTGGGTTGGAGACGTGCTTGGCCACGCAGTCATGGGTGAACAGGGAGTACAGGAGAAGGCTGAGAACGCACCCTTGTGGGGCTCCAGTGTTGAGGATCAGCGGAGTGGAGATGTTGTTTCCTACCCTCACCACCTGGGGCCGACCCCGTCAGGAAGTCCAGGACCCAGTTGCACAGGGCGGGGTCGAGACCTAGGGTCTCAAGCTTAATGACGAGTTTGGAGGGTACTATGGTGTTAAATGCTGAGCTGTAGTCGATGAACAGCATTCTTACATAGGTATTCCTCTTGTCCAGATGGGTTAGGGCAGTGTGCAGTGTGATTGCGTCGTCTGTGGACCTATTGGGACGGTAAGCAAATTGGAGTGGGTCTAGGGTGTCTGGTAGGATGGAGGTGATATGATCCTTGACTAGTCTCTCAAAGCACTTCATGATGACGGAAGTGAGTGCTACGGGGGGCAATAGTCATTTAGCACAGTTACCTTAGCTTTCTTGGGAACAGGAACAATGGTGGCCCTCTTGAAGCATGTGGGAACAGCAGACTTGGATAAGGATTGATTAAATATGTCCATAAACACACCAGCCAGCTGGTCTGCGCATGCTCTGAAGACGCGGCAAGGGATGCCATCTGGGCCGGCAGCCTTGCGAGGGTTTGCACTTTTAAATGTTTTACTCGCGTTGGCTGCGGTGAAGGAGAGCCCGCAGATTTTGGTAGCGGGCCGTGTCGGTGGCACTGTATTGTCCTCAAAGCGAGCAAAGAAGTTGTTTAGTTTGTCTGGGAGCAAGACATCGTGGTCCGCGACGGGGCTGGTTTTCTTTTTGTAGTCCGTGATTGACTGTAGACCCTGCCACATACCTCTCGTGTCTGAGCCGTTGAATTGTGACTCTACTTTGTCTCTATACTGACGCTTTAGCTTGTTTGATTGCCTTGCGGAGGGAATAGCTACACTGTTTGTATTCTGTCATGTTTCCGGTCGCCTTGCCCTGATTCATTGTCTATAGTCTCATGACACAGTATTTGGAGATTTTGGCAATTTCTGCATCCAAGTTGTGACTAGATTCATAATTCCATTTTATACCGATAGCATTTTAGAATCAGTATTCTGAATGAGTAAGCAACGAATGTCATGATCCTACCATAGATTATACAGTATAAATAGACATGTCATCTGAAAAGACTAATAAACCTCTACTTTTCACTGCCTGTCTCTTCTGGAGCTTTTTCTTTACGTCTATTGTCTGTAATAAACGAGTGAGGGCTTAGGGCGGATATTTAAATAACACATTGTAAATCCAGCTGAATCTCATTAAAGCAACCTTAAAAACAACACAATAATCTGAACAACTGTCCCTGTACCACTGGAGGGTCTTATCTGATTGGCCAGCCTAGCATGCTCCTGTGCCCACTATCAGTAGCTGAATGAGTATTATTCCAATCAAATAGCTATAATTATCCACAGGAGGCAGTCGAGTTGGTGCAGCTGCTCCCGCTCTCCTCTCTCTCTGTTTCTGTTTCTGTCATCTCTCCCCTGTGCTTTTGGCAGGAGGAATGTCCGCTACACTTGCATCGTTTACACGCTCAATAGTCAATTCACTCAGCTGGAGTGGGAGCTTATGCTGGTGTTGGTGTAGGTAACAGTGGATATTTTACTGATGTTCGTGTCTCTTACAGTAGGTGGTACATATACTGGATACTCTGTGGGAGGCTGAGGGGATGTCTTGAGTTGAATAGCTACTGTATTACAGATGGCACAGTATATTTGTCTAGCTTTTAACAGGGGAACCATGGCTTTTGCATTGTGACAGTACATGGTTCATTGTCATTACATTAGGAATCTCAGAGGGAGTTTTTGCTATGCGCTGGCCTTTTACAGTAGGTTACTTGGGGCGGCAAGTAGCCTAGGCTACCGAAAGGTCGCTGGTTCGAATCCCAGAGCCGACTAGGTGAAAAATCTGTCTACATAACCTTGAGCAAGGCACTTAACCCTAATTGGTCCTGTAAGTTTCTCTGGATAAGAGTGTCTGCTAAATGACTTAAATGTTAAGCTGTTTGGTCCCTATGGATTGAGTAGTTTGTTCTGAAATATGAGAAGATGTCTTTAATGAATGGCTTTAGCCGTTGTCTATAGTCTCAGGATCAAAACAACAGATGTTCTAACACTGTCATATGGGGCATCCAGTGTCCAGTGTACCAACATTACATGCAACCCTGCTTGCCACCCACTGTGTGTTTTAATTACAACATCTGCAGTGGGGGGCCTTCAGCAGAGGGCCTATAATGATATGCAGAGCCACATCCACATACGTCTCCTCCATTACCCGACGGCCCTTTACATGTGTTTCTCCTTCGCTGCCACCTGGATATTTTAGCCTGTTAATTGTCAGTTTGATGCTAATGTGTAAGACTCAGGGAATCACTGTATGTTCCCTTTCCTCTCTGCAACACACCACCATAGGTTCACTGGAGATATTATGCAAGCAAGCATAGCTCCTCACCAAGCTTGCAGCAGTAATAGGCATTTATAGGCATTTTTAACACAAGCCTCTGTAAGTACGCACTGCAATTAATGCTTTCTCTGGGTTTTGTTCAACAGATGTAGGATCTTAATTTGAGCTAGTTTGCCACAGCAGAAAAATTATCCGGCAGCAACAGGAAATGTGAATTATTATGTGGATTATAATTCATGGTGGTTTTTGTAGGGGTTGATCTTTTTGATTTTTCGTAAGGAAAAATCAAGTCTGAAATTTCTAAGTGGGAATTACAAACTTCAGAAGCCTTTTTAAACCTCAAATATACAACACGTTTTAAATGTCTTGCATTTCAGAAAAGTTGCCCTGCAACAGGGTGATCAAATGAAGATCCTGCATCTGCATACAAAGTCAGTGCTTACTTCAACTTGAAGTGATTAGGTTCCATTTAGCTATTGTGACTTTATTTGCAGTAAATTGGTCTACACATCATGTCCCGACCTGGGTTCAACTAGCAACATACTATTGGGCTTGACTTGGACAGAAATAGGTTCCAGTACTCATTTTGGGTGCCGGTACTGTTTATATTTAGGTGCAGGAACTACACAATACTTTTGAGCTAATATTCAATAAGAGGAACAGGAGCTCAAGCAGTAGAACATTTGAGGTGCTGGTACTCAGCTTTGGTGAACTCCTGCCCAAGTCAAGCACTGGTCACACCCATGTAAACATCATAGCTGAATTCAGCTGGGTGAAGTCTCAGAGGGATACACTGGTAGTCGTACATCTATTCATGACTCCAGGCCTTTGACAGTGGGGAGAGGAGAAGGTAGAAATATCCCAGGAAGAGATTCTCCTCTTAAACATTTCAACTGATGAACACAGGCAACCTCCAGCCAGTCTGTTTGAAGTCAGAACTGCCATATGTGTTGGTTGTGTGTTGAGTTAAGCTCATTGGTGATAAGGGAGCAGAGCATGGTGCTGATGAGTTTGTCCCTCTGTGTCCTGCTGACTGGGTTATGTAGGTCAGTGGAATAGCTAAAGCCAAGTCAGTGCTCCATGACCCATCATCCAGCTTTAAGACAGAGGGATTAAAAGACACTAGTGCAGCTGTGCTCAGGAAGTATTGCATGACCATCACAGTAACTACTGGTCTGTTACTGTGTCCATTGATTACATTCATGTATATGTATATTGTGCTTGTGAAACATGCATGTTTCACAAGCACAATGGGTAGATTATTCAATCTGAATCTAGTGAAACTTCTTGTGTTTGTGTTATAGGGGACATAGCAGCATTGCACCGGGGGACCCCTCTGTATGGACAGCCATCTTGGTGGGGGGATGGGGACGCAGACGATGAGAACTCTTTCAAGCAGGAGACCAAGACGTGTGGGAAGAAGCATGACAGCTCTGCAGCAGGTAAGAACCCCAAAAATGACCTCATCATATCTCAAATAAAAAGAAATGTGACCATGGCAAGTTGTTCAGATACATGCGTACTGTACAGTATACTCTAAGGCCTAAAGAACAATGACATTCCTGGTGGCTTGAGGTCAAATCAAGATAAACTGATCTGCTATCTTTTTACCCGTGTTCAGTTGTTATGAATTGGCAGGGAATTTGAACTGGCAATTTGTTTGTAGATGTTCCTGGTTGATCATTGTACCCTATGCAATGTTTGTTGTGAAATAATCCCGTTGTTATAACAGAACTATAGCATGCCAATGTTGGAACATAAAGCACAGAATACTTTCTGTAAGTAGTGAAATGGTGGCTTTATGTTAATTCCCAGGCTTATCCTGTCTCTGTGTATTGAGGGTAATGGCCATCCGGAATCGCAGTACACAGTGTGTATATACACTGTTTGTGTGTCCGTGTTGGTCCGGAGGACTGGGATCCCATTAACTTGTGCTGGGCAGGAGTAACAGGATTAGAGATTAGGCCAGGCTTGGACGCAGCAGGACACCCAATGGGTGCTGGGGTGGAGAGGGGGAAGGCTGCCCAGACCTTATAGACTATTAGATCATAGAGCTGTCCTTACACTATCAGTCAGAGCTGGACAATAGCACCAGTGCACTGCACGTCCTCGGCAGCCCTTAGGAAAGCCAACATTTTGGGATAAATTGAGGCTTGTGATCGGAAAGCCTGGAGGACTTTAATTTTAATTCAAGTATGGGAGAGGTTGCATCTACCATGGAACTCAGTAAGTTGAAGCAATTTAACAGTTTCTTTGTGTGACGATTGACATGTGTAGAAAGTATAGTGTAGGCTACCTTTGAATTACAATTCTATTAAACAACAGTCGATTAATGTAAGGATATTTGTATTACGACCATGTTCATTTTGGGGGGGAAATGTAAAATTGCAATATTATTGTGAAAGCAGTGCTCTTAAGTACAGTAGATAGTATGTAGTGACCACTGACCTGTCCTTATCTCTGTTATTGAGAGGCCCACAGTAGAGGGCAGTTGACTGGTCTGTCAGCCGTTGTTAATATGGACAGCGTCTCCAAGGAAAGTGTCACACACAGTGGGCCTTCCTGACCAGTCTTTAGTGACAGCCCCAATATTTCCCCATTGTCAACCGAGTGCACTGGCATGTTATGTAATTGTAAGCCATGTCTCTACGGCGGCATAAAAACAGATCCGGGGTTATATTCATGGTCATTCAATGTAAATAATACGTGTGCAGTGTTGACAGCTTGCAGTGAGTGTGGGTGGTAGGCTAGTAGTGGGTGCTGAAGTCTATAGGATACCCATATAATGTTATGGCGTGCTATGTGATTGTATAGAAACTGCTCCATCTTCTCATTCAAACTGCACTGAATCTGAAAGCACTCACACCCTCCGCCTCAAATGCCACTTAAGGGAAGTCACTGAGGACAACACTCTCTCTGTTCAAAACAAGACACCATATCCACCCTCCTCTCCTCACTGTCCAGCTACACTCTCTCTGTCTCTCTTTTTCTCTGTCTCTCGCTCTCGCAGGGGCATACATTGTCAGTTTATCTAGCCGAGGAACCTTCAGCTTTGAATAGCATTATCTGCAGGCATTCTTTAGTCAACAAAGGGAACTTCGACTGGTGTGGAGGAGAGATAGAAAACCTTTTTAATGAATCAGCATTATTTTCCTGAAAGCCTAGAGTCTCTTGGGAGCCCAAAGAAGGCACATAATAAGGGTACGCCAATAAGGTGTACACACAATACAGTTCCCCACATCAAAGAGCCATTTTATAATCTAATCTCCTCCCATAGCTATTTCTGTAGTGTGGAGAGGGCATACTACCCCCACTTGACCTAGTAGAGACAGGCTAACCAACAACAGAAGGTAGCAGTGGAGGGGAAGTGAGATAGTTTAGAGGAACGGTCTCATGTACTGTTGAATAGATTCTGTTGTAGCCGCCCCCCAGCCCCCCTCCTTATGTATTGTCACTCAGGGCTATTGGGTTACGCCATTGCACCAGCTCTCACATAGCGCTGAAACAAACCGCTTTCTCTAACACTGAAACTCTCATTCGCTATCTAGTCTGTAGTAACTATCTTGCTAAAGTCCTTATATATATTGTTTTGCTAATTACTCAATTTAAGGACATATTTTACTGGGAATCCAAACTGAGGCTTTAATTTTGAAGAGGGAACCACCTCTGCTCTTTATTTGGTCACCTGTGGCTTTTCAGGAGGATATTCAGTCAGGCAGGCCGTTTCAGCTTTGAGGTATGTGTTCTCACTTTTAAAGGCACTCTGGTCATTTCAGGACGATGGATTAATGAGGGTAAACCTGCCAGACTACTTAGATGTATTATGTTGTTAAGTATACATTTGGTTACTGTCATTAATATGTAATGACATGGGTGTTGTTAGTAATCATTTGTATGTCTCATGGACTCTAAGGTACAGTACACTGAGTGTCCATGTTAAATGAATGGCCCTCATGACCCTCAGTGCTTTTGAGTTGAGTTTTCACATCAGTCACATGAGTCTTAATGTGATCATTAGAGGAAGGGTGGTAGTATTTATAAAAATGGGAAGTTCTAGGCTTAAGTTCTGATTGTCTTGTTCGGGGAAGCAGTGGGTGTTAGGATAGGATGAAACCTGAAAGCACAGCCTTATTTACTGCCAGACCTTTTGGTGACAATAATCTAGGACCTAATGCAAGTGGGACCAGTTTGAATATACAGTGCCTTTGGAAAGTATTCAGACCCATTTCATTTTTTGAAATTGTGTTACGTTACAGCTTTATTCTAAAATTCATTAAATTGTTTGTTTTACTCATCAATCTACACACAATAGCCCATAATGCCAAAGCAAAAACAGGTTTTTAGAAGTGTTTTCTAACGTATAAAAAAATTTGAGAAGGTTTTCATCAAGGATTTCTCTACACTTTGCTCTGTTCATCTTTGCCTCGATCCTGACTAGTCTCCCAGTCCCTGTCTCTGAAAAACATCCCCACAGCATGCTGCTGCCACCACTATACTTCACCGTAGGGATGGTGCCAGGCTTCTTCCAGACGTAACGCTTGGCATTCAGGCCAAAGTGCTAAATCTTGGTTTCATCAGACCAGAGAATATTGTTTCTCATGGTCTCAGAGACTTTAGGTGCCTTTTGGCAAACTCCAAGCGGGCTGTCATGTGCCTTTTACTGATGAGTGGCTTCCGTCTGGCAACTCTACCATAAAGGCCTGATTGGTGGAGGGCTGCAGAAATGGTTGTCCTTCTGGAAGGTTTTCCCATGTCCACAGAGGAACTCTAGAGCTCTGTCAGAGTGACCATCGGGTTCTTGGTCACCTCCCTGACCAAGGCCCTTCTCCCCCGATTGCTCAGTTTGGCCGGGCGGCCAGCTCTAGGAAGAGTCTCGGTGGTTCCAAACTTTGTTCAAGAATGATGGAGACCACTGTGTTCTTGGGGACCTTCAATGCTGCTGAAATGTTATGTCTCAGAGCTCTAAGGACAATTCCTTCAACCTCATGGCTTGGTTTTTGCTCTGACAACCACTGTCAACTGTTGGACCTTTATATAGACAGGTGTGTGCCTTTCCAAATCATGTCCAATAAATTGAATTTACCACAGGTGGACTCCAATCAAGTTGTAGAAACATCTCAAGGATGATCAATGGAAACATGACGCACCTGAGCTCAATTTCAAGTCTCATAGCAAAGGGTCTGAATACTTATGTAACTAAGGTATTTTATATATATATATATATATATATATATATATATATATATATATATATATATATATATACAGTGGGGAAAAAAAGTATTTAGTCAGCCACCAATTGTGCAAGTTCTCTCACTTAAAAAGATGAGAGCCCTGTAATTTTCATCATAGGTACACTTCAACTATGACAGACAAAATGAGGGAAAAATCCAGAAAATCACATTGTAGGATTTTTATGAATTTATTTGCAAATTATGGTGGAAAATAAGTATTTGGTCAATAACAAAGTTTATCTCAATACTTTGTTATATACCCTTTGTTGGCAATGACAGAGGTCAAATGTTTTCTGTAAGTCTTCACAAGGTTTTCACACACTGTTGCTGGTATTTTGGCCCATTCCTCCATGCAGATCTCCTCTAGAGCAGTGATGTTTTGGGGCTGTCGCTGGGCAACACGGACTTTCAACTCCCTCCAAAGATTTTCTATGGGGTTGAGATCTGGAGACTGGCTAGGCCACTCCAGGACCTTGAAATGCTTCTTCTGAAGCCACTCCTTAGTTGCGGCGGTGTGTTTGGGATCATTGTCATGCTGAAAGACCCAGCCACGTTTCATCTTCAATGCCCTTGCTGATGGAAGGAGGTTTTCACTCAAAATCTCACGATACATGGCCCCATTCATTCTTTCCTTTACACGGATCAGTCGTCCTGGTCCCTTTGCAGAAAAACAGCCCCAAAGCATGATGTTTCCACCCCCATGCTTCACAGTAGGTATGGTGTTCTTTGGATGCAACTCAGCATTCTTTGTCCTCCAAACACGACGAGTTGAGTTTTTACCAAAAAGTTCTATTTTGGTTTCATCTGACATTCTCCCAATCCTCATCTGGATCATCAAAATGCTCTCTAGCAAACTTTAGACGGGCCTGAACATGTACTGGCTTAAGCAGGGGGACACGCCTGGCACTGCAGGATTTGAGTCCCTGGCGGCGAGTGTGTTACTGATGGTAGGCTTTGTTACTTTGGTCCCAGCTCTCTGCAGGTCATTCACTAGGTCCCCGTGTGGTTCTGGGATTTTTGCTCACTGTTCTTGTGATCATTTTGACCCCACGGGTGAGATCTTGCGTGGAGCCCCAGATCGAGGAAGATTATCAGTGGTCTTGTATGTCTTCCATTTGCTAATAATTGCTCCCACAGTTGATTTCTTCAAACCAAGCTGCTTACCTATTGCAGATTCAGTCTTCCCAACCTGGTGCAGGTCTACAATTTTGTTTCTGGTGTCCTTTGACAGCTCTTTGGTCTTGGCCATAGTGGAGTGTGACTGTTTGAGGTTGTGGACAGGTGTCTTTTATACTGATAACAAGTTCAAACAGGTGCCATTAATACAGGTAATGAGTGGAGGACAGAGGAGCCTCTTAAAGAAGAAGTTACAGGTCTGTGAGAGCCAGAAATCTTGCTTGTTTGTATGTGACCAAATACTTATTTTCCACCATAATTTGCAAATAAATTCATAAAAAAATCCTACAATGTGATTTTCTGGATTTTCTTTCCTCATTTTGTCTGTCATAGTTGAAGTGTACCTATGATGAAAATTACAGGCCTCTCTCATCTTTTTAAGTGAGAGAACTTGCACAATTGGTGGCTGACTAAATACTTTTTTTCCCCACTGTATATATATATATATATTTTTTTTTTTAATACATTTCCAAAAATGTCTACAAACCTGTTTTTGCTTTGTCGTAATGGGGTATTGTGTGTAGACTTTTTTATATAATCCATTTTAGAATAAGGCTGTAATGTAACAAAATGTGGAAAAAGTCAAGGGGTCTGAATACTTTCCGAAGGCACTGTAGTTCTCTATATGGACAACATTATGTCTCATTTCACTCAATATTTTCCTTTGTTGAAAGCCCCAGTTCGTTGCAGACATGAGGAGTTTATCTGTTTTCAAAAAGTACTTTTAAGTTGAAGTGAAAGATGTAACTTTCAAGAAAGATTTGACTTTATATGGGGTCGTAAATCCCTGTAGGTATTATATCTTCAATATTTGACTTTGATATAGTTCCTTTACTCTTTTAGGGAGGAAATGTGCAAAGCCAACTTTTTTGTATGTTACATGAACAACTCAGCTGCTCACTTTGTCATACATATAAACCAGATGGTCTCTCCACTGTCCAATCAGATCATCCATCATCTCCACATCCCATAATGCCTTGCCACTTAATGTAATCAAATTAAGTTACACAATCATTATTAAGTAAGTAGCCTGAAGGGGTTTTGATTGGCTTCCTCATCAGTTATTGTCAAAGTGGACACTACATGGCTTTGTGCCTGTCTGCCTGGGCCCCAGCTCAGCCTGACCTGTTTTGTTTAGAGGGCTGTGTTCTGCCAGGGCCTTAGACACTGATTCAGACTAATGGTGAGACTCAGAACAGACAGCTGAACGGCCCATGTGGGGCCCATGACCTCTGACCTCTAGATACTGATCCCCAGTGTTCTCCTCTCTGTGAACCTACAGACGGCAGAGAGCCTAAGAGGAGTGAGAGGCCTAGGGAGGACGGCCTGGGCCCCGAGCCCAGCTACTTTGAGATCCCCACCAAAGAGGCTCAGATGGCCGAGGACAGCATTCATGAGATCCCCACCAAAGACACCGAGGGGGCTGCTGCTATCGCCAGCGCCAGCACTCAGGGCCACGCCTCACCTCACGCCTTCACAATCGAGTTTGACGACACCTCCCCTGGCAAGGTCACGATCAAGGACCACGTGTCCAAGCTGACTCCAGACCACCGGCCCCGGCCTAAGAAGGCCTCCCATTCAGGCAGCAAGGACCTCAGCACCCTGCAGGCCGCCATGATGGTCTCTGAGAGCAAGGTGGCTGATTGGCTGGCCCAGAACGACCCCCCCACGGTGCGCAGTGAGTCCACGGAGGACAGCAAGAGCATCAAGAGTGATGTCCCCGTCCACTTCAAGAGGCTCAAAGGTGAGGGCCATAGCCTGCCTGCTCTCCTCCCTATATCCCTGCCTGTCTTTCTCTCTGTCCCTCAGTTTCTGTTGCCAGATCAGCGAATGCACTTATTCCTCCCTATAGTCACACTACAGTATCTTCTACTAACTGTTCTACATCTGGCCTTGCTTACCTCACAATTAAGCTGATCAACATGTGTTTTACTGCTAAAAACCACGAGTGTTTGAGTGTTATTTTGGGAGTTTTTTGGGGAGATCCTGTAAAATGCATCCTCTTAACAAAGCTTATCTCTTACTCACTACTAACAGATCCAAAAATGTTGATCAATCTGATCCTCTAAAATAAGACTTGTGTTTGACACAGAAACTCCTAGGGTGCTAATCAATCTGTATCGCTAAAGCGTTACAGATTTCCCACTAGAAATTTAAAGGTAATTTACTATTGAGCTGACATATGCAGCGTTTACCGTGAATGCAGTCTCCACTAATACGGGAACATTGCCTTTAAATTGCAATCACGCTGTAACGCTGAATTTCCGCAATACGGATTGACAACTGTAACAATGATAACTGTCCATTGGGGGGAGGGGTCCCAGAAGGAATGTCGATAGGGGAAGCATCAGGGGGGAAGTGAGAAGTGAATGAAACAATAATCCAAATAATAATATAAACATATTTACAACTCTAACAGTGATACATCAGAGGGAGCAGGTAGCTGCCTAGTGGTGGCTAGTAGTGGCTAGTAGTGGCTAGTGGTGGCTAGTGGTGGCTAGTAGTGGCTAGTGGTGGCTAGTGGTGGCTAGTGGTGGCTAGTAGTGGCTAGTGGTGGCTAGTAGTTGCAACCTAAGCAGAGAGCTCCTGTAAATATGTACATATTTAATCATTTTTAATTGTTAATTTTTAATTTTTTATGAGCTGTTTTGTTTTTGATAACATTGAGTTTTATTGCATATTTCTGGTGGTTTTGACCCACAGATTTGCAGATGGACTGGCAGGTCAACTCGTTTCGACTTGGCTAACTAGCTGGCTAATAGTTTTTGTTCGAATGATGCATCTGGACACTGTATCAGCTTTTGTGTTTCACCTGGCTGCTGGTCCCTGATGTTTTGAAAACATAAATTGCTTGAGAGGAATGGGAGATGCAGTAGAGGAATGCAGTGCTGAGTCAGAGGGCTCATAGTGAGGACGACTGGCTACCACTCTGAACTGTGTGTGGTGAGCTTTCTGGCGCCCTGAGCTGCTGAGGCATCACCCAAGTGGGTACCATACATTGGGAAGAAGGAGAAGTCCAGTAGCTACACGACTCAGGCTGGTTCCCAGAGTAGATCTTTACATGATCGTCACCAGACTCTTCATCAACCATCTCCCTCATCACTTTCCTCTGATCAAGCCATGAAGTGCCCCTCTCCATCTTTGGAGGATGCATGCACTCAAAGACTTGGCCTCTATTGGTTGACCTATAGATAGGTCAACCAGTAGTTGTGATGTACTAGTTAGGCTACTCAATGTGATGTACTAGTTAGGCTACTCATGGTGATGCATTGCTTGTTTGTTTTTTTGCTTTTGAAAAGCACTGTAGACATTTTATAAATGATTATTATTATTAAATTCCCAAACTGGCCCTCATACAATCATGGCCACCTAATCATCCCCAGCTTCCAATTGACTCAGTCATCCCCCCTCCTCTCCCCTGTAACTATTCCCCAGGTCATTGCTGTAAATGACAATGTGTTCTCAGTCAACTTACCTGGTAAAATAAGGGTAAAATAAACTATTTTATATCTACATATTTTTAAATATTCAGCAGCCTGATGGTCTGGGGGTAGAAGCTATTGGCCGACTGACAATTTTTGCCATGATGCTCCTATACTGCCCGCGTCTGAGTGATGGAAGCGGGGAGAACAGGCCGTGGCTCGGGTGGCTGAGGTCCTTGATGATCTTCTTGGCCTTGATGATCTTCATGGCTTTTCTGTGACACATGGTGTCGTTCGGCTGAGCGTACCACCCTCTGTAGAGCCTTGCGGGGAGCGGTGGTGGAGTTGCCGTACAGTTTGCTCTTGATGATACTCCTGTACAACACTGTGAGGGCCCTCAGGGACAGACAGAATTTCTTCAGCCTCCTGAGGTTCAAGAGTCGCTGTTGTGCCTTCTTCACCACGGTGTCCGCCTGGTTTGACCATTTCACCTCCTCTGAGATGTGTACGCCAAGGATATTTTTGTTTTTTGCAGTCTCCACGGCGGCCCCATTGATAAGGATAGGGTCATGCCCAGCCTGGTTAATCCTGAAGTCCACAATCAGCTCTTTTGTTTTGCTGACGTTGGCACCACATCGTCAGAGTGCCTACCTCATGTCCGTAGGCCGTCTCATCGCCGTTGGTAATCAGGCCTACTACTGTTGTGTCGTCGGCAAGCTTGATGATGGAGTTGGAACTGTGTGAGGCCATGTAGTTGTGTGTATACAGGAAGTACAGGAGGGGTCTGAAGTCGCACCCTTGTGGGGCCCCCGTGTTGAGGATCAGTGTGGAGGAGGTAATGTTACCTTCAAGTAGAAGCATGACTTCTACTTTGCTAATGCCGGTAGCAGCAGTCGTACTCTAAGCGACAGTGGGCAGGCAGACAGGAGAGAAGGCAAAGAAAGGCCATTGCGTGTTTACTCCCCCTGTAGCCTGATCTGACTTTCATCCTGGGAGAAGGCTTTGCTCGCTACTCGTCTTAGTGTCACACCATCTCCATGAAATGATAGGTGGCCGTCTGTGCTTTTTAAATGTCCTTTATCTCAAATAGTATCTGTTTATGTTATTCTATAAAGGTCCTTTATCTCAAATAGTGTCTTATGTTATTCTATAAAGGTAATTTATCTCAAATAGTGTCTTATGTTATTCAATAAAGGTAATTTATATCAAATTATGTCTTATGTTATTCTATAAAGGTCCCCACCCTCAAGCAAATAGATGTTGAAATACCAATCCTTATGTGTACTTCATATCACTGACAGAGACACCCACTTATCAAATCAAATGGCTCTCAGACCCTGGCCATGACCCCACTCTCCGAGGGTCTCAGGGAGAGTTGGGATATGCAAAAAAACACATTTCCAATTCACACATGCTAATACTACACACTTGTACAAATATACAGTAAATATAGGACAAATATAAGCACCCTCCCACACACTTACGGCTCTCTATGTACAACCTACCACTCTGACTCTGGGGATTCTTCATACTTAAATCTCTCTGCCCTACATAAACCCAGAGACTACATACAGTATGGCTCTGTTAATGGCAGTCAGAATTTCCTCGGGATTAGTCACCAGTACTTCTAAATCCCCCAGCCGTCTCCCAGCTCTGACACCCATTGTCTGAGCTTAGCATGGATGGCACAGTGGGCTACATGCCTGTCTACCTCCCCCATTCTCCATTCTCCCTGCCTAAGGCACTCATTTTCTGCTGAACACCAAGAAGCCAAGCCACATCCATCCCATCTCCTTAATGATTCATCCACATAGTGCTTTAGTTGTGCTTTTCCTTTGTTTCATATTTTAATTGGAGTCTGGACACTATCTCTGTCTGCATCTTCATTACCATCACTGGGCCTTTTGTAATGCACTTTTTGGGTATGACAACATGAATCTCTCTCTCTCTCGCTCTTTCTCTCTTTCTCTCTTTCTCTCTACCTCTTCTACCTGCTAACTGCTGAGTAGGGTTATTTTGCTGCGGGATGCTATTTGACAGGACTCAGGAGAGAGTGTAGGCTGGGCGCTAGCTACTCTTTGGAGCTGGCTAATTAAATGGCTGCTAATTTATGGTGTGCAATAGCTGTGTCTGGGGGTGGGGGCGCAGACAGGATGGTATGAATAGAGATTTATGAAGCACATAGCATGTATGAAGGTGAAGTCAGAGGCTGAGCTGCGGAGTGCTACAGTACGTACAAGTCTGCTGGACAATGCAGTCTTTCCAGTTTTAGGTGTGGCTCCTGTACTCGGTTTCTGGGGTTTATTCTGAAGCTGTACCTTCCATAGGCTGTGGTGGGAGTCTAGCTGTGGGACCGAGAGGAGGGAGAAACCGGGGGTCGGTGTTGAGGTTGGAGTTCTCGTGCTGCAGGCGGTCAGGACTGGGAGCTTTGGAGCCTGGTGTGTGTATAAACCATACATGTGTGTCTGAGTCGTGCTCAGTGGTGCTCAGTGCTACCGTCAGCCCCAGGGACAGAGAGCTGTGTGTGTGCCGTCAAGCGTGAGGACAGGAAAGCGAGACGAGCCAGAGGCTGCTGTGTTAATATTCATGTTCTCAGGTGGGTCTCTGAAACACAATGGATGGAGAGGCATCCGGTTGGTGCACGGGGTGCATGGGGACCGCCTGGAGATACTGTGTAGCTTTTACACTGCAAAGTAAGGGTTAACTTTGTTGTTTGTGACGTAAATTAACAGTTTAATAATTATGTTACGTTTTGGTGGTTTTACTCACTTACTGTAGAAGGTTGTGAATGTTCTTGTGTGTTTTTACACTGTGTGATGGAGGTTTGACATGTTATATTTGTTTGTGTGTAGTAGGGTTAACTGTTGTTTTGTTGGCTGTCTCTTTATGTTGTATATTACGGTTAATAACATTATTTGATTGGATGTGCCTCTGTGCTTTGTAGAGTTAACTGTGTTGTTTGTTCTGTACTGTGTAGTAGGGTTAACTGTGTTGTTTGTTCTGTACTGTGTAGTAGGGTTAACTGTGTTGTTTGTTCTGTACTGTGTAGTAGGGTTAACTGTGTTGTTTGTTCTGTACTGTGTAGTAGGGTTAACTGTGTTTGTTCTGTACTGTGTAGTAGGGTTAACTGTGTTTGTTCTGTACTGTGTAGTAGGGTTAACTGTGTTGTTTGTTCTGTACTGTGTAGTAGGGTTAACTGTGTTGTTTGTTCTGTACTGTGTAGTAGGGTTAACTGTGTTGTTTGTTCTGTACTGTGTAGTAGGGTTAACTGTGTTTGTTCTGTACTGTGTAGTAGGGTTAACTGTGTTGTTTGTTCTGTACTGTGTAGTAGGGTTAACTGTGTTGTTTTTGCTAGATGTGTCTATGTGCTGTGTGTGATGAGGTGGAGCAGTTGCAGTCTAACTCATGTTAGGCCGGGGCCAGCCAGCTCTAGTCACTCAGAGACAGGCAGCGCTGTGAGGCTCCTAACAGTTCCTTTGTCTGGGGCTGCTGCATGAAAGGCCTCTGTCTCCAGAGTGGCCTGGTGATTTCTGCCTCTGAACCCACCACTGTCAGGTCTGATTTCATGCTATTTTCCCAAAAGAATACCCACTTTCCCTCCACCCTTCCTGCTCTTTCCTCCAACCCCCTCCTCTCTCCCCCTCTGCCCACTGAGGAGGCAGGGCTGGTATTACTGTGGCTGGGTGAAGTCTGGAGTGCTGCCGCATATTGGATTGCATCATAGAGGGCTATGGAGGCCTGTCCTTCTCGCTTTCTCTCTCTGTCCTAATTAGCAGTTGAATGGTCAGAGGTTATATGTTTAGTGTTTCCTGTATGCGCAGTAACTCAGGTCTGTGCTCTCCTCTTTTGGCCCTCCCAGGCAGCAAGCATGAGGACGGCACCCAGAGCGACTCCGAGAACGGGATTGGTCTGCGCTTTTCGGCAACCGGAGGCTGGCTTTAGAGGAGAGGCTGAGGGTGGCGCAGGGAGGTCAGGGGGGCCGGACCACCAGCAACAGGACCGCCTTCATGATCGAGTTCTACGATGATGACAACCCCCGCAAGCGACGATCCTACTCCTTCTCGCAGACTGCACCACTGCTTGGGGGCGCGGCCGGGGAAGCTCTGTGCCCCACGCCCCCCTCCCACCCTAAGTCCCCCCTCTACCACGACCACAGCCACAGACTTCAGTAAGGCCCCATTATCAGCGGCCCTGATAGCGGGAGCCCCCACGGCCGCCCGAGTCCTGATGAAGCAGAGGTCTGAGGACCAGAGCATAGGAAGGAGCTCGGTCAGTACAGGCCACCAGACCACTGAGCCCAGCCCCAGTGAGGAGGGTCTGAGGACCCCTCGGTCCCAAGGGGACAGGGAGCAGGAGGATGACCAGAGCGATAAGGGAACCTACACCATTGAGCTGGAGAACCGCAACCCTGAGGAGGAAGAGGCCAGGCGCATGATAGACAAGGTATGGTCAGCTTTCTGAAGTATTTTTACACACCTCAAGGATTTATCGTTATGGGTTGGGTTGCTGTGAATATAATTTTTATTTGAAAAAGATATTTTATGAATTGCTAGGAAAGCTGACCTGGCTTGAATGTAAGAATGGCCAAGTTTTTTTTTTAAATTTAAATGTATTTTTTTATTTTTTTATTTCACCTTTATTTAACCAGGTAAGCTAGTTGAGAACAAGTTCTCATTTACAACTGCGACCTGGCCAAGATAAAGCAAAGCACTATGTGTCTTGAATTAACTGTATCAAAGGTCATGTTATTTTTCTTCAGTTTTCTAAAATGTCCGCCATAAATAACATCCACTAAGCATGCTGAGCTTTTGAAGCTTTTGAACCTGTAATGATCTGTCATAATGAATTATTACATCGCTATTTTCCGAATGAAAAGCATTTTACTATGTCCTCTGATGCTCTGTGACCCATGGGTAAAAGTACATTGGATTTCATTTTGTAATGTATTTTATTTCCAACTGAATGTGGTTGTTGCGAGACCAATTTAAAATATTTACATTGTACAATATGTGTCTAAAACTTTTATACACTGAAGATCTTGGTCAGGCACTCACTAATATACACATTTTCAATGGTATATTAACAAAGAAATGTTACTGTCAGGAAATGGTATACCCAGCAGCATAGGTCTTCGCCCTGATGTGGTGGTCAATTTCCCTTAAGTCTCTATGTTCTAATTAGGGTTAGCTCATATAAACAGCCATACACAACAAGAGAGTCAGCTATATTTCCTGCTGCATAACCTGACTGTCACAATCCAGTGTAACAGCTGCCATAATAAACCAGTTAACACAGCAGAGTCATTCATAAGACTCACGCACAAGACTCATTCATAAGACTCATGAGTAACTCCCTTAAGCATACACAATTTAGATATAACACAACAATGAAAAGATGAGCAGAAATGTCATCATCCATCCTCGCCTTCTTCCAAATAATCTGTTCTATTGACACCTAGGGACTAGTTTATGATCATAATACCTTGCTGCAAAACAAGGTTAGTCTTTTGCTAGCGCTCACTCTGACCACAGCATTCCACATGTTACATACCGCTGTAGAGCAAATCTAATGGGGCTCACCATCGAGCTCTCTCCATTATTCGATCGTCCTCCAGGGAGTTTAGAAAACCACCGGTTTGCTTATGTAACAGCTGCCTGCGTGCTCTCTCATGCTGAATGAAACCATTTCTTAAAGGGCGAGTCTCGGAAGTAGAGAAGTAAGGATTTACTGCTGGCTTAAGATTCCCCCCAAAAAGCTCAGTTTAAACTCTTAAACGTGTAGCCCTGAGATGTAATTTTTGACTCATTAAACATTTATATGGGACTTAAAAGATGGTAAATGGGGCATGGAGTAAGTGGAGAGTGGGTGGGCCATTGGTTGTCAGATTTATTTAGAGCATAGACTGGGTAGTCTTCTCTATACTAGAAGTGTGATGATGGTAATTCCTATAATTAGCTGACACACTAATTGGCACACTGCTCCCTGTCTTTTTACATGGCCGTTATGGATGTATGAAGTGTGTGGGGTAGTGCTTTGATCCAACTGGCCCTCATGTTGGTCCAATATCAGCCACCTTTGTCTATGGAGTAGACTACCGTGAGTGGCAGTGATGAGTCATGAAGCTCTTTATTGTCTTGATGCTCAGGTGTTTGGGGTGGAGCAGAACCAGGATCCGTCTGTCTCAGGACCAGTAGAACACCAACAGGGAGAAGCGGGGAAGGATAAGAAGGAGAGGAAGAAGACCACAGAGACGGGAGAAACTGCGAAACCAAGCTGCCTTCCATCTGAGGTAAAACACCCCTTCCATGGAGACACAAGTTATTATACCCAATCTCTCACAGTTTTTAGTCAACATAGTCACCAGGCTACCAACACCTGATAGCATCTACAGTTGAAGTCGGAAGTTTACCTACACTTACTTTGGAGTCATTAAAACTAGTTTTTCAACCACTCCACAAATTTCTTGTTAACAAACTAGTTTTTGCAAGTCGGTTACGACATCTACTTTGTGCATGACACAAGTCATTTTTCCAACAATTGTTTACAGACAGATTATTTCACTTATAATTCACTGTATCACAATTCCAGTGGGTCAGAAGTTTACATACACTAAGTTGACTGTGCCTTTAAACAGCTTGGAAAATTCCAGAAAATTATGTCATGGCTTTAGAAGCTTCAAATAGGCTAATTGACATCATTTGAGTCAATTGGAGGTGTACCTGTGGATGTATTTCAAGGCCTACCTTCAAACTCAGTGCCTCTTTGCTTGACATTATGGGAAAATCAAAAGAAATCAGCCAAGACCTCAGAAAAAGAATTGTAGACCTCCACAAGTCTGGTTCATCCTTGGGAGCAATTTCTAAAAGCCTGAAGGTACCACGTTACTCTGTACAAACAATAGTAGGCAAGTATAAACGCCATGGGACCACGCAGCCGTCAAACCGCGTACTTTGGTGCAAAAAGTGCAAATCAATCCCAGAACAACAGCAAAGGACCTTGTGAAAATGCTGGCGGAAACAGGTACAAAAGTATCTATATCCACAGTAAAACGAGTCCTATATCGACATTAACCCGAAAGGCCGCTCAGCAAGGAAGAAGCCACTGCTCCAAAACCGCCACAAAAAAGCCAGACTACGGTTTGAACTGCACATGGGGACAAAGATCGTACTTTTTGGAGAAATGTCCTCTGGTCTGATGAAACAAAAATAGAACTGTTTGACTATAAGGACCATCGTTATGTGTGGAGGAAAAAGGGGGAGGCTTGCAAGCCGAAGAACACCATCCCAACCGTGAAGCACGGGGATGGCAGCATCATGTTGTGGGGGTACTTTGCTGCAGGAGGGACTGGTGTACATCACAAAATAGATGGCATCATGAGGAGGAAAATTATGTGGATATATTGAAGCAACATCTCAAGACATCAGTCAGGAAGTTAAAGCTTGGTCGCAGATGGGTCTTCCAAATGGACAATGAACCCAAGCATACTTCCAAAGTTGTGGCAAAATGGCTTAAGGACAACAAAGTCAAGGTATTGGAGTGGCCATCACAAAGCCCTGACCTCAATCCTATAGACAATTTGTGGGCAGAACTGAAAAAGCTTGTGCGAGCAAGGAGACCTACAAACCTGACTCAGTTACACCAGCTCTGTCAGGAGGAATGGGCCAAAATTCACCCAACTTATTGTGGGAAGCTTGTGGAAGGCTACCCAAAACGTTTGACCCAAGTTAAACAATTTGGCAATGCTGCCAAATTCTAATTGAGTGTATGTAAACTTCTGACCCACTGGGAATGTGATGAAATAAATAAAAGCTGAAATAAATCATTCTCTCTACTATTATTCTGACATTTCACATTCTTAAAATAAAGTGGTGATCCTAACTGACCTAAGACAGGGAATTTTTACAAGGATTAAATGTCAGGAATTGTGAAAAACTGAGTTTAAATGTATTTGTCTAAGGTGTATGTAAACTTCCGACTTCAACTGTATCTCATTCAGTGATGTGATTCTTGAGAAATGTAAACATTACTGAGATTCATTATTATGGCCCTGACGTACTAGGGTGTCGCTCGCTGTCTTTTTCTGTGACCCTCAGATTCCTTCTCAGGGACGGGACAGCCTCTGAAGACTGCTGAGTGTTAATATGCCAAAATAGCATTTATTTTCCAGTGTAACTCCCATTGTTTTCGTGTTCTGAGGGGAATGATGCACAAACCAGAAATGAGCGCCAGAGGCATGTCTAAAGTGGCATATCTGTTTACTATAAATGGAGGAAAGCAAGAGCTCCAGATTACATTTAGATGACTCTGTTGGAAGGGGAGTAGTGGACTAGTTGTGTCAGCCAGGCACTCCCTGACTTGACCACTTCCTTGTTATTGACAGAGTAGGCCACTCAGTACCTGACCTAGTTCATAGAGCGATGAGAAATTACACTTTTTCCCCTCCAGGCAAGTTCCATTCAACCACGAGGGGAGGAAGGAGACTGTATATACAGTAGACTACAATAGTCTATCTGATGTATATGGGGATCTCTGATCTCTATATTCTGTTCAGTTACTATTTATGCTATTCTGTTCAGTTACTATTTATGCTTTAGCTTGAGTCTTTCTGATAGCATTTTATGCAAAGGAATCCACTTTGGCTCTGTGAAAACAATATATTCTCCTCGGTAGCGCTAGAGTGTAATAAAAAAAACGGATAAAGCCAGAGATAGATCATTTCACATTCCCATGCTTGGTTTAAAATATGAATCAGCTAATACATAATGAATATTATATGACTTTTTAGGCTCATCACTTAAACATAAGACCATTCAGAGGTTACTGAATATAGCAGAGTTGTGTTCTGTCCTCCCTGCTACATGTGGATACTCCCTCCAGCTCTAGGTGGCCAGTAGCAGGAATGTGTTTATTTGCTAGGCTAACTGTCTCTCTCTCTCTCTCTCTCTCTCTCTCTCTCTCTCTCTCTCTCTCTCTCTCTCTCTCTCTCTCTCTCTCTCTCTCTCTCTCTGTGTCTCTGTCTCTCTCTCGTCAGAGTGTGTCTGAGGACCCGGTGTCAGTGGGCAGTAGTCGCTGGGTGTCTCAGTGGGCCAGTCTATCTGCAAACCACACCAGGACCGACCCAGAAGGGTCTGGGGCTGATTCACCTGCCTTCGTCCATCAGCAGAGAGGTACATTTCTACCAGAAGCGGATGCCTTTGAGTCGGGCGTGTCCATCCGAAGCGCCAGCTCTGCCACCTCCAGTCTCACCGAGTGCAAACGCAGGACCCTCCCCCAGCTCCCCATCGACGACCCTCGGGCTAAGCCAGGGAAGAGCTTGTCCGGCCTAGGCCTGCATCGCTCAGAGATCGGGGAGAAACAGGACACGGAGCCCCAGGAGAAGAGCCAGGTGGAGCATAAAGGAGACGGGGCGTGCTTTACCTCCGTAGAGGAGGGGGATATGATGAAGGCCAAACAGAAGCAGACCAAAGCCCCGCTACAGGCCTCCTCCAAGCCCCCTCTTAGACCTATGAGCAGCAGTGAGAAGAGGTCAGAGGAGAGGAGGAGGCGGGCGGAGGACAGGATTCAGCACCACAGCAAACAAGGAGGGGACGGGGGGGAGAAGTCAAGGGGCAAGCCTCTGGTCCGCCAGGGCAGCTTCACCATCGAGAAGCCCAGTGGTGTGGTCCCCATTGAGCTGATCCCCCGGATCAAATGTGGTGCTGGTGTCCTGGGCCGCGAGCGCAGCGACTCTGTGGGCAGCATGGACACAGCCACCTTGCTGAAGGACACAGAGGCTGTCATGGCCTTCCTGGAGGCCAAGCTGAGGGACGAGAACAAGCTGGACAGAGCCAACCGGGCATGTTCCATCTCCCCCGAGTCAGATGTGGACACGACCAGCACCTATAGCCAGGCGGCAGGGGAGGGAGAGAAGAAAGCAACCCACCAGAAACGCCGTTCCCTAAGCAGCCTGCACAAGGAGAAGAGCAACCTGAGCTCAACCTCCAACACCGCTGCCAGCACCAACGCCCGCGAGCGCCTGGAGAGAAAGACCAAAACCAGAACCGATCCCAGCCGGCCAGATGTCCGCCACTCCATCCAGCCTGCCTCCTCGCGGGCACGCCAACCATCCCAGGACCTCACAGATGACGATCAGACCTCGTCTTTCCCCATCTCCGACATCCTCTCCTCTGACCAGGAGAGTTTGTATAGTCGCTCGTACAGCCGCAGCCACTTCACCTCTACGGACGACCTGCTACATTCAAAACTGGAGGCCAAATCCAGCAGCAAGACCAGCTCCAGTAAGTCCAGTAAGACCCTCCAGGCCGCCACAGCTTCCTCTCTGGGGAAACAGGCTTCTCTGCCCCAGCCACGGCCTACCAGAACCTCCCTGCTCCGCCGGGCCCGACTGGGGGACACGTCCGACACGGACCTGCCTGATGCAGACAGGATGTCTGTGGCCTCCGAGGTGTCCACCACCAGTTCCACATCCAAGCCTCCGTCTGGTCGTAAAGGCCCCTCGCGGCTGGACATGCTGGCCCAGCCCAGGAGGACGCGGCTGGGCTCCATCTCGGCCCGTAGTGACTCGGAGTGTACTGTGGGCCGGAGCAGCACCTCCTCCCCTCGCCTGTCTGCAGAGACCGCCCTGCGCCTGGGCCTCCGCTCCTCCACCCCCACCGACAACAAAATGGCTCCTCGCATGAGGGCCAACAGTGTGTCCAAGCTGACCGAGGCCAAGTCCAGAATCAGCCCCTCCGTCCACAGCACTCCCTCAGGTGAGATCCTGCTCTCATCTCCGATACATTCACTCTGATATAAGGTACAGCTTGAAACATTCAGTATTCTATTATTTAATGTAAATAACAGTTAAGGGGTAAAGGAGCAAGTCAAATGCTATCTTGTGTGTTTTTTTCCCAGCCCTTTGTCGTCGTCTCCCCCTCCCATTCTGGTGTAAAGGAATGTTTAGGATTTTTCGACTATTACATCATTGCAGTTTTTGGATAGGCTTGCCCTTCTTCTTGTCCTTTCTTGGTCATTGTTTGTCCTTGTCCATGTGTGTGTTGTGATCAGTGTAAATCACTCTCATTGTCTGGCTGTCTGTCCTGTTCAGAGAGCCCTCAGCCTGAGCCTGAGCCTTCAGAGGAGGAGCTCATGGGTACTGTACCAGAGAGAGCTCTGTGTGTGTGTGTGTGTGTGTGGTGTGTTTAGTGTGGTGTGTTAAGTGTGTGTGTGGTGTGTCCCTCTCTTCAACCTGCCACTACAATGATAACCCTAATGCTCTACTCCAACCTTATATCTTATTGGAACTGTCTAGGTCTGTTAGATGTAGAGGTACCCTAAGTTTCAAATTGGATAGAAGTGAATTGTTATTTGCCCAAACCCTCTTATTGGCCAAAAGCTGACCAATCTTTTATTCAATCTTAATTGCCAATAAACTAAGAGTTACAGAGCCAGAAGGATGACATCAAGTGTTACTGAGCCAACCTAACCTCATTGCTGATGCAAGACATGTAATGGGCAGCGCTGGATTGTGTTGTTTAGTGGCTGTCCTCCGCCTAGTGGAAATATTAATTTAAGACAATGTCATAGCGTATTAGAACTTGTCACATAGTTAAGTAAAATGTTATTACAGTGAATCCAATTGATATATTTGAAATCTAGAGAGAGCATTTGGTCATCCATGTACATTGTGATCCCACTGGGTACAGACATTGGGTACAGACAACGTTTATTTTTAATTTCAACTTTGGTTGAGTTGTCAACTAACGTGAATTCAATGTGAAATCAACAAACAAAAAAAGATCACTGTGTCATTGGATTTAGGTTAAAAGTCGGGTGAAAAAAGACTAAATTCCCTCACGTTGATGACTTTTTGCAAATCTAATCAGTTTTCCATGTTGACATAGATTTTCTTTTTTTTTTTTTAAATGACGAGGAAACAACGTTGATTCAAACAGTTTTTGCCCAGTGGGATGGCTTACATTCCCTAAGATGAGTAGATCATGTAACTAATGAGTGAGTGTTCTTCAAGATGTTCAAACGTTCGTAGATGACCAGCAGGGTCAAATAATAATCACAGTGGTTGTACAGGGTGCAACATCTCAGCACCTCAGAGAGAGAGAGAGAGAGAGAGAGAGAGAAGCAGCATGACCAGTTGGACTGGGGACTGGCAGGAGTCGTCAGGCCAGGTAGTCCTGAGGCATGGTCCTAGTAGTCCTGAGGCATGGTCCTAGGGCTCAGGTCCTCTGGGAGGGGAGGGAGAGAGAAAGAGATCATTAGAGGAAGTATACTTAAATTCACACAGGACACCAGATAAAACAGAAGAATTACTGACCCTTGCCCCCCGGCACATAGACTATTACAGCATGATACTGGAGGCTGAGTCAGGGGGGGTCGGGGGACACTGTGGCCCCGTCCGACGATACTCTAACTTACTATAACAATATATGTTAATAGTGACTAGCTAGAGGGAGAGAGCAAGTGGTATACCTTCACTGAGTATGTGGCACAGTTAAAACCATATACATTTCCACCATCAGACCACTTTCCACCAGCCTCATGTCAGGCTATCAGCCTACATTCCACCAGCCTCTTGTCGGGCTATCAGCCTACATTCCACCAGCCTCATGTCAGGCTATCAGCCTACATTCCACCAGCCTCATGTCAGGCTATCAGCCTACATTCCACCAGCCTCATGTCAGGCTATCACCCTACATTCCATCAGCCTCATGTCAGGCTATCAGCCTACAGAATATCTTGTCTATGATTTGTCTAGAGGTCAGCGTTACAGAAATCTGCTTGGCTTTAACTTTAAGATAGAATGCTTTAGACACTGTGAGCATCCGGTGCTTTCTGAGTGAGTGAAATAACCTCAAACAAAACACAAATGATCTCTTGATAACTATATCTTTCTCCCTGACCTTAGCCTCTAACAGGTGGAGACGGCTGCCACCAGAGTACGGATCCACCTCAGAGGAAGAGTTTGGCTCCAACAGGAACTCCCCCAAACCCGGGCGCCCCCTGCGCCCCCACTCGGTCCTGAGGGGTACCAGACTAGGGGGCTCCACCAGCAGCCTTAACTCTGGTCAGGTTGGCCCTGGAGGCATGGTCCTCAAACACCGCATGAGAGAGCAGGAGGAGTACATCAAGGACTGGACTGCTCACAGCGAGGAGATTGCCAGGTACTCATCTACTCCGACTTATACATACTCACACATGCATACACAAGACTGCACAGGTACATACACAAACACATATACACACACCTCAGCTAGCGCATAATGTTCTAAGAACCATATGTTTCTTAGAGCTTGGTGAGAGCGTGGTTGTCCTATGGTTATTTTGCATACAACCTTCCCACAACGTTCTGGCAATGGTGCAGGATATCCAGCTAGTACATAATGTTCTGAGAACCAAATGTTTCTTAGGTGGGAATTGCAGTACTTCACCATAACGTTTTCTACAGGTTTCCTTATGGTTCTATTTAAAGAAATGTTCTCAAATTGTTCTGACAATGTTAAGAAACACCTTTTTATCTGTGGGAATTTCAGTTCTTCAGCATAATGTTTTCTGCAAGTTTCTCAGAACACAAAAAACATTAGTAACGTTCAAAGAATGCATTCCGTTCTCAGCTTCATCAAAACTCTTTCTATTTTCTATCTTGTTAAGTGTGTTCAGGTGAGTTGGCTGCACCCACTAATTGGCCACGCCTGATCTCAATGAGTGCTTGTTTCCTTTAAAATGGGGTCTGTTTGAAAAGACTAAAATGAACAGCTTTGTTTGAATTTAAAAAACATGACATGTGAGCTCCATCCTGGTGGCGCAGTGGACTAATTCCATGGATAGATAATAGAAGATCATAGGTATGAATCTCACCGACACAGTGCCACAATAAAAAATAAATATGACTGATGCCTAAGCAAATGAATTTCCATGTGTCCTATCTGTACATGGAGTTCAAAACAGTTAACCCAAACTGAGCTAGCAGCATTATTAAAAGCATTATTGAAACATGTTCTCAGAACATTATTTAATTACCTTCAAATAACCTGTCATTTCCAGTCTCAGAACGTAAACTTTCAGAACCTCCCTGCAACCTAAAAATGTACATTCCCAGAACAGGCAAAATGTTAAAAAACTTTCAGTTTTACTGGTCAGGAAACTTACAGCTTCGTTCCCAGAACTAAAGGGAAACAAAAAAACGTACGTTCCAACAACTTCCAAGGAACCAAATGTGCTAGCTGGGACAAACACACACACAAGAATCCATCTACTTTTACTCATTCATATCACAAATATTTTTTATTTGAATCCACAAGGAAGCTCAGTTCAGTTTATATGCCTCATGGACATGGCACAATTGGTAAATAAGATACTATCTGTAGATAGGGCTGCCCAATGAATGGCTTAGTGTTTTCTCTCTGATCAAACAATGGTCATCTTTAGTTAGTCCACTCTAACTGACTCTGTTTTGTGAAGCTGTAATAAATGGTTCCCGACTAAGCAGGGACTTTCACACAGTATGGTGGTCATGACATAGAGCTCCTGTGTTCTCCTTCATGGAAAGGTTGGTTTATCATAAGTCACTGTCTCTCTCCTCTGCTCTGCACCCTTCCTCACCCTGCATATCTTCCACTTGACCTAGTAGTCACAGGGAGACTGAACTGAGCAGACAGCAGAGAGAAAAGATTCAACCAGCCGCATAGAGCAAGCACAAGGAATTTCATATGCATCAGACAAGGAAATTTAAAGTAATGGAGGACAATATTATGTTATCGTAAGCAGCTCTTTGTAAAGCATTTTTGAAGTTCAGGTTCCTTGCATAAAATGCTTGTAAAGGATATGATAATTTACAAATGAATATTGTTAATTCACATTGAAAATGGTCATACCTCCATCTAGTGGACAGTATGTAGAATGGTTCTATGTGCTGTGCTGTGTCAGTTCATTATACATTAAACTAAGTGCTTTTTTGCTGAGGCTGACATGCAGACGTTTCTCAATGTCTCAATGAGTAGTCTTGGTTTATATCATTGTGGGATATCTGTTTGTGTGTACTGATTTATTGAAGTGTCTCTCTGCCCAGTTCCAGCAGCCCGTCTGATGTATCATAGGTTATTTCCCTGTGTGCGTAGGATCAGTCAAGACCTGGCCAAGGACCTGGCCATCCTCGCCCGGGAGATCCACGACGTGGCCGGAGAGATCGACTCGGTCAGCTCCTCTGGCACGGCTCCTAGCACCACGGTCAGCACCGCCGCCACGACGCCCGGCTCCGCCATCGATACCCGCGAAGAGGTAGGCCGCACGCAGGAGGGCATGCAAAAGGTGCTTGACTTTTACTTTATTCTCTCCTTCCTTCCTTTTCTAATCTACTAACGCTCAATGGCCTCTGCTTCAGCGTTGCTTTATCTTTGATCTGCTGCCCGAAGGTGTGGACTGTCAACTGGCATTGTGAACTGGCATTTCTTGTATCCCATTTTGAGTATACCTGCTGTATACTGATCAGATATTATATTTTCACTCTCTTTTGAGCTTTCACTGCTAACTTCTTTAATACCTAATTCATAACTATGTAACTCAGAACTATGATAATCTAGTTAATCTGTAGCATGGCCATAGCATACATACATTGATACAGAGAAGATACAGTATAAATGTTCCATTCATGGTTAACAATCATACAGCTGTCCCATATAACTAACAAGGTCTTCCTCTGCCCCTCATAGCTGGTTGACCGTGTCTTTGACGAGAGCCTCAACTTCAGGAAGATTCCTCCCATGGTGCAGAACAAGGCCCCTGAGATAAACGGGCGCCCTGTGGAGCTCCGCCCCCGCGCCCCAGACAGCCTGGACTCCCACTCTGCCCTCCGCAGACGCACATGGAACAGGGATGAGGCGGTGGTGGACAGTCTGCTGCTCACATCTGTCTCTCAGCTGTCAGCTAAAATCAGACAGTCTGTTGACAAAACAGCGGGGAAAATACGGTAACAATCAAGCTCTTTAAGTTGTTTATATCTGTATATCTGACATTCACAAGAGATCAAAGAAGACATTAAGCAAAGCAACTTTATGGTCTATGATTTTTCCAGAATATTGTTCAAAGACAAGGACAGGAATTGGGATGAGATTGAGAGCAAACTCCGATCTGAGAGCGACATACCACTTCTCAAAACCTCCAACAAAGTAAGGAAGAAACAGGTTAGAAATGTTATTGTTCCTTATTTATTTGTATAAATAAATTGTCATAACAAAGCAACCTTTTATTCCTCTCTCGTGTCACTGCCTCCCCCTTTTCTCTCCTGGAACAGCAGATCTCCTCTATCCTCGTGGAGCTGAAGAGAGTGGAGAAGCAGCTACAAGGTAAGATAGCATGGTAGACCACCACTAAGAAGTCTCTGTGGGCAGTAGTATTGCAAATAGATTCAGACTTATAAACACTTTAGTTTCACAACATGCATTCCACTTGCTTTAACATATACTGTATGATCCCAATCAAACACAAGCTCATCCATTTGAACCAATCTCCTGTATTTCTCATTCAGTGATAAATGTCATGGTGGATCCTGACGGCACCCTGGATGCCCTGAGCAGCCTTGGCCTGACCAGCCCCCTTACTCCCAAGCCCACTCTTGGTTCTCAGGGGCCCCAGGAGGCCCTCCGAAGCCCCACAGCCTCAGCCAGGGCCAACATCACCTCCTTAGCCCCCACTGAGGGGTCAGGGTCAGCCAGAGACCTGGGAGGCCTGCTATTCAACCGCATTCACCCCAGTGGAGAAGAGAGTGCCATCACCCAAAAGTGACATTCACACCCTCTGCGCTGCTTCATATGTAGAACACCCGCCTCAAAGAACAATTTCCCCTCTTTCTGAACGAAGATCCACCACCCTATAGTCTACTGTATGTCAGAACCCAACAGGACAGGCCTTAAGCAGGATTTCCTCCTTTCTCTTTAGACGTACAGTCATGCACGCATGACTAAGTCACTTTGGATAAAAGTGTCTGCTAAATGGCATATTATTTATTAATTTCAATGGACATGAACAACACCACTAAGTCAAGCAGCTCGCATCAATCGATACACACAGAAGCGTGGCAGTCAGCAATGTGTGTGGTCGACCTCTAGCCAGGCATATTTGCATTCTGGAGTTTGGTTACCATCCTCCTCCATGCAAACTGGCCACTGTGGTAAAGACAACTTCTAGAGTGCCTCCCAATCTTTCTTCTTGCTCTTCGTACTGGCACCAGCTAAACAGTGAACACTTTGTATTTGTGTCGCAACAAGTAGCATTGACATTTAGTATCAAGATTGACTGAGTAGAGCGTTCTCTTTCGGAAAACTTGTTTGTGTCATCGAAATTAATCATACTAATTTAGTAGGAGTTGTCGATTGTATGAAAACAATTGCTTTCAGGAAACAAATGTTCTTCTTTTACTATAGTAATTAAAATGTACAGTAACTTACCAAAGCTAACAGTACAGATTTCTTTTTTTTATGTGAGCCAAATTTCCTGAAGTGAAATAAGTGTACTGTGGAGCAAACTCAAGAAATGTTACGTATTGTATTTTGAATGGCAATTTATCTGTTTTGCTGGTAATATGTTTTCTATCTGTTTTCTGCACATATTTGACTAAAATACTGAATTTCAACTTTTCTGAGCAATTATGTACCAGGCGAATTAAATACATTGTTATGGTGATATGCAATTCACACAAAACCATTTTGATACTGTTTGAAATGGTTTTAGACTATGTTACAGTACAATTTTAAACTATGTTACAGTACTGCTTGTATGTAGCCTAAGCCTGGTCCTTGACCTGAGTGACATATTTCATATGATTTGCATTACTTGATATGTGGTGTCTTTGCAAACTGGAAGTGGAAACGAAAATCTGACTATGATCCTATTTGTTTCAGCTTTGGCTGTTCTGAATCAGCCTTATTTACTGTAACACTTCATACAGTAACATACTCTTTTTCTGGAGTCCATAATAGTTTACAAGATGTCCACCCTGAATGGCCTTGGTTGGAGAAAGCTGGTGGGTCTTCTTTCAAAGGGGCCTCTGTCTGTTTAGTGTTTATTTACAAGGACTTTACATAGGTTTTTGAAATTATATCAGACAACATGACTGCAAAGAGCTTACTGTCAAAGCTTCATTCGCTGTAACCACTGTCATTACTTCATGTATGAATGATGATCATAAGTCATTTGATTTCTTTAGCAAGCCTTTTCCTGCCATTGCATCGCTCACTCTTCTACATTTCCATAAGGGAGGATGTTTTCATGTACTCATACGGTATGTGTGTATAGACCTAGACCTCCTCATTGAGTTTGCTGCTTCTCTGTAGTTCCTTTTTGGAGGGTTAGCCTGACCATTGTACAAGCCTTTCCATGTAAAGTTATGTGTTGTAGTATAAAATAATTCAAGATAGTGCAACAGTATTTAGACACTTAAGCAATAGTGAAGTTAGGTACCAGAAGACATGCTCTCCATCTTTTCTGCTTTGTATACAGACTTTTGATGTCACTAAGTGCCCAGTTTGAATAGTAGAATGGCATTTTTATTATTATTATGAGTAATCATCAAGTAGTGGGCTGAAATTGTATAATTTTGCACATCGCAGTGTGAGAAAATATGAAATGTGTCAAAGGCTCTTTGAGTGTCACCGTGAGTGGTTTTTGGATACAAAAGGACAAAACCAAAAACCTAAATTCAACAACAGATATCAGAATTAGATGCCTTGCCTCTGTGTAGCTATTCTCAGTACACTATCTTAACCATAACCTTCATGTTTGTCAGTATATTACATTTAAAAAAAAGAAAGCAATGGGAAAAATGAAGTGCTCAGTACACTTTTTGGGGGGTTATTTGTAAAGTTTACACATTTGTTATCTTATCAGTGTTTTACTTTTCTGTTTCATGTTTTGTATAAACCACCATTTTATTTATTTTGTTCATTCAATGTATTTTATTGTTGCAATTCATGTGTTTTTTGTTATTTTACATATGTTACTTATTTTCAATAAAAATAATTTTGATCCTTCCCTGATTGACATTTCTTTTAGCTGGAGAAACAAAACAGGTTGGTATTCAATTAGTTAAGCTAGAAATGCAATTCAAACTTCAAAACAGGCAGACTGGTCTGGAATACTTGAGGTGTGGTTGTCCTTTAGGTTCATAAAAGCTCCATAGGCTTGAATGGGAAATATTTTGATTCGCCACTGTTCTTGAATCGTTAAAGCTACAAACACCAAACCAATTTAGCATCTACAAACGGACTGAACATTGATTGTTTGTCAAAAAGATTGTTGATACTGTTTGTACTTTTTGAACTATAACCATTTTATCTCATGGACCCAGTTTTCCTTGAATGAAAATTAAGCAGTGACTAGGACTGGCCAAGGAGACCACAAATAACATATTTGTACAAAATAAAGAAATAAACCAACACTCCTAGCAATATTTATGAAATGTGACCTATATGTCACATCGGGCAGAAAGGGGAGCAAACAGTTAAAAATGCAGAAATACAAATTGTTGAAACTGTCATTAAGGCAAAGGGTGGCTACTTAGAATAATCTCAAATATAAAATATATTTTGATGCGTTTAACACTTTTTGGTTACTACATAATTCCATATGTTATTTCATAGTTTTGACGTCTTCACAATGTTTCTACAATGTAGAAAATAGTAAAATAAAGAAAAACTCTAGAATGAGTAGGTGTGTCCGAACTTTTGATTGGTACTGTATATTCATTTTACCCTCGCTGCCTGATAATGCTGGCCAGTTGATAGTAAAACTAGGATAAATGTCAGAGGCCAGCTAATTAACACTGGTCTGAAATGTACCATTATATTCGACATGATAAAAAAAACTACTGCCATGCCATTTCACACAAAAAAATGATGAACACAGATAAAAGAGACGATTACTTTCAAGTAGATCGTTTTCGTTTCATTTACCTCATCCTCTCTTGCTCATATTGGGAGCTACTTCCTGAGATTTGATTGATGGAACAATCCAGCCAATGGTTAGCCGGTTGTGGTTTTGGCAGAGGGGACTGATTGGTCATGAGTAAAAGGTCCAGAGTGCCAATCACATTTTCACTTGCAAATATCTGTCTACAAATTTACAAAAAGCTTTACAAGTTTAAATATCTCTTGGTAATATGACAACAGTGACAGAACTCTGAGCGCTCGTAGATTCTAAATCTGCAAGTGTTTGTTTGATTCACAGCAGAATATTCATACTCATAAATGGGTTTGCAATAATTCTGAAAATAAATTATACTTGCAAATCTTATTGAATGTATTCAAATGTCAAATTACAAGTTTGCGACCGTTGTTAAATCTTTCACAAATCATGACACAAGCTTGCAAAATTACACATTTGCGAATTGTACTTGCAACAACGCATCTCAATGTGCGACCACGAAATTCAAAATACAAACTCAAGTAGTTCTGTCGTCATTATAATCCCATACATTCCAGCATGTATTTGCATATTTCCATTAGGGAACCGCTACTCGGTGAAGTGCGCGTGTGCAATAACTCAGTTCAGCGTTACACTCCTTCTAAAGACCGCAATTTTTTAAAACTTTGGCAAGAGGTAAAGTCTACAAAACCTAGTCCACTCTTTTCATAACAGATTCTAGTTTTGAGATCAAATGCTTCGTAGATGAGAAAATTAGCAAAATATGGGCCAAAATCAAAATACTGAGTTACAGTTCATATAAAGAAATCAGTTAATTGAAATGAATCCATTGGGCCCTAATCTATGGATTTCACATGACTGGGCAGGTGTGAAGCCATGGGTGGGCCAAATGGGTGGGCATAGGCCCACCCACTTGGGAGCCAGGCCCAGCCAATAAGAATTAGTTTTTCCCCACAAAGGGCTTTATTACAGACAGAAATACTCCTCAGCACTGCCTCCACCCCCCCTTAGTCAATCCCACAGATGAAGAAGCCAGATGTGGGGCTCCCGAGTGGCTCAGTGGTCTAAGGCACTGCATCTCAGTGCTAGAGGCGTCACTACAGACCCTGATTCGATTCCAGGCTGTAGTTCAACCGGACGTGATTGGCGAGTCCCATAGGGCGACGCACAATTGGCCTAGTGTCGTTAGGGTTTGGCCAGGGTATGCTGTCATTGTAAATAAGCGTTTGTTTTTAACCGACTTGCCTAGTAAAATGTGGAGGTCCTGGGCTGGTGTGGTTACATGTAGGCTGCAGTTGTTAGGCCAGTTGGATGTACTGCCAAATGTTCTAAAATGATGTTGGAGGCAGCTGGTAAAGAAATTAACATTAAATTCTCTGGTGGACATTCCTGCAGTCAGCATGCCAATTGCATACACCCTTGAAACATCTGTGGCATTGTGTTGTGTGAGAAAACTGCACATTTTAAAGTAGCCATTTATTGTCCCCAGCACAAGGTGCACAGGACAGAGAGCTGATCAACCCCTTCCCTGTTCCACTGCTGATTTTCGGCAGCAAGTTTGATATCTTTCAGGTGAGATGTGTTTTCTACTCAGCTTAAAGGCATTGAAAAACAATATTCACCCTGACGAATCTAGTTGTTAAGATTTGTGTTTTCAATTGTCGGCTATTTCTATTGATTTCATGTTTTCTGAAAAGTGAGCATATTTGACGGATGAATACATCTTTTTTGTAGGACTTTGACTCTGAGAAGAGGAAAGTGATCTGCAAGACCCTTCGGTTTATTGCCCATTACTACGCAGCTTCTTGGATGGTAAGACCTGTAGGCCTAATAGTCATCAACACCGTTGCCAATGTGTCTTTGCATATCAGTATTTCACTGTAGGCTATATCAAACAAGTATCTCAAATGCAATGAGGATTTTGGTACAGTAAGTTTAATCACACAATGCTGCCTTTTATTTTCAGTGCTGTCTTTAAATCTACTGTTCATCGGTCTATTCTCTTTGCCTCGTCTGTCCATCCTTCCACCTGCTGTTCAACCGCAGCAAGTCTGAGAGCTTGATGTCCAAAACTAAGAGCTTATTCACACAACTAGCATTTGGGACAGAAAATGGGTAAGATAAAAAAATGTTATACCTCTGTCTATCAATGTCACAGTTGGTCAATGTTTCCGAACATTTGAGAGCACAATACCTATAATGAATTACAACTGTCATTCAACATTAACACAGATTTACATGTTTCATGCTATTCTGACAGGAAATCCATGTCCTCTGATCTCAGTAAGCCTGATCATTCCTGCTGGGATGGACTCCATCAGCCAGATATGTGAACTGTGTTGTGTCTAGCCTCCCCTTGTGGTAACAATCAGTACTGCAGTGTTAGTGCTGTACTGTTCAAATCAAATCAAATTGTATTGGTCACATACACATTTTTAGCAGATATTATTGCGGGTGTAGCGAAATGCTTGTGTTCCTAGCTCCAACAGTGTTCATGATAGTTTCAAAGTTTGTTCGCCACATGCACGGGATACAACGGGTGTAAAACAGTACTGTGAAATTCTTACCTTGGGAGCTCTATCCCAACCATTCAGTGATAGTATTAATAATATAGATAAGAGAAAATAGGGAGTAAAAAACATTTAAAAAAATGTGAATATTGACAGGTCGGAGCCAGTACCTTATTCACTGTGCAGGGGTACTCGAGTGGTTGAGGTAGGTTTATACATAAAAAGTGACTGGTAGTAGAATATACATGTTAACAGGGCTGAAAAGTGACTGGTAGCAGGAATATATAAATACTTATGGTATTTAGTATAGTAATATATACGTATAAACAGGAGTAATAGTGAACAGTAGCAGGATGAATAGGAGTGGCGCAGCGGTCTAAGGCACTGCATCTCGGTGCACGAGTCGTCACTACAGTCCCTGGTTTGAATCCAGGCGGAATCACATCTGGCATTGATTGGGTGGCGCACAACTGGCCCAGTGTTGGCCGGGCTAGGTTGTCATTGCAAATAAGAATTTGTTCTTAACTGACTTGCCTAGTTAAATAAAGGTTACATTTAATATATATATATAATAATCAATGAACAGCAGTGTAGGGGTAGTAATAAATCAAATCAATAATCATTATAGCAGTGTGTGTGTGGTTGTAAGTGTGTGGTGTCAGTAATGAGTGTGTGTGTATGAGTGATAGCGAAGGTGTGTGTGTCAGTGGGTAGAGACCTGTGAATGGGCATGGAGTCAGTGTGGATAGTCTGTGAGAGAGAGAAAGCAGTAGTTGTCAGCCATTTAACCCTCTTATGGCCAGGGGATAGAAGCTGTATAGGAGTTGGTCTGAGCCTTGATTAACTGGCACCGCCTGCCGGATGGAGAACAGTCCATGTCTCGGGTGGCTGGAGTCTTTTGCTATTTTCTGGGGCCTTTCTCACACACTGCCTGTCATGTACGTCCTGTATGGCTGGGAGCTCGCCCTCAGTGATGCACTGGGCCGTCCGCATCACCCTCTTTAGGGACTTCCGGTTGAGGGCAGTGCAGTTGACATACCAGGTGGTGATAGAACCAGTCAGGATGCTCTCGATGGTGCAGCTGTAAAAGTTCCTGAGGATTTTATTTTTTATTTCACCTTTATTTAACCAGGTAGGCAAGTTGAGAACAAGTTCTCATTTACAACTGCGACCTGGCCAAGATAAAGCATAAAGCAAAGCAGTTGGTAGTAGAATGTACATGTTAACAGGGCTGAAAAGTGACTGGTAGCAGGAATATATAAATACTTATGGTAATATACTAATAGTAATATATACGTATAAACAGGATCTGAGGGGCCATGCCAAATTGAGGCCCTGTTGACGTGGATGGGGGTGTGCACCCCCCGTAGTCCACGATCAGCTCCTTGGTCTTACTGTATCTGTTATTTTAATATGATACACTTGATCTCACTCTATTTCCCAGGTTCTCCCCCAATTACTAATGTTGACATTGGGACTCTGCATGCTAAAAACCCTCTAGATCTGTGGAAGAAAGTGTTCAAGGTTGTTTTTCCTCCTGAGGTAATTCCTGCACTATAGACAAACACCCTCTCATTCACATATACACTCACTGCTGCACACCCACACACAATCACGTCAATATGTGTGTGTGATACTGATCCATTACTCCTGTCTTGCATCAGTGAGCACCACAGAGAGCTGAAGGACCCAGCCAAAGACCTACAGTACAGTGACCTACAGATTGTCTCCATGAGGGCCCAGAAAGACACAGTATGAACCTTGTCTCAACTCCAATGGCCCCTGTTAGCCTGGTGGTCCAGTCTGTTTGTGCTTTAGCCAACTTTCTGTGTTTGTTAGGCTGCATTTACACAAGCAGCCCAATTCTGATCTTTTGCCCAATTATTGACAGAAGAACTGATCTGATCGGTCAAAAGAGCAATTAAAGTGGAAAAAGATCAGAAAATTATTAGCATCTGTAAACGCAGCCCTAGAGTTAGAAGAGTTGGCTACAGCACACACTGTATGGGACCAGTCAAGGTCCATGGAGATTGTCAATAGAGCCGACCGATATATCGGTTCACCAATATTATCGGCCGATATTGATCTTTAAAAGTGTGTGGTTATATCGGTATCGGCCAATAATTACACTGATATTCAATAAATGTCATTATTGTCACAATGTAAGAAATCAACATTTGAAACATATTTCTTCAACAATTGGTCTTTTGGATGGCAATTTATGAGAATTCAGTGTGGAAAATGTTGACTTTTTCATTTCCCCGCTGTAAAACAGTATATCGGCAGATATATCGATATCGGCACATTTTGTCCCCCAAATAACGGTATCAGAACCCAAAAAACAAATAGGTTGGGCTCTAATTGTCAAGATTATCATGTTCTTCTAATCTAGCTCAACCATCTCTACTTGTCTTCTGGTAACCCCAGTTACATTGCCTTGCGGTTGCCCTGTAATAATCCATGTGTAATTGTCTGATCATAACTGTTTTAATGTGCAACGATAACCCTTGGAATGGCTGCAGCCAGATACACATGTGCCACTGTGGCGTTTGAACTAAAATAACCTCTGCTGTGTTTCTGGCTCCAGCCAAGTGTCCACATTATGTTTTATTTATTGTCCCTCACCTGATTCAGCTCAGATATCACTCCCATTGGACAGGGATCATATGGTGGGTAGAGTCAGCCAATAGTAGTTGAGAGACTGGGGTACTGACTCCATGCCAATGTAGAGAATGTGAATACTAAAGACTCAAACACGTGCCTTGATAGTCTAGAAACCCAGACAGAGCCATTAGCTGGAACTTGTTTCAGATGTACCCTTGATAGATGGATTTTTACGAGGTCAGAATTCCGTTCTGACCCGGGTCACACTGAGTTTACACGTTTTTACCAGCACTACTGATTGACTCTTTGTAATAAATGTCATACATGGCATGTGTCAAGTTTATCACCTAAATGAATGTCTGTCAGTTGGACTCTGAGCTCAGCATCCAGAACAGCTTTCTCTTATACCAGGTCACATTGTTTGATAGTCATCTTGCATGGTATTGTTAGGTTCTGAACAAACTGAGTAAAAACCCAACCGGACAACTAGAAAAAGCTCAAACCAAGTTTATTCACCCGCTGGGTCATGCAGCTGCAAAGACCAGGCACGATTACACAAGCACATATCTAACCTTATAATAGGCGTGGTCAACCCCTTATCTAGACAACCAATATATCTGTTGCTAGGCAGGAATTTAATTGGTTCCTCTCACTGATGTAGTCACAGCGCTGCCTGTTACTTAAACCTTTGTGGGCGTGGAATGTATGTGTGAGATAATACTGCAGCAGGAGAGACATTGTGGTGGGCCTCTCTGGCCCCCCTCCCAGAGGTTTCTTCTCAATTCATCTATTGATTTGACCTTGAGACATGTTCCTCACTCCTCCCCATAACAATTGCCTTTCACCTCTCCTCAGAAACATGGAACAGAATATGAAGCTTCTACTCTCAGTAACTTTCCATATTCCTAGTCCCATCTATCTTTCAATGACTCCAACATATATACATTCTTTATACATGTAAAGTCATGAATGCGTTCTAGTATGGTAACATGACTACAGCTCAGCGTTCAACACCATAGTGCCCACAAAGCTCATCACTAAGCTAAGGACACTGGGACTAAACACCTCCCTCTGCAACTGGATCCTGGACTTCCTGACAGGCCGCCTCATTTGTTTTTACAATGCTCTACTCGCTGTTTATCATCTATGCATAGTCACTTTACCCCTACTTACATGTACAAATGACCTCAACTAACCTGTACCCCCGCACATTGACTTGGTACCGGTACCCCCTGCATACAGCCTCGTTATTGTTATTTTATTGTGTTACCTTTTTTTATTTTTTTTTATTTGGTAAATATTTTCTTAACTATTTCTTGAACTGCATTGTTGGTTAAGGGCTTATAAGTAACCATTTCACAATAAGGTCTACACCTGTTGTATTCGACGCATGTGACAAATAAAGTTTGATTTGATTTGAATTAGTACATTTCAAGCTAGAGTCTAACAGTATCCTTACATGGTTTTAACACTATACAATCTATAAGATTGTGTGAAAACCATGTAGGATGAACCCAAAACAATGATAACATTGTCCCCTCTTTCTTGTCTAAAGAAATTGGACCAGTACAAGAGGAATGTGTCCAAGTCTTGGAACTGGAGACCTAACTTAATAGACTCATCACCTCTCAGCCAATGAGAACATCACAACAGAATGTTCTGGAGCTTAGACAGACTTTACCCTCTACTTCAGCCATGGCAGACACCTGTACGGTCATTTAATATACCCAGAGAAATGCTCTGATTACGATATACTGTAGAACTTACTATATAATACATGTTTCATATAAATTGTATTGGATTCATTGCTTTTCCTATTCACATACACAGCACAACAGTTGTATTGTAAGTATTTTCATTAGAAACATTTATTTGGAAAAATAAATTTACTTGACATTTTTACAACAATAAGTAGATCCCAACACATCCCATCATACTCAACACATCCCATCATCCTGGCATGCGACTTTCTGCAAGCGTAGAAAACACAGATATCCAACAATATACCTTATTTCTAAAGTAAAAACAGTATTACAGTAGTATTACTTCTTTACAGTGTGTCAGAGAATCATTCACTGGATTTGTTGCCACACCGCCATCACACCAATCACTTGCTTTGCTCATGACACTCCTAGTAAATGTGATAGTCCAACTCAAGAACCACTTCCATGGCTGTCTTCACAGGACAGACTTTACCACAGAAGTCCAGTATTCAATAACAGCAGAAATCCCTCCCCAACCCCCCCTTGTGTAGGTTGTGCTTACAGTACCACTAGACCAAACTACAGCACTCCCACACCCCTTTCTGTCTCCATGTTGGTGCCAGTGTCTGTTTCAATGTTGGACGAGGTAGTCTCTGATCTTGTAGCTGATGACTCCCAGCAGCACCAGGGCAGGCAGGAAGGAGTAGAGCAGGAGGAAGTCCAGGGTGTAGCGGTCCAGGGCTCCTGGGTAACCCTGGTCTATGATGTCATCTCCATCTGTCATCAGACAGGCGCCTGGCAGAGGTATACTGCCTTTACCAGCATAGAACATAGACAAAAGTAATCAACCCCAGACTCATTGTAAAGATCAACCGATATACAGTATGCACGAGTCTTGACATTGGCTTTTTAGAGCACCCTGATAGGGATGTTCCATACTGTGACTGTCACGATCTCCTGTATTAACGGACCAAGACGCAGCGATGCTTCCAGTATACATATTTATTTAAACGTAAACTGGGAAAAATAATAAACAAGCGAACAAATGAAGGTCGTAACTCTGGTGTACATAATCAGACAAACAAACAATAACCCACAAAACCCTAGTGCAAAACCACAAACAGCGGGGAGTAGGAGCAGGCTGTGCTAGACTCGCGATGCACACAGGGGACCTGTTGCGGGAAGTAGGAGCAGGCTGTGCTGGACTCGCGATGCTCACAGGGGACCTGGTGCGGGGAGCAGGAACGGGCTGTGCTGGACTTGCGATGCGCACAGGAACTCTGGTGCGGGGAGCAGGAACGGGCCGTGTTGGACTCACGATGCGCACTGGGACTCTGGTGCGGGGAGCAGGAACGGGCCGTGTTGGACTCACGATACGCACTGGAACTCTGGTGCGGGGAGCAGGAACGGGCCGTGTTGGACTCATGATGCGCACTAGAATATCTCACCAGCCAATATCTCTTCCCATGTCCAGGACGCCTTGTTCTCTCGCTGCTTGGTCCTTTTATGGAGGGTTATTCTGTCACGATCTCCTGTATGGACGGACCAAGACGCAGCGATGCTTCCAGTATACATATTTATTTAAACGTAAACTGGGAAAAATAATAAACAAGCGAACAAATGAAGATCGTAACTCTGGTGTACATAATCACACAAACAAACAATAACCCACAAAACCCTAGTGCAAAACCACAAACATATATATGGTTCCCAATTAGAGGTAACGACACTCAGCTGCCTCTAATTGGGAACCATTAACCCAACATAGAAATAAACAACCTAGAACTCAAAAACCCTACACCAAAAACAAAACTAAACACGCCAGCCTGTAAAACTCAGGCCTGGACGTGACAGTACCCCCTCCCAAAGGCGCGGACTCTGACCGCGCCAAAAGTCCATGGGGGGGTCTTCGGGTGGGCCTTTTAGTCTTAGGTGGCGGCTCCGGTGCCGGCCGTGCTGGCCCGAGGTCACGCACCGGAGGCCCTGGGCTAGAAGCCGGAACAGTTCGTGCTGGACTCACGGGCGCACAGGGACCTGGTGCAGGAAGCAGGAGCAGGCTGTGCTGGACTCACGATGCGCAGGGAACCTGGTGCGGGAGTAGGAGCAGGCTGTGCTAGACTCGCGATGCACACAGGGACCTGTTGCGGGAGTAGGAGCAGGCTGTGCTGGACTCGCGATGCTCACAGGGGACCTGGTGCGGGAGCAGGAACGGGCTGTGCTGGACTTGCGATGCGCACAGGAACTCTGGTGCGGGGAGCAGGAACGGGCTGTGCTGGACTTGCGATGCGCACAGGAACTCTGGTGCGGGGAGCAGGAACGGGCCGTGTTGGACTCACGATGCGCACTGGAACTCTGGTGCGGGGAGCAGGAACGGGCCGTGTTGGACTCACGATGCGCACTGGGACTCTGGTGCGGGGAGCAGGAACGGGCAGTGTTGGACTCACGATGCGCACTAGAATATCTCACCAGCCAATATCTCTTCCCATGTCCAGGACGCCTTGTTCTCTCGCTGCTTGGTCCTTTTATGGAGGGTTATTCTGTCACGATCTCCTGTATGGACGGACCAAGACGCAGCGATGCTTCCAGTATACATATTTATTTAAACGTAAACTGGGAAAAATAATAAACAAGCGAACAAATGAAGATCGTAACTCTGGTGTACATAATCACACAAACAAACAATAACCCACAAAACCCTAGTGCAAAACCACAAACATATATATGGTTCCCAATTAGAGGTAACGACACTCAGCTGCCTCTAATTGGGAACCATTAACCCAACATAGAAATAAACAACCTAGAACTCAAAAACCCTACACCAAAAACAAAACTAAACACGCCAGCCTGTAAAACTCAGGCCTGGACGTGACAGTACTCCCTCCCAAAGGCGCGGACTCTGACCGCGCCAAAAGTCCATGGGGGGGTCTTCGGGTGGGCCTTTTAGTCTTAGGTGGCGGCTCCGGTGCCGGCCGTGCTGGCCCGAGGTCACGCACCGGAGGCCCTGGGCTAGAAGCCGGAACAGTTCGTGCTGGACTCACGAAGCGCTCAGGGGACCTGGTGCAGGAAGCAGGAGCAGGCTGTGCTGGACTCACGATGCGCACAGGGAACCTGGTGCGGGGAGTAGGAGCAGGCTGTGCTAGACTCGCGATGCACACAGGGGACCTGTTGCGGGGAGTAGGAGCAGGCTGTGCTGGACTCGCGATGCTCACAGGGGACCTGGTGCGGGGAGCAGGAACGGGCTGTGCTGGACTTGCGATGCGCACAGGAACTCTGGTGCGGGGAGCAGGAACGGGCCGTGTTGGACTCACGATGCGCACTGGAACTCTGGTGCGGGGAGCAGGAACGGGCCGTGTTGGACTCATGATGCACACTAGAATATCTCACCAGCCAATATCTCTTCCCATGTCCAGGACGCCTTGTTCTCTCGCTGCTTGGTCCTTTTATGGAGGGTTATTCTGTCACGATCTCCTGTATGGACGGACCAAGACGCAGCGATGCTTCCAGTATACATATTTATTTAAACGTAAACTGGGAAAAATAATAAACAAGCGAACAAATGAAGATCGTAACTCTGGTGTACATAATCACACAAACAAACAATAACCCACAAAACCCTAGTGCAAAACCACAAACATATATATGGTTCCCAATTAGAGGTAACGACACTCAGCTGCCTCTAATTGGGAACCATTAACCCAACATAGAAATAAACAACCTAGAACTCAAAACCCTACACCAAAAACAAACTAAACACGCCAGCCTGTAAAACTCAGGCCTGGGCGTGACAGTACCCACTCCCAAAGGCGCGGACTCTGACCGCGCCAAAAGTCCATGGGGGGGTCTTCGGGTGGGCCTTTTAGTCTTAGGTGGCGGCTCCGGTGCCGGCTGTGCTGGCCCGAGGTCACGCACCGGAGGCCCTGGGCTAGAAGCCGGAACAGTTCGTGCTGGACTCACAAAGCGCTCAGGGGACCTGGTGCAGGAAGCAGGAGCAGGCTGTGCTGGACTCACGATGCGCACAGGGAACCTGGTGCGGGGAGTAGGAGCAGGCTGTGCTGGACTCGCGATGCTCACAGGGGACCTGGTGCGGGGAGCAGGAACGGGCTGTGCTGGACTTGCGATGCGCACAGGAACTCTGGTGCGGGGAGCAGGAACGGGCTGTGCTGGACTTGCGATGCGCACAGGAACTCTGGTGCGGGGAGCAGGAACGGGCCGTGTTGGACTCACGATGCGCACTGGAACTCTGGTGCGGGGAGCAGGAACGGGCCGTGTTGGACTCACGATGCGCACTGGGACTCTGGTGCGGGGAGCAGGAACGGGCCGTGTTGGACTCACGATGCGCACTAGAATATCTCACCAGCCAATATCTCTTCCCATGTCCAGGACGCCTTGTTCTCTCTCTGCTTGGTCCTTTTATGGAGGGTTATTCTGTCTCGATCTCCTGTATGGACGGACCAAGACGCAGCGATGCTTCCAGTATACATATTTATTTAAACGTAAACTGGGAAAAATAATAAACAAGCGAACAAATGAAGATCGTAACTCTGGTGTACATAATCACACAAACAAACAATAACCCACAAAACCCTAGTGCAAAACCACAAACATATATATGGTTCCCAATTAGAGGTAACGACACTCAGCTGCCTCTAATTTGGAACCATTAACCCAACATAGAAATAAACAACCTAGAACTCAAAAACCCTACACCAAAAACAAAACTAAACACGCCAGCCTGTAAAACTCAGGCCTGGACGTGACAGTACCCCCTCCCAAAGGCGCGGACTCTGACCGCGCCAAAAGTCCATGGGGGGATCTTCGGGTGGGCCTTTTAGTCTTAGGTGGCAGCTCCGGTGCCGGCCGTGCTGGCCCGAGGTCACGCACCGGAGGCCCTGGGCTAGAAGCCGGAACAGTTCGTGCTGGACTCACGAAGCGCTCAGGGGACCTGGTGCAGGAAGCAGGAGCAGGCTGTGCTGGACTCACGATGCGCACAGGGAACCTGGTGCGGGGAGTAGGAGCAGGCTGTGCTAGACTCGCGATGCACACAGGGGACCTGTTGCGGGGAGTAGGAGCAGGCTGTGCTGGACTCGCGATGCTCACAGGGGACCTGGTGCGGGAGCAGGAACGGGCTGTGCTGGACTTGCGATGCGCACAGGAACTCTGGTGCGGGAGCAGGAACGGGCCGTGTTGGACTCACGATGCGCACTGGAACTCTGGTGCGGGAGCAGGAACGGGCCGTGTTGGACTCATGATGCACACTAGAATATCTCACCAGCCAATATCTCTTCCCATGTCCAGGACGCCTTGTTCTCTCGCTGCTTGGTCCTTTTATGGAGGGTTATTCTGTCACGATCTCCTGTATGGACGGACCAAGACGCAGCGATGCTTCCAGTATACATATTTATTTAAACGTAAACTGGGAAAAATAATAAACAAGCGAACAAATGAAGATCGTAACTCTGGTGTACATAATCACACAAACAAACAATAACCCACAAAACCCTAGTGCAAAACCACAAACATATATATGGTTCCCAATTAGAGGTAACGACACTCAGCTGCCTCTAATTGGGAACCATTAACCCAACATAGAAATAAACAACCTAGAACTCAAAAACCCTACACCAAAAACAAAACTAAACACGCCAGCCTGTAAAACTCAGGCCTGGACGTGACAGTACCCCCTCCCAAAGGCGCGGACTCTGACCGCGCCAAAAGTCCATGGGGGGGTCTTCTGGTGGGCCTTTTAGTCTTAGGTGGCGGCTCCGGTGCCGGCCGTGCTGGCCCGAGGTCACGCACCGGAGGCCCTGGGCTAGAAGCCGGAACAGTTCGTGCTGGACTCACGAAGCGCACAGGGGACCTGGTGCAGGAAGCAGGAGCAGGCTGTGCTGGACTCACGATGCGCACAGGGAACCTGGTGCGGGGAGTAGGAGCAGGCTGTGCTAGACTCGCGATGCACACAGGGGACCTGTTGCGGGAGTAGGAGCAGGCTGTGCTGGACTCGCGATGCTCACAGGGGACCTGGTGCGGGAGCAGGAACGGGCTGTGCTGGACTTGCGATGCGCACAGGAACTCTGGTGCGGGAGCAGGAACGGGCCGTGTTGGACTCACGATGCGCACTGGAACTCTGGTGCGGGGAGCAGGAACGGGCCGTGTTGGACTCACGATGCGCACTGGGACTCTGGTGCGGGGAGCAGGAACGGGCCGTGTTGGACTCATGATGCGCACTAGAATATCTCACCAGCCAATATCTCTTCCCATGTCCAGGACGCCTTGTTCTCTCGCTGCTTGGTCCTTTTATGGAGGGTTATTCTGTCTCGATCTCCTGTATGGACGGACCAAGACGCAGCGATGCTTCCAGCATACATATTTATTTAAACGTAAACTGGGAAAAATAATAAACAAGCGAACAAATGAAGATCATAACTCTGGTGTACATAATCACACAAACAAACAATAACCCACAAAACCCTAGTGCAAAACCACAAACATATATATGGTTCCCAATTAGAGGTAACGACACTCAGCTGCCTCTAATTGGGAACCATTAACCCAACATAGAAATAAACAACCTAGAACTCAAAAACCCTACACCAAAAACTAAACTAAACACGCCAGCTTGTAAAACTCAGGCCTGGACGTGACAGTGCGCTGATCACAGAATCTCCTGATTCATTTGGACACTGGTATCACTAGCTTTGTTAAAACTAGTTAGGGAGTGGCAGCATTTTTCTGAGTTTTGGACAGTCTGGCGTGCCCAAAGTAAAATGCCTGCCACTCAGGCCCAGAAACTAGTTAATTAGTACTATTGGATAGAAAACACTCTGAAGTTTCTAAAACTGTTAAAATAATGTCTGTGAGTATAACAGAACTGATTTTTTTTTTTTTACATGCCTTCTTTTATCATGGGCTGGTATAGGGCATGCTGGATTCCAGCTCCCAGGCTGCAGTACCTATGGCTTCCACTAAATGTCAACCATCTTTAGAAAAAGGTTCCAAGAGTTTGTCTTGAAAAACAGCCGAATACAGGAAGTTTTTCCAAGTGGAGTGACGAAGTGATTTCTGTCTGGGGAGCGAGGGACACAGGAGCGCGCACCTCGGTTTTACTTTACTATCGTTCAGGATATTATCCGTGTGAAATATAATAGTTAATATACATAATAGTGTAGCTAAGGATCGATTATAAACTATGTTTGATTTGTTTGGAAAGTTTATAGGTATATTTTTTGTCTTGTATAATGGGATTTTCTGAACAGAAGCGCCAACCAAACTGAGTTTTATGGATATAAATAGGGACTTTTTCTAACAAAAGGAACATTGGATGTCTTGCTTGGACACTTCGGATTACCATCAGCAGAAGATCATCAAAGGTAAGCGATTTATTTTAGCTATTTTTATGTGTTTTGTGACACCCGCGCTGGTTTTATTATTATGCTAATATGGGAAGTACATGGGGTGCTGTTCTCAGACAATCAAATGTTCTGCTTTCGCGGTAAAGCCTTTTTGAAATCTGACAACGCTGTGAGATTTCCAAGAGTCTAACCTTTTGAAGAGTGTGCAACACTTGTATTTTTATGAATGTTTTATAATACTACATTTGCATTTTGAATTTGGCGCTCTACATTTTTCCAGATGTTGTCAAGGATGGGGCGCTAGCACCCCACTGCTCCTTAATTATCCCAAAGAGGTTAACTGGAGAAAGATTTGGTATGAGTCTTACTGCATGTGAAGTTGAGGCCATGGAACTCTGTGACGATGAGCAGCTCACATCCGTACTTCTGAAAGGTTAGGTAGCTGAGCCACTGGAACACCACAGGCATTTGCTGGTAACTCCTATAGAGGGCGAAGAACAGAACAGGACCATCAGTTAAATTATGGTCCGTAGTTGACAACTTTGAGAGTGGTTATGGGAACCAATGCACAAACACATAAAACTTCACCAGTACCAATAATTTCCTAAACTAATTGTTAAAGGGAATTGTTAAAGGGTATGTAAAACAGTAGCATGACAATTAGACACTGAAAACACAAGTCCATATTCCCTAGCAGTGGTCTGACCTGAGGAATCCGGAGCCCACCATGATTCCAGCTACGTTGAGCAGGGCCACTCCTGTGTTGACCATGTTGGGGTCCTGCACCACTCCCATCAGCACCAGGGTCAGCAGCTCACCCACCAGATGGGGCACCAGGATCACTGCCGAGAAACACAGGAACCTCCACATCTCTGGGTTCATCCCCACCGTCCTGAGAGAGAGTGAGACACCGAATTTTACTTGTTTTACTTTAGGTCCTCACAAGGATAGAAGAATCAACCACGCGCGCACACACACACACACACACACACACACACACACACACACACACACACACACACACACACACACACACACACACACACACACACACACACACACACACACACACACACACACACACACACACACACCAGTACAAGAAGGTGGAAAAGATGAACACGCTGATGATGCTGAAGGGGAGGATGTGGAAGATGTAGGCCAAGAACATCTGCCACTTTTGGTACAGGCCATCCTTACTCTCCTGGTCAGCCATGGCCCTCAGAGCAGGAACTAGAGATGACAGCATAATTAGGGCAATGGTGATTATGATATGAACAAAACCCCTGCTATTGCATCCAGGTAAATATTCCAAGGATACCTTCAATTGTTTTACCATTAAACTCTTACACTGATTGTATTAGTTTCTCTTGTATAATGTAATTTCCGCACAGTGATTTGTGTGCTAAAAGTAGCTTTGCCTATGGGCTACTAAATATTCCAAAGTTCAAGACAGATAAACATTATAAACCCACTGCCGCTATCTACAGCTGTTTGGGTGCTTATTGACTCATGGTTGCCCTTAAGTCGCTTGGCCTAGTCCCTTATCTCCTTCCATATCCCTTATCACTACTCTGTGAGAAAGGGGATGGAAGGAGATGGGGTAAAATAGGAGGGTTCATTGAACTTTCCATTGAGATCTGGAGAAAAGTTCCTAGTCAGGATCCTCTCACCAAATAAGGTCCACGTGACCAGAACATAGGCAGTTCATGTTACGCAGGCATGGTTTGACAACATTGGACCATTTTGATGTTATTGTAACTCAATGTTTCCCCACAGGTGTACAATAGTAGCCTATAAATCATCCTGGTCTGATTTTGAAAATGAGAGACTTACTGAGTGATTATCTACTACTCTAGAACCAGCAAACGTAGTGCACTATTACAGGGAATAGGGTGCCATTTCAGACACAGACCATGCAGAAACAACAAGCTAACTCACACAGAGCTACAGCGTTCGGCATGCCAGTGTAAAAAACAACGAGCTAACTCACACAGAGCTACAGCGTTCAGCATGCCAGTGTAAGGCGACGCCCCCATAGCTTGGTAGATGATGCCAATCCGGTCCTGTACCGCTCCCTTGGTGATGTCATCGTCCAGCCTCATGACAAAGAAGGCCACAAACAGGCCATAGATGAGGTTCTGGGACAGACGCATCAGGACACCCATCCTGTCTCGAGACAGGTTCCTCACAGTCCTCCTACAGAAAGAGAGAAAGGTTTGACCATTGTCTTCCGTCAGGTGGCGTCATTCTAAGATGACACGTGTTGGCAGAAGCCAGATCAGTGCAGACGGCACTGGAGACGATGGAGGTTAGACAATGGAGGTTAGACAGGACTGAGTCTGAGTACCCTTAGGAAAAAAACATATACTTATTTTACCTTCATAATCAAACGCAGCACAGTAGTTTGACCTCTGACCTGAGAAGCACAGCCAGTTTGGCCAGGCCGCTGGGTGACTCTTTGCTCTTGAAAGGGATGCTGGGTTTGTCTGTTCGCTGGCAACTCTGCTCAATCTGTCTCAGCATGCTCTGATTGATATCTGAGTCCTGATAGGACGAGGTAATCTCGTGCATGCGGCTGTAGGTGGTGGCCTCTCTCTCACTGCAGCGCGTGTCCACTGACGTCAGATCCACTGTTGGTCAATCCATATGGCAGACCATGAGGGAGGGTCAATAGAGAGATAGGGGTGGTACATGAATACATTGTGTGAAGTTAATATATTACTGTACCATAGATATCAAAGGGGTTGCAGTATTCTGGACAGTTGTAGCCACATGCGCTGAAAAAGTCTACCATCTCTCCAGGCTGGCCACAGAACACCAGCTCGCCTTTACTCATTATGGCTATTCTACTGAAGACCTAGGGAACACACATAACAGAGAGTATAATGCATCAACAGACAAATCTCAGGGATGAAAATAGTCTGCAAAATTGACATAATCATAATCATAAACATAAGGGAATAACACAAAGCAGCTTTGTTCTCTTTCCCTCACCCTGAAGAGTTCAGAGCGTGGCTGGTGGATGGTCACTATGACAATGCGGTCCCTTCTGGCCAGCTCAGCCAGTAAAACAACAATCTGATTGGCCGTCATGCTGTCAAGGCCCGTGGTTGGCTCGTCCAGAAGGATGACCTCTGAAACGACATCACATGTCCCAAAGGAACACAACGGAATATTTAACATAGAAAAAAACGTCCATATGAATTTTATTCTAACTTTTAAAAACAGAGTTGAACTTTTTAAATGGCACAGTCCCCCTCTAAGGGGCAACTATTTGAGATAAGTGTGTTCTTTTCTGTTAATTTATCCAATTAGCACAATTAAAAGATTGCCTCTTTTAAAAGGATGAGTGGAATTAACAGATGCATTAATTGTGTGATGATTAATTCATTTCCTGGTTGATTGGCGAGGCAGCGGATGGGAACCCTTTATTAACGTGGCCTAGTGTTTGGGTGGAGAGTTCTCTGTCTAATCCGAATGAGGACTGAGACCCCCTCACCCCCTGTGGGTCCTCAGGCCCTGATAAACTCCACCTGGGACCCCCCACATGATTCACTCAGCTTAATACTGAGTGTGTAATAACCTGCCTTTCATTACCCGCCCCCCATCTCTCCCTCTCTCATCACCACTCTGTCCATCCCTCTCTGTTTCTAGTCTATTATTAGACACAGGTCTCATTGTTAGCCGCTCAGAAGTGGTTGAACTTTGTGATGATCAACTTGTTCCTTCACTCAAGGTGACAAGGCACAGTATAATCCATGATATTGAAAATGTGTTTTCTTGGTTTTGTAGAATAGCCTGTATTTTTCTACACATATTTTAGTAATGTATGGTATAGTTATGTGTTTGTTTAAGGGGTATTTACATGCTTGTCTCCTGAAATTCTACACAGGCAATGACCATAGACAGCTTCTTTGTACTCACTAGGGTCCTGAAGCAACTGCATGGCAATGGACACCCTCCTCCTCTCTCCCCCAGAGATCCCTGGGAAGATGCGTCCTCCGATCACACTGTGGGCCACGTGACCTAGACTCAGCTCCGCCATCACCGCCGACACCTGCAGGCCAGGCCAAGTTGTCAGGGGTCAACAACTTATCACAGTTGATACCACAATCGCTTGAGAAATCAAAGATATCTTAATGTGTATCTGTTGTAGGCCAGCCCTGGTCTAAAGGTTATCTATAGTCTGTATGATTCACACCTTCTTGTGGATGACGTTTGCTGAGTGTCGTCTCAGGGCCAACTGGGCTGTGTATGTCAGAGTCTCCTCCACTGTCAGGTAACTCAGCAGGTTGTCACTCTACAGAGGGAAGACAGAAAGCCAGGGATAAAGACAGATTAAAGGCATGATATATTAGTAGTCCAGTATGCACTGTATAGTGAACACCATGTATCCTTTGTAAAATGGTCAACTGATGTCAAACAGTTGTAGCTGTTACCTACCTCTGCACAGAAGTAGGGGACTGTCTGTTACCTACCTCTGCACAGACGTAGGGGACTGTCTGTTACCTACCTCTGCACAGACGTAGGGGACTGTCTGTTACCTACCTCTGCACAGAAGTAGGGGACTGTCTGTTACCTACCTCTGCACAGGCGTAGGGGACTGTCTGTTACCTACCTCTGCACAGACGTAGGGGACTGTCTGTTACCTACCTCTGCACAGACGTAGGGGACTGTCTGTTACCTACCTCTGCACAGACGTAGGGGACTGTCTGTTACCTACCTCTGCACAGACGTAGGGGACTGTCTGTTACCTACCTCTGCACAGACGTAGGGGACTGTCTGTTACCTACCTCTGCACAGACGTGGGGGACTGTCTGTTACCTAAGTGATCCGTAGATTGAATAGGCTGAGCTTTAATGATTGACTGACAGCAGAGCCCTACTGGATTATGGAACTTAGATGCGCTCACGCACCATGGGTATGAGCGTGGATGCATGGGTGAGTGCGTGCGTGAATGAACTCTCCTGCTCCTCTTCTTAATTACTGTGCAATTTAATATCACCATCTCATCCAAGGCTTAGGAGGGAAATTTAATGACTGGATTAGTTTATGGCCCCAGTGAGCAGGGAGGATTTTATCTGCAGTAAAAGGAGAGATTATTTCAAAGGACTGGGTTCTAAACTCAGTGATTTAATTTAGCTGTGGATACACATGAACATCCCAGAGAAAGATTACTGTATGTAGAAGCTATCTGAAACTCCAGTTAATTCCATCGTGGCTGGCCACCCATCCCTTACTTGAAGGGAGTAGAGTTGACGGAGAGAGTGTCTTTGTGGTCTCTTATTTACCCCATGCCACGTATTTCACCCACTCTCTCTCACTTTCTTATGCAGCAGTTCACGGACAAAGCTCAACGTAATGTCAACCAGCTTGAACACATACACCTTTATACTGCTAGCAAATATGATAAGCTAAGCACAATATTTATGGCGGTCTGTGAATAGTGAGTGAGAGGTGAGACTGTATTACTTTGTGTGTGTGTGTGTTTACCTGTAGCACATAGGAGAAACAATCCTGGTACTGCTCTCTTTTCAGCTTCCTCCCGTTGACAGACACATCTCCAAGAAGAGTGCCTGAGTTCCCAATCCTCCCAGAGATAGCATCCAGGAGAGTGGTCTTCCCTGAGCCTGGCACACACAGAAAGCCAAGGGCAGCACAGGATGAGACAAATATGATTGTACGGTAGTAGATGGTAAGAGGAGGCATTGTACTACAGAATGTGCTGTAGGCCTAAGGTATGATTTGTGTATTTATGTTCCACTGTGGTAAATATTTTATGTTACTGATTATGTTAGTAGTCTCGGCACCCAGAAACAAATGACTCTGACAGTCTGGTCTCAGAGCTAAACATATTATATGTTCTAAAATCTGTGCCACTCCATTTAGTATAATATATGTTGCGCTACGTTACATTATTTGACACATTTATTATGATTTACTGAACAAAAATATAAACCCAACATGTAAGGTATTGGTCCCATGTTTCATGAGCTGAAATAAAAGATCCCAGAAATTGTCCATGCGCACAAAAAGCTTGTTTCTCTCAAATGTTAGTGAGCATTTCTCCTTTGCCAAGATAATCCATCCACCTGACAGGTGTGACATATCAAGAAGATTAAACAGCATGATCATTACACACAGCATGATCAATACACAGGTGGACCTTGTGCTGGGGAAAATAAAAGGCCACTCTTAAATGTGCAGTTTTGTTACACAACACAATGCCACAGATGTCTACATTTTGAGGGAGCATGCAACTGACATGCTGACTGCAGGAATGTCCACCAGAGCTGTTGCCAGAGAATTCAATGTTCATTTCTCTACCATAAACCACCTCCAAATTCATTTTAGAGAATTTGGCAGCATGTCCAACCAGCCTCACAACCGCAGACCATGTGCAACTACGCCAGCCCAGGACCTCCACATCCGGCTTCTTCACCTGCGGGATTATCTGAGACCAGCAACCCGGACAGCTGATGAAACTGAGGAGTATTTCTGTCTGTAATAAAGACCTAATTCTGATTGGCTGGGCCTATGCCCTCCCAGGCCCACCCATGGCTGCGCCCCTGCCCAGTCATGTGAAATCCATAGATAAGGGCCTAATGAATGTATTTCAATTCACTGATTTCCTTATATGAACAGTACCTCAGTAAAATCATTGTTTATATTTTTGTTCAGTATATATTATGCTCGATAAGACAGTAGGTTACTTAAGGCAAAAATGAGAGGAGGGTGGTTGTGGGGTGGATGGGGAGGTGTATAACACAAATGTCTAGAAACCCAAATGTTGTGTGTCAAATCTTATCACGGGCAACTTTAGCATTTTAGCACGAATTGCAATTTGTAACATATCATACTAATTGTAATTCGCAACATACGATATGTCTTACAATTCATGTTATATTGTACGAGTGCTATTACATTGGTAGGCCAATGTAACCTAACCTAACGTAACATACAGCGGCTTGTGAAAGTATTCACCCCCTTTGGCATTTTTCCTATTTTGTTGCCTTACAACCTGGAATTAAAATTGAAGATGCAAAATATTTTTTATTGTGAAACAGACAAGAAATAAGACAAAAAAACAGCATAACTATTCACCACCCCAAAGTCAATACTTTGTAGAGCCACCTTTTGCAGCAATTACAGCTGCAAGTATCTTGGGGTATGTCTCTATAATCTTTGCACATCTAGCCACAGGAATTTTTTCCCATTCTTCAAGGCAAAACTGCTCCAGCTCCTTCAAGTTGGTGTATAGCAATCTTTAAGTCATACCACAGATTCTCAATTGGATTGATGTCTGGGCTTTGACTAGGCCATTCCAAGATATTTAAATGTTTCCCCTTAAACCACTCGAGTGTTGCTTTAGCAGTATGCTTAGGGTCACTGTCCTGCTGGAAGGTCTCAAATCTCAGGTTTCCCTCAAGAATTTCCTTGTATTTAGCTCCATCCATCATTCCTTCAATTCTGACCAGTTTCCCAGTCCCTGCCAATTATAAACATTCCCAACCCCCCCATGATGCTGCCACCACCATGCTTCACTGTGGGGATGGGGTCCTCGGGGTAATGAGAGGTGTTGGGTTTGTGCCAGACATAGCATTTTCCTTGATGACCAAAAAGCAAAATTTTTGTCTCATCTGACCAGAGTACCTTCTTCTATATGTTTGGGGAATCTCCCACATGTCTTTTTGGTGAACACCAAGCGTGTTTGCTTTTTTTTTCTTTAAGCAATGGCTTTTTTTCTGGCCACTCTTCTGTAAAGCCCAGCTCTGTGGAGTGTACGGCTTAAAGTGGTCCTATTGACAGGACTCCAATCTCCACTGTGGAGATTTGCAGCTCTTTCTGGGTTATCTTTGGTCTCTTTGTTGCCTCTCTGATTAATGCCCTCCTTGCCTGGTCCGTGAGTTTTGGTGGGCGGCGCTCTCTTGGCAGGTTTGTTGTGGTTCCATATTCTTTCCATTTTTTTTATAATGGATTTAATGGTGCTCCGTGGGGTGTTCAAAGTTTCAGATTCTTTTTTTTTTTAGAACCCAACCCTGTTCATAATCTCTACTCAGTCAGTTATTATTCCAGCCATTTATTAGTACTCAAGATCCTGTTACTCTGCTGTGCCTGTTTCCCTGCCTGACAACGTTTATCTTCTCATTGCAGTTACCGCTCTGTCTCTGGCTCCTGTCTCCTGTTCCACATCTCACCACCCAACTACCTTGCTCTGGATTTTACTCACCACCACTACCTTGGATTCCCCTCAGGACCTGTCACCCAGTTCTACTCAGCCAACTCCAACCTCACTCTCCACATCTTTTTTTTCTGCAACTCATCCAAGTTCCCCGGATCTGCACTCCATATCTCTCTGTGTAACAATAAATATTTTGGTTCATTCATTCCTGTTTCCTCATCTGAGTCTGCTCTTGGGTTCCCCTGTGTCACTCCGCGTAACATATGCACGCATCACTTTTCCGTCTTTTTTTTATTTTTATTTTTTGAAACAAGTAATTTTTTTCATTTCACTTCACCAATTTGGACGGTTTTGTGTATGTCCGTTGCCTGAAATCCAAATAAAAATCTATTTAAATTACAGGTTGTAATGCAACAAAATTGGAAAAACGCCAATGGGGATGAATACTTTTGAAAGGCACTGTATCATACTAAATGGAGTTGCACGGATGTTAGTAGCATATAATACGTTTTGCTCTGAGACCAGATTGACTGAGTATTTTGTTCTTCATTGCCTGTCAGCTGTACTGGTGTGTTTGTGTTGCCCACCTGAGTTCCCCAGTATTCCCATGATCTGCCCACTGTTCACATGGAAGGAGACGTCATTGAGAATCTGTCTGGTCCATTTCCTTTTGAAGGTGGTGAGGTCCCACCAATGCCCCACGCGCTCACTGACAAGCGTCCATGCACACACACACAAAGTTTACTGAATCTGTGTTATGAGTATAATTGGCTCGTTCCACGAAATGTGTCTCTTTTGCGCCCATTTAATATCATAAGTACAAATTGTGCACCAATATTGAATTTTAAAATATCCTTTTATTATTAAATTAAGTACCTTTTAATATAGACCACATGGAACATTTAAGAAATAAGATTTTGAAATGAATAAAGGTGATTTATGGTTGATATAAGATGAAATCGTCAAACCCTGATAGGGTCAACCCTGTTACTTTATTTGGCACTTAATAAGCACTTACTATGGTAATTTGAAATGGGAAAACATGTTTTTTATTAGGTTGAACATGTGCTCTTCATTACAGAATGTAAACATTAGGTGAAATCGACCCCCAAAAAATCTACTTACACCACCCATTTCGTGGAACGACCCAATTCCTGTAAAGACCTGCACAGCAGATTCAGATATTAGACATGCTCCGCTGCTCTGCTTTAGATGAGCAGACACAATGTTTCCATTTTTACCTCCCTGTTACTGTACCAGAATAGTATGTACAAGTACAAAATCTTGCCGCTTGATGCGACTGTTTACAGGTATAACAAGCCCTATCTTATGTAGAGTATGACCTAAATGTAATATTTAAAGGCACAATCCGTCAGATTGTTTTAACAGTTCATTCACAGTTCCAAACCAAGGGACAGTGATATCACATTTGTAACACATATTTCCATCTTGTCAAAAGCATTAGCTTACCTGACGCTGTAGGAAACGTGGCTAACGCTCAGGCAGCAGGAGGGTTGCGGTTGGTCAGAGGGTCCTGGTCCAGACCTCTTCACCACACTCTTCTCCGACACAAACTTAAAAGATTCCTTAGACCTGCTCTCTGTCCCCTCTGGTGTTACTTCCATAGAGTAGTACCCATTCATCATGGTTTCACAGCTCTGCTCATCCAAGCCACAAATATCTGTTGTCTCTATGTGCGTCTTCTTTCTGTAGTCAGCTCTTTGTGGCCATTCAGCACTATGTTGTGACAGTGGCGCCGGCACCATAAACACAGGGCTCTTATCAGTGGAACTTTGCTCTTGGGCTGTATAAAGAGAAAGGTAACAATAAGTCACTGGTCTCCCCTGTGCTGTGCAGTCAGTCTATGTCAGCCTGGGAAAGGAGAGGAGAGGAGAGGAGAGGGAAGACCAGGGAGACATACAGACTAAGAACCAACCAGGCACATGGGGCACTGACCCCTAAATCAGAACTTCCACCGCCGCCTACAACTCCACAAGCCATGTATACCGGAGGGACAGACAACAGGCCAGATCCAGAGACAGGGATCGTTACCGGTGGCCCCCCACAGACGGTGAGTCAATGATGATCTACAGACCAGCTCTGATCTTCGACACAGGTACAGTGACATGGGACAGGACACACAGAGGCCGAGAAACAGACTGGGAAAAGATTAGTTCTTAGGTTCATTCACTAGTTTCTTTCTATATGTTTAGACTTAGTTTGAGTTTCTATGATTTCTGTCATTGACTCAATGAGCTGTATAAGGCCATAAGCAAACAAGAAAATGCTCATCCAGAAGCGGCGTTCCTAGTGGCCGTTGACTTTAATGCAGGAAAACTTAAATCAGTTTAACCTAATTTCTACCAGCATGTCACGTGTGCAACCAGAGCAAAAGCAACTCTAGACCACCTTTACTCCACACACAGTCGCGTACAAAGCTCTTTCTTGCCCTCCATTTTGCAAATCTAACCATAATATTATCCTCCTGATTCCTGCTTACAAGCAAAAACTAAAGCAGGGAGTACCAGCGACTCACTCAATACAGACGTTTTCAGATGACGCGGATGCACAGACCGGAATATGTTCCGGGATTCATCCGATGGCATTGAAGAGTATAACACCTCCGTCACAGGTTTCATCAATAAGTGCATCAATGACATTGTCCCCACAGTGACTGTACATACATTTCCCAACCACAAGCCGTGGATTACAGGCAACATCCGCACCAAGCTAAAAGCTAGCACTGACGATTTCAAGGATCGGGACACTAATCCGGACGCTTATAAGAAATCCCGCTATGCCCTCAGACGAACCATCAAACATATAAAACATCAATAAAAGACTAAGATTGAATCCCACTACACCGGCTCTGACGCTCGTTGGATGTGGCAAGGCTTGCAAACTATTATGGACTACAAAGGGAAACTCAGCTGCGAGCTGCCCAGTGACGCAAGCCTACCAGACGGGCTTAATGCCTTTTATGCTCGCTTCGAGGCAAGCAACACTGAAGCATGCACGACAGTACCAGCTATTCCAGACGACTCTGTGATCACGCTCTCCGTAGCCAATGTGAGTAAGACCTTTAAACAGGTTAACATTCACAAGGCCGCGGGGCCAGATGGATTACCAGGATGTGTACACAGAGCATGCGCGTACCAACTGGCAAGTGTCTTCACTGACATTTTCAACCTCTCCCAGACCGAGTCTGTAATTCCTACATGTTTCAAGCAGACCACCATAGTAACTGTGCTCAAGAATACCAAGGTAACCTGCCTAAATGACTACCGCTCCATAGCACTCACATCTGTAGCCATGAAGTGCTTTGAAAGGCTGGTCATGGCTCACATCAACACCATCAACACCATCATCCCGGAAACCCTAGACCCACTCCAATTCGTATACCGCCCAAACAAATCCACAGATGACGCAATCTTGAATGCACTCTACACTGCCCTTTCCCCCTGGACAAAAATAACACCTATGTGAGAATGCTGTTCATTGACTACAGCTCAGAGTTCAACACCATGGTGACCACAAAGCTCATCACTAAGCTAAGGACCCTGGGATTAAACACCTCCCTCTGCAACTGGATCCTGGACTTCCTGACGGGCTGCCCCCAGCTGGTAAGGGTAGGCAACAACACATCTGCCACAAGGATCCTCTACACGGGCCCCTCAGGGGTGCGTGCTTAGTCCCCGCCTGTACTCCCTGTTCACCCTCGACTACATGGCCAAGCACGATTCCAACACCATCATTAAGTTTGCTGACGACACAACGGGGGTAGGCCTGATTACCGACAACGATGAGACAGGGAGGATGTCAGAGACCTGGCAGTGTGGTGCTGGGGCAACAACCTCTCCCTAAATGGGAGCAAGACAAAGGAGCTGATTGTGGACTATAGGAAAAGGAGGGCTGAACACATACCCATTCACATCGATGGGGCTATAGTGGAGCGTGGTCCAAACACACCAAGACAGTCGTGAAGAGGGCACGACAATGCCTATTACCCCTCAGGAGACTGAAAAGATTTGTCATGGGCCCTCAAAAGGTTCTACAGCTGCACCATCGAGAGCATCGTAACTGGTTGCATCACCGCCTGGTATGGCAACTGCTCGGAATCCCACCATAAGGCGCTACAGAGGGTAGTTTTGTACATCACTGGGGCCATGCTTTCTGCCATCCAGGACCTCTATACTGTACTAGGCGGTGTCAGAGGAAGGCCCCAAAAATTGTCAAAGACTCCAGCCACCCAAGTCATAGACTGTTCTCTCTGATACCGCACGGCAAGCGGTACCGGAGTGCCAAGTCTAGGTCCAAATGGCTCCTTAACAGCTTCTATCACCAAGCCATAAGACAGTTGAACAATTAATCAAATGGCTACCCGGACTATTTGCATTGAGCCCCACACACTGCTGCTACTCGCTGTTTATAATCTATGCATAGTCACTTTACCCCTACCTAGATGCACATATTACCTCAATTACCTCAACTAACCTGTACCCCGCACATTGACACGGTATCGGTACCCCCTGTATATAGCATTGTTATTGTTATTTTATTGTGTTACTTTTTTTACTTTAGTTTATTTAGTAAAACGGCATTGTTGGTTAAGGGCTTGTAAGTAAGCATTTCACGGTAAGGTCTAAACCTGTTGTATTTGAATATTCATGCTACTCTAGAGAGGTGGCAAGCATCTGCCTATCTATCTCTAGGCTTTTTCAATTACATAATGGTGACATGTAGCTCTGTTTGAGTGGACCCTGGACAGGCTGGAATCATAACTAATCACTTTTATACAGGAGTCATCAGAACTGTCCGATAAAGTGGTAATTAAATCCATCGTATGGATGTCTGTCAGAATATACTAAGAGAAATACAAGGGTTTATTACCATAGTAAATAAGGTAAATGGACGCCAGTGAATATATAGTTACGATATGTGAATGGCCCTCTGATAAGTGAATGGTATGTACAAAACAGTACAAAACTGAGTAACTTCTTGACCAGTTCCTCACTCAGTAACCTACAGTAACCTCTACTCCTTCCTTAGAGAGGAGAAACTGAGCTGTTCTCCTCTTCTGAAGAGGACAGTAGCCTGTACTTCACCTACAGTGGAGGTCGCAATGAGATAGAGGTCAGCAACCTGCATTATGAGGTAACAACACCTTTCTTCCACTCTATTCTTTCTCTCTACTCTTCCCAATTTCCTATGCTCCTTATCACTGACTGTATCAGTCTTAGTTTTGCCTGTCTTTTACATTCTGTCAGTATTGTAATAAAGCTTGCTAGACCACCTGAGAGGTGGGGAAAGTACTGGATTGAGCACAGTAGCTATGAAGCTGCCACCACCTTTGTTTGACTGGTATGGTCTGTCGTCAGAGAATAAGACACAACAAAACTCAACACCGATATAGCAAAAAATTATCTTTATTAAATATACAATTTCATATTTTTATGAAATGCTAGGCTACCTGCTAAATTCCTGTAGTCTCTGTAACCCAATCAGGATTGCTGCAATGACCCTAATAAGGTGTAAGGCACACAGGCTATTAAGTGGGGCGGCAGGTAGCCTGGTGGTTAGAGCGAAAGGTTGCAAGATTGAATCCCTGAGCTGACAAGGTAAAAATCTCTCATTCTGCCCCTGAACATGGCAGTTAACCCACTGTTCCTAGGCTGTCATTGTAAAGAAGAAGCTGTTCTTAACTAAAAAGTGACACTACACACACTAGTGAGATATACGTTAAGAAGAACTCATTGGGTTACAAGGTTCATGTCCAAGAAAACGCTACAACGCAAAGCGTGGTCTGTTCTCAAAAGCAGGAGAGGTGTCTTACACTCCTACCGACCCCACTATTTTATCCGGTTCCCCAAATCCCCCCTCACTACCTGTCTTCATCACCTGCTGCCCTACCCAGCAGCGAATGACAACTTCTCCCCGTTACGGTGAGTGCAATGCGTTATCAGGACAGAGAAACCACACACATGCTCATATGGAGCATTCCAAATGAAAGACAATGGACAAATTTACAAAACTCCTAAAGTGATGGTTATAAAATTAACCAAAACTTGTTTCTCACAAGTGTATCATGTTCTGAACTCCGCAAACAACGTTTCCACTCCGAAAATGAGAACAGTAAATGACTGTAATACCTGCATTAACAGAAATGTATTGTAATGAAACAGGCAAGGAGCAGATCTGGAACACTCGACCTTCGAGCCCGAGGTCCGGCACGCTATCGACTGTGCCGCAAAAGCATGCTCAAGCGGAGTCGATATTCGTGCCTATAAACCCAGGATCGTTACACTATGTAACCAAATGACGGGGATAAACGGTACATTTACAAGGCCTACTGGTAACATGTAACGGGGAATTGATAAAACGAAACAATCAAAGGGCAAACAATATACACAATGAAACAATGAATGTGCTAGAATTGGCGGGAGACAGCGGACCACATTCTAGAGGGCTGAGTGTATGCATTCCTCTTGACTCAACATTTTGAATTATATTCGCACATATCAGATGCTTTTCACTGACAGCCGCAACTCAATAATCAGCTAGGCCTATTGCCACGCGTGAATAGGATTAGGCCTACGCACTTGTGATTTGAAACAATCCACAGCTATTTTTTTTAAAGAAGCCAATGACCTTCTGTGGCTAAGTCAAGCTCTCTGGTAAAGTATTTTGAATTATTTTATTTTGACAGAAGTAATTATATAATTTTGGCAAAACATCAATTTACTTTAGGGGAAGCATCCGAACAGTGCGCTGGGGACCTGCAAACTTTCGTTTCTAATTCGCAAGGGCTGAAACCAGAGATCTGTATATAATGACAAGTTGCTCATGTCTCCGGACTAACAGTGCGAGTAGTTGTCCCAAAGGCGGTAATGCAGGCGATAAGCTTAGGTCTGCATATGATATCCATAGAAACGCATTGGGCGTATTCAGGGACGATTTTGGCGAGTGAGCCCTCTCGCTTCGCCGCTTCCTCTCTGCTGAAACTGAAACTTCCCAATCTTTCTGTCGGCGTGCCTCTCGGTCAAATAAATTATCAATATTTGATTTGGAGGGGCAAGGAGGTACGGTAACGCCGGCCCTGGTCTGCCTTATATCAGTTTCTCACAGAGTCCCAGGGAGAGACTTGCAAGCAGGCACATGTGCAAGACATTGGTTGACATTTACATTTTTGTAATTTAACGGACGCTCTTATCCAGAGTGACTTACAGTGGTTCATGATTTAGTGACGTCCTCCCTTACAAGCTGTCCCACAGCTTCACCACAGTATCAAAAAGTCAAATGTGTGTGTGTGTGTGTGTGCCTGTGTGTGTGTCAGGTGGACACGGCTGCTCAGATCCCGTGGTATGAGAAGCTCTCAGAGTTTAAGATGCCCTGGGAGATGAAGGGAGACAAGCAGACAGCCATAAACAAACTCAACCTGCGAGTCCGCAGTGGCCAGATGCTGGCCATCATCGGCAGCTCAGGTACATACACAGCTACTCTCCACAGGAGGCAGCACTAATCTTAGCTCTGTTTCGTCAACAACTGGTTGTACTTCTACATGAGAAAGATAGGATTCAAGATCATTTACTCCAAAGGATAGACAGCATAGTAGGCCTGAAAAAAAAGCGTTTTAGGTAAGGGGTTAATTGTTACAAATAGTAAAATTTTACCCCACTACAAATCTTGTGAGAAAATCTTGTGAGTCTTGTGAGAAAATACAACAATAATTATTGTCATCAACTATACCAATCAAAACTATACTGATAAAAATGATATATTATTAGATATATGGGGAATGTTCCACAGGTCAATATTCAAAAAAGAGAGGCGGCAAGAATATTTCGAATTCAGCCTGAAAAGCAACAAACATATTTATGGATTTAAGCAAAACTTCCTAGGCATGTAGATACACTAACCAAGCATAAGCACACTGAATAACAGCTTTCTAAGCGGTTTCTATTGTAAGTTATTTAGTTGTTGCTTTGTGCACCGTGTTACTTTGTGCCCAGTCTCGCCTAGTTACAGTATGTTCCAATATCCAAACTAGCATATCACTTAGAATGCATTCCCAGTGCGTAGCTTAATCTAGTGTGGATATTCCCCAAAATGGTCTGATGATAACTATGAAAAGATATGCCCTATGACCTCTTTCATATCCTGTCCCTCCACAGGTTGTGGAAAGACCTCCCTGCTGGACGTCATAACGTGTCGTGATGAGGGTGGCTCCATGACGTCTGGCCAAGTGCTAATCAACGGGCAACCTAGAAACCCAAAGCTGGTGAGGAAGACCATTGCCCATGTCCGCCAGGACGACCGCCTGCTGCCTCACCTTACTGTGAGGGAAACACTAGCTTTCGTGGCTAAGCTACGGCTACCCACAAACTTCAGCCAGAAACAGAGGGACCAGAGGGTAAGTACTGGTAAACTTCCCAGGTCATGTCACATGGGAAGTTATAGCAATGTTCTTCCCAATCTCAGGGACTCAGAGGATGTACAGGCTTTTGTTCCAGCCCAGGACTAACAGACCTGATGTTCTGTTCCATCCCAGGAATAACAGGCCTGATGTTCTGTTCCAGTCCAGGACTAACAGACCTGATGTTCTGTTCCAGTCCAGGGCTAACAGGCCTAATGTTCTGTTCCAGCCCAGGACTAACAGACCTGATGTTATGTTCCAGCCCAGGACTAACAGACCTGATGTTCTGTTCCAGCCCAGGACTAACAGACCTGATGTTCTGTTCCATTCCAGGACTAACAGACCTGATGTTCTGTTCCAGCCCAGGCCTAACCGACCTGATGTCCTGTTCCAGCCCAGGACTAACATACCTGATGTTCTGTTCCAGCCCAGGACTAACAGACCTGATGTTCTGTTCCATTCCAGGACTAACCGACCTGATGTTCTGTTCCAGCCCAGGACTAACAGACCTGATGTTCTGTTCTAGTCCAGGACTAACAGACCTGATGTTCTGTTCCAGCCCAGGACTAACAGACCTGATGTTCTGTAAGTGCTGGCCAGAACAAAAGCCTGCACACCATGAGGACCATCAACGTTATCCAACAATGTTGGTCCCATGTTTCATGACCTGAAATAAAGATCACAGAAATGTTCAATATGCACAGAGCTTATTTATCAAAAATGTTGTGCACAATTTTGTTTACATCCCTGTAAGTGAGCATTTCTCATTTGCCAAGATAATCTATCCACCTGACAGATGTGTGGCATATCTAGAATCTGATTAAACAGCCTGATCATTACACAGGTGCACCTTGTGCTGGGGACAATAAAAGGCCACTCTAAAATGTTACGTTTTGTCACATAACACAATGCCACAGATGTCAACATTGTTTTAGAGAATTTGGCAATAGGTCCAACCGTGCTCACAACCGCAGACCACGTGTAATCACGCCAGCCCAGGACCTCCACATCCTGCTTCTTAACCTTCGGGATCATCTGAGACCAGCCACCCGGACAGCTGATGAAACTGTGGGCTATCACAACCGAAGAATTTCTACACAAACTGTCAGAAACCGTCTCAGGGAAGCTCATCTGCATTCTTGTTGTCCTCACCAGGGTCTTGACCTGACTGCAGTTCGGCGTCGTAACCAAGTTCACTGGGCAAATGCTCACCTTCAATGGCCACTGGCACGCTGGAGAAGTGGGCTCTTTACGGATGAATCTTGGTTACAACTGCACCGGGCAGATGGCAGACAGAGTGCATGGCCGTTGTGTGGGAAAGTGGTTTGCTGATGTCAACGTTGTGAACAGTGTGCCCCATGGTGGCTGTGGGGTTATGGTATGGACAGGCATAAGTTACAGACAACGAACACAATTGCATTTTATCGATGGAAATTTGAATGGACAGAGATACCGTGATGAGATCCTGAGGCTCATTGTCGTGCCATTCATCCGATGCCATAACCTCATTTTTCAGCATGATAATGCACAGCCCCAGCCCCAGTTCTTCCATGGCCTGCATACTCACTAGACATGTCACCCATTGAGCATGTTTGGAATTCTCTGGGTTGTACAACACCGTTTTCTAGTTCCCGCCAATATCCAGCAACTTCGCACCGCCATTGAAGAGGAGTGGGACAACATTCCATAGGCCACAATGAAAAGCCTGATCAACTCTATGCGAAGGAGATGTGTCGAGCTGCACGAGGCAAGTGGTGGTCCCACCAGATACTGACTGGTGTTCTGATCCACACCTCTACCTTTTCTTTTTAAAGGTATCTGCAACAGATTCATATCTGTATTTCCAGTCATGTGAAATCCATAGATTAGGGCCTAATGAATTAATTTCTTTCCTTATATGAACTGTAACTCAGTCAAATTGTTGCATGTTGCTTTTATATTTTTGTTCAGTGTAGAACTCAAGTATAATCATAAACAAGCTCCATACACTCTTAGAAAAAGGGTTCCAAAGGGGTTCTTCGGCTGTCCCCATAGGATAACCTTTTTTTGGATAACCATAGGATAACCTCTGTGGAAAGGGTTCTACATGGAACCCAAAAGGGTTCTACCGGGAACCAAAAAGGGTTCTTCAAAGGGTTCTCCTATGGGGACAGCCGATAAAAGTTCTGGATAGCAATTTTTTTCTAAGAGTGTAGGAATTATGATAATAAGACTTCAGCTGTTTGTCATGTGACTATGGCGGCACTGCCTGTATAGGTGGATGACGTCATTGCAGAGCTGCGTCTGCGACAGTGTGCCCACACCCGGGTGGGCAATGACTTGGTGAGAGGGGTGTCTGGGGGAGAGAGGAGGAGGGTCAGCATCGCTGTGCAGCTGCTCTGGAACCCTGGTGAGATCTAGAATGAGGGAGGGCAAGTAATGAAGAATGCACCAATATGACTTATTTAGAAATTATTGGATATGCGTTGATATAATCCAGATGGAGATGTTTGCTCCCCTCAGCACTGTAATTAACATAGGTACATTTCCTTTATGCAATGTTACTGTACCTGTACTTTTAACTACTTCAGATTATCATTGTACCCAGAGCCCTGTATTGAGCACAGTAAAAGGCACTAATCTTATCTCATTCTCTGTGTGCAGGTATCCTGATCCTAGACGAGCCCACGTCGGGGTTGGACAGCTTCACGGCCCATAACCTGGTGATCACTCTGTCCCGGTTGGCCCGGGGGAACCGCCTGGTACTGCTGTCTGTCCACCAGCCACGCTCAGACATCTTCCAGCTCTTTGACCTGGTGGTCCTGCTCTCCTCTGGCTCAGCCGTCTACTGTGGGCCCGCTAAAGACATGGTGCCATACTTCACAGCCCTGGGACACCCCTGCCCCCGCTACTGCAACCCCTCCGACTTCTATGGTAGGTTAAGATAAGGGATATACTGTATCAACGGGGCTGCCGTGGAGACGGTCTAACATGTTAAGTTACTCAGCATACATATCTCCAAGAAGATGAAATGGTCAAACCACTCTGACACCATGGTGAATAAGGCTCGGCAGCAACTCGTAAACCTCAGGAGGCTAAAGATTTGGCCTGTCCCAGAGGTCTCTCACAGTGTTGTACAGGAGCACTGTCGGGCTGCATCACAGCCTGGTATGGCAACTCCACCGTTGACCGCAAGGCACAACAGAGGGTGGTATGCTCAGTCCAGGACAGGGTAGCCCTGCTCTATATGATCGGAGCGCTCACCCCATTCGCTGTGGTCCTGGACGTCATTGCAAAGTGTGAGGGGGTGCACACTGCCTGTCCTCCAGGACACCTACAACACCAGGTGTTGCATGAAGGCCAAGAAGATCATCAAGGCCAAGAAGATCATCAATGACCTCAGCCACCCGAGCCACAGCCTGTTCTCTCTGCTTCCATCACTCAGTATTGGAGCATCATAGCAAAAACTAACAGACTGGCCAATAGCTTGTACCCCCAGACCATCAGGCTGCTGAATAGCCACCAGTAGTCAGCTATGTTCCTCCTCCTTTTGACACAGACGTTTACCCTGCCAGAACCCCAATGGACATTTATCATGCTGAATAGCCACCACTACTCCCTTTTAATCTAGAAAGGGGAAACTGTGAAGTCAGTGGAGTGTATCTGAATGTGTGTGTGTACCTGTGATCATGCGTGTGTCCATCCCTTCAGTGGATCTGATCAGTATAGACCGGCGCAGCCCAGAGAGAGAGGCTGAGTGTCTGGAGAGGGCCAGGGTGCTGTCAGCCCAGTTTGTGGAGAAGGTGAGAGGGACAGACGACTTCATGTGGAAGCCAGAGGAGCCAAGCACAACCCTGGAGGCCATCACGATGTGAGTCTCGCTTCTGAAACCTTCTTAATGTGCTCTTTTTAATGCATTGCATTAAAAATCTTCTTTTGCTTTACATCATTGTAACAACCAAGTGATTATGTTTGTCTGTCCCCCACACAGCACTCAGTCCGCACCTCAGGAGGAAGTGATCACTATATCCAAACAAAAGGACCGCCTGCCAGGCCGACTACACCAGTTCACCATCCTCATCAGGTAAGATGATGATGCACTTGGGACATTCGGTCTCAGTTTTCTGAGAAATCTTCCATTCACATGAATGCATGATTTACGCAAATGGCCGAGCTCTGTGCATAAATCTTAAATTAGGATTCATCCCAGTGATCTGAGAGAAGAAACTGCAGTAACGGTGAAAGTGTCTTCATCCTCACAGGCGGCAGGTGCACAATGATTTCCGAGACCTGGTCACTCTGCTGGTGCACGGCTTTGAGGCTCTGCTCATGTCTCTGCTGATTGGCTTCCTGTACTTCGGGCCGGGGGAGGAGCGTCTGTCGATCCAGGACACAGTAGCCCTGCTCTATATGATCGGAGCGCTCACCCCATTTGCTGTGGTCCTGGACGTCATTGCAAAGTGTGAGTGGCAGCCACAGTGACCAATCAGAGTGGTCAGTTGAGAGTGATGTATCAATCATGAGCCAATGAGTGTTGTTCCTTGTGTAATTTTGGACATCCGCAGGTCACACAGAGAGGGCCATGTTGTACCATGAGCTGGAGGATGGCATGTATAACGTCACATCCTACTTCTTTGCCAAGGTAACAGTTCACACTACTACCTCTTCACACTATGTCAGGGTTCCCCAACTGGTGGCCCGTGGTCGATTTTATTTGGCCCCCCCAAGTTTTCTGAGCAAAAAATAATGACACAAAAACATTTACTAATAAAAAAATTAATAATATATATATATATATAGATATAATTTTCATTGTTGTAAAATCACCAGGAACTCAGCTCAAAGTGATTTAATTTATGAAATCTGTTCCCAAGTATTCCCACACATAAATAGAGAGGCCTATGTGAACGTATCCCACCCAATGTAATCAAGGCTTGAAATTATTCCGCTTCTGTCAAAAACACTATCTGTTTGGGCTTCTTGCAGTTTACAAATGATTTATAACTATGTTCTGCCCCCTGACCATCCGCTCAAGTAAAGAATCGGCCCGCGGCTGTCCTGGTCCTCTGTAACTCAGTTGGTAGAGCATGGTGCTTGCAACGCCAGGATAGTGGGTTAGATTCCCGCTACCACCAATACGTAAAAGGTGTATGCTAAATGCCAAAAAAAGAAAGAAGAATTTACAGTGGTTCTCAAAATGTTGGTTCACACATGAACCAGTAGGGGTCAGTATAGCTCCATGCTTGCCTGACCTCAGTGAGGATTTCATACTGTTGTGTAAAAACCCTGCAAAAAGGACACACATTTTTCACAGTGACAAAAGCAATGTAGCCACAATATTTACATGCTATGTAAATTGTGATCCAGTGTAAGCAGTTGTCAGTGAGTATATCAGTTAATGTGATGCAGAAACGTAAATGTGTGCTTATGTCTCACCCAGGTCCTGGGGGAGCTTCCGGAGCACTGTGTGTTCACGTTGGTCTACGGCCTACCCATCTACTGGCTGGCTGGCCTGAACCAGGCCCCGGACCGCTTCCTGCTCAACTTCCTGCTGGTGTGGCTCATGGTGTACTGCAGCCGCAGCATGGCTCTGTTTGTGGCTGCAGCCCTACCCACCCTGCAGACATCAGCCTTCATGGGCAACTCTCTGTTCACTGTGTTCTACCTTACCGGAGGCTTCGTCATCAGCCTGGAGAACATGTGGTTAGGTGAGGAGGACACAAGTCTCTGCTGTAGTCCTCGTACATTTGCTGCATTCTATAGGGCCACATGCAATACTAGCAATCCCAATCTTGTGTGTAACGTGTACTCTGCAACATCTGTGACCTCTGACCTATGTGTCTCGCTGAACGGTGTGTCTCTCAGTGGCGTCCTGGTTCTCCCATGCCTCCTTCATGCGCTGGGGCTTTGAGGGCATGCTGCAGGTCCAGTTCAGGGGACTCAAGTACCCTGTCTCCATCGGCAACTTCACCCTCAACATTGATGGCATACATGTGAGTCATTAGATACATAGCTCTCCAGTGTGAGACGGCTCCACTTCCACCATGACTGTAAATATAATATATATATAATATCTGCCATTCAGCAGACATAATTATTATGATTTTTGAACCCCTTTTTCATGATTACGATCTTGTCTCATCGCTTGCTTAACCCGGAAGCCAGCTGCACCAATGTGTCGGAAGAAAAACCGTTCAACTGAAGACTGAAGTCAGCCTGCAGGTGCCCGGCCCACCACAAGGAGTCGCTAAAGCGCAATGAGCCAATTGTGCGCCGCCGCCCTATGGGACTCCCGGTTGTGACACAGCCTGGGATTGAACCAAGCTTGTAGTGCCTTAGACCGCTGTGCCACTCGGGAGGCCTTAGCAGACGCTTTAATCCAAAGAAACGAAGTATTTTTTACCTTTATTTAACTAGGCAAGTCAGTTAAGAACAAATTCCTATTTACAATGATGGCCTAACCCGGCCAAACGCTAACCCGGAAGACCACTGCGCCACTCGGGAGTCCATAAGTGTACATTCACTTTATGTATGAGTGGTCCCGGGGAATCATACCCAATATCCTGGAATTGCAACAACATGCTCAAACACCTGAGCTACAGAGGACCAACCGTATAGTATAATGATATCTTTGACCTTTTTTTCTGTCCAGGTGGTGGAAGCTATGGACATGAACCAGTACCCTCTCTACTCCTGCTACCTGGTTCTCATCGCTGTCGTAGTGGGCTTCATGCTGCTCTACTACCTATCACTCAAATTCATCAAGCAAAAATCCAGCCAGGACTGGTGAAACCATGGTTACAGAAACCAGTCTCTCGTCTCATCCTAAACGGACTGTAAAATGAACCAATGCTCGTTTCAGTACCACCCTCTGCCATTGGATGGCAGCAAAGTACTGCATTCTGTGTATATTAGTTTCAATAAGGATTTTTTTTTTTATCTTGGCAAATGATTTGAGCGCCACTCAAGCTTTCGCTTGTTCCATTTTCCATCTTTTTTTCAAATTGTTGTTTTTACAGCGCTTAATCTTTTTTGTATATGTAAGGTTATTAAGCTTAACAATATGTGTGCAAGTAGAGGGTCTAGTTAAAGCTAGTGAGAGGTTTAGTAAAGTCACACTGAAAAGGGGTTTGTGTTGTAGATTGGTAGATTATGTACGTTTTGCACTGGTGCAAAAGCCTGATAAATGTACAGCGGCCATGCTTTGGATTAAAGGATTAAATCAACTGAAGTACATCCGCTTGAGGTATGTTCACATTGTGCCCCTTACTACAATTCCAGACATGTAATCATACCCAGTCTAATAATGGCATGGAATAAACCTGTCTTCCTTACATGTATGCAATTTAGGGGTCAAGAGTTGAGAGATCTGAAGGATATTGAAACTTGGCTTAATAAAAACAAATATTCTTAATGCAAGTTGAGAGGTCAGTGAGTATCTTAGACTAGTCATAACTGTGTGTCTATCAGCTTTGCACATCTGGATTTGGGGATTTTCTCAAGCTCTGTTAAGTTAGATGGGGAGCGGCAGTGAACTGCAAATCAAGTCTTTCCACAGATTTTCAATGGGATTCAAGTCTGGTCTTTGGCTGGGCCACTCAATGATTTTCACATTCTTGTTCTGAAGCTATTCCAGCATTGCTTTGGCTGTATGCTCGGGGTTATTGTCACGTTGGAACATAAATCTTCACCCTCCAGTCTAAGGTTGTTTGCACTCTGAAGCAGGTGCTCAAGGATTTGCCTATATTCAATGTTACCTTCATCCTTACCAGTCTCCCAGTCCCTGCCACTGAAAAGCATCTCCATTGCATGCTGCCAACACCATACTTTACGGTAGGGATGGTATTTGACAGGTGATGAGCTGTGCCTGGTTTTCTCCTGACATGGCACTTTGCATTCAGGCCAAATGCTGCATTTGTCTCATCAGACCACAATCTTTCACCTTATGTTCAGTCTTTTTGCAAACTCCAGGCATGCGGTCATGTGCCTTTTCTCAGGAGTGGCTTCAGTCTGGCCACTCTCCCATAAAGGCCAGATTGGTGAAGTGATGTAGAGTCTTGTCTTTCTGGCAGGTTCTTCCATTTCAGCCAAGGAACTCTGACAGTCTCTACAGCACTTCACCAAGAGTGGTCATTGGGTTCTTGGTCACCTCTTTGACCAAGGTCCTTGTTACCCGGTTGCTCATTTTGGTCGGACGACCAGCTCTAGGCAGAGTCTTGATGGAGACCATTGTGCTCTTGGAAACTTTCAACACTAGAAATTATTTTACAGCCTATAGTTTCTGCTCTTACATGCACTTTCAACTGTGGGACGTAAGACCAGTGTTTCTAAATCATGTCCAAACAATTCTTCCAAGTTGTAGTGAACTATCAAGGATGATCAAAGTAAATTGGATTCACCTGCGCTCAATTTGGATTGTCATTGTTAAAGGGTGTGAATACTTTCCTTCAATATATTAGCAAACATTTCTAATTTGTCATTACAGTGTATTGTGTGTAGATTGTTGAGTGAAAAAAATCTATTTATAATATTTTAAATTTAGGCTCTACCAAGAAAATGTGGAATAAGTCAATGGGTGTGAATACTTTCTGAAAGCACTGTAGATGGATACCTACATGTACACAGTTTCCCTTTGAAAAGGGTCTTCATAAAAATAAAAAAGTGTCAGTCTAGTTCCTAACATTTATTGCATAAATACTTCTGTACATCAATTTTAATCATAAATCAACATGGACAGAGTTTAACATCCAGTAATACTTCCACAAGATCTGTTTTCACAGCTTATAAAAAAAACTACAACAAAACAAAAGGACAGAATGAAGAGTTGTGACAGGCTTATCCCTCTACTGCGGCGCTCGGCTGCGATGCCTTGGACTTCTCCTTCAGCTTTTCTGCATAAAACTTAAACGACTCCTGGAAAGAGAGGGTCAAAGAAGAAGGTCACCCGATAGTTATATGGTAATTTAGCAGACGCAGTTCAATGTAACAGACATATTCAGTATATCATAGGGAACAACCAAAACCAAAGTCGGTACAATTTACAAATTAACACAGTGTGGGTGTGGACTGTGTTGGTGTATTTGTTTGTGTGTGTGTGTGTGTGTGTGTGTGTATCGCAATCGTAGCCAGGGCTCACTTCCCTTTCAACAAGTCCACCGCACCCCTGGGTCTAACTAATAGACTTCACCATCCAATCACAGGCTCTTGTTTCATCTCTAAAATCCTGATTAATTCACAAATAAGGGATTTACACTTTTCCTCCCCTCCCACTAGTCCGCCTAATTAAGCCCTGCTTTCAGGCTGAAAAAAGTGGGGATTTTTTGAGAAGGTGAGTGCTTTCAAGAGATTAACGTTGCTGTAACATTGTATATTCCCCTATTAACCGTGTAATTAAAGTCGATAAATAGCCGTGTTGGCGAGAGGGGCCTGACGCGGGCCGCGCTTCAAATCTCTCCTTATCTGCTCTCTCAGGAGACTGCTTTGTACTCCAGCTAGAACAGCAGTCTGAAAACAGAAGGGTGGAAGAGGGTGTAGAGAAGGGGGGCACTACCTGAGATTGGTTTGTTGAAACTTTAAAGGTGATTTGAGAGCTCTGAAGACTGTTCTCAAAAAAAAAAGTTTGACATCCCCCATCTCTACTGTGGTAGTTTTGGAACGTGGCTGTACCTTTCCGACAGGTATTGAATAATGCAGTGAGCCTGTTATGTGAGTTCTCTGTGGGTGGGGTTGGGGGGGAACAACATCGACAGAGCTTGCGCTCTGCAGGTGTGTGCGTGTGATTGCAGGGCAATGTAAACAACTCAAGTGGTTGACCTAGTTAGTGAGAACTCCTGGAGTGCAGTGTGGCTACTTTGGCTGATTGCCAATTTGCCGGTGTTGCGTTAATGTACTATATTGTCCTATGATTCAAGTGCTGTAACTGCTAATTCCCTACCTCTCTTACCAGCTCATTACAGCCTCATAGTACACAACTCACTGACAGAATTGTGCCAAACAAACCTATAGACTTGCACCTAAAAAACAAACAAGACCACTGCAATCAAAACAGATATCACTGTAGTACATAGTAATGTGTAGGTTATGACTGCAGGCATAATCCAACGCAAGCCACAAAAACCCAGATAAAAGCACAAACATGTAGAGCATGGAGCAGAGGCCTTCTGAATGGAGGCTTTCAGAGCAGGCAGATTGTTGGCTCTGATTACACCCAGAGCTCCCATCAACACACACACCCTGGCAGACATTAGGTCACCAGTGGAAAAGATGCCAACCCCAGTTAGGGCTGGGATGTGTGTGGCCCGGTACACTGCATGCGTGTGTGTTTTTGTTTGAGTATATGTAAGTGTGATTTGTTGTTCTGTAGCCCAGTAGACAATACACGTCCTCAGGACTAGGACAGTCTTGTGGGTATGACATTGGTCAAGTTTGGATCTTCTTTCCAACAACCAAATTATATTTCTAGTCTAACACTTATGACAGACACACTGCTATGCCACTGAGGTGGCAAGCAGAGCAAAGTGTGTGTGTGTGTGTGTGGGCACTCACAGGTGGCTCAGTAAAGGGGACGGTCTCTCCTGCGTTCCTGTACAGCACGGCAAGTCTCTTCAGACACAGCTCATCAGCCTCCACTCCCTCCGTCTGCATCTGCTGGTACAGGGCTTTAGCCGACACCAGGTCATTGTCCACACCTGGGTGTGTGTGTGTGTGTGTGTGTGTGTGTGTGTGTGGATGCATTTGCAAGAGTGAGACAAAGTTGATGCGTGAGGTCAAAGTGTTGAAGGAAAGAAGAAAAGAAAAAAAAGCAGAAGACAGAAGCATGAAAACAGTGTTAATATTACTACCGTTACCTCTGACCTCTTCTTGACCCCCAGGAGAACAGTGTTAATATTACCACCGTTACCTCTGACCTCTTCTTGACCCCCAGGAGAACAGTGTTAATATTACCACCAGGCAGATAGAACAGCAGGCCTGAAGTACTTCAGCATGTCGCGTTTAGCACGCCACACTGGCTGAAGCAGAAACAGTCATTAGTGAACATGTGTTCCTGTTCTCCAAAAACACCTCTCAGGTTCCAGCAGACGCTGTCTGCTCCCTCTCGCCTGATGCATATTTGATCTGCTAGCTAATGACGACTTAGCTACAGGCCAGCAAGCCGAATGACGCACCCTGCTTAAGTTGCCTCACTATAGCCTAGACAGGCCAGGGAGCCGAGCACCTAACTGATGTACCGAAGCTCATTATCCTGACCTCTTCACACAATGTGTGGCGTACTCTACCCAATGTCACAAAATTGTGTGATTTGACTGTATCGTACAAAAAACTGTAAGCAAAATTACAGTAAAATATGTAAGTTGATCATTTATATTGAGTATTGAGTGCATTATGTAAAATGCTCTAGTCCAGGGGTCGCCAGTATTTTTATTTTTTGGGGACAAAAAACACCAGGAAATAAACTCCAAGTGATTTACAATTGGGAAATCTATTCCAAAGTATTCCCACGCATAATAGAGAGATATATGTGATAGTATACAAATGAAAGCAAGGTTTGAAATGATTATGTTCAAGTCAATTATTATCGGTTTAGGCTTCTTGCGTTCAATTTGTGCTCTACAAGCTATTTGTAATTATGTTCCAGCCCCCTGACCATTCATTCAAGAAAAAATAAATCATCCCTCGGCTGAATCTAGTTGATCTCTACTCTATTCTGAGCGTGGCTTTACACAACGTTTTACCATAGCACTTCATCAGGTAGGGATACAACGTCTCCTTCTCTGTGAAGTCAGGGATGAGAGTCATCAGGGTCTTGATCTTGCCCACCTGTAACAGATAGACAGATGCCACCAAGTCATAACACTACTTAAATGATAATACTATAATACTATAGGGATGCAGGTAACCTAGCGAATAACGTTGGGCCAGTAACCGAAAGGTCGCTGGTTAGAATCCCTTAGCAGACTAGGTGAAAAATCTGTAGATATGCCCTTGAGCAAGGCACGTAATCCTAGTTGCTCCTGTAAGTCGCTCTGGATAAGTGCGTTTGCTAAATGACTCAAATGTCAAATGTAATGATGATGCATTTCTCCAGGCACTTTAAATGAAGGCAAATAATAAAGAATCCTTTGGTTCAGATATGATATAGAGTGGTTGAAGGAGCTGGCTGTACCTGGCCTGGTTTCTGGGCTAGCCGGGACATGTAAGAGACCAGAATCTCCTTCTGTTCAGCCACAGCATTACAGCGCTAAAGAGAAGAGAAGAGGGACAGGTGAGATCAGAGTCATGACTAACCAGGTTTCCATCCAACCTACTTATGCGAGTAAAGTACATGTCGAATGAAAAAAATGTTACGACAGGAGTGATGGAAAATGATAATTTGTGGGTAAACTTTCCATAGGTCAACAAAACCGAATACGCTAGACAAGGTGGGATCTTTTTGTGCCTGTAAAATTAATTATGCGAGAAATGGTGGTGGATATAATAGCCATCATTTCAATGTAAACTTCAGGTCTGTGGTCCTCCCACTACTTGGGAAACCATGCAGTTTATTAGGCTACATATAACAAGTTCTGATGAACTTCACAGGGTAGTGAAAGTGCACGGCAATGAGCTTGATGCTCCTCAATAAATATTCAGGGTCTTATTTTAGTGACATGATGATAGATGCTTGCTCTTATCCATATTCTCATCATGTAGGGAGCCTACCCACACTGTCTGCAATATGTTGGATAGAGCACAAGTGCCAAGACCAGTAGGCACATTTGCTATAACACAACACTTGTGACAAATCCATCAGTAGAGTTGAAAATGAAAATACTTTTTTGGGTGGGTAAATTTAACAGCAAAAGTAATTGAAGTGCACTACGGCGTCACGCACAGCCTTTCCTCAACAACAAGCAAATTTGATGGAAACATGTCTCTGGTTGGAAATGCAGGATTTTAGAATATTCGCCAATTGGATGGAAACCTAGCTAATGATTGTGCAGAAACAAATGCAGACATACAAATGTGCATACAACCACACACAGCAATTCAGGGACTTGTAAAATGGGTACATGTACTGTAGGAGTGCATCTCTGCTTGTGAACAGGTTTCTATTTGCCGTGCGTGTTTTGTGTCTTAAGTGTTTTTGAATTGCTTTAGGTCTTTTATTATATGCCCTGCACTCCAGACAGCGCTCTGCGGTTCTAGGTTCATTACACCACCAACAGGGTGTCAGCCAGATAACTACTTATTTCTTTATCCAATTTAAAAATGTACAGTGCCTGTTCACTTTAAAGTATAATTATCTACACTTAGCAACATAAAGGGGCTGATTGGAATCTGTACTATGCTGTAGCATTCTAGGGGGTAATTTACTTCACCACCTTTACTTTCTGTCATTAGCCAATTACCAGAGGCAGGAAGTGAGGTAGGGGAAGTAGCTCTCATAACGAGGAGAGAATGATTGAAACCAACCAAGGTTCAAACCTACGGATGAATGTATGTAAACAGGTTCTTTATCACAAAGCATTCAAAGCAGCCATTTTAAATTCAGGGCTACGATTTAGAAATACTTTTTATATAAAACAACTAAGAGTGATTTGCTTTGGGCTAAAGATGTAACCTTAAAAAAAAAAATTGTAAGAAGTAAAGCCTATGAAAAAAGTGTGTGTGTGCCGCATTAAACCCTGCCGTGCTCTGAGTCTTCCCTGGGTTCAGTGGCAATGAGGTCACATTACAAGCCATTCGTGAACGCCGTGTTTCTTTCCTTGGGTGGAATTAAAAGCGTCGGCCTCGAAGGCTTTTAACCGCAGCGCGGTGTAGCAGCGTATTAAACAGAGGGCCAGAGTCACTCAGCGGCAGAATGGCTTTAGTACAATCAGGCAATTAGAACACTCCTCCACTCTCCTCTTCTCTCCAGTCGCTCGCCCTCTCCGCTAGGACACGTTTTATCCAGAAGCCAGACTGGCCGTGACGCAACCCCCTGTATCCCTGATCCCAGACGAGCATACTCCCTCACGGCTGCTTAAAAGCTCTGGATAAGCAGGGAATGTCAGAATATCTCTACCCCCAACCCCCCACCTCCAAGAGTAGGTCTAGGAGGACCCTGCCTCACTGACTTCTGGTCCGACTCACTTCTTAATGACTTCATTCAACACACTTGTCATCTGCCTCGTTAAAAGCTTTTCAGAGTTTAGCTAACCGTTTCTTCTAGAATATAATCATTCCTCCATTACAATAAACCTGGAAGAGGCCTGCAGAAATACCAGCCAAGTTGCTAAATATGCTCAAGTAGATGCATATTACACAAAAAACAGATTCTTCTAATTTGGCTTTAATTTCTTATGAACCTAAGAGTAGTATCTGTGTTCATTTTCATGTCTCTGCTGGAATCAACCATCTTGTTAATCATTGAGCAGCAGTATAATTACATGTGAATTCAAGGGGAACATGATGTGGAGGAGTGTGGCACCAGAAAGTCTCTTTTGGTCCTTCTCTCTCGCTCTCTCTCAATGTTCATGTGGCTCGAGCTACATTTAAATTACAAATAACTTAGCAAACCGATCCATCTTGCATATTTTCAAAGTACATTATACTCATCGGCCTTTGTGATGTCAAGGTGATCTTTCAATGTGACTGAGGGTGATTTGAAGTATGCTAGTATACTAAATAACCTTTGCCTTTATTCAGATTGTGGATATGTCGATATGTGCACGGAAATAAAAATATACTTATTAACACATTATTTTAAAACCCTTTTGCCCTCAGAACAACCTAAATTTGTTGGGTGTCAAAAGCGTTCCACAGGGATGCTGGCCCATGTTGACACCAGTGCTTCCCACAGTTGTGCCAAGTTGACTGGATATCCTTTGGGTGGTGGACCATCCTTGATCCACAGGGGAAACTGTTGAGCATGAAAAACCCAGCAGCGTTGCAGTTCTTGGCACACTCAAACCAGTGTGCCTGGCACCTACTAGCATACCCTGTTCAAAGGCACTTAAATCTTTTGTCTTGCCCATTCAATTGTCTCAAGGCTTAAAAATCCTTCTTTAACAAGTCTCCTCCCATTCATCTACACTGATTGAAGAGGATTTAACAAGTGAAATCACTAAAAATATTTGGACAGACAAGGGGTCACACTACAAGATTCTTGGTCGTGAGGGTTCTCGACACCACGCTGTCTCGCGAAAACAATGTGATTACACTTAATGTAGCTACAACGAGATCTGGCTCAAATCAGCCGCAAACGTTTTCAGTCAGATATTCACGCTTGCCATACAGAGTTCAATCTATAGCCAACATTTTGAATGGAATAACATTGCTTGTGAAACGTCAGAGCTGTAACCATTTGACACTTTGGCAAGAACAAACGCACACTAGTAGTGGTCATCGCTCCTGCTCAAGAGTACACATTCTGGGTGATGAAAAACAACATCTCACATCTTCTCCGGCGAGCTCTCATTGGCTATTGCAGATCATCGTGCACAAAACTTGTCGTTGCACATCTCAAACTACAAGAGCACTGCAGATTTTGCACCGATAAAATAAAACATGTTTGAAAATATCAGGATGTCAGGAAAAGCTCGAAGAAGAGATTGGTAGCTCTCAGATTGGGTCTCTGACCCACTCACATTAAAGGAGCATCGGTGACGGCCACGCGACCCCGAGTAGGCAACTACATGGGCATTTTGTCCAGGAGGTCAAAAGCTTGTCTGGGACTGCTAAATCCGGGCCAAAATCGTGTTTGTGCACACATGAACAGACACACACAGAGGGAGAGAAATAGATAGAATTCCAGCCACGAGAGCAACACCCACAGACTTAAGGGATCATAGCATTCACCTAGTCAGTCTATGTCATGGAAAGAGCAGGTGTTCCTAATGTTTGCGCACACATGAACACACAGAAACAGACAGACAGCCAGCCAGCCATGAGAGCTACACCCAGAGACAAATAACTCAAACTGATTGAATGTAGTGGCTGATGTCACTGGGTGAGTGGGATACATACGGCCAGCATGAACTTGGCGTCCTCTACCATGTTAGCCTCCAGCAGCTGTAGGAAGAGGTCTGAAGCAGCTCTGTATGATGAAAAGTGATTTGCCAGCCTCTCTGCCATGGCACTCACTACACAGAGACACACAGACAGGGTCACAATCAACATAGATCTCACTCAGCAAGGTTAATGAGAAGATTGATCTTATAGGGTATACACGTTGGTACGCTGCTTGCCGATGGTCTGTTCCAAGAGTATCAACTACTGCAGTTAATTCTATATGAAAGTGGGGACATTTAATATATGAAAGTTGGACATTAAAGACACATTGTCTGAAGGTGGGCGGGTGAGGTTATACAGGGGTCTGTGTTCTTTACATTTATCCAGAGCAGCGCCATTGTTCTCCTCCAGCACCTTCCTGAAGACAAAGGCCATGCTGGCAGCCGGACCCTGAGGCCCATCACCCTGTGTGTAGACCGCCTCCAAGCCCTCCACTGCAGAGTCCAGGTCCCCACTGACAGACAGACAGACAGAGAGAGAAAATAAAGGCATTTCGCTAGGTCAAAAACAGAAGAAAAGACTCCAATCTCTTCACTGAGACCTCAATGTATCCGCTGGGGGAAGTAGCAGCAGCATAACTTTCTGGGAAAGAAATAACCAGTAAAACACCACAGTAACAGAGATACAGAGGTCGATGAGGCCATACAGGGAGGTATGATTAAATATTCTCTAAATATACGAGGAGCAAAGACCCTCTTCCATCCCCCTAGTCATTCATCCAAACACAGAAAGAGAAAAACAAAGTGCATCAAACTTTTATCGTCAGTGGCGTGGGGGTGTCATCCCCGCCTAGCTCCCAGGGCCTAGACGCAGGACGTTAGGATAGCGGAAGTGAAAAGGCACTCATGCCCGATTGGGCAGCACTCCCTGATCTCTCGCCCGCCTGGGCCTGTCAGGATAAACTCTGACCCCACCCCCACCACGATTGGCCTGAGCGGCTGTGACACGTGCGGGGCGGCACGACTTGAGCCGAGCTGACTGGTTAAGAGGGAAGGGTCCAGAAAGGAGCGCCACATTTAGAGATGGACCTCTGTAAATTATTCAGACTCAGTCACAGCAATCACAGTGGATTCAGGCACAGATTAAATATTAATGTGGGCTGGTGGAGAAGGAGAGGAAAGGAGTTCGAGGGAGGGGGGAGAACTAGAGGAAGGGAGGGGGGAGAAGGGTTAAGTGTTAGCTTGTTGGGGTCCCAGGTTAGGTTGTTCATATTTGGCGAGTTTAGCCTATTTGCTAGTGGCAACCTCTTCATAAACATTCCTCTGTGTGATCACATCAATGTTAACCAGGACTGTGTGTGCTGTATTCCCCTAGGGTATTGTTAACCCTCTGGGTATTGGAGGCCAGTGTATTGTTAACCCTCTGGGTCAGGGAGCATCAACTGGATTAAGCCGCAGGCCAATTCTTTCTTCAGCGGATGGTCGTGCAGTCAGAACATAAGAAAAAAATGATTTGGACTGCCAATTGACCGCAAGAAGCCCAAACAGATAATATTTGACTAAAGCAATCATTTCAAACCTTAACTACATCTGCGGACATTGCCTAGTGTAGGGTGCGGACTTTCAGATGGGACGTTAAATAGGCTGTCCTGACTCTGTGGTCATTCAAAATCCCACTCGTAAGATTAGGGGTGTTCACCCCGGTGTCATGGCTAAATTCCCAACCTGGCCACATTCCATCATGGTTACCTGATCATCCCCCTCATTCCTAATTGGCATACAGTGCCTTCGGAAAGTATTCAGACCTTTTTCCACATTGTTACGCTACAGCCTTATTCTAAAATGTACTTCATCTGGGTTTTTTCCTCATCAATCTACACACAATACCCCATAATGACAAAGTAAAAACAGGTTTAGACATTTTTGCAAATGTATTTAAAAACAAAGAAAAGTTAAATATCACATTTACATAAGTATGCAGACCCTTTTCTCAGTACTTTCTTGAAGCACCTTTGGCAGCGATTACAGCCTCAAGTCTTCTTCGGTATGACGCTACAAGCTCGGCATACCTGTATGTGGGGAGTTTCTCCAATTCTTCTCTGCAGATCCTCTCAAGTTCTGTCAGGTTGGATGGGGAGCGTCGCTACACAGCTATTTTCAGGTCACTCCAGAGACGTTCGATCGGGTTCAAGTCCGGGTTCTGGCTGGGCCACTCATGGACATTCAAAGACTTGTCCCAAAGCCACTCCTGCGTTGTCTTTGCTGTGTGCTTAGGGTCATTGTCCTGTTGGAAGGTGAACCGTCACCCCAATCTGAGGTCCTGAACGCTCTGGAGCAGGTTTTCATTAAGAATCTCTGTACTTTTCTCTGTTTAGCTCTTCCTCGATCCTGACTAGTCCCCAGTCCCTGCCGCTGAAAAACATCCCCACAGCATGCTGCCACCACCATGCTTCACCGAGGAGATGGTGCCAGGTTTCCTCCAGATGTGACTCTTGGCATTCAGGCCAAAGAGTTCAATCATTTTGGCAAACTCCAATCAGACCAGATAATCTTGTTCCTCATGGTCTGAGTCCTTTAGGTGCATTTTGGCAAACTCCAAGGGGCTGTCATTTGCCTTTTACTGTGGAGTGAATTATGTCTGGCCTCTACCATAAAGGCCTGATTGGTGGAGTGCTGCAGAGAAATGTCGCCGACAGAGGGCTGCCTCGCTTCTTAGGAAAAGTGCAGTATTCTTTTTTTTTTATGTATTATTACTTACATTATTAGCCCAGATTTTTTGGTGTTATTACACGCGGACTTGGATATGTTCCGGTTAGCTTTCGATAATAACATTGACGAATATACTGATAATGTGACTGAGTTTATCAGGAAGTGTATAGGAGATGTTCTACCCACTGTGACTATTAACCTACCCTAACCAGAAACCATGGATAGATGGCAGCATTCGTGCAAAACTGAAAGCGCCAACCACCGCATTTAACCATGGCAAGGTGACTGGGAATATGGAATAATACAACAGTGTAGTTATTCCCTCCGCAAGCCAATCAAACAGGAAAAACTGAACTAAATGACTAGTACCGTTGTACTCTCTTCTGTCATCATGAAATGCTTTGAGAGACTAGTCAAGGATAATTTCACCTCTACCTTACCTGACACCCTAGACCAACTTTGCTTACCGCCCAAATAGATCCACAGACAATGCAATCACCATCTCCATCGCACTGCCCTATCCCATCTGGACAAGAGGAACACCTATGTAAGAATGCTGTTCATTGACTATAGTTTAGCATTCAACACCATATTACCCTCCAAGCTCATCATTTAGCTCGAGGCCCTGGGTCTGAACCCCGCCCTGTGCAACTGGGTCCTGGACTTCCTGACGGGCCGCCCCCAGGTGGTGAAGGTAGGAAACAACACCTCCACTTCGCTGATCCTCAACACTGGAGCCCCACAAGGGCGCGTGCTCAGCCCCCTCCTGTACTCCCTATTCACCAAGGACTGCATGGCCAAGCACGCCTCTAACTCAATCATCAAGTTCGCAGACGACAACAGTAGTAGGCTTGATTACCAACAATGACGAGACCGCCTGGGAGTGTGGTGCCAGGAAAATAACCTCTCACTCAACGCCAACAAAACTCAGGAGCTGATCGTGAACTTCAGGAAACAGCAGAGGGAGCACCCCCCTATCCACATCGACGGGGACGCAGTGGAGAAGGTGGAAAGCTTCAAGTTCCTCAGCGTACACATTACTGACAAATTGAAATGGTCCACCCACACAGACAGTGTGGTGAAGACTACAGCGCCTCTTCAATCTTAGGACGCTTGGCACCTAAAACTTTCACAGATGCACAATTGAGAGCATCCTGTCGGGCTGTATACCACCTGGTACGGCAACTGTAACGCCCTCAACGGCAGGGCTCTCCAGAGGGTGCTGAGGTCTGCCCAACATCACCGGGGGCACGCTGCCTGCCCTACTTGACACCTATAGCACCCGATGTCACAGGAAGGCCAAAAAGATCATCAAGGGCAACAACCACCCGAGCCACTGCTTGTTCACCCCACTATCATCCAGAAGGCGAGGTCAGTACAGGTGCATCAAAGCTGTGATGTTTGTCCTTCTGGAAGGTTCTCCCATTTCCACAGAGGAACTCTAGAGCACTGTCAGATTGACCATCAGGTTCTTGGTCACCTCCCTGACCAAGACCCTTCTCCCCCAGGCCAGCAAGCTCTAGGAAGAGTCTTGGTGGTTCCAAACATCTTCCATTTAAGGATGAAGGCCACTGTGTTCTTGAGGACCTTCAATGCTGCAGGTACCCGTCCCCAGATCTGTGCCTCCACACAATCCTGTGTCTGAGCTCTATGGCCAAATCCTTCGACTTCATGACTTGGTTTTCGCTCTGACATGCAACTGTGGGACCTTATATAGGCAGGCTTGCATGCCTTTCCAAATCATGTCCAGTCAATTGAATTTACCACAGGTGGACTCCAATCAAGTTGTAGAAACATCTCAGAAACTCCCCTAATACAGGTGTGCCAAGCTTGTAGCGTCATACCAAAGAAGACTCAAGGTTGTAATCGCTGCCAATGGTGCTTCATCAAAGTACTGATTAAAGGGACTGAAGACTTCTGGAAATGTGATGTTTATTACAAATAAAACACTTTGCTAACATGTCTAAAAACCTGTTCCTGCTTTGTCGTTATGGGGTATTTTGTGTAGATTCATGGAAAAAACTATTGTAGAATAATGCTGTAACGTAACAAAATGTTGAAAAAGTAAATGTGTCCGAATACATTCCGAATGCACTGTACATAAAGTGCTTGGAGTACGTCAGAAGGCAGAAAAATGCTATATAAATCCAATCAATTATTATTTGTATACAATCACCTCTCTCCATTATGCATGGGAATACTTTGGAACAGATTTCCAAAATTAAAATGAATTTGAGCTGATTTCCTGGTGTTTTTACAGTGTTTTATGTACAACAATTAAATTTTTTTTCTCATAAACTTGGGGGACCAAATAAAATCACCGCATGGTGCCAGTTGGGTAACCCTGCTGTGTATTGGAGGCCAGGGTATTTTTAACCCTGCAACCTAGTGGTAACAGAGAGCGTAGAGAAAAAAGTTCACTGCAATGCTACTGAAACCCATGATAACGGCATGACAATACCCTTTCATAAAGCTGGGCGCATTTGAGTGCTAAGTAGGAGAGTTAGATTAACCTTACTTTTTGATGTGTGCCATGGCAGTGTTGTTGAGAAAGACCATGCTTGACAGGTTGAGGGGCGTGCCCAACCCCTTCATCAGAACCTCCACTTCCTGGATACCCTGGACGTCCCCATGGCTCCCGAGGGATTGCACTAATCGTGTGACGGACAGTTTTGAGGGCACCTGGTCTCCCTGCAGCATGGACTTGAGTGTGGACATGCCATCTAGGGGTGGGAGGAAGGCAACGGAATGTATGCAACAAAGAAATTCAGTGTGTGTGTTGGTGCGCGTATCACGCAAAAACCCACCTTTGGCTAGCCCTCTCTTGACCTGTGTAATGATGAGGAGGCTGTTGGCTATGTCATTCAGCTTGAACCCTGGGACACGGCCTAAGGCACTGAGGAACAGAGAGACAGAAGAACAGACATAAGTCAACAATCTTCAACCTTACAGCAGAGGTGAACAACCCTCCACTCCACTAAAACGGGCATAGAGAGAAGACGGGGAAAATAAGACTGAAACAGAGGGACAGAGTGAAAGTGAGTCCGACTGCCAATTAAGTCTGGCCATAGAAGTATTACAAAACAACAGGGTGTTCAGACGACTCCCTCGGAGGTCCTCTCCAGCTCTGAGTGTGGGGGGCTGTGAGTCTCCTCTGGGGCTGGGCAGGGAGAGAACAGCTGCTGCAGTGTTGAGACCCTAGGTAATGTCCCTTTCCCTCCATCCCTCAGTCTATCCCCTTGTCCTTTCAGACATATTTTTTTCCATTTCAGAGCCACTAATACCTCAATCAATCTCTCTTTTATTATTACAGTCTCCGACCGGATTAATCTGGCTGCTCAATTGAGCGTTGGCCTCATGCTCCTTATCGCCGGGCCGACCAACCGCCAGCCCTCCGCTCACTCGGACAGATTGCTGCGGAAACCTCGGTCAGAGTGATTCTTATCAATCCCAAGGAAAGAAAATCCCTCCTGTAGCTGCCCTCTAGCCTCCCCATCTCTCGCACTCTGGGGTCTCCCCCCTCCACCCAACTTCCGCTCTGACCCTCCCACATTTCTCTCCATCCCAATCCCCTTAATCTCTGCTAAGCGCCCCACTGCTCAGTTATGATGCAGCCCCTCCTCTTCAACCCAGCCTTGGGCCCCATCTGGCTCCAGCCCTGTCTAAGTCATCCACACGCAAGAGACTGGGCTTTATACACACTAGGGGAATTATTACTGTACTGGCGTCTTGATCATCTTCCCACATGATTAAACCAACCCCCCCTGCCTCCCTCCCTTCTCTGATAAATCCAAGGTCTCTCACAGGACTAAAAAACCCTGGGTTAACTCATGCCCTTTACTGGCCTGACGTAGGGGTACCTAAAGCTCTGGAGCGAAGGGGGACAGGTGGGGATAAGGTGTGATGTGTGTAATGTGGAAGGTATGCATTGAGTCCTAGTGGTAATTCTGCTAACTGTTCATAAACACACAGACAGACACACATAGGGAACTTCAACAGCCGCCCGAGGGCAGTGAGCGAGGGAAGAGGAGAGCATTATACAAAGACTCTCCTGCTCAAAGGGGACAGGTCATGTGTTATGGGTGATGAGAACCTAATTTCACTCTCTTTTAAAAAGGGATAACTCCTGCTACTAAGATCCCAGGAGAACCAAAAAAAAACACACACGATACATTACTAATCAGCAGAAGATTGTCATTTTTGTGCAAAGTCATCCGCTTCCCAGAAAACCAAATTAATCTGTGGCGATAGGAAGGGGCTCAAGCGCTTCCGAGGCTTACCAGACCACTGCTGTTCACATCCAGCAGGGTTAAGGGTCAATTCACAATCACTTGGTAATCTCAAACCTAATTCAAGAACCCTGGCTGCCCTGTATACTGTAGGCTTAACCTGTGACAAACCAGAATTTGGCTCCGAGTGTGGAAGTAGCCCACTGTAAATGTGTTTTGGTTTCTTCTTGTTCGGGACCACTGGCAGATAGAGAGGGGGAGTGAGGGAGAGGACACAAGACGTACTGACTGGTGAACACACACAGGATAGACAAACTCACATCTCTTTGACCACCATGGCGTCCTCCATACTACCCTCGGCCAGCAGAGCCCGGATCAGACTGTCGTAGGGGGCCGGGCCCAGGGTCACACCCTTCCTATCAATATCCTTCAGCATATCATAGGCCTCTGGACAGAGAGAATGAGAAATGTAGCAGGAGAGAGGGATTGATAGAGATCACCATCAGGAAACATATACAAGCATTCAACAATCCACCATGTCAACCAAACATATTTCGTAAAACATGTCTCAGTGGTCATAGGACTGTCTGTAGAATAGATTACCCTGTATTAAGAGAAGCTCAGGAAATCCCCAATATTACCAACAGAGGTCTGGCAGCAATATAAAGTCCCCAGGGCGGTGTACCTTTAGCCTTGCCCTTCTTGCAGAGGGTGAGCAGTCTGAACTGGTAGTCAGCAGAGCTGTTCTCTGCAGTAGCAGCCTGGGGGCTGGCTGACTTGGTGGCTTTGCCCTTTGACCCTTCAGGCTTGGTCTCTGCCTGTGCCTCTCTGTCTGCAGCCTGCTCATACCACACCTACGCAAAGGTAGAGTACAAAACACTGAATAACTACTATCAAAACAGCCACCGGTAACATATGGGTCAATATTCACATGATACAAAAACAACGGTCCCTATGGTATACAAACGATAGGAACGCAAGAGCAGACATATCCATGCTTATCCCATAGAAGAAGTGTGTGCGCGCGCAAGTGAATGTGTGTTTCATAATTCTACAATGAAGGATAGAAACAGAGTGAGTCGCAAATTGCATATCACAACCTATCTGGGTGATTGGTGCATGTCTGTGTCGAGTTCAATGTAAAACTGATTTTAGTACTTCACTTAATTTCACTATTTTTCATTGTCATGGCAATTCTGAATCATGAAAACAAAAAATCAACCAAAGCAAAGTAGGTAGAATGAATTGAGAATGCTTGGTTAAGATCCACAGCGTTGATTTGCAACTCAGTTTTGGTTGCAACAACCAAGACTATACGACTTGCTTCTGCCATCTAAGATTATACATTTGTCTAAAATGAGCTTCTACACCCAGCAATTTCATCTGTCTGGACCATGGATGGCACATCAAAATCTCCTTGCAAGACCATCAAATATCATTGACAAGGGTAAGAATCAAATAGTGTATTCTCACCAGGATTTGGTTAATTGCCCTTTGTGTATTTCTCAATATTCCATGTTTAGAATGCATTAAGGTACATCTAGAACTGGTTGAACATGTGGCTTTGGGTCAGGTCCTCCCAGGTTTCTCATAGATATGGGATTGTGAGTGGTACTGGAAGTCTGTTCCACAAGCACATGGAAATGAAGCGCAAGGTGGAGTTTCACAGGAGAGTGAGGAGGGAGTTTTACGAGCAGCGTATGAGCTCAGGCAACCAGTGGCTTTTTACTGATGGAGAGAAGCCATGTTGAATTGGCTGCAGAGAAGAGCTTCTTGTGAATCTCTGATGTATTTAGTAGAAGTAGAACTAAGAGAAGATAAGGTAGAATAAGATAGGATTGGTAGGTATAATACATTTGTAAGTGTTGGTTATAGTCTATTTTAAAATTCACCTTAGCTCTGCCACTTTATATAGTCATGAACCTCAAAGTCTAAGCCAACATATGGAATTGTTTTAAGATAGATAAATGACCCATGGTATGACTATTAGGAATACGTTTTTGAAGTGCCTGCCCTATATCTAGGAGATATAAGAAAGCTCAGGAAATATGTTTTTTTTGTTGTACACATATTTAACCCCTTATTTTTTGTGGCACAAAACTACCTCCATTTGCATGGGTTACCTTCAGATGAGTCCCGTGACACTTGTGGGGGTTGTTGAGCAAAACGGAGAAGACCATCGTGAGAGTCTCCCCTTTCCACAGTGGGGTTAGTTTGTAGCCCAAAATGGTTCGGATGCTACAGACAAAAGCTGCACATCAGCGTTACTGACTTGTGGGGGTCATCGAGCAAAACGGAGAACACAGTGTTCGTGAGAAGTCCATCTTAAATGGATCATTGTTAATTATCAGTACACTGGAGAGCTTCCAAAAAAAGTAATGCACTATAGTGAACGAATAAGAAGGTCTTATTATCCAAATATCAAATCAGCTTTACATGTCATCTCACAATCACACAACTTCACATCCACTTAGTACTATTCCCAAACACACTCGGTAATCTCCCTTATTACCCATGTGCATCTTCAACGATTCTCTTGTCGTCACTTGCCAACGGTATCATCAACGGTTCTCTTGCTGCTACTTACTATACATATAAATAACACCCTGCATTCAAAAATACCTTGTGTTATTTTGTAGTGGCTGCTGACCACAGACATTTCTTATAAATGCCTACAGACAGCTGTCAGCGAGGCTTTCCATGGTACCATTACGCCCTCGCTCTAGTTCTCTCATAAAACTAGTGTATAGTCTTCTCTCTCTAAGACGGTTCTATATTTATTTATTTTTTAAATTATGAATTCTCTTATTTTCAGCGAGCTGGCCAATTTTTTCTTGAGCAGATGGTCGTGCAGCCGTAAAAAACTATGCCAGAATGTTTTAGTTATGTTCCCTATCACCTCTTCTTGGTGAAACTTGGACGTGTTCTAAGGGTACAAAGAGCGGGGAGGAAGGTGAGCCATGGTTGGTTTTATTTCTAATAGCAGCCTTAAGTTCTGCGATGCGATGTTTCAATGCTCGATTAGTTTGACCAATATAAACAGCAGCACAGATGCATTTGAACATGTATAGGACTTTTGTGGTGCTACAATTAATGAATTAGATTTTGTATTCTTTACCTGTTCTCGGGTGGTATTGGTCATTTTGTCAATGTACAGTAGTCACACTTGTAATTTCCATTGGGAGGGACAGGGAGCTTAGCGTCACGCTTCTTGGTTTGCTGCATGCTTTGCGTAACGGAATCGTCTAGATTGTGAGCACGGCAAAAACAAATGCGAGGGGGACGTGAATTCTCATAGATTTGGATCACATTTGAGGATGTTCCAGTGTCTCTATACAATGGATTTGACGTGACCAGCACATGGGCTGTCCTCCGTGGAAAAACATAAACGTGGGGGTGTTTTGTACTGGTTTCTATTTGTGCCAGTGACTAGGCTTTGTCGTTCAGTCTCTCTAACACGGGTATAGGCCTGTTCAATGACACTAATTATACCCGTGTTGCGGGAACCTTTTGCGCATGTCATGCGAAATTTTCCTTTAAGTATAAGAATTGCAATGCGTCTTTGAGTGAGGGGTGTGTGTGTGTGTTTAGTAGACTGAGTAGGGCCCCTCAATCTTCAGTCACCCGTTCAGCGGCCGGGGAAGGGGGTTAAGCTACGCTGGCCAGGGGTAAATTAGGCTAGGCATACGGGCCGGGGAGGCTAAAAGGGGGTGTGGGGGTTGACAACTCCAGGGCGCCTCAGGTCACAAAGGTCATCGCCAAGAGCTAAAGCCATCACTTTGAGTCTCATCTCGCTCCAGGCCTCCCCAACAAGCCAAACAAACATGGACACAACTGGAAAGAAGCTGGAAAATAATGTATTCCAATGGAGAAATAACGTATTTTGAATCAACAGAGGAAACGGGTGCAGTCAGGCAGAGGGAATGCTTGGTAATTTGGTCACATCTTTCCAGTAGCCTCTGCCAGAGTACTCTAGAGACTTGTGCTAAAGTCCACTAAGCAGCAGACATGGTGTTATTTAGCAGTGGCTGAATTATTTGGGAATTAGGGGCTAGTATTAATTCCTGTCCCAACGATCATCCCAAATTCAAATTTACCCTAGCTGTAGCTAAAATACAACGATTTGTTGTTTCAGACTGACTGTCGCCAGAGGTGCGGAGAAATCAGACTAGTTCAGGGATTTCAACCAACTAGGAGTCAACCAGGACAGAGGGGGCACCGTGGCAAGCCAATGATAATGAAGCCTATAATAAACTCTGAGGTACTAAAAAGGTAGCATCCTGCCCGCAATTCTCTGTGCAACAAACTGAACATTAGCAGAGAGGATGAGCTTTAATGAAGCAAACACTGATTTGATGGAATAGAAATAAAAGGAGAGCTGTGCTTACTAGCGGTGGCAGAGCGGTAAGTGATTTCAGAAGGCTTTTTACCTCAGGCACCTCGAAAGGCACCTCCTGTCCATTACTCTTGAGGATGTCAGCCAGCATGCGCAGGGTCCTCTCTCTTGGTATCACGTTCTCTTCCTGCATCTTGGTCCAGGTGGCCTCCGCCTTGCGCCAGTCGTTTGTATCCTCTGAGGGTGAGAGAGCATGATCACATGTACGCACACACAACCTCTTGAAAAATGTATTTTATAAACAAGACTACTTGGATAAATAAAAGGTTAAATAAAAAACACACACAAACGTGTATATGCGCGCACACACCAAGATTCCTTGTTGACACTTAATGCTGAGAGAGCAATCAACCAGAAAAGGCCTAATCTGCTCAGCCTCCTCAGCCAGACACTTAACTCGGGGCTGATTTGATTTGTATTCCAACAGGCTTTACCTGACCCAGGCTGAATTGGGCAAACAGTCCCAAAAAGCTAAATCTTCCAATCACGAGATGTAATCTAATCATACACTATCTGTGGATACTGGGATTCTGAACCCATTCTCTCGCACACAAAATTGCCCTGGGGTTACACCACTGTTCACGCCACATTGCTGCCTGGGATTTGGGGGGGGCAAAGGTTAAACTGTCATATGAGAAGAGGAGATGGAGGTAAGTAGTAGTGACTTCAGGGATAGTTGGGTGGGCTTAATATAACCAGTCAGGGGTAAAGTGAGGTTCATAAACTTCCCCTGTTGGAGAATGTAGATGAACAATGTCGATCATCCAGTCAGTCCATCCACATAGTCATGGTGAGATACAGGAAAGACCTTAAAATTAGAATCAGGGTTGGGCTCAATTCGAATTGAAGGGAGTCCATTTAGGAAGTGATTTGACAAATATCATATCCTTTTCAGTTCATCGAGAAGCCATTAAAAATAGATGACCCTTTTTCAATCATTTATTTGAATTTCAGTTGACTTCCTGAATTGACTGCCTTCGATTCGAATTGAGCCCAACCCTGATTAGAATACTAATAAAATAGTAACTTAATAGGATGTCGACAGGAAAGCCAGCCAGTCAGAGAAGAGTAGGGATGGAGGTTGAGGGAGACTTACTGCAGAGCCGCAACACGTAGTGATACAGCTCATCTCGGTCACATTCAAACAGCTTGGCTGTCATATCCACCATGCTCTCCAAAGACTCCATCTACACAGGGACACAATCATTTAGACGTGGTGTGTTCGTGTGTGTGTGCGCGCGCATGTGTGGTCTCTCTCTCTCACCTGGTTGCCGTTAATGCATTTCTCAGCGTACCACTGAAGGCGTCCTGGTCTAGCCCTTAAACCTGGAGTCTGTGGGAACAGAAAGGACTTAAACAAATACAGCTCGGTTTATGTTAAATCAACAATTGCCTGATGAACATTTCTGTTTTGCATACTGTACAGAGTACATCAAAAATCCAACAAGCTGAAACATACCGGGACCTCCATTTCATACCTCATGATTGAGTATATGATCTAATACACATTAAACCCATGAATTCCTGTAATTTCCCAGAACTGAATATCTCAACTCTAGAACAATCCCTCTGAGTTATTCAAGAAAGTAATAGCCAACAGACTCAAAATGACCAGAAACAGAATCACATGAAAAAGATAGAAGATGAAGGGTGTATATGGATAATAGCAGACCCATATAATAATGGTTCTGGATAATACTATGGTATGATGCCCTTTGGATACACACACTGAGAGGGTGGCATAAGCACGCTGTATTTTTGGAGTGATATGCGTTCATATGGGCTAGGGAGGGAGGGGTGGAAGGGGTTAGAGATGGGATAGCATTTCATCAGTGCTCCAGTCAATCAGAGTGAGATAGTCCCTTGGTTCTTCCACTCTGCCCTGACATGTTAATCTGTCTATGACCAAGATCTCTCAATCCCCCTGTGCTGCAGGACCATGGCTACTTGATCAAAAAAAGACTACGCATTATGGTCTTATACAACCAGCCAAAGGACAAATTACAATTTGTTCTGTTCTCCGCCGCCATGTCTAATCTGCTTAGTAAATAAGGCCGAGCGCAAGTGGTACATATTTTTTCTACAGCGAACAGGAAATCTCCCCCGCGGCCCAGCTTGCTACCACCCACCCCCTCCAGCCAGGGATCTAAGCCCCCCGAGGGCAAATCTTCCCGGGCATAAAATCCATGGTGATGAGTCCCTCTTCCTCCCGCTCTTGCTTCACACACACTCTCTACTTTTCACTTCCAGCACATATCCCAATCCCCAAAAGGACATCTAGGTCAGATTATTAAGACAATCTCCTGCCTGCTGCTTTGTGGCTTATGAAACTCAGCCCCTTTGACTATGCTGTCTGGACTAGAGTGCCACAACAAGCTCACATCACACACAGCAAAGACAATGCATTCATGACTGTTGCACAAACTCACATAGCCTTTCTATACCCATCCTCATGTAGTCATACCACCCTCTCACAAATTATGCTTAACAATCTCAATTCCTTTTATTTGACACTTATAATTAATACTCACCACTTACACAAAACTCACCTTACCCGACACACACACAGACACCTACCTAATGGTGCCCACCCCTTAACAAAACCACCTAACCTTAACCAAAAAGTGGTACACATTTCTATTGTATTTCATTTAATTACCTGCAATTAAACACCTTGCAATTATACAAAACAGAGTCAGCGGCCAACCTCTCTGTTCTGACACTTGAAGCTCCACTCTGAAGAGGAAAGGTCTCTGTGATAGATCTCAGTCATCCATCTAACCTCCCAGATATCACTCGTTTTAATTAGTGGGCAGAGTTAGGGGGCAGAGTTCACAGGGAGAGGATATCTGGCTGGGAGAATGAGAGCCTTTTCTGTTTCTGACCCACCGGTCCGACATGAGACCACTTGGCTGCTATTTATACACACAGACCAGGTAGAGAGTTCTCTTCTACATTTAGACTCAATACAAAGCTCTGCTCAACATGGAGACATTAACCACAGTACACAACTACATGTATTGAGTCACAAGTTCACAATACACCGGAAAGGGGACCCACTTTAGGCCTAAATCTAACTGCCCACATTTGAAACAGATTATCACAAACATACAAAACCAGAAGAATGTCAATGGAACTGAAGGGCATTTCAGTTCAAAACAAAAACCCAAAAGAAGAGATTGAAGTTGAAATGTATAATACTAAATGTTTTGTGTTGGTCTGGTATCATCTAAAGCTTGTCGGAACCTCCCCCTCTAAGATGACATGGGACCGGGACTGTACGTTCCATTCTTAGAGGGGTATTAGTACACAATAATAGCATGTCAATATTTAAGAGGGTTTGCGAATCATAGTTCATGTCCTAAATCCTCCTTATAGAAACTCAGAGGGGACAAGCAGCTTTTGGCTATCCCTGTCACAGGGCCAGGACACCATGATACATAGATGATCTGGTAAAGTTGAAAGAGAGAGAGCGCGCGAGAGCCACGCAGATCCAGCAGACAGCATTATACTCATCCTGAAGAATCAGGACATTAAAAGGCGTTCAGGGCCAAATAACTAAATCGCCTGCTCCCCTCCTTATCGAGAGACCGTCCCTCTACTGTCCATCCATCCTCACCGACATCATTTTCATCTGATCCCCCCGGACCAAAGCCTCCTCATCTGATGAGTTTTTAATAACCAGGAAGAGGCTTAGGATGGGCCCTGCCAGCCAGCCTGCTGCAGCCCAGAACAACAATAACAGCAACCACTATATCTACCTAACTTGAATAAGGATCGTATGAGGGCACAGATCTGGAAATGGTAAGGGTGTAATCCTAAACAGGATGGATTGTGTCTATGGTCAAATTAATATCTGCATTAAGACACGCACATATGGTTATAGCATCTGCGTTCCAGCTTCGGCCCCACATATAACATTACGGTACACAAATACCCACATTTGACTTAAAAGAATAGGCACCGACACACACCTCATGGCACTAATCCGTACTAACTGGTATCCATCCAGTCAAGCAAGTGGACAGAGTAGACAGGGGAATTGAGCTGGGAGATTAGAATGGTTGGATAATTAAACATCTGAATGGTTTTGTCTAAATAAATGTTCAGTGAGGAAGAATACACTCCTGAGCTGCACGTGTTTGGAGTGTGTGTCGGGGGAACAGCCTGAAAGCAGAGACGGCGGATGGACTGACACGAACAAAAGACACAGAAAACGAATCAAGAAAACAGGACTTGTACGGAGCTCTTCTTCCCTGGGTACCTTCAGCTAATAGAAGCTCTTCTCCAATCCATCCGCAAACCATCTTCAATGTGCAGCTCTGCTGAACCTAACCCTGCCCCCAGAATGATGTACCCCCTCAAACCTAACCAGTAACCACCTCACACAACATCCCAATTAGCATCCCTCTCCTGAAACTGTGTTTGCTGGCCATCTCACAAGACGGCTATATCTTAATAATGTGGTTCCTGAGACGTTAAACACCTCCCCAGAGTTTTAGTCATTAATCTACCCCTTAACACCACAGCTACATACGTGTTCAGGAATGTGCCTGTCTTCTCTAGCCAGTTAATATGCAAATACAAACGCAGTCAATCCTTCAAATCAGAACTGTAGCTTAACCCCTGACCTGTTAGCTCCCAGGAAATTCACAGAGATAGGATTGGCTCCAATCTCTTAATAGAAAATGGGAAATAAGTGACTGCTTTTCATATAAACCACTGGCCACATCCAGCACAGAACACGCACAAACACACTCACTCCTCTGCTTCCCCCACCTGTTCTATTGTGTTGGTGGGGAATGGCATTAGTTCAGATTTAGACCCAATCTAATTTAAAAAGAGGGAACTTATTACTGCTGTCTAATTAAGTATCTTTAAAATAGCTGTGTGCTGCATGCAAACACAATGTGAGGTGGTGTGGTGGTCCCACCTCAATGATTTTGCGGGCCTCCCGGTGGCGGCCGGTCTGCATGAAGGCGAAAAAGAGGTCGTACAGCATTGTCATCTCGCCTCGCTCCTGGCTCACAAAGTCCATCGCTGTGGGAAGGGGAGAGCGAGGAGAGAGGTATGAGAGGCTAAACAACACACACACACACACACACACACACTTGCAGAGCGCTTTTCCCCGCATTCTCCCAGTCCCATTAGAATGGCTATAAGCTGCTTGGCTTTCAGAGCTGAAACTTCTCAAAGAGCTGCTCTCAGCAGTCTGCTGTCAATCCAATCTCCCTCTATCAGGCACTGGCCAGGTGGAGATGTGGGGTCTCATCTGCATACACACCAGCACGCACACACAGTCTATCCATAGAGACACTCAAAACTAATACCAATGCAAACCTCACACTCTAACAATCTGTACATTTGAAAAAGGGACAAACACACAGAATACTATTTCCATCCATTCATAAGTTTGCTGAGGGATAGAAATGAAGTGAATTTTTGATAGCCGACACCATATGTGGTTTCCAGGCAGGGTAAGAGGACAGAGCAGCACAGGGGGGTTGTTTAAGGGTAGTCCTGTCTGACCCTGGGCAGGGGCTGTGCCACTCACAGGGTGAGAGAAGAGGGCATAGGGCCAGGGGGTGTAGAGTGGTGCTCAACAGGGGGGGCACTCAAACCCACTCACCTACAGCACACAAAGGACTTAACCCCTTCACCACCCTTTTGTCAAGAGGAGGAGCCATTAAAATCATGATCGCCAGCATCCTCCACAGTGACCTGGGGCCCGTTGTCAATGGTGGGCTCTTAGTAGACACTGCACAGTGACTAAGGGCTGGCCCGGGAGAGTGTACATTGTACATCACACACACACACTGTTGCACTACATGTCATGAATGTGAGGATGGAGGAATGGATGAAGAGATGGGAGACAGCCAAGTACAACACTGGGGACGAGCCATCCAGGACCTCTATATCTGAGGAAGGCCTGAAAAATTGCCAAAACTCCAGCCAGCCAGCCAAGCCGTAGACTGTTCACTCTGCTACCGTCTGTGAAACGGTACCGGAGCATCGACTCACGGAGCAGCAGTCTTACGGCTTGGGGGTAGAAGCTAAATAGTCAACTAATGATACCTGAACTATCTGCACTGACCTAGACTTCCACTAGACTATAAGCAGGGACTGAAGTAACAGAAACACACACACACACACACACGATAACATACGCACTATACACATGTATTTTGTGTTGTAGATATGTGGTAGTGGAGCATGGGCCTGAGGACACACACAGTGTGTTGTGAAATCTGTTATGAATGTATTGGAACGTTTTTTAATTGTATAACTGCCTTACTTTTGCTGACCTCAGGAAGAGCGGGGATCCATAATAAACAAATACGTAGACATTCACACACACATCATTTGCTGCTGCTACTCTTTATTTTACTCGTATTATCTATCCTGATGCTAAGTCATTTTACCCTGCACATATCTCAAATACCTCGTACCCCTGCACATTGATCTGGTACTCCTGTACATAGCTCCATTCTTGTGTATTTTATTCCCCGTGTTAGTTACTATTTAATTTGGTATTATTATTTTTAAACTGACTCATTGGGAATGGTACATAAGCAAGCATTTCACTGTAACGTCTACACCAGTTGTATTTGGCGCATGTGATCAATAAATTTGATTTGTGGTGGTAGCTTTCACCTTTCTGTAGGAGCTCAGTGTCTCCCTTCTCCACCAGGCCACAGATGACGTCGTGGATACGTGGGAGTTGTCCATACTGCTTCTGACACTCCATAGCTGCCTCCAGCGCCCCACCAAGGTCCTTACTGGTGAGACACAGAGAGAAAGAGAACATTAATTTAAAATCAAATCTATATGGCTGAGCAAAAACTAGACTATTCCAGTCCTTTGACCTCCGTCACAAACAACTGACCTCACAACAATGGAGCCCTTTTCAGCCCTGACAGGTCAACCAGGAGATGAGGCAATTGGCCACGTTCCTTTGACAAATCTCTCTGGTAGAACAAATGATTAAAAACATTGGGCTTTTCCAGGGTGAATGGATGAATAGACGGGAAACAACCTCTTTTGTGATCTTTAGCCTTCTCTCCTGTTCTCCAACGCTTTCAGCATCCCTCACCCCCCTCACCTCACCCCCAGCTGCGCAATTTAGAGGAATATGGCAACAAAATTAGAGCGCTCCCTGTGCCATCTCCACCCTCCTCCCACTCCTCCCCCTGAACAAAGAGCCTGGGAGTGGGGCTGACAGAGGGCTGACGGAGAAGACAGAAAAACACCACTCCAATCCCTTCTATTGTGACTGCGCCGCCATCAATCTGTTGATTGGGTAATTACCATGCCAATCACACAGAGGTCACAGCGGATAGGGCACCGTTGGAAGGGGGTCAGGTGGGGTTGGATAGCGAGCCAGAGAGAGGGGAGGGAGTGAGTAACAGGTATAATTTCTGTAGTGTTTTCTACTCTTGAAGATTATACAGCCGCTGGACAAGGAAATGTGCCTCCCACCCAAAAAAAAGTCTGACCTTGGTATGGGCAGAATCGAGAGGAGGGGAGGGGGGTTGGGGGCAAAACACAGGATGTGATTGAGCTTGGAACACAAACTGGGCTCAGGCAATCGGTTTTAATTGAAATGAAGAGCGACAACATTATTCATCAAGCAGGAGTCAAGAGGCAATTCAACCACTCGCTTCCTGATTGAACAGCCACTCTCCAGAGAATGAGAGAGCAGCAGAGAGGGAGAGAAGAGGTGTAATTTATTCCCAAAAAAGTGAGGGAGAAACTTTTACTGGACAGGAATATAGTGACCCGTGATCTACCTGCCAGACGTGTATATATGAATCCTCAAACTTACAGCCATACATACACTCAGTCAGTGTTACCTTGCTCCAAAAGGTATTCTGTGAAATTCTACAGAATCATTTAATTCCAAGACGGTCGATCAGACATTTACACCACCCTCCCTCCATTCGACGACACCTCCATTCCGCCCACCCAAATACCCCAAACCCCTTCTTACAGGAAAAAACGTCTTTAGAAACTACCGACCAGCATCGCAATTACAGCGCCCTCTCCTCCCATCTCCAACCAAAAAGAGAATTAACCATGTTGAAGGCTTCATAATTTCCCTAGGTACAATTTAGCTGTCACTTGCGCTCCGATTTACTCAAACACGTTCCCCCGTTAATGTCACCAACTTTGCATGTCAAGCACTTTCCAGCCAATTAAGTGCTGAAAAAAGATGGTGGCAGCGAGTGCTTTACACACAGAACCTGAAGGATTAGACAAGAAAGCTCATTTCTTTCCATCCTTTCATTATTTCTTTGCACGCCTCTCCTTCCCTCTTTCCTCTCCTCCATCCCCCTCTTTTGTTCCACAGAGATTGGCATTCACGTTATCACACCACTGTCCCCTGGAAGGAAGGGAGGGCCGAGCAGAAGAGAGTGTGTGTAGGGAAGTGTGTGTGTGTGTGTGTGGGGTGTTTGATCGTGACACCTCTAGCCTGCTGTTAGGAGTTACATTAGGACACGGCCGCTAAGCCACAACATACAGTATACTCTACACACAGTGACAGACATATTGATTAATGTGTGGTCAAGTCCAACTTAATGGCTAGTCTGTCTCGGTTCCCCATTTCTGTTGTACAGCTGCACTTACATACTCCACTCCCAATTTGTCCCTCACCCCATCTCTCGCTCACGCACACACACTAGGAGTGAATCCAGTTCTCCATCTCAGGCCACAGCCGCCTGCCAGCTCTCCTCCGTCTCATCTCCAACTGTAATACACCCCCAACCCCCACTCCTCTCCAAGACTTGTCTCTCCCACCTCCCATTGTTAGGCTCATTAGCATTGCAGGGGTGCTAATCAAGGATATGGATCCAGTAAGGCAGTTAGCTAGCGGTTAGCGTCTCTCAGAGAGAGAGCCAGTGTGTTGGAGCGGTGCTCGGCGGCTAACTGGCTAGGCTGACGGGCTGTCAGCGTTAATCTGGGGGAGAAGTGTTCATTAAGTCATTACTGCTGACACTGTGATGAGACAGCGTCGCCAGAATGACACGCAGCGCTTTGTCCTCCGCCGCCAACGCCTCCCTGACTGACGGCACCAACAGAGAGAGGAGGAGGGGATGAGATGGAGAGCGAAAAGGAGGGATGAATAGTGGAGGAGATGGGAAAGGATAAATATGGAGAAGGGGAAAGAGAGATGTGGAAAGATAAAGGGCAGAAACGTGAAGAGAACGGGAAACCTTATTCTGGGTATGGAAAAAACAAGACAAGGACCGAAACCCTTAACTTACGTCTCTAAACTTTGTCTTTGTGCCAAGAAGAGGTCTAGGCCATACTACGCCACAGAGAGTTTCTTTAGAGGTCTATAAATCCCTCTATAAAGCATTCTTCGCCCTGGGTTTTGTATTGTGAGCCCAGTGAACACCAGTCATTCAGCACTGAACGTGGCTCTGCTCTGTGCAGGGAGAAGAGAGATCCCTTGTTTTCACTGCTGCTAATGAACCTGGGGGAAATTACCAAGCTAATCTCAGAGCAGGCAGCAATTAAGGCATGAACCTCCACGGTGTGTTTGTGTTGAGCACTGACTGACAGCAAACAAACAGCCCCAGGGGGGCGCTTGCACTACACTGTGTGTGTCAAACGTCCATGTGTGTAAAGGTACACCCTCTCCCAGAGCATGTTAGGGAAACAGCGTGTGTGAGTGTGTGTGTGTGTGTATGTATTGAGGTGGGGGCGAAGGGGGGTTGTTTCGAACAGTGCGCCGCATGGCTGTGGCAAATCCAGCAATTAGCGCTCTGTACATAATTAACATGCAAATGAGCTGATCTACTTAAAAGCTGTTCTCACAAATAGACCTGAACAGGGGCTGAGGGGTGGGGCCATGGGGTCGCGGCTCCCAAAAACACAGGTTTTTCCCCCGGACTGATTTGCATATTACATTTTTAGCGAGAAGGCATCGATAGCCATCTCAGAGAAGCGGAGCGTGAGTCAGAGTTATGTAAATAGGGGTCAGGAGGGGGAGGCTAGGGTTGTTAGGGGTACAGCAGCTGGCCGATCCTCAAATATATGCACACAAAGCCTTGCAATCTACCCCCCACAACCACCTCTGTTAGAAAGACACAAACACACAAAAATGCATGCACAGCCCAGCCCCAGAGCCAAACCCTCCCTGACTGAATCAGTTGCCCAGAATGCTACTTCAAGCATGATCAGGACTCTGGCTGTGGTGGGTCATGTGAGCCAATGACAAACAACAAAGCAGAGTGACACACAGGAAGTCCTTTTCCCAGAGAAAGTGTTCAGGCACCCTGTTGGATGTCATCGTCTGGGCTCTGTTCCATTTCACCACTTAGAATGAAGCATTACTATGGGGGGGACAAAGCAAATGGCTTGGGGGTAAAAGCTGTTGAGAAGCCTCTTGGACCTAGACTTGGCGCTCCGGTACCGCTTGCTATGCGGTAGCAGAGAGAACAGACTATGACAGAGTGGCTGGGGTCTTTGACAATTTTTAGGGCCTTCCTCTGACACCGCCTGGTGTAGAGGTCCTGGATGGCAGGCAGCTTAGCCCCAGTGATGTACGGGACCGTACGCACTACCCGCTGTGGTGCCTTGCGGTTGGAGGCTGAGCAGTTGCCATACCAGGCAGTGATTCTAGTGGTATGCAAGTCAAACCTGGGTTCAAATACTACTTAAGTTAATATTGAGATATACTCAAATACAAATAAATACTCCCATGCATTTGAACCCAGGCCCTAGGAGTATTTGAAATATTTTAAAATACCGTAAAACTTTAAATAAAGTCTCAAATATCCACTTGTCCCTGATAAAAAGCCAGGCAACGGCACACATACCAGCAAATAAATGGCTGTTTCAAATAAAACTCAGGGTCTAAATTAATTGTTACATTAAATTTAAAATCGGCAGTAAGAACTAATAGCCAGTGGCTGCTAACAGCGGAGAACTGCTAACTAACTGGCAAGCTCAAACAGTCAACAACTTCAGAGTACAGACACCTAGAAACCGAACCAGTTCTTGGTTCTCTCCTGAATTGTCAGGTCTTTTCCTTGGTGAGAATTGGGTCTGGGCCTTGGTGAGGAAAACAGGTACTCCAGCTGATTGGCTGTTTTTTAGGCAATTGAGAAATAAATGTACTGCAGCTGTCAAAAAGGCAAAATCTAATTACTTCCTTAATGCTATGACAGATTCTGCAGGAGATCCTGCAAAATTCTGGAAAACCGTTAATTCACTGAAACGGGGAAATTCTGCTGTTTCTTTTCCTAAGCAAATTATCTCAGACTCCTGTATTCTAAGTGGTAAAAATGATATTTGTGATGCTTTTAATAAGCATATCATCTCTGCTGGTTTTTTATTTGAAAGGAAAAGTGGCCATTGTGGTACTGGCCAGTTAGTTGATTTTGTCTTGCTTTTCAACCGTTACTCTGAAAAATGGTAACCCTGTTTTTAGTTTCCAGAAAATAACTGAAGCAGAGGTTCTAGCTGCCTTGTGTGCCATTGATACTAAGAAATCTTGAGGCGCGGACAATTTAGACCCGTACTTAAGTGTGCTGCACCCATCATTGCTGGTTCAGTGACACACATCTTTAATCTAACATTAAGCACAGGAAATATCCCTAAGGTGTGGAAAGCAGCTTTTGTTCTGCCATTACATAAGGGAGGTGACGGTAGTGACTTGGATAACTATCGACGCATCTCTAGGCTCCCTTGTCTGGCAAAGATCCTAGAATCTTTAGTTAACAAACAGTTACAATCTTTTCTTTCTGCAAACAGTATTCTTAGCACCAATCAATCTGGTTTTAGATCTAAACACAGTACCACATCGGCCACTACACTTGTTGTAAATGATATTGCAAATGCCTTAGATGATAGAAAGCATTGTTTGTGGATTTGTCAAAAGCTTTTGACACTGTAGACCATGCTATCCTTTTGAGTAAGCTGTCATCTATAGGACTGGGCACTGATGCCTGCCGATGGTTTTATGACTATCTTAAAGATAGAACTCAGGCCGTCATGGTCGACGGGGTCAAGTCTGACCCCTTACAGTTACTTAAAGGGGTCCCTCAGGGTTCAATAATTGGCCCACTATTGTTCTCACTTTATATAAACAACATTGGTGATAATGTCAGATATTGTAATTTCCATTTATATGCAGATGAAACAGTGATGTACTCTATTGCTCCAATAGCGGACCAAGCTTTAATGCAGTTGGAGTCTGATTTTAGGATATTACAGGAGTCTCTTACAGCTTAAACTTGTTTTAAACGCTAAGAAAACAAATGTCATGTTTTTTTCTAGGTCTAAACTCTCAGTTAGAAACACTTTTGTAATCACTAGCTTGGATGGTACTCAAATCAAACAGGTCTCTGCATAGAAATATTTAGGGGTATGGTTAGATGATAGGCTCTCTTTTAAAAAACATGTTACTGAATTGGGAAAAAAGCTCAAATTCAAGATAGGGTTCCTTTACAGAAACAGGGCTTGTCTGTCCTCCGTAAATAGAAAACAAATTGTGCAGGCTACTTTTATGTCTGTTTTAGATTATGGTGATATTATTTATATGCATGCATCGGCAAACACATTAAAACCACTGGATGCTATTTACCATTGTGCACTCAGGTTTATCACAGGTGATAGTTACAAAACTCATCACTGTATCCTATATCAACATGTGGGTTGGGCCTCTCTATCCGTGAGGCGAGAACAACATGCTCTTTTGTTTATTTATAAAGCATTTCTTTTAAAACTACCTCCATATATATCATCATTCATTTCAACTAGATATACTAATGTTATGACCAGATCACAGATGTGGATTACATTAGAGACTCCTGCGGTCTCCACAGAGTTGGGAAGGACTGCTTTCAGTTCCTTTGCACCTTATTTATGGAACAAACTGCAGATCCAACTTAAGTTAGACACTCTGGTGTCCCTTGCCCATTTCAAAAATGTTATGGAGGATAAATATGATGTTGTCTGTGATTGTTGAACTGTGTCTTTGTTTTGTATGTTTTGAAATGTTTTTGTCTGTATGCCTAGAACTGTACATGTCTACACAGGGCACAGCCGTAAAAGAGATCCAGGTCTCAGCCTGTTTTCCCTGTTAAAATAAAGATTAAAAAAAAAAAAAACTAAACAATGACAGCTTTGCACAATCTTGGCATTTCCTCAACCAGCTTCATGATGTAGTCATCTGGAATGCATTTCAATTAACAGGTGTGCCTTGTTAAAAGTACATGTGTGGAATTTATTTCCGTCTTAATGCGTTTGAGCCAATCAGTTGTGTTGTGACATGGTAGGGGTGGTATACAGAAGATAGCCCGATTTGGTAAAATACCAAGTCCATATTATGGCAAGAACAGCTCAAATAAGCAAAGAGAAATGACAGTCCATCTACACTTTAAGACATGAAGGTCAGTGCAGTCGCAAAAACCATGATGAAATTGAAACTGGCTCTCATGAGGACCGCCACAGGAAAGGAAGACCCAGAGTTACCTTGCTGCAGAGGATAAGTTCATTAGAGTTAACTGCACCTCAGATTGCAGCCCAAATAAATACTTCAGAGTTCAAGTAACAGTCACATCTCAACATAAACTGTTCAGAGGAGACTGCATGAAATCAGGCCTTCATGGTCAAATTGCTGCAGAGAAACCACTACTAAAGGACATCAATAATAAGAAGAGACTTGCTTGGGCCAAGAAACACGAGCAATGGACATTAGACCGGTAGAAATCTGTCCTTTAGTCTGATGAGTCCAAATTTGAGTATTTGGGTTCCAACCGCCTTGTCTTTGTGAGACGCAGAGTAGGTGAACGGATGATCTCCGCATGCATGGTTCCCACCGTGAAGCATGGAGGAGGTGTGATGGTGCTTTGCTGGTGACACTCTCGGTGATTTGTTTAGAATTGAAGGCACACTCAACCAGCATTGCTACCACAGCATTCTGCAGCGATACACCACCCCATCTGGTTTGCGCTTAGTGGGACTATAATTTGTTTTTTCAACAGGACAATGACCCAACACACCTCCAGGCTGTGTAATGGCTATTCGACCAAGAAGGAGAGTGATGATGGCCTCCCCAAATCACCTGACCTCAACCCAATTAAGATGGTTTGGGATGAGTTGGAGTGCAGAGTGAAGTAAAAGCAGCCAACAAGTGCTCAGCATATGTGGGAACTCTTTCAAGACTGTTGGAAAAGAATTCCAGATGAAGCTAGTTGAGAGAATGCCAAGCGTGTGCAAAGCTGTCATCAAGGCAAAGGGTGGCTACTTTGAAGAAACTCAAATATAAATCAAAATATATTTGAACACTTTTTTGGTCATTACATGATTCCATATGTGTTATTTCATAGCTTTGATGTCTTCACTATTATTCTACCATGTAGAAATAGTAAAAATAAAGAAAAACCCTGGAATGAGTTGGTGTCCAAACTTTTGACTGGTACTGTATATATTGTTTTTATAGAGGCATACTAAGACAAAAAGAAATATGACAATGTGTAAATAACACATTGCATGAAATGAAGAAATTAATTAAAAAGCTGGAAGTGAAAGCTGAAATTAAATAATTAACTATGCAAATGAGCCTAAGCTGTGTGCATTATGGAAAAATACACCTGGCTCAAATAGAATCCTGTCTCTAATAAGCGCCTGTTGTATTCAGTGATTTAAACAAATAAACGTCCGGGTTATTAACTGAAGTTTTAAGGACGTATTTTAAAAATGGCCACATTATTTGAAAACACGCTAAAAGTTAATATTTAAATAATAAATAATTAAATACATGTATTTGAACACGGGTTTGATGCTAGCATGTAGTCTGGACACTGGAGTCTAGCCCACAAATCCTATAGAGTACCTGACAGCTTTTAGGATTGGAGGAGGGAGTACTACTCACGTCTCCAGGTGGGCTGAGACCAGGGGGGAGCAGAGGTTGGCGGTGGGCTTGGCCAGGCCCAGGGTGAAGATGGTGTCTTGGAGCCTGCGGACAGCTGCCACGTCCCCCTTCATGGCCGCAGCATTGAGGACGTGGAAGAGCAGGGTAACTGTGGTGTCCCTCACAGCCACCTCCTTCTCCTTCATTTCCTTCAGCATGTCCACCGCCTCTGTGATTGGGGGGGAGAGATGGAGAAGAGAGAAAGAGGGGGGAGATTGATGAGAGAGGGGGAGAAGAGAGAGAGGGGTGGGGAGAGATAAAGTCAACATGGGAGCTGGCCAAATGCATGTTGATAAAACTACAAGCGAATGCCAACATCTGACTCAAAAAATGTCAGCTAGTATTACAGTCAGTTACTTGTGGCTTAACTGCCTTGTCCTAGAAAGACTTAGGGGGCCAGGAACTACAATGAGGTGGTTAAAAGAAGTAGTCAGCGCCCAATCTCACTTGATGGGAAGACTCCAAATGAAAGAGGGAGGGAAGGAGGAGACAATGTGAGAGAGAATGAGAGCGAGATGGGGAGAAGGTGATAAAAGGCCCCTTAGATAATTTCATGTGGGGAAAACAAACCGCTATTAAAACAGCATTTTACACCCAGCAGGAATGCAAATCGGCCCGTATAATGCCAATTTCCTGCTAATTGCTACTTGCATTTCTAAACGAGACTACAATTACCGGGCCGCTTTTTCCCGTCCCTGTGCCGAAAGCGATGGGGCTAAATTATAGGTGTGCGGCGAGTGCCCGGCGTGCCCTGGCCCCAGGTCCTACAGAGGTAATAATGGAGGCTTTTCAATAGGCTAGGCACCCATCTGGCTGACTGGGCCGTGCGGAGTGAACACTCTCCTCTTCAATCTCCCCCGGCAGCAGTCAGCTGCTCTGTGGCAGGGCCAGACAATTAAGATGTGTTTACACTGTGTTTAGAGGCGTGCTAATGGGCTGATACCGATAGGGTCTGTTTACACCGGTGATACTAATCATCACAGCCTGGTCAGAGAAAGAAAACATCTAGCTCGCCAGTACCCACCCCATGTAAACACACAAACAAACTAACTATTATTGGCTTTGGCCCTCAACTCCCACGCATATGTGAGTTCTGGCCTCATTTGGGCTCAAACCCCAATTGCTACTCACAGTGTGAGTGATGTGGCTAGCAGACTCAATAACAGCCAGAATAGAAAGAACCCTGTGTTGACCACTACAGGTGAGTGCAGTTGGATCCCACCATCCCTCCAGTTCTGGCAGTCTAGTTCTCTGGCTAGCTATTATACCTCTTCAACCAGAGTGTTCTCTCAGGGATGAACACTCCAGTGACACGACAGCACACACGTACGAGGCACACTGGTGTGTGCTTTGGCATCCAAATTCCAGTCTGCCTCTCAATCTCTCCCTCCCCCCCCTAATTTTCACACGTTGTTATGCAAATGAGGCACAGTCTGTGACTGTCACAGATTTAATGAAGCAAAAAGGGAAATTGGAAAGGGGCAGAGGGGTGGGGGTTCATGCGGGTCACACTGGGTTTCTAAGAGGCAGCTTTGGTTCTGTTCTCTCCCCGGGGCGTCAGGATGGGGTGGATATGGAGCTGAACAGGGCCCAGTTGGGTCATGTCCCTCTGGGGTTGGGGTGACCCTACATTTACCTGTGGACATCCCCTTCACTGGATCTCTGAATATATTTTTTTTTATTGGATGATACTGTGGAGAGGAATCAGAGCCTTGACTAATGACAAAGACAGCCTTGGATGTTGTTCCCCAGAATGGTTGGGTTTTCTGCCTGCAGGCTACGGCCTCATTGTGATTGAATGGTATTGGATGAAAACCTGCAGACAACTGCCGAAGAAAACATGGAAAACCAGCTGTGTGGTTCTATGAAATCGATTGATGAATCAAGTATCAAGGGGTAGGACACCAGCTAACACTGCAGCCCTTGAGAACTGGACTAAGAGGCTAGAGTTGAATTCCTTAGCTGTAGGTGTGAACTCACTGGGCCAGGGATATTTTATTTCACCTTTATTTAACCAGGTAGGCCAGTTGAGAACAAGTTCTCATTTACAACTGCGACCTGGCCAAGATAAAGCGACAAAAACAACAGAGTTACACATGGGATAAACAAACGTACAGTCAATAACACAAAATAAAAATCTATATACAGTGTGTGCAAATGTAGTAAGATTAGGGAGGTAAGGCAATAAATAGGCCATAGTGGCGAAATAATTACAATTTAGCATTAACACTGGAGAGATAGATGTGCAGATGATGATGTGCAAGAAGAGATACTGGGGTGCAAAATAGCAAAAAATAAATAACAGTATGGGGATGAGGTAGTTGGGTGGGCTGTTTACAGATGGGCTGTGTACAGGTGCAGTGATCGGTAAGCTGCTTTGACAGCTGATGCTTATAGTTAGTGAGGGTGATGAGTCTCCAGCATCAGTGATTGTTGCAATTCGTTCCAGTCATTGGCAGCAGAGAACTGGAAGGAAAGGCGGCCAAAGGAGGAGTTGGCATTGTGGATGACCAGTGAAATATACCTGCTGGAGTGCATGCTATGAGTGGGTGTTGCTATGGTGACCAGTGAGCTGAGAAGGCGGGGCTTCACCTAGCAAAGACTTATAGATGACCTGGAGCCAGTGGGTTTGGCGATGAATATGAAGCGAGGGCCAGCCAATGAGAGCATACAGGTCGCAGTGATGGGTAGTATATGGGGCTTTGGTGACAAAACAGATGGCACTGTGATAGACTGCATCCAATTTGCTGAGTATAGTGTTGGAGGCTATTTCGCCGAAGTCAAGATATTCAGTTTTACGAGGGCATGTCTAACCAGACACCTAGGTATTTGTAGCTAGTCAGGTGCGGGCATCAATCGGTTGAAGATCATGCATTTAGTTTCACTAGCATTTAAGAGCAGTTGGGAGGCCACGGAAGAAGTGTTGTACGGCATTAAAGCTCGTCTGGAGGTGTGATAACAGTGTCCAAAGAATGGCCAGAAGTATACAGAATGGTGTCGTCTGCGTAGAAGTGGATCAGAGCATCACCAGCAGCAAGAGCGACATCGTTGATATATACAGAGAAAAGAGTCAACCCAAGAATTTAACCCTGTGGCAACCCCATAGAGACTGCCAGAGGTCCGGACAACAGGCCCTCCGATTTGACACACTGTACTCTATCAGAGAAGTAGTTGGTGAACCAGGCGAGGCAGTCATTTGAGAAACCAAGGCTGTTGAGTCTGCCGATAAGAATGCGGTGACTGACAGAGTTGAAAGCCTTGGCCAGGTCAATGAAGACTGTTGCACAGTATTGTCTTTTATCGATGGCAGTTATGATATTGTTTAGGACCTTGAGCGTGGCTGAGGTGCACCCACGACCAGCTCGTAAACCAGATTGCATAGCGGAGAAGTTGCTGCGGGGGGTGCAGAGCTGTTGGCCGGGGTAGGGGTAGCCAGGTGGGAAGCATGGCCAGCCGTAGAAAAACACTTATTGAAATTCTTGATTATCGTGGATTTATCGGTGGTGACAGTGTTTCCTAGCCTCAGTGCAGTGGGCAGCTGGGAGAAGGTGCTCTTATTCTCGATGGACTTTACAGTGTCCCAAAACTTTTTGGAATTTGTGCTACAGGATGCAAATTTCTGTTTGAAAAAGCTAGCCTTAGCTTTCCTAACTGACTGTGTGTATTGGTTCCTGACTTCCCTGAAAAGTCGCATATCGTGGGGGCTATTCGATGCTAATGCAGTACGCCACAGGATGTTTTTGTGCTGGTCAAGGGCAGTAGTCTGGAGTGAACCAAGGGCTATATCTATTCTTAGTTCTAAATATTTTGAATGTGGCATGCTTATTTATGATGATGAGAAAGGCACTTTTAAAGAACAACCAGGCATCCTCTACTGACGGGATGAGGTCAATATCCTCCCAGGATACCCGGGCCAGGTCGATAAGAAAAGGCCTGCTTGCTGAAGTGTTTTAGGGAGCGCTTGACAGTGATGAGGGGTTGGCCGTTTGACCGCGGACCCATTACGGAAGCAGGCAATGAGGCAGTGAGATCCTGGTTGAAGACAGCAGAGGTTTATTTAGAGGGAAGGTTGGTCAGGATGATATCTACGAGGGTGTCCGTGTTTACGGATTTAGGGTTGTACATGGTAGGTTCCTTGATAATTTGTGTGAGATTGAGGGCATCTAGCTTAGATTGTAGGACGGCCGGGGTGTTAAGCATATCCATGTTTAGGTCACCTAACAGTACGAACTCTGAAGATAGATGGGGGGCAATCAATTCACATATGGTGTCCAGGGCACAGCTGGGTCTATAACAAGCAGCAACAGTGAGAGACTTATTTCTGGAAAGAAGAAGCTCGAACTGTTTGGGCATAGACCTGGATAGCATGACAGAACTCTGCAGGCCACCTCTGCAGTAGATTGTGACTCTGCCCCTTTTGGCAGTTCTATCTTGGCGGAAAATGTAGTTGGGGATAGAAATTTCAGAATTTTTGGTGGGGGAAATCAGACCTTAGGATCAAACCCAAGTTAACGAGAGTGGGGGGTTTAGAGGGAAAAAGTTGCACACTCCCTGACTGCCTATCAGCACGTTACACACACCAGCAGAGAGTCGCAATGGGGGAAGGAACATGTTAGCTAGCCTGCGAGGGAATGAGCACCCATCAGAGGAGAGACAGCTCATCTCTTCTTCTCTCCTTCCTGACGGCACCACTAATCACCACGACCAGTGGCTCGGCGCTAACGCGACCAAATGGAGGCTAGGCGGCCAAGCAGACGGAGTGGTATGTATATCAGCCAAGCCAGCCAGCCAGGGATCTGAAACTCATCCAGCCACATACTGCCACGGCCAGGTAAACAAATATCACACAGGCCATTAATCCCTCTAATTTCCCTGCCTTGCGTTCCACTAGGCCCCTGCACACCCAGGGCTGTGTTTACAGGAGGACCCCACAGAGGCTTTAGCTATCGCTATGCAGGGGGATGAAGGGAAAGGTGGAGAGGTGAAGGTGGAGGTAAAGGAAGGAAGTAAGGAAAACAACAAAGCCATTAAAAGCGGGGAGCCAGTGAGCGGTCCTGCCACAAGTCATGATCTTCAGTGCGGGCCTGGCTGTCTGTAGCGCGGCCCGGTAGACCGGGGCAGCGAGGTGTGCTAATGTGGATGACAAGCCGCCGCCGCACTCACTGGGGCTAATGGCCAGCTACCCCCTCCTCCTCCCTCCCTTCACAGCACCTCTGCTTGAATTCACATGCAAATTTGTGTGTGAAATGTTCAAGCACTTTCCCGGACATGATATGCCATTAGTATCAGGACGGATTTCTGTAATTCTGTTAAAGTAGCGCGAGTCCTGTAATTTTCTCTCGCTCTCTCTCTGTGACGAGGGGAGACAAGGCGGACAGGGGGGTGAGAGTGACACGCATCTTGAAGGAAAGAGAGAGAGGTAGCGTGAGAGAGACGGGGCACACATTTACGCTGTCACTGTGTGCACAAAGCAAAGAAGAAACACTTTTATTGTAATTGGGTCTTACATGGGCAGGCAGAAACCCACCGTGGCATTCAGATAATGGCTGGTTAATGTGGGCGTCCTGAGAGTGAGAAAGAGGCGGCTGCTGCCTGCTCCTCGCCACATGCACACAGCCTGCTCTCTGAGAAATAATTACTCCTTCAGCAGACATTTAACTGCATCAAACACTTCCTTCACTCAGGAGTTGAACTTTGCGGTTCTTTCATAAGGATTATGGATATAGGTATTTTGCAAAGAAAGACACAGTTGAAGTCGGAACTCGTTTTTCAACCACTCCACAAATTGCCTGACACAATTCATTTTTACAACAATTGTGCACAGACAGGTTATTTCACTTATAATTCACTGAATCACAATTCCAGTGGGTCAGAAGTTTACATACACTAAGATGACTGTGGCTTTAAAAAGCTTGGAAAATTCCAGAAAATGATGTCATGGCTTTAGAAGCTTCTGATAGGCTAATTGACATCATTTGAGTCAATTGGAGTGTACCTGTGGATGTATTTCAAGGCCTACCTTCAAACTCAGTGCCTCTTTGCTTGACATCATGGGAAAATCAAAAGGAAACAGCCAAGACCTCAGAAGAAAAATTGTAGACCTCCAAAAGTCTGATTCCAAATGCCTGAAGGTACCACGTTCATCTGTACAAACAATAGTACGCAAGTATAAACACCATGGGACAGCGCAGCCGTCACACCGCTCAGGAAGGAGATGAACGTGCTTTGGTGCGAAAAGTTAAAATCAATCCCAGAACAACAGCAAAGGACCTTGTGAAGATGCTGGAGGAAACAGGTACACAAGTATCTATATCCACAGTCAAACGAGTCCTATATCGACATAACCTGAAAGGCCGCTCAGCAAGGAAGAAGCCACTGCTCCAAAACCGCCATAAAAAAGCCAGAATACGGTTTGCAACTGCACATGGGGACAAAGATCGTACTTTTTGGAGAAATGTCCTCTGGTCTGATGAAACAAAAATAGAACTGTTTGGCAATAATGACCATCATGTTTGGAGGACAAAGGGGGAGGCTTGCAAGCCGAAGAACACCATCCCAACCATGAAGCACTAGGGCGGCAGCATCATGTTGTGGGGGTACTTTGCTGCAGGAGGGACTAGTGCACTTCACAAAATAGATGGCATCGTGAGGGAGGAAAATTATGTGGATATATTGAAGCAACATCTCAAGACATCAGTCAGGAAGTTAAAGCTTGGTTGCAAAAGGGTCTTTCAAATGAACAATGACCCCAAGCATACTTCCAAAGTTGTGGCAAAATGGCTTAAGGACAACAAAGTCAAGGTATTGGAGTGGCCATCACAAAGCCCTGACCTCAATCCTATAGAAAATTTGTGGGCAGAACTGAAAAAGCGTGTGCGAGCAAGGAGGCCTACAAACCTGACTGTTACACCAGCTGTCAGGAGGAATTAACCAAAATTCACCCAACTTATTGTGGGAAGCTTGTGGAAGGCTACCCGAAACGTTTGACCCAAGTTAAACAATTTAAAGGCAATGCTACCAAATACTAATTGAGTGTACGTAAACTTCTGACCCACTGGAAATGTGATGAAAGAAATAAAAGCTGAAATAAATAATTATCTACTATTATTCTGACATTTCACATTCTTAAAATAAAGTGGTGATCCTAACTGACCTAAGACAGGTAATTTTTACTAGGATTAAATGTCAAGAATTGTGAAAAACTGAGCTAAATGTATTTGGCTAAGGTGTATGTAAACTTCCGACTTCAACTGTAGATGTACAGGTTTAACCAAACCACACATTTATCCCTAAAATGTGACTGCCCGGGAACAAGTCTGGTGTTAGCCTGCTGAGCTAAAGCCAAAGCTAACGGAAGTTTCAGGTCTCAAGCATGGTGACTTTTCAGGCAAGGTTTCTCAGCAGGCTGGACAAGGAAACCTGAAAGCTTTTCTTTAACAGAAAGCAACTTCCCTCAACTATGGTGCCCTGACAGTGTCTACTGCCCACTCACCTTCCAGTCTGCCCTGCTTGGTCAGGACCTTGACCAGAGCCACGTACTTGCTGGAATCCAGAGACACAGAGGAATCCTTACGGCTCCTAGACAGGGGGGGGTGAGAGTTAGACCATAGATTAGAGAAATATATATATTTTTATATATAATTTCTGTGTGAAAGATCTCGAACGTGGCCGATGCAGTTCATGTCACATTTGCAACACCCATCTCCCTACAATCCAGATTCCTCTACTACCCCCTTTGATGAAGCAGTGCATGGGAAAGGGAGACAGATTGGAGCTGAAGGTGAGTGCAGCACAAAGGCCTTTCTGTTTCTGAAAGGTTACAGATGCAGGGTGTGGGGCGAGGAGAAGAGAGACGGGGGTACGTACGCACCGGACTCATCAAAACACCCATCCACTGGTCTGGCCAGTGCATTAACGTCTTTCCTAATCCAGCTCATGTTAAACTTTAATGCTTAGCTGGACCGAGTATAGGGGAATGCATGTGTGTTTCCCAATCCACTTACAGCTCTCTTTTCAAGTTCAGAGCCTCTTCCACATTGTCATGGCGACAGCAGAGGTGGATGAGGGCGGCGTAGCTCCCGGCAACCATGTCTGCCTCGTGTTGTCTCTTCAGCTCCAGAGCCCTGTCCAGTTTCTGTCAGAAAGACAAGACGTCTTTAAAAATCAACCTTCATCTCCAATGCTTAATCGTAAGGCTGGACTCATGGCTCACAACTGCAGAGCCGTAATAGTCAGCCGGCCCAGTAAGGCATTAACAACCCTCATTTAATTGTCTCTTACTGTCGAGCAGCAGACTATCACTCTGGAACTGAACCAGGTTTTAAGCTTAACAAACATTACCCAAAAAAGAGAGGGCATGTGTGCTGAGACTGTACCTCCTCGGCACACAGAGTGAGGATGAGTTGTTTCAGGGTAGCTCCTACTGGTTTACTGTCAGCCTTCAACTCAGCCAGCCTGCTCTCCAGCGCAAACACCTTGCCATCCAGACTCTGAAAGGCAGACAGGAAAATGTTACACGCACTCTCCCTAAATGACCATCACCTATAGCTCTAAACCCCAATGAATACACTCACAACGACTCTGTTGTCTGAGAAGTTCAGAGGTTCTTGGCTGTCCACCAGGGCAATGACATCCTAATAGATACCAAAAGAACCAAGTAAGAAAGAAACAAAGACGGCATCATTAAGAATACCTTCACATAGAGTAGCTGTGAGTCAGTGATTTACGACAGATACCTTGATGAGCTCAGGCACGTGATAGGAGTCTAGCAGGTTCCTGATCCCTCTGTAGATGTTCCCTGGGATGATGATACCCTGCAGGTCAAACACGGGAGAACAGGATTAAAATAAATTCTTTCACCTGGGGTTGTCCATTTTAGGAGGGGGCAGATTGCTAATCTGAAATTTGAGATTTGGGACATGGGTAATCTGAATCTCATTATCCACATAGACAACTCTTAATCTGGGCTCAACGTGTGTAAGCCTGTCAGAGGGGTTGTATTTATGAATGGGATGAGTCAAATATCTGTGTGTGTGTACCATGCTCTTCAGCTGGTTGAAGTACTTCCTGAGCTTGTCCTCCTGAGCCTGCACCTCTGCCTCAGTCATGCTGTCCATCAGGTTATAGAGAAAGTAGGACACAGCCTCTGTAGAGATGGAAGAGAGGAGTGATGTTATACGTGCACACACACAGATGGATACAAGGACATAGAACGTGGTCCCAGGATAATGGCTGTGTGTGTGTGTGTGTGTGTGAGTGAGAGAGAGAGTAGTGCTGACGGTATTCTTTGAGTGAAGCAAACAGTAATGCGTGTCAGGCGGGTGGCAGTGGGTGACAGCATCGCACTCTGGGGCGGCCGTGCGGAGGACACAACGGGAAGTGACACGGATAACTGTCTCCATCTCTCCCACCAGCACTGCAGCCCGGTCAGACCACACACTGACACGGAGAGACACAGCCGCACCACACACACTGAAAGATACACATTCCTGACAAACTAGACTTTGTTCAGCACTGTGTCAGCAGCCTAGGTCCATTTTCCCTGACAAGACAGGCTGTCCCTCTGGCCAGGTCTCACACCCACCCTATATCTAAGGCAGGACATGAACGTGCAAACAGTCTTGATAACGCAGAGTGAGCGCGTCAGCAGACTCCTGCAACGGAGAATGCAGATATATACACAGTGAATGCAGAGAGAGACACAGATACAGTGCCTTCAGAAAGTATTTATACCCCTTGACCCCCCACCCCCTTTCTTTTGGTACAGCTTGAATTTTAAAAGGATTCAATTGAGATGTGCCACTGATCTAAACCCAATACCCCAATGTCAAAGTGGAATTTTGTTTTAGAAACGTATGAACATTTTTAAGCATAAATGTCTTTAGTCAATAACCTTCAACACCTTTGTTAAAGAAAGCCTAAATAGACTCAGGAGTTAACATGTGCTTAACAAGTCCCAAGTTGCATGTACTCACTGTGTGCAATAATAGTGGTTGACATTTTTTCTACCCCACAAATTCAATTATCTGAGTAGTACATTTCAAGCACAGACTAAACCACAACAACCAGCGAGGTTTTCCAATGTCTCGCAAAGAAGCGCACCTATTGATAGATGGGTAAAAAAAAAAAAAAGCAGACACTGAATACCCCTTTGAGCATGGTGAAGTTATTAATTACGCTTTGGATGGTGCATCAATACACCCAGTCACTACAAAGTAACCGGCAACTGAGTTAGGAAGGACGCCTGAGGAAGGAAATCACTCAGGGATTTCACCATGGATCCAATAGTGATTTTAATGGCTGAGAGAGGACACTGAGGATGGAACAATATTGAAGTTAGTCCACAATACTAACCTAAAATGACAGTGAAAAGGAAGTATGTACAGAATAAAAAATATTCAAAAACATGCATCATGTTTGCATTAAGGCACTAAAGTAATACTGTAAAAATGTAAATATATTTACAAAGAAATGTACTTTATGCCCTAAATACAAAGCATGATGTTTGGGGCAAATCCAACACATCACTGAGTACTACACTTCATATGTCCCATCGTGGTGGTGGCTGCATCATGTTATTGGTATTCTCGTCATCGGCAAGGACTAGTTAAAAACAAAAACGTAATCAAGCTACGCACAGCGAAACCTAGAGGAAAACCTGGTTCAGTCTGCTTTCCAACAGACACTGGGAAAGCAGGACAATAAACCTTTCAGCAGGACAATAAACAAAAACACAAGGCCAAATCTAGAGGACATTGAATGTTCCTGAGCGGCCTAGTTACAGTTTTGACTTAAATTGGGATGAAAATTTATGTCAAGACTTGAAAATGTCTAGCAACGATCAACAACCAACTTGACAGAGCTTGAATAATAAAATTTAAAAAAGAATACAAATGGGCAAATATTGGGCAAAAAGACTCACAGCTGTAAAATCGCTGCCAAAAGGCGATTCAAAATATTTTGGACTCAGGGGGTTGAATATCTAATCAAGATAGTGTTACATTTGTCATGAATCTTTAAAAAATGTAAAACATTTTCTTCCACTGACAGAAACGCGTAGCTCGTTGAAAAACAATTCAATCCCAATTTCTAACAACAAAATGTGGAAAAAGTCAAGGGGTGTGAATACTTTCTGAAGGCACTGTACAGACAGACAGACAAATACAGACATGCACACAAACACTTGGCTGTCCTGTGTGGCTCAGTAGGTAGAGAATGGCGCTTGCAACGCCAGGGTTATGGGGCACCAGCACAAATAAAGTATGAAAATGTATGCGCTCACTACTGGATAAGAGTATGCTAAATGACTCCAATATAAAACAAAAAAAATAGATAATGTTCTTATTGCCAGATTTTCACCCATTCACAACTGATCTTACCAGCAGATCCTGTAGCTCCCTGAGAGAAACGCTCATCTTTGTACAGCAGCTCAGTGATCTGAAAACAAACATAACCTTAAGAGATGCATCTCATACAGAGACACACCTACATACAAATCGCACAGCATCACACCTGAATAGTGAAAACTCATGCCCCAGAATTATATAGCAGCAATATTGTTGCCTTTTAAAATGGAGGGGAAGGGTTAGAAATAAACATAGCAGAAATAAATAAATATAAAACTGGTAATAGTCTATAGGTCATCCAAATTACAATCAAGATTTTACAAGTCATACACTTCTACCTGCAACATTCTGAACCTTCCACCCGCTTCAATAAACCCCTGCCAGTTTCTCCCACCTGATTATGAACAGACCTGAAACCAAGCAGCAGTGCTGTGCATTGTCTTACCTTGGCCATGCTCTCCAGATCGTCAGACCTGTAGGGGGCAGCAGAGGACAAGACATCAGGATACAAGGACACAGACAGAAAACGGCACACAGAATCAGGAGACTTAGGCTGCATTCACAGAGGCAGCCCAATTCTGAATTTTCTTTACCTAATTCTCAAAACAAATATCTGATGTGATTGGTCAAAAGACCAAATAGTGGGAAAATAATAGAATTAGCTTGCCTGTGTAAACGCTGCCACATACAGTACTAGTCAAAAGTTTGGACACCTACTCATTCATGTGTTTTTCTTTATTTTGACTATATTCTACGTTGTAGAATAACAGTGGAGACATAACTATGAAATAACACATATGGAACCATGTGATTCCATATTTCATAACGTGTTAACCTATTCTTCAAAGTAGCCACCTTTTGCCTTGATGGCAGGTTTGCACACGCTTGGCATTCTCTCAACCAGCTTCATGAGGTAGTCACCTGGAATGCATTTCAATTAACAGGTGTGCCTTGTTAAAAGTACATTTGTGGAATTTCCTTCTTAATCCGTTTGAGCCAATCAGTTGTGTTGTGACAAGGTAGGGTTGGTATACAGAAGGACAGTCCTATTTGGTAAAATACCAAGTCGATAATATGGCAAGAACAGCTCAAAAAAGCAAAGAGGAACGATAGTCCATCATTACTTTAAGACATGAAGGTAGTCATCTTCAAACACCCAGAAAAGGCTACTCTCCTCGATGTTATCCTCACAAATAATCCTCATCGGTATCAGTCTGGTGTTTTCTGTATTGACCTTAGTGATCACTGTTTTATAGTCTGTGTTCGTAATGGCTGCTCAGTGAAACGACCTGTCCTGATTTGTCATTGACGCTTGCTAAAAAACTTTAATGAGCAAGCCTTCGTTCATAACATGGCCTCTGTAAATTGGTATAGAATCAGTTTGATCCCCTCTGTCGAAGACGCTTGGACCTTCTTTTTTGTTATTTTCAATGATATTGTTAACAAACACACCCCCATCAAGAAAATGAGAATTAAAAACAGGTTCAGCCCCTGGGTCGCCGGGATCTTGCAGAGTTACACCACCTCAAGAACTGCATTTGGCGAAAGGCTCGGCACACTCCTCCTCAGGCTGACTGGCTATCATTCAGGCAAATGAGAAATAAGTGCACTCAGGCTATAAGGAAGGCCAAAGTTAGTTACTTTAAGGAGAAGTTCTCTCTCTCTACTTTCTGTTTATCATATATGCATAGTCACTTTAACTATACTTTCATGTACATACTACCTCAATTGGACTGACCAACCAGTGCTCCCACACATTGTCTAACTGGGCTATCTGCATTGTGTCCCACCACCCGCCAACCCCTTTTTTACGCTACTGCTACTCTCTGTTCATCATATATGCATAGTCACTTTAACTATATCTACATGTACATATACTACCTCAATCAGCTTGACTAACCGGTGTCTGTAGTTACAAAGTTACCTCTTAATCCCTTTTATAGCCTCGCTACTTTTACAGCCTCGCTCCTGTATATAGCCTCGCTATTGTATATACTGTTGTTTTTATTTCTTTACTTACCTATTGTTCACCTAATACCTTTTATTTTATATTTTATTTGTTAATTGTTTTTGCACTGTTGGTTAGAGCCTGTAAGTAAGCATTTCACTGTAAGGTCTGTTGTATTTGGCGCACGTGACAAATAAAACTTTGATTTGATTTAAAGGGGTGCGATCAAGCTGATCCTAACTGTAATAGGCCCATTTCTATTTTGCCCTGTTCATCAGATGTGTTGGAAAAACTTGTCAATAAATCAACAGACTGGCTATCTTGATGTCTATAGTATTCTCTCGGGTATGCAATCTGATTTCCGCTCAGGTTATGGATGTGTCACTGCAACCTTAATGGTCCTCAATGAGGTCATCATTGCCCTCGATTCTAAGCAATTTTGTGCTGCTATTTTTATTGACTTGGCCAAATCTTTAGATATGGTAGACCATTCCATTCTGGTGGGCTGACTAAGGAGTATTGGTGTCTCTGAGGGGTCTTTGGCCTGGTTTGCTAACTACCTCTCTCAAAGAGTGCAGTGTAAAAAGTCAGAACTTCTGTCTCAGCCACTGCCTGTCACCAAGGGAGTAGCCCAAGGCTCAATCCTAGGCCACATGCTCTTCTCAATTTACATCAACATAGCTCAGGCTGTAGGAGGCTCTCTCATCCATTTATATGCAGATGACATAGTCTTATACTCAGATGGCCCCTCCCCCGGATTTTGTGTTAAATGCTCTACAACAAAGGTTTCCTAGTGTCCAACAAGCTTTCTCTACCCTTATCCTTGTTCTGAACAATTCAAAAACAAAGATCATGTGGTTTGGTAAGAAGAACTCCCCTCCTCCCGCAGGTGTAATTACAATCTCTAAAGGGTTTAGAGCTTAAGGTAGTCACCTCATACAAGTACTTGGGAGTATGGCTAGACGGCGCACTGTCCTTCTCTCAGCACATATCAAAGCGACAGGCTGAAGTTAAATAAAGACTTGGTTTCCTCTATCGTAATCGCTCCTCTTTCACCCCAGCTGCCAAACTAACCCTGATTCAGAAGACCATCCTACCCATGCTAGATTACGGAGACATCATTTATAGATAGCCGCTTGAGAGCACCCTTACCTGCCTATCAGATTTGCCACTAATGCGCCTTATAGGACACGTCACTGCACTCTATACTCCTCTGTAAACTGGTCATCTCTGTATACCCGTCGCAAGACCCACTGGTTGATGCTTATTTATAAAACCCTCTTAGGCCTCACTCCCCCCTATCTGATATTTCTAGTGCAGCCCTCATCCTCCACATACAACACCCGTTCTGCCAGTCACATTCTGTTAAAGGTCCCCAAAGCACAACACATCCCTGGGTCACTCTTCTTTTCAGTTCGCTGCAGCTAGCGACTGGAATGAGCTGCAACAAACACTCAAACTGGCCAGTTTTATATCAATCTCTTCATTCAAAGATGGTCACTCTTACTGACAGTAGTGGCTGCTTTGTGTGATGTATTGCTGTTTGTTCTTGCCCTTTGTGCTGTTATCTGTGCCCAATAATGTTTGTACCATGTTTTGTGCTGCTACCATGTTGTGCTGCTACCATGCTGTGTTGTCATGGGTTGCTGCCTTGCTATGCTGTCGTCTTAAGTCTCTTTATGTAGTGTTGTGTTGTCTCTCATTGTGATGTGTGTTTTGTCCTATATTTATAATGTATTTATTTTTTTATCCCAGGCCCCCGTCCCCGCAGAAGGCCTTTTAGTAGGCCGTCAATGTAAATAAGAATGTGTTCTGAACTGACTTGACTAGTTAAATAAAAGGTTCAATAAATAAAAATTTAATAAATGAAGGTCAGTCGATCCAAAAAACTGCAAGGACTTCAAAAGTTTCTTTAAGTGCAGTCGCAAAAACCATCAAAAACTATGATGAAACTGGCTCTCATGAGAACCACCACAGGAAAGGAAGACCCAGAGTTACCTCTGCTGCAGAGGATAAGTTCATTAGAGTTACCAGCCTCAGATTGCAGCCCAAATGCTTCAGAGTTCAAGTAACAGACACATTTCAACATCAACTGTTCAGAGGAGACTGCGTGAAGCAGGCCTTCATGGTCAAATTGATGCAAAGAAGCCACTACTAAAGGACACCAATAAGAAGAGACTTGCTTGGGCCAAGAAGCGCAAGCAATGGACATTAGACCGGTGGAAATCAGTTTTTTGGTCTGATGAGTCCAAATTTCAGATTTCTGGTTCCAACCCCATGTCTTTGTGAGACGCAGTGTAGGTGAACGGATGATCTACGCAGGTGTGGTTCCCACCATGAAGCATGGAGGTGTGATGGTGTGGGGGTGCTTTGCTGGTGACACTGTCAGGGATTTATTTAGAATTCAAGGCACACTTAAACAGCATGGCTATCACAGCATTCTGCAGTGATATGCCACCCCATCTGGTTTGAGCTTAGTGGGACTATCATTTGTTTTTCAATGACCCAACACACCTCCAGGCTCTGTATTTGACCAAGGAGAGTGATGGAGTGCTGCATCAGATGGCCTGGCCTCCACAAATCACCCAACCTCAACCCAATTGAGATGATTTGGGATGAGTTGGACCGCAGAGTGAAGGAAAAGCAGCCAACAAGTGCACAGCATATGTGGGAACACCTTCAAGACTGTTGGAAAAGCATTCCAGGTGAAGCTGGTTGAGAGAATGCCAAGAGTGTGCAAAGCTGTCATTTTGGTTTTTTGCACTTTTTTGGTTACTACATGATTCCATGTGTGTTATTTTATAGTTGACGTCTTGACTATTATTCTACAAAGTAGAAAATAGTAAAAATAAAGAAAAACCCTTGAATGAGTAGGTGTCCAAACCTTTGACTGGTATTGTACATATACACAGGAATCAGCACAAAGATATACAGCAAACTTCATGAGAACAATATGACAGATTACTGACATATGAGTCCCAATGGAACATGACAACTCCGTTAATGTCACACGGCAAACCGCCAGTAAATGGACAGGGATGATAAACGCCTGGGTCTACTGAAGGAGCAAACTATCAATTCTGAATGCTCAAACAGAGATACATGATCACTGAAAACGATGCAACAGGGATAGAGAGATATAATATATACACACACACACAACAGAGAAGAGGACTGCCACTTTGCCTTGACAAATCATCTGAGGAAAAGAGAAGAAATTGACTGAAGGAAAGAAAACAGGCAACCTACATAATATTTAGATGAATAGCCATTCTAAAACCATGTCAGACACACACGCACCCACACAAAACGATTCCTAAATTATGACACAGCCGTGCGTATGTGGCGTTGTCAGCTGGTTTAAGAGAGGCACAGAGACTAGAGGAGGGTGGAGGGGGGGTGGGGGTCTTTAATGATTAAATTATCCCCTGACCTTGCTCTGACAGAGGCAGGTTGTGGAGTGTAGTGACATGGCTCTGACACAGCCCCCCCTCCCCAGTGACACCCCCCCTCTTCTTTGGCGTCAACCCCAATTATGGGCATAACAGGCCGTCTGGCAACGACGACACTTCGAGGCTCACAGCTGAGTCTATAGCAGACAGATATGCTACCAGGAATATCATCCAGAGACCAGTGAGAAATGAGTCCAGATGTAGTCGAAATCATTCACATGACATTCATCTAGAAACGTATCAATCTTCCTCCTGAGAAGGAGGTGATGTTTCTGACATCTGCAATATCTGCCCAAAAACCCCAGGAAAATCTCTCCATTTCCCTTTAACTATCATTTCATAGTCATAACTAACGAATGTGTGTATATTGGTGTGAGGGGAGGACAGTACAGCAGCGCACAAACACCAGTAAGTATGCCAGGACCTCTGGGCTCCTTGGGGGGGTCAAGACAGATGAGGGTGGGAGGAGTGGGTGTAAAGCGTAAAATTTACATCATTGCCCTCCTCCCTGTAGCCAGCCTACAGACCTCAGGCTGGGTAGGGTCAGGGCTCAGAGTACCCTCATTAACATATATCCCAGGGTGTTCCTGGGCCAGGGCTGCAGGTCAGGACCACTGACTGACTGTGTTTATATGCATGAGGCAGCCAGGGCCCGGAACTGGGTGACCTGCTGCAGGGAGAACAACGCTGCAGTCTAACTCACTCACTGACAGGGGGGAGGGGAGAAGGCAACCCAACAAATTTGCACACACACACACTTTACACTCAAGACAAACAGAGCACTCTTACTCTAAAAACAGTTACCATGTAAGAGAACTCACCTTCTGAAGCCCTGGATGAGACTTCCTCTGAAGGTACTCAGGTCCAGGGCAGGGAAGGAGAGAGCAGACACTGGAGAGGGAGTGAGAAACAGACACATTCTGAGTAGTACACTAAGGATGTTTGGTTTCCCAAAGCCTTCATAGATAGAATGAAGGCTGGTGTGAAAGACCAATAAGACTAAATATCCAAGCAACCAGATGGACAAAAAAAAGGTGTGTGACAGATTAAGTGAACGAGAGCAAACGGGTAGCGCGAACGAGCATCCATTATTAAACACCCCTCCATCTCATCCCCTCCCATCACTCTTCACCTACACCAGTTTAGGCGCGTTGCTCCCTCGATTCCCCGCTCCTCCAAACATATTCACACACACTAATCACTTAAAAGCCCTGATGAGCTAGCAGTGTACGCGGAGCGGAGAGAGAGCAAAAGAGAGAGAAGAGCAGGCGAGAGACCGCACTGATGGGGCAATTAGGCTCCAGGCAAAACAGAGGCCAGATGCTGATGACGAGAATAAACTCCCCGGTGTATCGGTGCTCCCTACATAACCCAACCCTGGGCCCAGAGAGTTACGCTAGGTAGATAGTGCCTCTTGGACGTCTCTGTGAACTATGAGTGACTAGGAATGGGGCCATCATGAATGTATGTTGGTGTACATAAGTGAACAAAGAAGGTGCATTAGGCATGATTATGGGCATAACGACATGTAATAAATGTTATGTTGGTGTACATGATTGAGGATAACAACTAATACAGTAAAGATAGTGATGAAAACAAGGGAAGTGCATTAGAAATGATTATCAGCATAATGACCTGTAATAGATGTGTTTTGACATGTTGAATGACCAGAGGAAGCCATTAAGACAAGAGTTGAAATACAGGTAGATACTCACTCATAACAAACAGTCCTGCCAGGTTCCCACTGCTAGCCTCAGAGCGCATCTCAGAGGACAAGAAACCCTCAGACTCCAAGGAGCAGCCCATCTCCTACGACAAATACACACAATTCACATCAACACATGGCAATGCAACAAAAAATATATATAAAATGCACACACACACACACACACACACACACACACACACACACACACACACACACACACACACACACACACACACAGAGGCCAAGATAACCAAGTGCCACTTCATGTGGAGGCCACCCACCCTACACACCGTACCTTGAAAGCATCCCGGGCAGCGTCTATGTTCGGGAAAGCAGGCAGGACGTAGAAGGACATTGTCTCTACATCAGCTGGTACATCCACTTCCTGCATGCCCTTCAACACCTCCATGATCCCTGGAGGAACATCAACACAGACTAGCATACCCAGCTCCGCTACAACACAACAGCGGACATCAGGGTTGGGGTAAATCAAATTTCCAATTCCAGTCAATTCAGGAAGCACACTGAAATTCCAATACCAATTATCTTTAATTTTGAGTGAGGAACATTTAGAATTGGGTTTACTTTCGGAAGTTGACGGGAATTTAAATAGAAAAGGATCCCAACCCTAAAGCAACCAGGGGATGAGGGGCCGGGACTAGGGTGGACTCCAAACCCATTACTACCACCCTGCTCTCCTCACAAGCCTCCGCCCCAGGTACACCAACCCCGGGAGCGGTCACATGCATATGGAACAGGCACTTTGCTGCCTAGGCCTGGACGGACATATGAGGCCAAGAGTGGAATGAACCAGTGTGACTGTGTGCGCGCGTTTCTCAGGGTTAGAAATACCAAGCTATGTTTTCATGCATGTTTCCATGCAGACTTCAGCAAGAGGGCAGGCTAAGTGTTTCAGTGCTGTATGTGAGCGCACAGACACATCCTGGCTCCCTCACTCTGTTTACACTCCACTCAGGCCCACACAGCTCTCTGTATCGCAGTTCTCTTGGGAGGGTCTCTGTTCACCTGGTAATACCCTCCACTGCCCCAAAACACACCTGAATAAAAGATAAGGACCTGCTTTTATCCACCATTAAAACCTAACTTAGGAGCCCCAGCCGGGGGTGGAGGTGGAGAAGGAGAGAGGGAGAGGGGTAGCATTAACAGGTAGGCACCTGGCTCACTCAGGGCACTCCATCATGTGTCCTTCATTCACCCCTCTCCCTCACAGCTTTCAAGAAAGAAAAAAATAATCAGTCGATTTGATGCTTTCTTCTCAATGGAGCCTGTGAGTGTCCTCTCCTCTCATCCTTTCTTCATTTTTTTATGAAAGGAGAAGAGCACCTGTTTTCCTGTTGAATAATCTATGATTCATTTCTGGGCGAGCCAGACTGATAGAAAACATGTCAACGGAGCTGGTAAGTGTATACTGTACAAAAATATAAAAGGCAACATGTAAAGTGTCAGATCCATGTTTCATGAGCTGAAATAAAAGAGCCCAGAAATGTTCAATATGCACAAAAAGCTTATTGTTATGAATACATTTATTTGCATCACTGTTAGTGAGCATTTCTCTCTTGCCAAGATAATCCATCCACCTGACAGGTGTGGCAATTGGCATGCTGATTGCAGGAATGTCCAACATAGCGGTTGCCAGAGAACTCAATGTTAGTTTCTCTACCATAAGCCGCCTCCGTCATTTTCGAGAATTTGGCAGTACGTCCAATCGGCCTCACGTATAACCACGCCAGCCCAGGACCTCCACATCTGGCTTCTTCACCTGCAGGATCATCTGAGACCAGCCACCCAGACAGCTGATGAAACTGAGGAGTATCTCTGTCTGAAATAAAGCCCTTTTGTGGGGAAAAACTCATTCTGATTGGCCGGGCCTTTCTCCCCAGTAGGCGGGCCAGTCATGTAAAATCCATAGATCAGGGCACTATAAAAATTATTTAAATTGACTGATTTCCTTATATGAACTGTAACTCAGTCAAATTGTTGAATGTTGTGATATATATATATATATACACTTTATATGACCTGGTTCTCACATGAGCTTCTAGAATCAGCACTTTTTCACTGATGCAAGTGTGCGAAGGAGTGAGTAGCTTTTAAAAGCAGCAGGGTAGGCGCTGGTTCAGTGGTTACTAGGTGAACTAACGCCAAACATCGGGGTTACAAACAGGCTTCATATACACAGTTCATAAACTCACTGCATAAAGTAGAATTCATATCCTTTTGATATTTAGGTAAAAAGTGTTAAGACAGGTTAGCTAACATTTCTTTTTAGGTTTTTCCAAGTGCACTTCATCTTACAATTGAAGCAGGATTCACACTGTGGGAATATCTAGCTCTCTAATATTGCACAGGTGAGGCATGAGACTGGCTGGAGCACAGCAGAGGAGCTTCAAAGTGACTGACAAGACTGACTCCTTGGGACTGAAGGATTAATCCTCACCGTAGACGGTCTGGTACATGCGCAGGCCAGACTAACTACATGTCCACTGAGGCAGAGGAGACTAGATGAGAAGCCAAGAGACTGTCTCTTTGTCAAAGGGAAAATGAAAGAGAATAGCAAGGAGAGGACCAGAGTGAAGTGAACTGGTTGCTATTTCTTACACTCCTCCTCTGTCCTTGAAATGAGTACCTGTACCTTCTCTGCCTCGCGCTCTCCCCCTCCCTCCCTCCCTCCCTCCGTCTCTCCCGGTTTTTGTCTCTAGGAGTACAGGTGACTGTGACGATGTCAGATGGAATCACTTCTTGTTCCATTAATTACCACACTAACATTCACAGGGTGGACTGAGGGATGGCAGGAGAGGAAGTGGTGAGAGCTGGGTTACAGGGAGAGGGGGCATTTGTTGAAGAGGTCGAGGAGAGTTGGTTGGGGAGGGGGGGGGGAATAGACTGGATGCCTCGTGGCAGACGGGGGCTTTAATCGGCGCCTCCCAAAACATAAAAGCCTCTTCGTAAAGCAGAGGCGAACGGAGGCGGCTCGCCATACCACTTTCTCGCTCTCCCTCTCGACGTTGTCACAAGTGATAAGCGCGCGCTCCCTGCTCGGGAGTGACAAGCCGGCCGTGGCTCACGGCTGGTGGGAACAAAAGCAGAGCATATGCTTCCTCAAACTCGCCTGCCCAAATCCACACCTCATCAAAATGCTAAGTTTTTGTGCCCCGCTCCTGCCCGCCAGTGACACCTGTGGACAGAAAGTGACATGGCGCTTAATATTTCATGCCGGTGCACAGTGGTGCGGGTAATCCAAAGTGAATTCCCTCAGAGCGCTCGCATTTACATGAAATCAAGTCACTCCGCATCAGTCACATCACCTCCACCACGCTGACCCCGAACGCTTTTACACACACACACACACACACACACACACACACACACACACGGATGGACACAAACACGCCCCTCCTGCAGCCATAGAGCGGCTGCATCATTCATGAGGGTTAAGGCTAACAACACAGGGACAACCAGAGTATAAAAGAGAAGTTTCTTTGTTTCCGCTAAGCGGTCTGACAACTAAATGGATGTCCGATATGTTCAAACCAGGGTGGAGTCTGCTAGCACGCTGCTCTGAACCTTCTGAAGCAGCCATTCTCACCTAGAACTAAGACTCCAAGGACAAAAAGACAGGAATGTATCGCTTCTCAAAGGCAGAACATTTTGTGACATGACAATGCCCAAACATGGTCATTATGACATGAATTTGAACTCACCTTAGACCATTTCAGTCTAGCCATTTATCTTTCCGAAATAAAGTAGCAACACAATTAATAGTTTTCTATATCAGTATAAGAAAACACTCCCAATCACTGTTAGAAGGCTGATCTGCTCCTAAACCCCCTTCTCCCATGAGGCCCTGTAGTTTCCTCAGGGCTGAGACTGGACTATAGGAAACTAGAGGCCTCAACAGCCACTGTAGCAGAATGACCTGTGACCCCTTCGCCCACAGCCACCCAGGAGTAGGTAGGGGATTAAACCCCTCAGGCTATCATCCCCCAATCCCCACCAAAAAGGGGGACCGCATCCTTTCCCCCTCAGGGCAGGGGTCACATCAGCCTCCTCCTCATATAAGAGAGAAGGGCATCGCTTAGATAAACCTGCCAGGGGAAGGGGAAGAAAGGAAAGTACAGTTTAACAGTCAGCTAACCAAAACAACTTCCAGCCCTGGGCCTGTTTTAGTTATGGAGGAGAATAAGAACGTACAGTAGTTATCCTGCGACCGTCCTTGACCTTTACTAAGATCTATTCCGAGAGGTCCCCTGAGAGAAACGGGGGAGGTCATCATCTGTTCCGTTCTGCCTGGAGTGCCCTCTATCTCAGTTCCAACCTCTTTCCCCCCACTTGCCCCCAAACCAGTGAAATCATTCCAGGGTGGACCACTCTGGCCCATAAATATTTGACAGGCCCTGCTCTTCTAAAAGCCCCTTACGAAGGAGTGGTCTGGAGAAGTCATAACCTGGCCAAGGCTTGAGTATGCTGTGGGCTCCGAGAGTCTCTCTATCCAGAGAGTACTACATAAAGCCTCTATCTATACAGCAGACAGACACACAGCAGCACTGGCCCTCTGGGCATCACATTAGGCTCTCACATACACATATGCCTTTCTACCACAGTGACTTAAAACCAATACCCCAACTATCTTCAATCCATTCTAAAACACACACACATTTTAGAACTACTATTTCAAGCATCAGAGCATCTAGTTCCAGGAGTGCCTCTCTCATAAAATAGATTCATGGTATTGGAGCGAGAGAGAAGTCTGTGGGTGTACATCAAGTGACCTCTCAGACAGTGACATCAGACAGGTCCCATCATGCCATGTGGTGGGTTAGGGATCAGACCCGGCGCCCACCAGGGAGTGGCATGGAGGCGTCGCCGTCCACAAAGCAGTGACGGACAGCTCCCTCACTCATTCTGAACCCTGTCACTCTCTGTGTTAGCCCCGTGAAAAGGGGAGAGTGACATGGGTGGTCAACTTGGAATGTCAATCTACTACAATGGCCAGTCCAGAGGGTGGTACTGGTTCATATCTGCATCTCCAACCACAAAGCATGAATGGGCTAAACAAATGGAGGGTTCTATCAAGAAGACACTGGTGCTGAAATGACCCATTCAATCCCTATTTATCAGTATTTTAAATCAAATGGTTTTGTGTTTGTGGGTTTTAATCATGCTTCCATACCTGTTGTGTTCTGGTCCTTGGCATGTTGTGTGAGGAGGGGCCAGAAGTAGTGGGGTCTGATGGGTTGCCCCTGTTCCTTCATCATCTTCATCACCTCCACCGCAGTAGCTGGAGAAAAGGGAATATTAGAGATGAAGAACTCCCTTTGCTGTGTAGCCTCCTACTCCTTCCTGTGTATTTCTCAGGAGGATGTAGCGTACCAGTCTTCTTGGCCTCCAGGCAGCAGTAGAGGGTGAACTGCAGGGGAGTAGTGTGGTAGCTAGAGTCCTGCAGCTCTTTGCAGTAGCGGGCCACCTTCTCCACTGGCTAAAAACACAGACAGATGGACATTTATTGAGAAGCTCATTTGTAGAACCCGGTGTAGTAGATAAGGGTTGGAACTAAAGTCTGCAGAAGGGTAGCTCTCCAGGAGGCGAGCTTGGGCAATCCTGGTCTAGAACCAGTGTTTCCCCTAGGATTTTTTTCAACAGCGGTAGCAAAGTTAGCGAGTGGGGGGTGGCGTGGTAGTGGCCGTGGCCAGTGGTGCGGTTTTAGAGGCCCCCCTCTTGACCGCAGTGACAATTTGTTGTTAATTTTCTATACATTTAGCCATGGATTACGCCTTGTTGTTATGCTATTTGAGTAACTCAAGCATTATAACAAAGATTCTCCCCAACTGTCTAGTTTTCATTTAGGTAATTGTTAGTTCTCAAAGTATATAGCTCCATTATCTTTAGCACATAACTTTATATCTGGTTGGAATTGTTTAAAGTTAACACTAAAATCGTTATACAATCGCAAAAAAGTTTTTCAATATTTTTTGGTTGTATTTTTTGCAGTGGAAACACTAAAGCCTTACCTTGTCCATGTTGACACAGTGGCGCAGGAAGAAGTTGCCCAGGTTGGGGGAGTCTCCACTCTGGGTCTCTTGCTGCAGGGTGGGGAAGGTCTTCAGCACGGTGAAGGCTGTGTCCTCCTGGCCCTGAGTGATCAGGCTCAGACACAAGTTCATAGCATCTACAGGGGGGAGGGGACAAGAGAGATGGGTTGACTCATCCAATTGACATTCAATATCTTAATCTTTGTTATCTCAACAACGCATAACCAGAACATTCAGGGGTAGTTTCAGTCCCTGCACCGTCTAAGTACAGGACCCCTAAACAATAAAGTCAAGTGTTTCCCTCTACTTGCATTGCAAGTTCCTGAAAAATCACTGTAAAAAGTGCTTAAAAGTGCCAGTCCTCTGGAGCTGATCATACCTGGTACATATCCTCTCTCGTGTCTCATACGCTCCACTATCTCTGGTACGTGCTGCTGATGGCCTGCCTTGGACAGGCTGAATACCACCTGCATCAGGTCTCTGTCCATCAGACTGGTGTCTGTGTTCTCTACAGCCTCCAGAGTCTGGGGACGGGACACACGGGAGGGTCAGTTCACACACACACACACACACACACCAGGGTTTCTGTTGACCGACAACATTATAATTTACCGGACCCATATGCATTGGGTGTGTAATCGGATTAGGGTATCCACCCATGGTTCTCAGAATGACAAATCACATTTAGAATATGGTAATTAACAGAACATGCAAGTCGAGGATGAAACGATGTGAGGTCCTTACTGAATTCTGATGTGCACTTTAAACATGTGATGTGTGACATGCTGATGAAGCCTGCCTTCCTTTGCCGTTTGATGCCGCGTTCAATACCCCATAATGACAAAGCAAAAACTGAAATATCACATTTACATAAGTATTTAGACCCTTTACTCAGTACTTTGAAGCACCTTTGGCAGTGATTACAGCATCGAGTCTTCTTGGGTATGACACTACAAGCTTGGCACACCTGTATTTGGGGAGTTTCTCACATTCTTCTCTGCAGATCCTCTCAAGCTGTCAGGTTGGATAGGGAGCGTCGCTGCACAGCTATTTTCAGGTCTCTCCAGAGATGTACGATCGGGCTCTGGCTGGGCCACTCAAAGACATTCAGAGACTTGTCCCCAAGCCAGTCCGTTGTCTTGGCTGTGTGCTTAGAGTCGTTGTCCTGTTGGAAGGTAAACCTTCACCCCAATCTGAGGTCCTGAGCTCTCTGGAGCAGGTTCTCATCAAGGTTCTCTGTACCTTGCTCTGATCATCTTACCTCGACGCTGACTAGTCTCCCAATCCCTACCACTTAAAAACATCCCCACAGCATGAACTTCAGCGTAGGAATGGTGCCAGGTTTCGTCTAGACGTGATGCTTGGCATTCAGGCCAAAGATTACAATCTTGGTTTCATCAGACCAGAGAATCTTGCTTCTCATGGTCTGAGAGACTTCAGGTGGCTTTTGGAAAACTCCAAGCGGGCTGTCATGTGACTTTTACTGAGGAGGAGTGGCTTCCGTCTGGGCACTCTAAAATAAAAGTTTTGCCAGCGGCCAGCTCTAGGAAGAGTATTGATGGTCCCCAACTTCTTCCATTTAAGAATGATGGAGGCCACTGTGTTCTTGGGGACCTTCAATGCTGCAGAAATATTTTGGTACCCTTCCCCAGATCTGTGCTTATGTAAATATGGTTTATACGGTTATTTATTTTTATACATTTGCAAAAAAATTTGCCAAAAACAGGTTTTGTTTTGTCATAATGGGGTATTGTGTGTAGATTGATAAGATTTATCCATTTTAGAATGTCTAACATAACAAAATGTGAAAACAGTCAAGGGGTCTGAATACTTTCCGAATGTACTGTACATAATGAAAATACTCTACACACGCAAGAATTTAATTACACTAAATTATGCAAATTAACCTATAGCCCGATAAGCATGACAAGTCAAATGTATTTCCATCAACGAATAGGCTAAAAAGCATTATTTAGCAATAGGATTTTTTCTTCTCCTGGATAATTGGCAGGCTGCAATTTTCTTTATCGAATATTGTTTTTTTTTTACAAAAAGCCAGCCATTACTGGCTAATGGAAACCCTGACATACACACTACAAGGTGTCATAGTGCACTTACCTACTAGATCTTATCCCCTCACACAAACCCAATGGTCCATTCACCTGTTTGATCTTGTCCATATCTCCTTTCTCTGCATAAGCGTTGAGCAGTGCCACATATGTGTCAGGGCCCGGCTCGATGCCTGCCCCCTTCATGACTTGCAGGATGCTCTCTGAACTCTCCATGTCACTGTATGGGCACGAGAGACACACAAGGCAACACAATAAGACTGATGGGTTCAGATTTCTAAAACGTGACAATTTTGTTAATCATTAGTTATACTAGAGACATGAGGGGTGCCATAATCTAGGGCAGTGGTGCTCAGCAGGTTTTGCCTGGGGACCCACATTTGACAACGACAATTGAGTCGCGACCCAATATTATGGACTGTTGATTACATTTTGTAATGTTGTATTGCAGCTGCCTTCTTGGGCAGGCTTCACTTGCAAAATAGACTGTCTCACTCATCTACTAAGGTATTAAATAAAGTAATTACACAGCCATATTAACTGAGAAAACATAAATTCAAGAGAATAAGCCCTTTGACATCAAAAACCAGTCCAATAACGTTAATGAACAGTAACAGTTTTTAAAAAGATATTAGGAATTCTTAAATCATCAGTTACCATGTGAATAGTTTCACAACCTTAAAAGTATATATATTTTTTAACCAGTTCAATAACCTGTAATATGAATGTCAGAATTAGTTAATTAACCTAGTGAACAATAACTCATTAACCTGTTTATTTATTGTGTGTGTGGGGCCTATCGGTGGGAAAGCTGGGGGTGTTTCTTCAGTTTGATAAGTTTATTGAAGTCTGGGGTGATGGTTGACAGGGAAACTCGGAGGTCATGCTGGCTGTCCAGTTTGTTTCTGCTTTTAGTTTTCAGCACAGCCATAGCAGACTTTCACACAGATAGGAAGTGCTGAACTGTAGCATGATTCTGATTGCATGACAGGCGAGAGCAGGATACTCTCCCACTAAGCTGCACCAGAACTGTGGCAGTGTCATTTCCGGGATGCGCGTGCTCAGTCGCAATCAAATGACAGTGCCACCAGCTGATCCTCTTCATTGCTTGGCAACGTGACGCTTCCCATCGCTACTTGAAAGGGGTCCCGTATCCAGTCGTCGTCTCCCGTTCTCTTTTCGGGAAGTAGTCACAATTTTCCGTGCAGCCTGACCAGATGATATTTAAAGTTTTTTTCCCCCAGTGTGTCGCCGTGCGCTGTTTTGATCAGATTGTGGGCATTGGGAAACATGTCAATACTCCCGTTAGAAACATGATTTGCCCAATCGGTAAACCTCTGTTCAAATCGATTGTATCCCCTCCCTTGCATTGACACATTGACCGAATTCAAATGATCAAAAATATCTGCCAGGGGAGGCAACCTATGCGAGCCATTCCTCACAATCGAAATGTTCTGGAAGAGATTACTTATCTTCCAAAAGAAACACAGAAATCTCCAGCCATTTTCATAAAAGCCACCCAACACTTTACTCCTGAAAAGCCATCGGATCTCTGCATGATAAAGCACCTGCTGGTGCTCACTCCTCACATCCCTAACGAAGGCCTGGAAACACCTTTTCATTTTGATAGAATTGACACACTTGATAACATCTTGGATAGTGTCGTGGAGCTCAGGCTCCATGTCCTTTGCTGCCAATGCCTCCCTGTGTGTCATGCGATGGGTGTAGCTGGTGTAGGTAAGTCAGGCACAGGAGAACAGAGATGAGTGGACTAAGTACTTTACTCAGGCAATGTTAATTACAGAACGCAACCACGTCACAAAACAAATGTCCAAAGTAAGTAAGGCAGCACAAAGTACAAAATACACATACAAACACCGGCTGCCACAAAGCACGAGTGAAAACATACAAACCCGGCGTAAACTGGCATGCCAACAAACAATTCCCCACACAGACATGGGGGGAACCAGAGGGTTAAATAAAGAACAGTAATGAGGGCAAATTAAAACCAGGTGTGATGGAAAACAAAACAAGACAAAACAAAACGAAAATTAAAAGTGGATCGGCGATGGCTAGAAGACGGGTGACGTCGACCGCCGAACGCCGCCCGTACAAGGAGAGGAACCGACTTCGGTGGAAGTCGTGACACTGTGTAGGAAGCAGTGGTTCCACGTTGCACTCGGTGCTCTCGCCAGGATCCGGTTTACTACTCCTAAGTGCTTTCTCATCATGGCAGCTGCCCTATCAGTGGTCACACCGACGCACCCATCCCAGACCAGTCCCACAGAGCCCAGGTACATATCAATTGTCTTAAAGACAGCCTCTGCGGTGGTGCTGGTGGGCAAATCAGCACTAAAAAAGGAACTGCTCCTCCAAGTTATTATCCCACACATCTAACATAGACCATTAGAATTGCATGGTTAGCCACATCTGTAGATTCATCAAGCTGCAGTGTGTAATGGCCATTTTCACTGATGCGCTCTGATGTCCACCTCATGGTGTCATTGGATAGGGGTATAGTTTTAAGTTTGTTGGCGGCTGACTGTTCAAGATTTCACTGCACATATCAATCGCAGCAGGGAGTAGGACATCCTCTGCTCTGGTGTGGGCTTTTTTTTGCATTTACCTTGTGGTTCAGTGTATTGCTATGATGCGCGAAGTGGCTTTTCTTGTACGGTGCATACGTTCTTCAATGAATCGTGTGAGGACACCAGATCTTTACATCTTTCTTTTAAAAAAGTCAGCTGTCTTATCTTTGTGACTTGGATGTATGGTGTCCAGATGCCTTTTCATTTTGGAGGGTTTCATGCACTCATTAGCTGACAGCCTGTCTTCTAAAACCATAATTGATGAAGTCGGGGTCGTATTTTTTTTTTTTTGTGACAGGGACTGAGTTGTCTGCCTTGTTGTTGACATTGGAAGCAGCAGTAGATGAAGAAGGAGCTGAATGTTTTAAAAAACGTGTCCATAATTTTACTCTGACAGCTAGCCTACATGAGTTAAATGACAGCTAACTATCCACATGTGCAATGCCTGCAGAACACATCTGCATAGTTAGCCGTCAATAAAACTAGCTGCCAGAGGATCTGTATTATCTGATTGGACATGTCACATTTAAAACAAAATAATGTTGCAGTGTGACATTTCCGCCATTTCATTGGATTAGTGTGTGTGTGTGTGTGTGTGTGAAGTGGTCAGTGAGTGTGTGCAGCGCGAAAACCCTCCAAGTCCGAACGTAGCTAGTCATTTCAACACTGCTGACGCACTGCACGTGTAAAATCAGCAATAATAAGCGGTGCAGCGCACGCACGCTGTGTAGCGGTAATGTTGTGAAAGTCAGCAACAATATGCGTCGAGGCCACATCCTTTCAATATAAAAGTTTCAGTGAGGCGGTAACCTTTCAAAATATTTGTTTATTGAATTTTTTATATTCTTGCAAAAGTCCCACGACCCCTTAAAATCATCCTACGACCCCCCCCCCAGTTGAGAATCCCTGGTCTAGGGTCTACACCAGAAGTTAATGGTTAGAATCCCTGGTCTAGGGTCTACACCAGAAGTTAATGGTTATAAGGGTGGAGAGACGTGGATTAGTGAGGAAGGGGGTTTGAGGTCAGGTCACATTAAGGGAGAAGGAACAGTTTATTGCCCATATCACTTAACTTCCTGACTAGCAATGAAGATGTAATGTTTAGAGAGGAGAGACTACCCAAATTGAGGTACATACATATACACTATCACTGGTGGAACCATGTCTTTGTCTTATGCAGCTGTACTGACCCAATGGGTGAATAAACTTGGTTGGAGCGTTCATAGTGCCCGTCAACTTCTTAATCTAATATTTACAACCTAACAAGACCAAAACCCATTAAGAATTAGGCGGTAGGGACACATTTATACTTATCATTGACATGCATTATAAATACATAACCTACAACACAAGCGAGGATTCAAATGTGGCACTCACCCTGCACGTGCATGACCTGTCACTAAGGAGTTGAAAACAGCCTCTGTGATTGGTAGGTCCTTGCTCTTCATGAAACCCAGGATTGTACTGAAAGGGAGTGTGATGAGGACACAACAAACAGTCCTTCACTTCACATTACTCTGATATCAAGTCTCTGTCTTAATAAACTGGTAAAAGGTCTGTCTTACCTGGCACCCTCAATGTCCCCATCATGGCAGTAGGCTGCAATCAGTCTCTGGAAGGTCACCTAAACAGGAGGAGAGCTGTCAACTCAAGACTTCATCTATATCGAAGACCTTCATCTTATCATGGCGCAAGTGCTCAGTTACAATATACAAAGAAAGACAGCTAAAAAAGAAAAGCAATAACAAAGCTTCAGTTCATTTTTTTTCCATAAAAATCATCTACATAACAAAGAACATCAAGATAAGATGCAGTGAATCTACTCACTCTGTTGGGCTGCACGCCAGCTGTCTCCATCTTGGCCAGGAACTCTGTGGGGGAGAACTTGAACTCGTTCTGCAGGTATACCTTGAGCAGTGCGTTGTAATGACTGGCATCGTATGAGGCACCTTGACAGTAAAAAAGGAACATTTACTAATCACCAATATGACCACAAACTAGTCAGCCAATAATTTGTCATCTCATGCTAATCAATTCCATTGAGAAAATACTCTATTTTTCTTCCTACGGCACTGTTAGTTTCTGTTGGACCTACATCCAACCCTCCATTTTCATTGTCCTCTGACCCTCCTACGTCCACTGATAATTTCTTCCCAGTGCCCTATCCCACTAATGCCCTCTGGGTTTGGGTTCTATGCCCGCGGCCTCATACCCAGCTCCTGTAGCTTGTCCCAGATTCGGTGCGCCAGCTCAGTGCGTTCTGCCAGGGGAATCTCTGGCAGTAGAGAGCCACAGCTCCGCAGGAGGAGCAGGGCCTGATTCCCACTGGGGTAGCCTTGAGAAAGAGAGGAAAAAATATAGAAGTACAAGCCATGTGTTAGTTGGAGGGGAAGCATGTCAAGACGTAGAAGAAGAAAAAAAATACAAAAAAGGAGTGAGGTGCTAGTCTGAGGTTCTCAAAAGAAGGAGGTCAAGGTGCTTAACTATTTACCTGTTCGGCAGATGTCGTGGAAGATGCGCAGCAGCAGGGTCTTGGTGATGCGTCCCGTCCTCCTCACTGAACTGTCAAGCTTTGCCAGGGCCCAGTCAAACTGCTGGGCCTGCTTAGATCGCACACCCAAACTGGACTCATCAGTGGGTAGACCCCGCTGCTCTGTGACCATGGCGTAGTGACGTACCCCTGCATAGGGCCACACACACCTAGCAGAGGGAAGACCGGGGCAATGGGTTATATATGGTTTATGGCAATAGGCTATAAGGTTTACAGCAAAGATAACGTTTTGGATCTCCATTAAAGGCCACGGTGCCACAAGGATGACCTTGACCTGAGCACCCCTGCTTCCTTGCCTGATCCGAAAGGCATTCATCACCCTATACAGGCCTGTGGGCCTAAGTGTAGTCACCAACTCCTTCCAAATCACATAACCGAACCTCTCCCGGGCTAGTTAACGTTATTTTAATGGAGCAGAAGATGGCGTCAAGCCCTCAGATTGTAGCAATCGGTTCTCTGTATATTATTTTGTGCAGAATCAGGGTCATTTGTTTACATACAAATTGGTTAATAGTCGTCCCATACAACAGATAGCTAATTATAACAAAATCATGTAACGTTAGCTATGTGAATTGAACGTCATTTGGACTTATGCAAGGAGGCCATATTTTTATTACATACTAGATTGTTGACTAAATAATACAGGCTAATAACAGTATATAACATATATATACACAAATCAATACATTTGCTCTCATGATAACAGTTCATATTAATGTTTATGTGCATAACTAGGACTGTCATTGAAGCTCAATGACAACCTTAGGATGGCAATCCAGCATGGACCGGCTAGCCAGCATTACGCTACCTGTGTATACTGTATGGGCCTGGGACGATTTGTCTTGAACAGACTCCGGAACCTTTACCACCGATCGCTCCACTGTACAGTCGACTGAGCTGCGGTCCATTTCTGTTCGTCCCTGTTCTTTGAAGAAAGCCCGATGGCGAACATTTCAGAAGCCGTGCCGATCTCAAGAGTGCAGCCATGTTTAACCTAAAGTGCGAGGAATGGAAGGGCATCCGCACCACGTGACGGGTTCAAAAGCTAACGGTCGAGAACAAGAGAGCAGTAGAGGGATGTTTTGCCTATTGTCGAGTTATATTATTCCCCGAGTTTTAACCAATCTGAGAAGTGTTATCATTTTACATGATACACATTTGTAACTTTACATATTATGACCATTACTTGCCTATTTTCTCTCTTACATTGCATTGTCTGGATTTATTCTACGGCAACACCCCCAACGATACAGTTATTCTATTGATCCACCTCCGTTTCATTACATGAGGACAAGCACGAAGCGTTTTAGTCTTGTCATGAATGTATACTAAACAAAAATATAAATGCAGCATGCAAAAATTGAAATAAATAAATTAGGCCCCTATGGATTTCGCATGACTGGGAATACAGACATGCATCTGTTGGTCACAGATAGTAAAAAATAAAGTAGGGATATAGATCAGAAAACCAGTCAGTCTCTGGTTTGACCACCATTTTGTCTCATGCAGCACAACGCATCTCCTTTGCATAGAGTTGTTGATTGTGGCCTGTGGAATATTGTCCCACTCATCTTCAATGGCTAGAAGTTGCAGGATATTAACGGGAGCTGGAACACATGTCGATCCAGAGCATTCCCCCCCAAAATGTTATTAACCTTTATTTAACTAGGCAAGTCAGTTAAGAACGAATTCTTATTTACAATGACAGCCTACCCCGGGGAACAGTGGGTTAACTGCCTTGTTCAGGGGCAGAACGACACATTTTTACCTTTGTCAGCTCGGGGATTCAATCCAGCAACCTTTCGGTTACTGGCTCAACTCTCTAACCACTAGGCTCCCTGGCGCCCCAAACGTGCTCAATAGGTGACATGTCTGATGAGTATGCAGGCCATGGAAGAACTGGGACATTTTCAGCTTCCAAGAATATTGTACAGATCCTTGCAACATGGGCCTGTGCATTATCACGCTGAAGCATGAGGTGATGGCGGCGGATGAATGGCACAACAATGGGCCTCAGGATCTTGTCACGGTATCTCTGTGCATTCAAATTGCCATTGATAAAATGCAATTGTGTTCGTTGTCCGTAGCTTATGCCTGCCCATACCATAACCTCACCGCCACCTTGGGGCACTCTGTTTTCAACGTTGACATCAGCAAACCGCTCGCCCACACAACGCCATGAACGTGGTCTGCGGTTGGGTGGCCGGTTAGATGTACTAAATTTTCTAAAACGACGTTGGTTCGTTTCTCTTATTGTAGCGAAATGAACATTAAATTATCTGACAACAGCACAGGTGGACATTCCTGTAGTCAGCATGCCAACTGCACACTCCCTCAAAACTTGAGACACCTGTGGCATTGTGTTGTGTGACAAAATTGCACATTTTAGAGTGGCCTTTTTTTGAACCCCAGCACAAGGTACACCTGTGTAATGATCATGCTGTTTAATCAGCTTCTTGATATGCCACACTTATCAGGTGGATGGATTATCTTGACAAAGGAGAAATGCTCACTAACTGGGATAAAAACAAATGTGTGCACAAAATTGGAGAGAAATAAGCTTATTGTGCATATGGAGCATTTCTGGGATCTTTTACTTCAGCTCATGGAACATGGGACCAACACTTTACATGTTGCGTTTATATTTTTTCTCAGGGAAACTGGGAGTTTATACATAAGTGTATATGGAGTGAGCGACTCTCTTTGTTTTATAGCTAAAAGTATACTTGAAACACATTATAAATACACTTTCTTTTGTAAACAAAATACAGGAATTCTAATTCAAACACCATTTTAGTATAATTTATGAGAAATATACATCAAATATATATTTTATGTATACTAAGAATATACTTAAGTAAAGAAAAAGTGTCCCAATTTAGATCATTTTAATAATTTTAAATGTATTTAAAATACTGTATGCTAATAAAATTGACATTAATACATTAAATGTAAAATATGTTACTGAAGTATGATTTTTTTCATCCGCTTGGGTGGGGTGGCAGAGTTCCATTTAGTCATGGCTCAATTTAATACTGTGTTTCCCAGCCTCTGTTCTGGACCTGGGAACTGTGAAGAGACCTCTGGTTGCATGCCATGTGTGATACCGATGAGTGTCCGAACTGTGTGCCAAATGCTTGAACAGACAGTTCGGTACCTTCAACACATCAACACCTCGCCTTTGAGCCAGGAGAGATTGACATGCATGTCATTGACATTCACCCTCCATGTACATCTAAGTGCAATACGTGCAGTTCTGTTTTGGACCAACTATGTCCTTCTTTGCCGCACTTGACAACACAACTGGACAGTAGTCCAGGTGCGACAAAACTAGGGCCTGTAGGACCTGTATGGTTGACTGAGATATCAAGAAAGCAGAACAACACCTTATCATGGACAGACCTCTTCCCATTTTCGTAACCATTGAGTCTATATGTTTTGACCATGATAGCTTGCCATCTAGGGTGACACCCAGCAGTTTAGTCTCTTCAACTTGCTCAATAGCCACATTATTCAATAATGGATCGAGATGAGGTTTAGGGTTCAGCGAGTGATATGTTCCAAAAATGATGATTTTATTTTGTTAGATATTTAGCACCAGCCTATTACTAGTTTCCCATTCTAAAACTGACTGGAGCTCTATGTTAAGGGTATCAGTTATTTATTTGACTGTTGCACACAGGCTTTATTCAAGGTCAGTGGAAGGTCATTAGTAAACACAGAAAATAATAATGGTCCAAGCCGGCTGTCCTGCGGTACACCACACTCAACCGAATTTGCATTAGAGAGGCTTCCATTAAAGAAAACCCTCTGTGTTCTATTTGATAGGTAACTGTACATCCATGAGGGTGTTAAATCCATAAGACCTACGTTTTTTTCAGCAATAAGTTATAATTAAGGATATCAAAGGCTGCACTGAAGTTTAACAAAACAGCTTCCACAATCTTCTTATTATCAATTTATTTCAGCCAATCATTGTGTCAGTGCCGAGCATGTTGAGTGTCCTTCCCTATAAGCATGCTGAAAGTCTGTTGTTAAATAGTTTTCTGTAAAATAACATTGTATTTGGTCGAACACAATTTTTCCCAAAAGTTTGTTAATTAAGCACCCGGTAACAGCTTGATTGGTCTGCTGTTTGAACCATTAAAAGGTGCTCTGCTATTCTTGGGCAGTGGAATGACCTTTGCCTCCATCCAGGCCTCAGGGCACACTCCGTCTGATTTGATTGTAAAACCTCTTGTATAATCGCTTATACACTATTTTAGGTCCAGTCTTTGGAACTTTGATTTTCCTTGATATGGCTACTATGTTATGATCATTACATCCGATGAGTGTGGATACTGCTTTAGAGCAGATTTCTGCAGCATTAGTTATGATGTGGCCAATACAAGTAGATGATTTAGTTCCTGTTCTGTTAGTCAGTACCATGGTAGGTTGACTGACATGAAGTTGCAGGCACTGGTTACAGTCTTTTTTTTGAGTGGACAGCTTGACGAATATAACCTACTGTCGCATTTCCAGGGAAATCCAGTTGGGGACGCTCTTGCCCCATAGAATTTGGTGAAGTGAGTGATAAGACAGAGGCCCTTCAAGTGAGACCAAACAGGCAGGGAACAATGACAAGTTACAATTCCTATATTACAATTGTAAACAAAAGTTATTGTTCCTCGTGTAAAAATGGCCTAAAATAATCATATTTATTAAAGTAATAAATGTAGAAAATCTTGCTATACAACCCTCCCAACCCTCAATTTAACCTTTGTATAGCCAGGGAGCCATGTGGAAACCACAGTCTCTTTTGCAGATGAGCCCTGCATGAACACATCAATAAACAATAATTACACTATACATATCTATACATGAACGGCACACAAATTGAGCGAGTTCCTTCCTACAAATATCTTGGTATCTGGCTTGATGACAAATCTTATTTCTCTAAAATGATGTGCACAAATTTGTTTAAATCCCTGTTAGTGAGCATTTCTCCTTTGCCAAGATAATGCATCCACCTGACAGGTGTGGCATATGAAGAAGCTGATTAAACAGCATGATCATTACACAGGTGCACCTTGTGCTCGGAGCAAGAAAAGGCCACTCTAAAATGTGCAGTTTTGTCACACAACATAATGCCACAGATGTCTCAAGTTTTGAGGGAGCATGCAGTTGGCATGCTGACTGCAGGAATGTTCAGCAGAGCTGTTGCCAGAGAATTGAATGTTAATTTCACAACCATAAGCCGCCTCCAATGTAGTTTTAGAGAATTTGGCTATACGTCTAAATGGCTTCACAGTCACAGACCACGTGTATGGTGTCGTGTGGGCGAGCGGTTTGCTGATGCCCACGTTGAAAGCAGAGTGCCCCATGGTGGCGGTGGGGTTATGGTATGGGCAGGCAGGCATAAGCTACGGACAATGAACACAACTGCATTTTATCAATGAAAATTTAAATACCTAGTGATACTGTGATGAGATCCTGAGGCCCACTGTCGTGCCATTCATATGCCGCCATCACCTCATGTTTCAGCATGATAATGCATGGCCCCATGTCGCATGTATCTGTACACAATTCCTGGAAGCTGAAAATGTCCCAGTTCTTCCATGGCCTGCATACTCACCAGACATGTCACCCATTGAGCATGTTTGGGATGCTCTGGATCAACATGTATGACAACATGTTCAGCTCCCGCCAATATCCAGCAACCTCTCACAGCCATTGAAGAGGAGTGGGACAACATTCCACAGACCACAATCACTTTATGCGAAGGAGATGTGCTGCATGAGGATGGTGGTCACACCAGATACTGACTGGTTTTCTGATCCACCCCCTACCTTTTTTTTAAGGTATCTGAAACCAACAGATGCATATCTGTACTCCAAGTCATGTGATATCCATAGATTAGGGCCTAATTATTTTATTTCAATTGACTGATTTATGAACTGTAACTCAGTAAAATCTTTGAAATTGTTGCATGTTGAGTTGTTCAGTATAGTTGGATAAAGCTGCTTTTACTTTTTTTGCGCCCTTTATGTAGAAGATCTCACATAGATCTCTGAAATTAGATGATTTGGTCCCCCTTGGTCAATTCAGAGAAATTATCAGAGACCTCTATGTTGAGAAATGTGTCTGTTTTTCTTAAAATGTTTTGTAATTCTTTATATTGTATGTATATGTGTTTGATGTATTTATGCAGGGCTCATCTGAAAAACAGACCCTAGTCTCAGGATTACTTCCCTGTCAAAATAAAGGTTTAATGATACACATCAATTACACAATACATGAAAAGCAAACATAAAACATGAAAGCCAAACACAATCATATGAAACAAATGCATTCATTAATAAAAAGGCATCTGCCTGAATTGCCCTAAAGGCATCAACTCCACGATCTTTAAAGAGTTATGGAGATCATTCCACATGAGGCGCAAAAAAACAAAAAGCAGATTTACCTAACTCGGTGGAGATTGAAGGGATCTCCAGGTTTAGCCATCCCTGAGTCCGGGTCTGGAAACTTCTACGTCTGAAGGTTAACAATGAGGTAAGGTATGGCGAAAGTTTATGCAAGAGGCCTTTATAGACATCAATACATCGATCTACGAGACTTCAAAGAGGGCCCGCCTACTTTCTGATACAAAATGCAATGATGTGTACTGAACCTATCGCCCGAAATAAAGCGCAATGCGCTTTGATAAACTGCATTCAATTTCTTCAACACAGCTGCATTCATATGGATGATATCAACACATCACCGGGGGCACACTGCCTGCCCTCCAGGACACCAACAGCACCCGATGTCACAGGAAAGCCAAAAAGATCATCAAGGACATCAACCACCCGAGCCACGGCTTGTTCACCCCACTATCACCAAGAAGGCGAGGTCAGTACAGGTGTATCAAAGCTGGGACCGAGAGAATGAAAAACAGCTTCTATCTCAAGGCCATCAGACTGTTCGACTACTACCCGGTTACTCGACCTGCACCTTAAAGGCTGCTGCCCTATGTACATAGACATGGAATCACTGGTCACTTTATTAATGTTTACATAGTGTTTTACTCATTTCACATGCATATACTGTATTCTACTCAATGCCACTCCAAAATTGCTTGTCCTAATATTTATATATTTCCTAATTCCTTTCTTTGACTTTGAAATTGGTGTATATTGTTGTGAATTGTTAGATACTAATGCACTGTTGGCGCAAGGAACACAAGCATTTTGCTACACCAGCAATAACATCTGCAATAACATCTGCTATGTTTGTGATCAATAACATTTGATTTGATCACCATAGTCAGTAACCAGAATGAATGTTGTCTGAATTATTCATTTTCTGCTATATTTAACACAAGACAACCTGTTCCTATAGAAGAAGCCTATTTGAATTCTTAATTTCTTAACTAACTCATCAACAGGCTTTTTGAAAGATAGCTTTTCATCAATCCAGATCACAGGAGGTTGGAGAGGATGGGCTCGTGGTAATGGCTGGAGAGGAATGAGTGGAATGGTGTCATGTGAAACCTGATTTCCATGTGTTTGATGCCATTCCATTTGCGCCATTCCAGCCATTATTATGAGCCGTCCTCCCCTTAGCAGCCTCCTGTGATCCAGATATTTATAAGCGGGGACACGGTCAATGAGGCTATGCATTGGAGCCTTCTACATACAAAATATGTGTCAACAGCATAGAGCATTCTCAAGTCAGATTGTCATTACCGATAGGATTTACCACAATACCCCCTCAGTGGTAAATGCTCAACCTGTCAGACATCAGCCGCAAGCTGCTGCTGTTTGTTTTTAAAGTGGCATGTTTACCATGGGGCTGTGAGCAGAGGCTGATTGGCTCCTACTAAGGGTCAAGTTGGGTAAAGGTCACCCAGGTGGGGTGTTGGCAGGCGTGGGCCAACGCCCTGTGGGTCGCTGTGGAGCATCAGAGCCGGTGGAGGTCCGGTGAGGTTGACGTGTGCCATGCCTTCCCCGGCTCACCAGGGTGACATTTGCCCCCGGTAGTCACAGCCTCCACCTCCCCCCACCCCATGCTGTATGGCACGCCACCTTGCATGGTGTTACCCAACTGACAGGTGACAGTAAACAGGCTCTGCCTGCCAGGCACGTCCACCCCTGCTGGAGCTGTCCTCTCCCTGTCTGAGCCTCTGCGCGTCTAGACCCGCCCGTCTGCCCACCCAGAGAGGGCCAGGGGGAAGAGGGGGAGGGTGCTTTGGCAAGGCATGGTGAGGCAGCTCAACCTGATGGCACAAACACCAACCAACACACAGCCTTAGTCACCATGCCTTATCTTGAGAGAGATTAAACCAGAGTCACACCATGGCCAGTTCTAGTAGTAGAGGGAAATTGAACTCTTTTGAATGATGATTGTGTTTCCTAATGGCCCAGTGAGTGTAAGTGATGCTGCTGTGTGCCATGTGGTGACATGAGCATATTAGAACATTTGAGCTGCCTGTATTTCCCCTCTAGCAACTAGAGCACATCTTTCCCCCAGGATAAGTGCAGCTCCTATTCTTCAGTTTGTTTATGCTCACTGTGTTATGCCGTATTCCCTGTGCATCCCCTATCAGTGCTGTACTGTGAGATAGCAGAGAACAACCTCAAACATACACCACTGGCTTCCTTGTCTCTCCTAGATCACACCGCCTCACTCTTTTATAATTTAGCCAAAGAAAATATTCCTCCTGATCATGCATTAAAGATACACTGGTTTATAACTGGCGGGTGAGAACAGTACAGTATGTGCGAGGGAGCTTTTTTCTCTCTTTCGTCTTTTGAAACTGTCTTCCTGTCTGATTGCAGTAAGTATGATAGCCAGCTACTGTGCCACAGACAGGGGGATGGAAAGATTTAGGCAGAACCATAATAGATGATGGTATTAATGTTAGTTCACCAGTAAGGTGCTACAGATGTAGGATCTTAATTTGATCACCCTGTTGCAGGAGAACTTTCCTGCAATGCAGGAAATTTAAAACTTGTAGTGTATTTGAGGTTTTAAAAGGTTTCTGAATTTCCACTTTAACATTTCAGACATGATTTTCCCTTCACACAAAAATGTATCAAACCCTACAAAAATGTCCATTAATTATAATCCACATAATAATTCACATTTCCTGTTGCTGCAGTATTGTTTTCCTGCTGTAGCAAACTGGCTCAAATTAACCCTTGTGTTGTCTTAAGGGTCAACAATTATCCACCACTATGTTTAACAGCAGAGAAAACCCCCTAAATTATATTTTTTCAACTTGAAATTTTATGACTTCTTATGAATTTTATGACCCCAACATTAGAAAAAGTGAAACATCTCCTTTGTTCATATTTCCATGAAAGCTGTACACCACCAGGGTACAAAGATTGTCTTAGAGTCATTTTTGACCCAGCAGTTATACAATTATTTACACACCACAAAAACCACAAAGACACACACACAATGAGAAATTGAGATTATGTGTGCTACTGATTGAACTCAGACAAAACTAAAACATTCTTGTGCATCTGCATTATCTCCCCTCCGCAATCCCACACATGACTCATGTTCAAATACAAAATAAAAACAATTTCAGAGAAAATAAACAGATCAGATTTTTTCAGATGTCCAGGAGGAACAAGAGAACAATGATTTAGAAGACGAGAAGGTATCTGAAGAAGAAGATGGGGAGAATACAACCCAGAGCACGATGCATCATTTTCAGATGAAGAAGAAATCCCCCAAGCTGAAAGAGAGACATTTTTGTCAAAGAACAGCAAAATAACATGGTCCTTGTCCCCATATGACAACCAGGGCAGGATGGCAGCACAAAATGTCATAAGGATGACCCCAGGGCCCACAAGACATGCAGTTGCCCATGCCCAGGACATCGCCTCAACATCCTACATGTTCATCACACCAGCCATCGAAAAAATCATCCTGGAGATGACAAATTTGGAGGGTTTCCGTAAATATGGAGAAAACTGGAAAAGGATGAATGAGATGGACATGCGTGCCTACATAGGGCTGCTAATCTTAGCGGGTGTGTATAGGTCCCAAGGCGAGGCTACATGTAGTCTCTGGGATGCAGAGAGTGGAAGGGTGATTCTCTGTGCCACGATGCCACTGAAAGTCTTTCACAAGAATGCCACGATTTGATAACCGTGAATCAAGACCTGTAAGATGTGTGAGAGACAAACTGGCGCCATAAGAGAGGTCTGGGAGAAGTGGGTGGAGCGTCTGCCATACCTCTACAACCCTGGGCCTGTAGTAACAGTGGATGAGCAACTGGTTCCATTCAGAGGTACATTTTTATTTTCATATCTGTAATGTAAGTGATTTGCACTGTTCATTTTATTATGTATTTCTGTAATATCATTGATTTATGTGATTGCTTTCTGTGACACTGATACTAATTACTGATAGTAATCTCTTTTGTCAAAAGGTCACTGTGCTTTCCGGCAGTATATGCCCAGCTAGCCAGCAAAGTATGGCATCAAGATATGGGTGGCCTGTGACACACAATCCAGCTATGCTTGGAAGATGCGAGTCTACACAGGGAAGCCGACCAGTGGAGGCCTGGAGAAGAACCAGGGGATGCGGGTTGTGGTTGATGTGACAGATGGACTGAGGGGGCACAATGTCACGTGTGACAATTTTTTCACCTCTTATGGACTCAGCCAGCAGCTCCTGAAGAGGAAGATCACTATGGTTGGCACAGTTAGAAAGAACAAGCCTGAGCTTGGGGCCTTCTCATCAAAGTTTGCCTTCACCCCCACCACCACTGTAGTTTCTTACCTCCCAAAGAGGAACAAGAATGTGGTCCTCTTGAGCACACTGCACAAAACATCTGTTATCGTGAGGACAGGAAGCCAGCCATCGTCCTGGACTACAACCTCAACAAAGGAGGCGAGGACAACCTGGACAAGGTGATTGGAACTTACAGCTGCAGGAGGATGACTGCCTGCTGGCCACTGGTCATCTTCCATAACATCATTGATGTGTCCTCATACAATACAATGTGATATGGAACAAGATCAACCCTACCTGGATGCCTGATAAGCGGAACAAGAGGAGGGTGTTCCAGGAACAGCTGGGAAAGGGAGCGCCTCCCCCGTACAGCAGCCTCTGCAGTGCTTGTGAAAGCTGTTCAGGGGGCTGAATCTTGTCCTGATCCACCTGAGGCTGCAGCTGGTGCAGGCAAGAGGAGGAGATGCCAATTCTGCCCCCCAAATAAGGACTGTAAAACAAATACTATGTGCTGCACATGTGAGAAATACATCTGCAAAGTCCATGCAGACACACTCACGTTTTTGTTTTGAATCTATTATCTTATTTTATTCTTATTTATTGTTGTTGTTTACACTTCTTGTGGGTGGGGGCAATGGTTAAAAAAAAATGGGAGAAGACTAGTATTTTGTAGTTGAATTCCTCATTGTACAGTATATAAGAATATATCACTATGTTGTCAAAAAAGTTCAAGACTGTTATTGTTTCCCTTCAATAAAATCCATTCATAACTACTTTCTGCACATTTCTGCTAACTTCTTAAGCTATACAAGTGCTATCTCTTGCAAAAAAAAAAATGTATGTTTACACCTATGCAGTACCTTTAGCAATAATAATAATAATAAACCTCTACTTTAGTAAAGAAAACAATTATGACAGGTGTGTTGTAATAAAAACGAGTGGTGGGACTGAAGTAGTAGCTCATCCTGTCCTGTAGGAGCATCTCTCTATTTACTTGTGTTTCTACTGGCCTGCTTAAGAATTGATTGCTGCCACCACCACCTGCCCTTCTCCTGCTTCAGAACGACGAGTGAGCGTGTGTGACGGCTCCGAAGTGAACATGCCGTTCAGGATCCAGGGCCCAAAGGGCCATGTGAGCTAAAAGTATGATGCAGAGGGGGAAAAGGAGGATATCTCAAGGTCACTGAATAATGAAGGAGGGAGGGCACCACCGAGCAAAGCCCCCACTCTACTCTCCTCCTCTTTCTTTTTTTTCGCTGAATGAACTTGGGAAAGGCCTGTTCTATTTTTTCACAGCATGAATGCATTTGTGTAAGTGATCTATAATTCATCACTATTATCCATTATTTACTGATTATTTTATTTTCTTTACTAAAAGATTTTTGCCCTTAGTCTTACTTTTGCCCAGCCGTCCCCTAATTGATAACCTGGGCCAGTCGATTCATATAAACAAAGCCCTTTCCCTCCTGCCCAGGACCGGAGGTTTTCCCATCTGTGTAGTGCAGCGTGAACTGTGCTAAAACACAGGTAGATGGAGCACTACCCTCTAAGTGACCTAAAGTATGTGTTGACAGGCTCTCCTGTCCAGGTGAGGTCCCAGCACTCTGGTGCTTGTCGGTTATATCCAGAAGGATTCAGCGCTCCTGTTTCTGTCCTGTGCCTACGCCAGCGCTTTCCTGCCTGATGGTGGCAGGTGTCTGAGAGTATCCATCCACCATCACACCATCCCCTCAAGACCAAACCTTGACACTACTATATCACATGACTCCAATGTCACCCGCACCCCAGCACCCTGCCCCCCACCCCAAAGAGAGGGAGATATGGAGAGATGGAAGGAGGGAGAGAGAGAGACATGGAGCACAAACAGAGATGGAAAGAGAGAAGTGTGTCTCCCTAAGGAGTGGTTGCTGTCCATCTGCATCAGGAAGTGTGAATGTGAAGGCAGCAGGAGAACTTTCCCCAGTGTGAGGACAGTTGTTATCCTCAAACCCCAGTGAGCTCAAGTGTCACATATGTGAAGATCGCAGGTTGAGCTGGCGGCAAGTCAGACACTTCAAACACAGTGTGTGTGTGTGTACGTGTGTGTGTGTGCGTGTGTGCTTGAATGTGTGTGGGTGCGAGAGCGCATTTATGTGTCCTATGAGACATTATTTGGAGTACAGTCAGTATTCTTGTCTTTCTATGGTGACTGTGGAAATGGAGATTGTAACAAGTGCTGTGGGTGGACCAAAAAATGGACAGCTGTGCCATATAGATTAGTTGGGAAGATATCTTTTTTTTATATAGTTGGGAAGAGATTTTCAATGTACAGATTCCATGGCACTTGGTTTATGATCAATATGCAAAATGACTCAAAACGTTGAATTTTTCAATTTAAATTATTATACAAAATTCTTGCAACCAATAGAATGTTATATACTGTATATGGGGGACACAACCTTCCCAGCTCTGCAGATTTTGCTGTGAAGAGACAGAGTCATTAGATCGTTTATTTTGGTACTGTCCAAATGTAGCTTGTTTTTGGTCACAGGTCCAGGAATGGCGGAATTATTGTAACATTTACCTGGAGCTAACGCTGCATATAACAATACTGGGTGATCTGAAAAGTCATAGTCAATCGATCAATAATATTATAATACTTTTAGCAAAAATGCTTATATTTAATTTACAATCTGTAGAAACTATGAGAATATAAAGGTTCAGAACTTTTGTGAATCATCACAGCACAGTTGAAAAATGTATGGCAAATAGAAATCCAATATGGATGGTGTTAAGAGATAGATGGGAGGAGATGAATTGAGCTGAAGGGTGGGACTAATATCAACAAGATAACAAATTTAAAATATACTGTGTCCATAAAACGTATATAGGTTCAGAACTTTTGTGAAACAGCACAGTTAAAAATATATGGCAAATAGAAATCAAACTGGATGGACATCAGAAATAGATGGGAGAGGTTGAGGGTAGAGGAAGGACTAAAAACAAGCAAAATGTAACTATTGTAAAATAGATTGTGTCTGTAAAATGTATGAGCTGGAAGTAGAAGTCTAAGTGTTGTTGTTTATTAGTTTACTCCAAATAGGAGAGTAGGTAGGGTTAGCGGAAAATAATAAAGGAAAATATGTTTTTAAAAGATATGTATACAGAACCAGTCAAAAGTTCGGACACACCTAACTCATTCTAGGGTTTTTCTTTATTTTTACTATTTTCTACATTGTAGAATATTAGCGAAGACATCAAAACTATGAAATAACACATGGAATCATGTAGTAACCAAAAAAGTGTTAGACAAATCATAATATATTTTATATTTGAGAGTCTTCAAAGTAGCCTCCCTTTGCCTTGATGACAGCTTTGCACACTCTTGGCATTCTCTCAACCAGCTTCACCTGGAATGCTTTTCCAACGGTCTTGAAGGAGTTCCCTGTCACGCCCTGACCTGTATGTGCCTGTTTGTCTCTTTTTGGTTTGGTCAGTGTGTGAGTTGGGGTGGGCATTCTATGTTTTCTATTTCTATGTTTTGGCTGAGTATGGCTCTCAATCAGGGACAGCTGTCTATCGTTGTCTCTGATTGGGAACCATACTTAAGTAGCTCTTTTGCCCTCCAGTGTTTGTGGGAAGTTGACTCTGTTAGGGTGTATGTTGCTGTGAGACCATTTGATCGGCGGTTGTTGTTTTGGGTGAGTTTAAGAAATAAACATGTTTCTCTCAACCTGGCACGCTGTGCCTTGGTCGATTAATGAAGATCGTGACATTCCCACATGCTGTGCACTTGTTGGCTGCTTTTCCTTTGCTCTGCAGTCCAAACCATCTCAACTTGGTTGAGGTTGGGTGATTGTGGAGGCCAGGTCATCTGATGCAGCAAATAGCCTGTACACAGCCTGGAGGTGTGTTGGATTATTATCCTGTTGATAAACTAGTGATAGTCCCACTCAGCTCAACCAGATGGAATTGTGTAGTTTTGATGTCTTCACTATTATTCTGCAATGTAGAAAATGGTCAAAGTAAAGAGAACCCTAGAATGAGTATGTAACCCTCTCACCAGGCTCGAATTTGACTCTCACGATATTAGCTTACGTAGAGTATCTCAACAGCAGGGGATGCTAGGTGAGAAGGACATCTCCAATAAGAATTCCTATTGTAAACTATCTAGGGTTATGACAATAGGGTATTAACTTCAGATTAAATGATTATAGGTTTCTGTTATTGTTTCAGGATAATCTATCCCATGCATTCAATTAGATTAAAACACTAAATGTCTCCACCAAGACAACATAAATAAGGTTCAAATGTGTATTGTTACATTTTTCTTATCACAACATCAAAATAAATAAAAATAATAAACCCCAAATGAGTCGTGCACAACTCATGTCCAAATTATTTCAACCTTGCTTAATTGACCCGTTGGTGCGCGTTGGAGCTCAAAAGAATGTCGACACACACAGTCCAGAAGCACCTCGCGTTGTGGTTACTCACGAATGTAGATATTTCTCCAGCGAAGTATGACAGTTCCATGCAGGTTTTCTCACATGGTCCTCAGCAACCGACATCCCATGGGAACATGAACTCACCAAGCCCTCCCAAGAAATTATCTCCTGGTGTCTCACGATGCTAGGCTAACCTCAAGGCTGTCGACCTCCACAACGAGACGGTAGCTTCAGTCTTCACTGAGTCCTCTCAACAAAAAAATACAACTGTCCTATAAAATTGGTATTTCCCTTCATATATTAATAGGTATGTATCTTGTTCTATACTTTTTGTTGTTGTCTTGTCTTATAATTCCTCTTCACCAACGGTCATAATCTCAGCATCTATCCTTTCTCCACCAACGGTCATCTCTTATTTCCCTCTTTTTTCTTTTTATATCCCAGGCCTCCTGTTAACCAGGTCAACTCTCCCATTGGCCACAACTTAACAAGTGACCTTATTGGTCAAAACATTAATTCAAAAGTAAACCAACTTATTCACTTATACTTTAAATAAATATTTCTTCAAAATAATTGCATTAACAATATTACAATTAAGAATCAATTTAAATCACCTGTTACAATTTAATACTAATTAATTATACCAAATAACTCAATACTTGGGTATTACAAGTAGATACATTTACAGAAAATATATATGGGGGATTGGAAATGATGCAGACAACTACGTTGATGGAAGCAACAATCTATCTGCAATATGAAAGCTGATCTAACCCCCCCCAAATAAATAAAGTCCTGTGGGTGTGATGTCTTTGTAAGGATCCTCATGGCTGCAGGTTAAAGGCAAAGGCATTAGTACAGGAACTCCCCCTTACCCAGTAGCCCAAGGTCCAGCCAAGCCATACTGACAAACTTATCAATTCCTCTATTATAAATATACTGTACATTGAGACAGGCACATCTATCTCACTGTTTCTCCTGTTTCCCTCTGGCACATGCTATCTTTTCCTCTCTCAACTACATTTTCTTTACATGCACATTCTAAACCATATACAAAGTCTTCCTCTTTATGTTTATCCTGTGGATTTATCCTATTTATTCTCTCTCATCTCCCTCTGTGTGCTCCTATGCGAGGAGTGACTCACATCTCTGTCTCGGTGGAGATGACCATCCTCCACTGATCCCAAAACACAGTGACATTCAGCCCCATGCAAGGATCATTAGCGCCATCATTATATCGATATTAGCCCAGTGGATCAGTTCACACTCCAACACCTAGCACCCTCACCGTGTGGCGTCCGCTCTGTCTATGTCACCACTCATCAGGGTCCTCAGAGTCTGCACTTCTCTCCCGCCCTGCGGAGCGTGATGGATGGATGGCAGAGGGGAGATATGTTTTACCCACACCTCTGTCTTATAGCCGTGCCAGCCCTGTGCTATCTTGGGGATCGTGTAACCCTGGGTTGTTCTCCTTATTAACTCAACCACCCCTTCTGCTGAGTCGACCTTGAGTGAGGGAGAGGGAATCAAAGGAGGATGGAGGGAGGCTGGAGGGGGCAGTGTATGCCCATTCTAATGATGCCCCAGGGCCTAGGCCCTGGCTATAATCACTTGAGGATTAAATCTGCCTCCCTGGTCAGCGGCTCTCGCTCGTCTCTCACCCAGTGCTATATCCATCTCACTTCTGATATTCTGTAAGGCAATCCAGCATGAATAACTTCCTACACACACTTCCTCGCCATCTCACCTTAATCTCTCTCCGTGTGCGCAGCTGTTGTGAGCAAATACAGTTCATGGTTGTTACACTACTGGAGAAGTGAGTTGTAATGGTGTTAAGCACATGTCAAACTCATTCCATGGAGGGCCGAGTGTCTGACTGAACCAACCAAAAGAGGATTGGCTCCCCTTCAAGGGAGTTTTTTTTCCTTGCCACCGTCGCTTCTGCTTGCTCTCCTGTGGTCTGTTGGTTCACTCCGTGGGTATCTCGTCCGTATGCCTGTACTACCTTAACTATATCGCCACGCATTCAGCACCTGCAGCTCACTTCTTCTCAAGGGTCCAACTAACTTGCCATTCTTTTTGGGGGGGGGATTTGCCTTCACCGCAGCAGTGATGTCTACCTGAGACTCCAAGCTAAACCCTACAGCACGTAAAACTCATTCTACGGAGGTCTGTGGGATTTTTGCTCATCCCTTGTACTTGATTAATTGAATTAAGGTCACTAATTACACTGAACAAAAATATAAATGCATTCAACAATTTCAAAGATTTGGAAATACAGATAAACATCTGGTCACAGATGCCTTTAAAAAAGAAAGGTAGGGGCTTGGATCAGAAAACCAGTCAGTATCTGGTGTGACCACCATTTCCCTCATGTAGCATGACACATCTCCTGCTTGTGGCCTATGGAATGTTGTCCTTCAATAGCTGAGAAGTATTGTATTTATTTAGCAAAATTAAGGCAGTTATACAATTTATTAAACATTGCAATATATTCACAATACATTAAGTGTGTGCCCTCAGGCCCCTACTCTACTACCACATCTACAACACAGAATCTGTGTCTATAGTGCATATGTTATTGTGTGTGTACCTATGTTGTTTGCTTTAGAGCCCCCGGGAAGACTAGAAAAAAGAGAATGCAAAAAGCAGGAGAACGGAAAGACCGCTGGTTGACTTGGAAACATACAAGACGAATTGGCACAGAGAGACAGGAAACACAGGGATAAATACAATAAGGAAAATAAGCGACACCTGGAGGGGGTGGAGACAATAACAGGAACAGGTGAAACAGATCAGGGCATGAAAACAGTTCCATTTAGCCATGGCTCTATGTAGTACTGTGTGTCTGTTCTGGACATGTACTGTGAAGAGACCTCTGGTGGCATGTCTTGTGGAGTATGCATGGGTGTCCGAGCTGTGTGCCAGTAATTTAAACAGACAGCTTGGTGCATTCAACATGTCAATACCTCTCACAAATACAAGTAGTGATGAAGTCAATCTCTCCTTCACTTTGAGCCAGGAGAGACTGACATCCATATTATTGTTAGCTCACTGTGTACATCCCAGTGCCAGCCGTGCTGCTCTGTACTGAGCCAATTGCAATTTTCCTAAGTCCCTCTTTGCGGCACCTGACCTCATGATTAAACAGTAGTCCAGGTGCAACAAAACTAGGGCCTGTAGGACCTGCCTTGTTGATAGTGCTGTTAAGGCAGAGTAGTGCTTTATTATGGACAGACTTCTCCCCATCTTAGCTACTGTTGAATCAATGTTTTGACCATGACAATTTAAAATCTAGGGTTACTCCAAGCAGTTTAGTCACCTCAACTTGCTCAATTTCCACATTATTCATTACAAGATGTAGTTGAGGTTTAGGGTTTAGTGAATGATTTGTCCCAAATACAATGATTTTAGTTTTGGAAATATGTATTATGTAACTTATTCCTCGCTTCCCATTCCGAAACTAACTGCAGCTCTTTGTTAAGTGTGGCAGTCATTTCAGTTGCTGTGGTAGCTGATGTATAGTGTTGAGTCATCCGCATACATAGACACACTGGCTTTACTCAAAGCCAGTGGCAAGTCGTTAGTAAAGACTGAAAAAAGTAATGGGCCTAGTCAGCTGCCCTGGGGAATTCCTGATTCGACCTGGATTATGTTGGAGAGGCCTCCATTAAAGATCACCCTCTGTGTTCAGTTAGACAGGTAACACATGTTATCCAGGTACTGACTATTAGCACTTGGTAGTCTATAGCAGCTTCCCACCAGAATGGGCTTTAGGTAAGGCAGATGAACCTGTAGCCGTATTACTTCAACAGTATTTAACATGAAATCCTCTCTAAGCTTACAGGAATGTGGTTCTGTAGATCTTATTAGCATGTATTGCTACCACTGTATCATCAAAGGTATTATCTAAGTGAGTGTCAGAGAGTGCCAGAATTTGAATGTTATATGTTACTAGCAAATTATTGATTTCATGAACCTTGTTTTCGTAAGCTACATATGTTACGGTGTGCTATTTTTAGCACTTTTCTGGGACCCTTGATTGTTTTTATTGCTTTACTGGGAAGCTTAGCAGAGGTAGACATGCTCGTGTTATTTATGTTATTGCAGGGTGTGCTGCACATAGTGGACTTCATGCTAGGGCCCACCGCCTCAGTGCTAACAGTATCACTCTGGTTCATAGACATATGATTACTGCATACAGTAGCTGTAGGATCAGCAGAGGCATTCAGGGCAGTAAGAGGGACATACATTAAGTTACTTATATTGTGTCCCAACGCCCCTGGGATAATGTACATTTGCTGAAGCATTATGACAACTCAGCGGCACAATGGTAGGGATTAAATTAGCTGGGCTTTATAAGTCATTGTCTCAACGCAGCTTTATAATGCTATGAAAGGATCCAGGATCCCAAATGATTTGGGCGGATCCCATCTTCCTTATAATACTAGCTTTGCTTCCAGAAGGTGTCAAAATTGTCAATAAATGTTACACCCAGAAAGCTGCAATGGTCTCGTAGACAGTTATGGAGAGCTAAAAGTCTGCTGAACCGTTCAATGCCACAATTTAGGGAGGGCAGAGGGCTAGATATTATGGGGCGTTTGTTGGTGTCAAGTAGTGACCCAATCAGTTCTTTAAAACCCATCTAACTTTATCATTGTTCATGTGGGATTCAATGACAGACTCAATTTCCTGATGCTGGTTTAAAATGTTTGAGCGCAGCTTATTGATGTCCTGTACTCGTGCTGCTGGATAGCATAACGTTTTTGCTCTGGGAACTGAGACATTTCTTACCATTGAACTGCTCAATACAAAGAATAGAATTCCCAACCCTCACACAATTCGTTGAGCCTTTCACAGGCGCACGAGAAGCAGGATAGCGTACTCCCGCTGCTGCCGGCGACAGGTCCAGACCTCCCACAGCAGGCAGTACCCTATCAGATCCAGAGAGAGGGAAAGGATCCAACGACGAAGCCACTGCTGGAGTCAGCGTAGTTGGAGTCAACACCGCCGTCGCATGACACAGGCAAGCCCAGCGATGAAAGCGCAGGTAGATCAGGAACCAGTGCAGCGAAGCTATTCCTTATGTCAATCTGCTCCGAACCTCTCGCAGTCACTCCCATCCCCTTTCACCATGTTGCTAGATATTGGCGGGAACTGGAAAATTCTGTCGTACATGTTGATCCAGAGCATCCCGAACAGGCTCAATGGGTGACATGTCTGTATGCAGGTCATTGAAGTATTGGGGCATTTTCAGCTTCCAGGAATTGTGTACAGATCCTTGCGACATAGGGCTGTGCATTATCCTGCTGAAACATGAGGTGATAGTTGCAAATGAATGGCACGACAATGGGCCTTAACATCTTGTCACAAATTGACATTGATAAAATGCAATTGGGTTCACTGTCTGTATCTCATGCCTGCCCATACCATAACCCCATGATCATGCTGTTTAATCAGGTTCTTTATATGCCACACCTGTCAGGTGGATGGATTATCTTGGCAAAAGAGAAATCCTCACTAACAGGGGTGTAAACAAATGTATTCATAACATTTGAGAGATATAAGATTTTTGTGCGTATGGAACATTTCTGGGATCTTTTATTTCAGCTCATAAAACATGAGACCAACACTTTACATGTTGCATTTATATTTTTGTTAAGTGTAGTAAAGAACTCCTCTCACCTGGTTGTCTAGGTCTTAATTGAAAGGAAAAACCAAAAACCCACAGACACAAGGCCCTTCATGGAATGAGTTTGACACCCCTGCTCTACAGAGTCCACCCCCCTGGATCCTTCATCTGTAGCCCTCGGCTTCATACGGTCCATTCTCATTCCCCCCCTGAATCCTCATTCTCACATCCATTCCATCTGGTCCTTAAACTTGTGAAACGGTGTTAAGGATTAACAAAAATTTAGGAGAGTGGACCAGACGTGAACGTAACACTTAAGCTGTTGCCTTGAACGCAGCTCCCTAGCAACTCAACAAGCACCAGCTGCTTACCATTGCCAATTAGCCTCCACTACTGTTTGCAACACTTAACTAGTTGCCTGGAACGCAGCTCTTCGAACAAACTCCAGCTGCTACTAACTGCTAATCAGCCTCCACAACTCACTCTCCTTTATCACCAGTTCTACCCTTACACAGAACCCAAACCGGCTGTGCGTGTGTGCCATCGTGCGCCAATCGTGCATAAGTTTTATTTGTCCCCACACAAAAAAAAACGGGATCATGACACACAGATTAAAATATCAAAACAAACTCTGAACCAATTACATTAATTTGGGGACAGGTCGAAAAGCATTAAACATTTATGGCAATTTAGCTATCTAGTTAATTTGTCCTATTTAGCTAGCTTGCTGTTGCTAGCTAATTTGTCCTACAATATAAAAATTGAGTTGTTATTTTACCTGAAATGCACAAGGTCCTCTACTCCAACAATTAATCCACACATAAAACAGTCAACCGAATAGTTTCTTTTCATCTCTCCTTCTTCCAAGGCTTTATCTTCTTTGAACTTGTGCGGTGATTGGCATCTAAACTTTCATAGTATTACCACGACGACCGGCAACACAGTTCGTCTTTCAATCACCCACGTGGGTATAACCAATGAGGAGATGGCACGTGGATACCTGTTTCTATAAACCAATGAGGAGATGGGAGAGGCAGGACTTGCAGCGCAATCTGCGTCAGAAATAAAACAGACTTCTATATTAGCCCTTGGCAATGCAGACGCTCGTTTACGCGCGTGAGCATTGTGGGTGCAATAATTGAATAACAGATTTCAAAATTTATTTTGCAACGCTTGTGCACGCGACGCTAGCGGTGTAGTTAGGCTCCCGAGGTGACAGTTCTGGAGAGTCTGGCGTGCCCAAAGTAAAATGCATGCCACTCAGGCTCAGAAAATAGGATATGCACATAATTAGTACTATTGGATAGGAAACACTCTGAAGTTTTCTCTGAAGTGTTAAAATAATGTATGTGAGTATAACAGAAGTGATATAGCAGGCAAAAACCAGAGGAAAATCCATCTGGATTTGCAGATTTTTTTGTAAATGAGCATCTTCTCCATTGCGCCTATTGCATACAACTTTATGTAGGACTGAGACTGCAGTACCTATGGCTTCCACTAGATGTCAACAGTCAACAGTCAAAGACTGGGAATTCTAGCAGTGACCAGAACAGATAGGGAGAGGAAATTGTCAGGCGACCACTTTTGTTAACAAGGTTTGACGCGTGAGATTGTGAACGCGCACCACATTATTTTCCTTTCCTATCGTTCACGTTATCGTCCGGTTGAAATATTACAGCAAATATACCCAAAAGGATACCTGAGGATACATTAAAAATGATGTTTGATTTGTTTGTAGAAAGTGTATAGGCATAATTTGAATGTGTTCTCTTCACGGTTCAATGGGCGACTCAACGGTGAATTTTATGATCATAACGCGCCAACCAAACGGAGATTTATGGATATAATAAATGACTTTTTCTAACCAAAGAAGCATGGATTGTCTTCGTTGGACACTTGGGAAGCCCTCAGCAGAGGTTCATCAAAGGTAAGTGATTTTATATTAGCAATTTTATGTGTTTTGTGAGACCCGTGTTGGGTTATGGATTTATGCTAATGCATAAATATTTGAGGTGCTACCCTCAAACAATCAAATGTTGTGCTTTCGCCGTAAAGCCTTTTTGAAATCTGACAACGCTGTAATATTGCCAAGAATCAGAGCTTTTGATGACTATGCAACAATTGTATATTTATGAATGTTTAATAATTCAACTTTTGGATTTTGAATTTGGCTCCTCACATTTCACCGGGTAGTGCCCCACTGCTCCCTAAGTAGTTAACTTCCGGACACTACCAGGTGAAATGCAAGGCGCCAAATTCAAAATCCAAAAGTTGAATTATTAAACATGCATCAATATACAAGTGTTGCATAGTCATCAAAAGCACTGCTTCTTGGCAATATCACGGTGTTGTCAGATTTCAAAAAGGCTTTACGGCGAAAGCACCACATTTGATTGTTTGAGGGTAGCACCTAACATATTTTTTCCATTACCATAAATTCATAAGCCTTCACGATTCACAGAAAACACATTTCACAGCGAAAACAAATCAATTACCTTTTGAAGAACTTTCTGCTGAGGGCTTCCCAAGTGTCCAACGAAGACAATCCATGGTTCTTTTGTTAGAAAAAGTAATGTATTATATCCATAAATCTCAGTTTGGTTGGCGTGTTATAATGAGAAAATAGAGCGTCGACTCCTCCATTGAAACGTGAAGAGAACTCGTTCAACTTATACCTATAAACTTGTCCAAGAACAATCAAACATAATTGTAAATGTATCCTTAGGAACACTTTTATGTATAAATAGTATAATATTTCAACCGGAATATAAACTGGTCGATAAGAAAGGAAAAAACCAAAGAACGCGCCAGCCGGGAGCATTTACTTGTATTGACATCTGTGTGGACACTTCCTTATTCGTCTTCTTCTCTGCTCTAAAAGCATCTAAAAAGAATCAGAACACTTTCTCGAGACTGTTGACATCCAGATGAAGCGATAGGTACAGCATTCATATGCCCTTATATGGGCATTTTCATGAGGGAGTGGTTCTAAATGTCAAAACCACTTTTTCCAGGACAGAAATTCCTCGGGTTTTTGCCTGCCATATCCGTTCTGTTATACTCACAGATAAAATGTTAACACCTTTAGAAAATTCAGAGTGTTTCCTATCCAATGGTACTAAATATGTGCATATCCTATTTTCCGGGCCTGAATGGGAGGCATTTTACTTTGGGCACGCCAGGCTCTCCAAAACGGTCACCTCGTGCGCTGCTCCCAAAGAAGTTAATGAACATGCACCTGTGAAACGGTCGTTGAGACACTAACAGCTTACAGATGGTAGGCAATTAAGGTCACAGTTATGAAAACTTAGGACACTAAAGAGGCCTTTCTACTGACTCTGAAAAACACCAAAAGAAAGATGCCCAGGGTTCCTGCTCATCTGCATGAACGTGCCTTAGGCATGCTGCAAGGAGGCATGAGGACTGCAGATGTGGCCAGGGCAATAAAGTGCAATGTCCGTACTGTGAGACGCCTAAGACAGCGCTACAGGGAGACAAGACGGACAGCTGATCATCCTTGCAGTGGCAGACCACGTGTAACAACACCTGCACAGGATCGGTACATCCGAACATCACACCTGCGGGACAGGTACAGGATGGCAACAACAACTGCCCGAGTTACACCAGGAACACACAATCCCTTCATCAGTGCTCGGACTGTCCGCAACAGGCTGAGAGAGGCTGGACTGAGGGCTTGTAGGCCTGTTGTAAGGCAGGTCCTCACCAGACATCACCGGCAACAATGTTGCCTATGGGCACAAACCTAGCGTCGCTGGACCAGACAGGACTAGCAAAAAGTGCTCTTCACAGACGAGTCGCGGTTTTGTCTCACCAGGGTTGATGGTCGGATTCGCGTTTATCGTCGAAGGAATGAGCGTTACACCGAGGCCTGTACTCTGGAGCGGGATCGATTTGGAGGTGGAGGGTCCGTCATGGTCTGAGGTGATGTGTCACAGCTTCATCGGACTGAGCTTGCTGTCATTGCAGGCAATCTCAACACTGTGCCTTTGTTCAGGCAATCCCCCCCCCCTTTGTTCAGGGACACATTATTCAATTTCTGTTAGTCACATGTCTGTGGAACTTGTTCAGTTTATGTCTCAGTTTTAGAATTTTTGTTATGTTCAAATAAATATTTTCACATGTTAAGTTTGCATAAAAATATATGTATTTGACAGTGAGAGGACATTTATGACTTAAGAATCTAGGCACAATTGCGATTTTGGCCACTAGATGGCAGCAGTGTATACGCAAAGTTTTAGACTGATCCAATGAACCATTGCATTTCGGTTCAAAATGTTGTATCAAGTCTGCCCAAATGTGACTAATTGATTTATTAATACATTTTCAAGTTCATAACTGTGCATTCTCATCAAACAATAGCATGGTATTATTTCACTGTAATAGCTACTGTAAATTGAACAGTGCAGTTAGATTAACAATAATTTAAGCTATCAGATATGTCTTGGGAAATGTTCTTGTTACTTAAAATGTCATGCTAATCACAGTAGCGCACGTTAGCTCAACCGTCCCGTGGGGGGGACACCGATCCCGTAGAGGTTTTAACTGACTTGCCTAGATAAATAAAGGTTACATACATTGACCAAACAGTCATTCATCCTCTCTGGGGGGGTTGCCTTCACCACAGCAGCCTAACTACCACATCCTGACAGTGATGTCTACCTAAGACTCCAAACCAAACCTTACAGACTCCACCCCCCAAGTCCTTCATCTGCAGCCCGCGGCTTCCTCTGGTCCATTCTCATTCTCACAGCCATTGCATTTCCTCAATAAATATACTAAACCCATTTCATGTCTGGTCCTTACCCGTTAAATGCCAAACACAAAAACATTCACTCATTACTTTAATGCACAAGTGACATAAGACCACGTCGACAGTGGTCAGGGAATATAGTCTACTTATTATAAAGTCTATGAGGGCAAGCGCAATATAAATCCTGGAGGGCTGTTGCAGACAGAGAGAGGTGTACTTGTATTTTGGGGCTCTGGAATGCACACACACATACACACAGTGCTCCTCTCACAATATGTTAGCGGCAGCTGGAAAAGGTTGTGGGGAAGCTGGTGTGACAGCAGTAGGGCCCTGGCTGTGCCCTTGACACAGGAGGTATGGGGCACATCCAGACAGGTTTGGGGAAGGATTAAGGAGGTGTGATATTGGGTATTGCCCCAAGCTCTGCAGGTGAGAGGGCTGGTGTGTGTGTGTTGTGGGGGTTGGTTCTTCTACCCTTGCCGGGACCTAAAATCCCCAAAAGTCCCCACAAGGATAGTAAAACACATCCCCATGAGGACAAAGGTTATTTGAAGTTTAGGAAGTTTAGTTTAAGTTTAGGGTTTGGGTTAAGGTTATGTGTAAAGGTTAGGGTTAAGGTTAAGGGAAGGGTTAAGGTTAGGGGTTAGAGAAAATAGGATTTTGAATGGAAATACATGTTTGGTCCCAATGAGGATACAAGAGAAAAATTTGTTTGTGTGTCACCCTGCCTTCATGTACATATCTACATCAAATACCTCGTAGCCCTGCACATTGATCAGGTACTGATACTCCCTGTATATAGCACCATTCTGGTGTATTGTAATCCTCTTGTGTTACTATATGTATTTTTTATTCTATAATTGTTTTACTCTGCATCGTTGGGAAGCATTGTTGTTTCGGCGCATGTGACAAACACAATTTGATTTGTCTGTCTGTTGCAGGGAAAGAGGTTAAGGTCATCCTTATGGACATTGACAACGTCTTGATGCCCCTCCTGTTTGTATGATGGCCAATATCACCGTGAGGATATCTCTTCTACTGAGAACCATAAAATATATTAGACAAATGAAACCTTATGCCACAGAACAGAGATAATCAATACTGGAAAATAAACTGTAAACAATATGATAATGCAATAATGTGAGATATTATTGAGTTTGGCTCATTATTGTTACTGTTTACTGAATAGTATGAATCAGGTTCATTCAAATGATTGTATCTTAATGTTTAAAGCCACGAGAGGAGCAGGTTATTCTCAATTATGGATGTGTACATGTACAAGTTGTTTATAATGGATGTATCTAGTGTGTAGCCTATGCATACAGTATGTGAGTGTGTGTATAGCTATAGTATTGGTGTGCTGCTGGGTTTGTGCATTATACAGTATATGTTACACACACGCATGCACAAACATGCACGCACACACACACTCACAAATATACATAAATTCCCTTCTCCAGCCTTTCCCACCCTGCATTAGCATAATATTGTAATGGTGTTGATTACTAATAAGTGATTAAAGGGAGGAGTGGAAGGGAGTGAAGAATGTAAAAGAGGGAGAGAGGGAGAGAGGGAGAAAGGAAGGGTAGGCCAGGGGGAGATGTGTGTTCAGTCATGCACAGGCAACAGAGTGTCTGACATCAGTGTGAAAAAAGCCCTGTGAGCAAGCACACACACACACACACACACACACACACACACACACACACACACACACACACACACACACACACACACACACACAGAGAGTCTCTGAAAGACCTCCTCTGGCATGGCCTGGAAACACTACACACATTTGCATACACACACACATACTCATCAGCTTACATACCCACACAACCACTCATGTCCATCTGTTTAATGTACAATGTGCATTCACTTTGATACCACAGTACTATTTGCTGTACGGTTGACACCCTACCCAGGGTCTGTTGACACCCTACCCAGGGTCTGTTGACACCCTACCCAGGGTCTGTTGACACCCATTTGTTCTATGGCAGCTATTTTACCTTTACAGCTAAAAACCTGCAGGTCTCAAGGGATTCTTTGTTTCTCAGGTGACAAGGGGACGTTCCTCAGACAGTATCCTCACCTCCCCATCTCCCTCTCTTCTTCCCTATCACAGATTTCCCTCTCTCTCTCAAACACAATTCCTCAAATGTTCCACACGTCTCTCTGCACCTTTTACCCCCACAGCCCTGAGCTAAATGACATTTGGAAAACTGTCCCTTTATGTTTCTTTTACAATTTCACTATTTTGGCTTTTGCCTTTGTCCTTTCCTCCCCCTCCATATCTTGACAACATTTTGGGAAGGTGAGGATCGCCACCTGATCTGACCTTTTCCCACCTTCCACCACAGCCAATAACAACAAGGCTTCTTGTTCTGTCCTGTGCCATTAGAAAGCGTGACCTTTAGAACTTCACCACCAGGATTGCATTTCTGTTAATCCATCTCTCCAGCTGCATCTCTCCAGCTGCAGAAATATGTGGGGTTAATCGTTCAACTGAATTAGAATCACAGGTGGATCTTCACATGGATGAACATACAGTATACTGTAAGTAGTATTTGATCATTCCCCCACGGTGAATGAAAGATCCTGTTTGGTTGCTGTTTATTCTGCATCCTGTTTATTCTGCATCCAACTACCTCTAATCTCTAAGTCACTCTGTGCTCTGATAGGCTTAAGGACGGAGGAAAAAGAATAGTAAACAAACAAACAAATAAATAATTAAACACAGCTATAGCCATTATAATCCAAGGAACAACCGAGCGCATGATCAAATTGTCCCACTGAGAAACGAAAAAGGAAACAAAAATAAATTGGGAAAGATGAGAGAGAGAATGTACCTGGCCCCTTGACCTGTACAATCTTTGTGGCCCCTGGCCCCTTGAACTGTACCCTCTCTGTGGCCCCTGGAGAAGGATAGGTGCATTTCGATATTCCCACTGAGGCCTCTCTCTCCCTCTCTCTTTCTTTCTTTCTTTCTCTTTCTCTCCCTCCCTCTCGCTCTGCAGTCAGACTGTGAAGTCCTCTCTGTGATTTGTGGCGGTGTGTAATGTCAGTCGTGTCGCCTCGCATTACTTTGCTGCGCTGTGAGGAGACGCCGCGTGCCATCGCGCTCCGCTGAAGACGCCACTGACAGAATCAGTCCCCCCGCTCTGTGGCACTTATCAGTTAGAGTCTGCGTTCCCGGGGGGAGGGAGATTACTGTTGCGCTGCTTCTGCATTCTGCTACATTGTGAAAACAGGGCCCTGGGGGCGTTTAGCGGCGGGCGTAGGGGGGGGATTGTTTTTTTAGGAGCTCATGAAGAGATACCTTTCTTTTTTGGAGTCAGAGGACATTGTTCTGTGATCTGGCTCATACATATCACCACTTCTACATCTCCTGCTTTGCTATGATCAACACATTGGCCCCAGAATTACCCTGTTCATCACTGCACCCATCTCTCATGTACGCATAATCTTAGTTAACCCAGAAGTAAAATATCTAGAAATCATGCATAATCTGTCCTCGTGAGATTAATGTAGATATAATCCCCCCTTTCTTTTTCTCTCTCTGTCAGATTGTTGCCCTTACTTTACACAATGTCCATCCCCTCTTTATTTTTCAACATCTGTCAAATAGTTCCTCTGCCCTTGTTTTCTCCCCTCTCCGTCTCTCCCTTCCACCTTCTCTTCCTCTATCCCTTCCCCTCAGACTTTGGAGTTTTCACTGAATCTCATTAGCTAGAGATTGAACCCTCTACTCATGTCATCTGTCTCGTCTGTCAGAGTAGAGCACTCACTCCCTCACTCAGCCTCTCCTAAGGGACGTCTCAAACTTCATCAGCACTCCTCTCCTCCTATTCTTCTCCTCCTCTTCCTGTGTTTCTCTTACAACTCTGAGCTGATTTACATTCCACCCCATAGCACAACACAGCAGACCTGTCCAAAATGGCCGCCGCCATCTACACCCTCCACCTGGCCTTAGGTGCCTTGTCCAACCCTGTATCTGTCTGTCCTTTAGCCTCAAGTCAATCTCTCTGTCCTTCGCTCCTTTCATCCATCCACCCATCCATCTATTCCTCCATCCATCCATCCATGGGCCCAGTGGCCAGGCAGATGTGTTAGGCCCCTGACAGGATGGCTGTCACTCAGGATGTGGTGGGGGTGTGAAGGGAGCCGTCACGCTCTTTCAGGATCATATGCTGGGTGTCAGCCACATCGCAAGGAGACCCACACCCCCCTCTCATGACCCCTGCAGCATCATATCCCCTATGCACACACACACACACACACACACACGCAAACACACACACACACCTACAAACTCACACACACACTCACCCAGAGAAACCCTCACACCCCAGCGCCCTGAAGAAGAACTTTCACACTGATACTCCCCTGGTGGAGAAGCTCCATGTGAATGATGGGACAGTGGTTCACTCCATTACAGTGTGGGAGTGTGAATGATGGAACAGCGGTACACTCCATTACAGTGAGGGAGTGGGTCTGTGAATGATGGAACAGTGGTACACTCCATTACAGAGGGTAAGTGGATCTTGTTTTTGTCTCCAGTCTGTGAGGTCTCTCTCTAGAGATGGTCAATGTCCCTGGTTTCAGACGTCTGGGTAAAGAAGGCCATAACAGATTCACACTCCAGTGATCATGGCATCGATCCCTCTCCCTCATCAACACACCCCCACCTCCCTCCCTCCCTCCGACCTCCCCTGCCAACCAGCCAAACCATACATCCCATGGGGGCTGTGTGTGTTATGACTGCACATCAACATTTGAAGAGAGGGTTTAGGGTATGTGTGTGTGTGTTTGCCCATGTGTATGTGTGCGTTTGCCAACGTGTGCGTGTAGTTGTTTTTTATAGATTTTTTTGGGGTGTGGGGGGTAGGTTTAGTCCAGGGAGACAGACGAGATGGAGAGGTCCTCATCAAACGGCCAGCTGTCGTTTCGGGTTAGCCTGGGTGAGAGGCGGACAGAGCAGAAGACAGAGCAGAGAATGAATAAGTAAAGAAGCAGCAGACTTTGCTCATGTTAAATGTAGAAGGGGTAACAGATCAGACTGCTGCCCAGGTTGCTGAGCCTGTCTCTGGGTGAGTATTAGACAGTCCGGGGGAAGGTTGCGGTAGCGGTGGCCGGGGCCTGCTCTAGTGGCGTGTGTGCTAATTGGGAGCTCAGCGGGACAGGGAGCAGTTCTGGCGTAATGCAGCGTAGAGTGCTCCAGCCTCCGCCCTCCACACTGGGCCAGGACCCCAGAGAGTGCCCTCAAACCTGCCTGTCAGCTGCTGTTAGATCACAGCTGTGATCGCAGCTATGCACCGCCACCACACACACACACACACACACACACACACACACACACACACACACACACACACACACACACACACACACAGGTTCATTTAGACACATGGAAAACTCCATAAAATTTGCATAACCCTCTGCTGAAATACCTTTACATGTTCACTCACCCATAAATTCCCATATACATGTTGGCAAACTCACTAAGAGATATCACTCCCTCACAGAAACTCCCTCATAGACATCACTCCCTCACAGAAACTCTCTCATAGACATCCTTCTCTCACAGAAACTCCATCATAGACATCCCTCCCTCACAGAAACTCTCTCATAGACATCACTCCCTCACAGAAACTCTCTCATAGACATCCTTCTCTCACAGAAACTCCATCATAGACATCCCTCCCTCACAGAAACTTTCTCATAGACATCACTCCCTCACAGAAACTCTCTCATAGACATCACTCCCTCACAGAAACTCACTCATAGACATCATTCCCTCACAGAAACTCATTCATAGACATCTTTCCCTCACAGAAACTCACTCATAGACAATACTCCCTCACAGAGACTCACTCAGATCAACAAGTGTACAGTGACACACACTGACTGCACCTTAAACAAACAAAGAACTACAGTATGTGAACAGTAGTAACTTACAGTAATTCACAATGTTTTGTCAATTATAGAGAAATTATAATTGTGTTGGAGCAGAATTTATAAGAAGAAGTTTCAGTGTCTCTCATCCTCTCTTATTTCGGTTCTCACCTTTTTGGGAAGGAGAAGGGAAGGAGTGCTAGTGACACAGTGGGTGAAACATGCTCTGCCGCCTTGTCTGTTTTGTCCTTGTGCATATTTAAATGACACCATCAATAATGGACGGGCCCTATCAGTGGCAGTGCAGGCTGAGATCAGAATGGGAAGGGTTCATCTCAGAACCTGCTCTATGTAGGTCAGACTGCAGTCTGAATCTTTAATTAAATCTACAGCTCATTAGGCCTTGTCTTCCTCACCGGCCATGGACCCTCAGAGTGCTCCAACTCACTCACCACTCTGCATTTAAGGGAGTTGTGACGCATGACAAGATGCCAACTCTTTGCATGTTTTATGCAATCATGAAGAATGCACAAAGAGAGCATGTGTGCATTTGCATTTCTGTCTGTATATCTCAAAAAAGGCAGCACATATCTTATAATGTTAACTGAGATTACCTAAGTGATTATTACGACAATAAATAATGTGAATATTTTCTTCAGTTTTGAGCAAACTACTTTACTACTTTCAACATTTCAAGAGCAGAATTCAGCTTCACATAGTTTAACATACTTTATAAACTGTCCTTTTCCACCCACTGCTCCCCATTCCACCCAAGGGTCAATGTTACTGCTGCTCACTGCTATGAGGTGGATGAGAGAAGACAGAACCTGTAGCTATTCCTTGGAGATCACTCTCTGTATCGGTCTGCCATCCCATTACTCCTGGTCCTCCCTGGATCCGTCTCCAACGGCTCTCCTGAACTCTCCCCGGTTCTCCATCCCCATGCAGACAAACAAATACGCTGTGTTTTCCTATCTAGATCAATACACAGTGAAATGTCATGCTGAGACAGACAGAGGTAGCCCTGTGCATGCTTAGGGAAAAAGGCTGCCCTTGCTTTGTTAAATGATTTCTTCCGGCTGAACCATTCTCAGTCGGAAAGGCCTAGATACTGTAGGTAAAGTTTAGAGTCGTGGAGACCCTGAGTTCCCCAGGTCACCTTGGCATCCTACTCCTGGTCATCACTTCACCTCCCTGCCATTCCTGTCCTAGTCATCTCCTTCCATCAACCCTGTTCTGATAATACTAAACATTAAAACATAATTACAACCGTTAGGTAACCATTACACTACTGTGACGGTATACATGGCAGTACTGCCTGGTACCACTAGGTGGTGGTGTCATGCTGCTGAAAGATGATGTAAAACAGATTCTACTACAGCAGGTCAGACCAACATTCAGCATGCCATTGCTAACTTTTTTTGTATAATTCTTTTACTTTTATTTAACTAGCCAAGTCAGTTAAGAACAAATTTTTATTTACAATGATAGCCTACACCACCCTATGGGCTATTGAGCACACTTACAGACACACATTTTATTTATTTTAATTTTACTATGCAAGTCAGTTAAGAACAAATTCTTATTTACAATGACAGCCTAGGAACAGTGGGTTCACTGCCTTGTTCAGGGGCAGAACAACAGATTTTTACCTTGACAGCTCAGGGATTCGATCTACCAATCTTTCTTTTACCGGCCCAGTGCTCTAACCACTAGGCTACCTGCCACCCCATGTTCCACACTTTAGATAAATGTATCCTTGTGTAAGTTACTTCTAGTAAGATTGACTGTAAAAATAGATACACTTTCCCGTTGGGGTTTGTCTTTCAGGGTCTGGTTGGTTTCATTGAAAGATCCACAACTGAAATAGTGGGAGTCACCATGACAATGACATTCAGTCAGATCATAGTCACACCATGACAGTGAATAGTGACGTCCTCATTTTTTAAAGTTCTGTCACGATTTTGATAGCTGTGGTGCTTATAGGAAAAACAGAGCTTATGGCACACACATATATGCCACTCTGTTAACGCATCTTTATCAACCTTTCCCAGTTTATAACACATGTTATGAGAGTGGGTGTGTCAGAACATATGTCGGTGAATGTGAAATACAAGCATGTGATTTTTCGTGGGGAGCCCGTCCTCTTGGAGTAATCCTCTCGCGTTGGGCAGCTGTGCTCGTTCCTATTCAACCCCACAGAACTAGCCCAGGCCCTCTGATTACGGATCAAAAAGGTACGGAAAAATCCTGGGAATGACACAGAGAGGTCCACTGCCATTTAACAAACAGCTGTTTAATGAGTGTAATCCCATTATGGAGGGGAAGCAGCCGTTAACCAGTGGAATCAAAAAAGCCCCATAACATCAAACATCCACCACCTTATTTTAACATAGGTATGAGGTACATTTATGGAAATGCTTCTGTTTTTCAATGACAAACCCACTACTGGTGTGTGTGGCCAAAGATGTCATGTCATCTGACCATAGCACCAGTTCCAGCATTTGCAGAAAAGTACCTCAGTCCTACAGTAAAATATGGTGGTGGATCTTTGATGTTATGGGGCTATTTTGCTTCCACTGGTCCTTGTTAAGGTCAACGGCATCAAGAACTTTATCAAGTACCAGGACATTTTAGCCAAAAACCCAGTTGCCTCTGCCAGGAGGCTGACACTTCGTCGCAAGTGGCTCTTCCAGCAAGACCTCTAATCAAAATCCACATAGAAATTGTTAATTGACCACAAAATCAACAAACAGCCTCCAGATTTGAACCCCATTGAAAACCTGTGGACGAAGAGCAGACGAAGGATATCAAGGATCTGGAAAGATTCTGTATGGAGGAATGGTCTAAGATCCTTCCCAATGTGTTCTCCAATCTCAAAAAACATTTTAGAAAAAGGCTGAGTGTCCTTATCCTTGCAAAGGGAGGGTGCTAGAGTATTGAAAACAAGGGTGCCAATCATTTTGACCCCTATCTCTATTAAAGTATCTTTCTCTGAGCAATTGTATTAGCATAACAAAATATAATTTCCACATTTTCTGGAGCATACAATATAGTTTTTGTACATCTTTTTTTTTTTTCATCAATAATTATGGACTTGACTGTACATACAGTTGAAGTCGAAAGTTTACATACACCTTAGCAAAATACATTTAAACTTAGTTTTTCACAATTCCTGACATTTAATCCTAGTTAAAAATTCCCTGTCTTAGGTCAGTTAGGATCACCACTTTATTTTAAGAATGTGAAATAATAGTAAAGAGAATGATTTATTTCAGCTTTCATTTCTTTCATTCATTACATTCCCAGTGTATCAGACGTTTACATATACTCCATTAGTATTTGGTAGCATTGCCTTTAAATGTATTAACTTGGGTCAAACGTTTCGGGTAGCCTTCCACAAGCTTCCCACAATAAGTTGGGTGAATTTTGACCCATTCCTCCTGACAGAGCTGGTGTAACTGAGTCATTTGCAAACCGTAGTCTGGCTTTTTTATGGCGGTTTTGGAGCAGTGGCTTCTTCCTTGCTGAGCGACCTTTTAGGTTATGTTGATATAGGACTCGTTTTACTGTGGATATAGATACTTTTGTACCTGTTTCCTCCAGCATCTTCACAAGGTCCTTTGCTGTTGTTCTGGGATTGATTTGCACTTTTTGCACCAAAGTACGTTCATCTCTAGGAGACATAACGTGTTTCCTTCCTGAGCTGTATGATGGCTGCGTGGTTCCATGGTGTTTATACTTGCGTACTATTGTTTGTACAGATGAACGTGGTACCTTCAGGCGTTTGGAAATTGCTCCCAAGGATGAACCAGACTTGTGGAGGTCTACACATTTTTCTGAGGTCTTGGCTGATTTCTTATGATTTTCCCATGATGTCAAGCAAAGAGGCACTGAGTTTGGTAGGCCTTGAAATACATCCACAGGTATACCTCCAATTGACTCAAAATATGTCAATTAGCCTATCAGAAGCTTCTAAAGCCATGACATAATTTTCTGGAATTTTCCAAGCTGTTTAAAGGCACAGTCAACTTCGTGTATGTAAATGTCTGACCCACTGGAATTGTGATACAGTGAATTATAAGTTAAATAATCTGTCTGTAAACAATTGTTGGAAAAATGACTTGTGTCATGCACAAAGTAAATGTCCTAACCGACTTGCCAAAACTATCATTTGTTAACAAGAAATTTGTGGAGTGGTTGAAAAACAAGTTTTAATGACTCCAACCTAAGTGCATGTAAACTTCCGACTTCAACTGTACATGTAAAAAGTCTTCACCCTATACAACTAATCAGAATGTACACTGAGTGTACGAAACATTAAGCCTCAATTCGTCGGGGCATGGACTCTACAAAGTGTGGAAAGCGTTCCACAGGGATACTGGCCAATGTTTACTTCAATGCTTCCCACAGTTGTGACAAGTTGGCTGGATGTCCTTTGGGTGGTGGAACATTCTTTATACACATGCGAAACTGTTGAGCGTGAAAAACCCAGCAGCGGTGTAGGTCTTGACACACTCAAACCGGTGCTCCTGGCACCTACTACCATACCCTTTTCAAAGGCACTTCAATCTTTAATCTTGCCCATTCACCCTCTGAATGGCACACATACACAGTCCATGTCTCAATTGTCTCAAGGCTTAAATATCCTTCTTTAACCTGTCTCTTCCCCTTCATCTACACTGATCGAAGTGGATTTAACTGATGATGTCAAGAAGGTATCATAGCTTTCACTTGGATTCACCTGGTCAGTCTATGTCATGGAAAGAACAGGTGTTCTTAATATTTTGTACACTCAGTGTAAAGTGATTATATATAGTCTTGTGAGTATGCATAGAGTCAGTACAAGATAGCGTCAATGCTGATAGTCTGGGCAATCATTTTTATTAACTATTTAGCCGTCTAATTAAGCAGTCTTATGGCTTGGGGGTGGAAGCTTCCTCGTAGCCTGTTGGTCCGGTACTGTTTGCAGACAGTAGCAGAGTGAATAGTCTATGACTTGGGTGGCTGAAGTCTTTTTCGGCCCTTCCTCTGACACCACCTGACATAGAGGTCCTGGATGTCAGGAATATCAGCCTCAGTGATGTACTGGGCCACCCGCACCACTCTCTGTAGCACTTTGCGGTTGAGGGTGGTGCATTTTCCATACCAGGCGGTTATGCAGCCAGTCAAGATTCTTTCTGGGGTGCAGCTGTCTAACTTTTTGAGGATCTGAGGGCCCATGCCAAATATCAGACTCTTGAGGGGGTAGAGGAGCTGTCGTGTCCTCTTCACGACTGTGTGGGTGTGTGTGAACCATGTTAAGTCCTTAGTGATGGAACGTGAAGCTCTCGACCTGCTCCACTACAGCCCATCGATGTATTTGTATTTGAATTTGTATTTATTATGGATCCCCATTAGCTGCGGCCAAAGCAGCAGCAACTCTTCCTGGGGTCCAGCAAAATTAAGGCATTTTATACAATTTTAAAAACATTACAATACATTCACAGATTTCACAACACACTGTGTGCCCTCAAGCCCCTGCTCCACCACTACCACATATCTACAGTACTAAATCCATATGTATGTATAGTGCATATGTTATCGTGTGTGTGTGTGTTTATGCATGTGTCTGTGCCAATGTTTGTGTTTCATCAAGGATATCTCTGCACTTTGCGCCGTCCATCTTTTCCTCAATCCTGACTAGTCTCCCAGTCCATGCCGCTGAAAAACAACCCCACCGCATGATTCTGCCACCATCATGCTTCAATGTAGGGATGGTGCCAGGTTTCCTCTAGATGTGATGCTTGGCATTCAGGCCAAAGAGTTCAATCTTGGTTTCATCAGACCAGAGAATCTTGTTTCTCATGGTCTGAGAGTCTTTAGGTGCCTTTTGGCAAACTCCAAGCTGGCTGTCATGTGCCTTTTACTGAGGAGTGGCTTCCGCCTGGTTCTAAGGCAACTTGTCAATTGTCAAGCTCTTGATTGTGCCTGTATCGTATGGCTAAGTGAAGGGGAAGGTAAATGTGGATTGAACCCTTATGCTCTCATTCCATAGGAAAGTAGGTCTCAGTGTAATATGTATGCCTGTCTCTCTTGTATGGTGCTCTCCACTTTCCTCCTTCTACAGCTAGATGGACAGCATACACTGTGGGGTCCATTAGTGACTGCCATTAAACAGACATTGCTATGGAGACCATGGAGTGAGAGCCTTTCATTGCTATGGAAACTGTGAAATGCAGTCTCTAGATCTTGATTTTTCACAAAACCCTCTGCTCTCCACAGCGGCCTAAGCTCTGTAGCTCTGACTGCCTGTCCCTCCTCATGCATACTATTCTTTCAGATAGAAGTTCTTATTTCTCTGAAATTTGTAGAAAATCAGTGCATGAAAATGTGAACACAGTAGGGAGAGTGGAGTAAGTTGGTCATAAAGTTAGTCTCATCTAAAACTGAGTTTGGAGCCTCAGTGTGTCACAACGAGTAAATAAAGATTGGGTTTGAATTACAATTACAGTATGTCAACAAATCATACCTCCTTTTTCCAAGCTCCATGTGCAAAGCTCCACAATCAAATCTCCCCTCCACCCACTTCGCTTCCCATCATTGAGTGGTGGACCGTTGATTCATGTTTTCAAGCAACGCGTTCAAAGGATAACTGCCGTTTGAGACTGAAAAGCCCTATACGGATTGACCATGCAATGCATGCATCCAGCAGGATGCACAGCCAATAGCTATGGTTTGCATGCCCTGACGAAGGACCCTATAATGCAGAATAGGTGGTTGGAGTTTGTTGGTCCCCAGTAGTGGTGAGTATACCGGTAGCTAGACCATAGACTGCTGGTTATGTATCTGGTTATGCATATTTTGATAATCATTATCACTATCATCGCTAGCATAGATGATGTTAGCTGGCTAGCTACCAACTATCAAGCTAGCTAGCTATCAACCAAACTAGCTAGCTACCTAGCTAGCTAGCTGGCTAACATTAGCCTATCTCAATATAATTCAGATTTGGCTTGGAAACACAACAACATTTCAAAAGAAAGCAAATAACAACAGTGTACTAACTAGCAGCAACAAACTCAAGCAAACCCAGGGCCAGTCATCTGCCTGAATCTAATGCAATCTGGAGCCATTCAGTCTGTAAAGCATAGAATTAGCTTCAAAACGATTACGTTATTTCTCGAGCTATGTTTATAATTGAGGGATTATGAGAATCGTTGACCATGTTTTTCTGTTAGACAAAGTGCACAATTAGGTGCCAGACTGATCCCCTGGTCATGGACGGATGCCGGGACCTACGAGGAGGAACAAAAGTGGGTATCATAACATGTCCAGCAATGTGATTGTTCAGCGACCTCCAAAAATTATTTAATTCACTGTTCACTTGCTATTTTAAATTTTTTTCAGTCAAGACTTCAGAATAAAAGTTTGTCTTACGACACAAGTACCCTTGTGACACCTCCTCCGTTGTTGCCAAAGTCTCCCTTGACTCCTATGAAAAGCACACTCCACACTGATAGTGACCTGAGTTATTGCCCTGATGACATTTATTTTTGTATTTTATTACATTTTTTACTTTTACTCCTTTTTCTCTCCAATTTTGTGGTACCCAATTGGTAGTTACAGTCTTGTCTCATCTCTGCAACTCCCGTACGGACTCGGGAGAGGCGAAGGTCGAGAGCCGTGCAGCCTCTGAAACATGGCCCAACCAAGCCACACTGCTTCTTGATACAATTCAAGCCAGCCACACCAATGTGTCGGAGAAAACATCGTACACCTGGTGACCGTGTCAGCCTGCATGCGCCTAGCCCGCCACAGGAGTAGCTAGAGCGAAATGGGACAAGGACATCCCTGCCGGCCAAACCCTCCCCTAACCCGAACAATGCTGGGCCAGTTGTATGACGCCCCATGGTTCTCCCGGTCGCAGGCTGCGATAGAGCCTGGACACGTGCCCTGATGACATAGATGGCTTCATCAACAACGACAGGTAATGTGTGTTATGTGAATAATTGTATTAAAAAATACCAGGTCCGTCATGGTCTTGGGCGGTGTCACAGCTTTATCGGACTGAGCTTGTTGTCATTGCAGGCAATCTTAACACTGTGCGTTACAGGGAAGACATCCTACTCCTTCATGTGGTACCCTTCCTGCAGGCTCATCCTGACGTGACCCTCCAGCATGACAATGCCACCAGCCATACTGCTCGTTCTGTGCGTGATTTCCTGCAAGACAGGAATGTCAGTGTTCTGCCATGGCCAGCGAAGAGCCCGGTTCTCAATCCCATTGAGCATGTCTGGGACCTGTTGGATTGGAGGGTGAGGGCTAGGGCCATTCCCCCAGAAATGTCTGGGAACTTGCAGGTGCCTTGGTGGAAGAGTGGGGTAACATCTCACAGCAAGAACTGGCAAATCTGGTGCAGTGCATGAGGAAGAGATGCATTACAGTACTTAATGCAGCTGGTGGCCACACCAGATACTGACTGTTACTTTTGATTTTGATCCCCTTTGTTCAGGGACACATTATTCAATTTCTGTTAGTCACATGTCTGTGGAACTTGTTCAGTTTATGTCTCAGTTGTTGAATCTTGTTATGTTCATACAGATATTTACACATGTTAAGTTTGATGAAAATAAACGCAGTTGACAGTGAGAGGACGTTTCTTTTAAATGTACGTATATACAGTAAAGTCGAAAGTTTACATACACCTTAGCCAAATACATTTAAACTCAGTTTTTCACAATTCCTGACATTTAATCCTAGTAGTAATTCCCGGCCTTAGGTCAGTTAGGATCACCACTTTATTTTAAGAATGTGAAATGTCCGAATATTAGCAGAGAGAATGATTTATTTCAGCTTTTATTTCTTTCATCACATTCCCAGTGGGTCAGAAGTTTACATACACTCAATTAGTATTTGGTAGCATTGCCTTTAAATTGTTTAACTTGGGTCAAACGTTTCGGGTAGCCTTCCACAAGCTTCTCACAATAAGTTCTTAAGCCATTTTACCACAACTTTAGAAGTATGCTTGGGGTCATTGTCCATTTGGAAGACCCATTTGCGACCAAGCTTTAACTTCCTGACTGATGTCTTGAGATGTTGCTTTTTTTACTTCCTCATGATGCCATCTATTTTGTGAAGTGCACCAGTCCCTCCTGCAGCAAAGCACCCCCACAACATGATGCTGCCTCCTCCGTGCTTCACGATTGGGATGGTGTTCTTCGGCTTGCAAGCCTCCCCATTTTCCTCCAAATATATCGATGGTCATTATCTTCCCCACGTGCAGTTGCAAACCGTAGTCTGGCTTTTTTATGGCGGTTTTGGAGCAGTGGCTTCTTCCTTGCTGAGCGGCCTTTCAGGTTATGTCGATATAGGACTTGTTTTTACTGTGGATATAGATACTTTTGTACCTGTTTCCTCCAGCATCTTCACAAGGTCCTTTGCTGTTGTTCTGGGATTGATTTGCACTTTTTGCACCAAAGTACGTTCATCTCTAGGAGACATAACGTGTTTCCTTCCTGAGCGGTATGATGGCTGCGTGGTCCCATGGTGTTTATACTTGCATACTATTGTTTGTACAGATGAACGTGGTACCTTCAGGCGTTTGGAAATTGCTCCCAAGGATGAACCAGACTTGTGGAGGTCTACACATTTTTTTATGAAGTCTTGGCTGATTTCTTTTGATTTTCCCATGATGTCAAGCAAAGAGACACTGAGTTTGAAGGTAGGCCTTGAAATACATCAACAAATACACCTTCAATTGACTCAAATGATGTCAATTAGCCTATCAGAAGCTTCTAAAGCCATGACATAATTTTCTGGAATTTTCCAAGCTGTTTAAAGGCACAGTCAACTTAGTGTATGTAAACTTCTGACCCACTGGAATTGTGATACAGTGAATTATAAGTAAAATAATCTGTCTGTAAACAATTGTTGGAAAAATGACTTGTGTCATGCTCAAAGTATATGGCCTAACCGACTTGCCAAAACTATCATTTGTTAACAAGAAATTTGTGGAGTGGTTGAAAAACGAGTTTTAATGACTCCAACCTAAGTGTATGTAAACTTCCGACTTCAACCGTATGTCACACCCTGATCTGTTTCACCTGTCTTTGTGCTTGTCTCCACCCCCTCCAGGTGTCGCCCATCTTCCTCATCATCCCCAGTGTATTTAAACCTGTGTTCTCTGTTTGTCTGTTGCCAGTTCGTCTTGTCTTACCAGCGTGTTTTCCCGTCTCCCTGCTTTCTCAAGTTCTGTTTCCTATTTTCCCCGGTTCTGACCATGCTGCCTGCCCTGACCCCGAGCCTGCCTGCCATTCTGTACCCTCCTGACTCTGACCCGTTGATGAACATCTGCCTGTCCTGACCCCAAGACTGCCTGCTGTTCTGTACCTTATTGAATCTGCCCTGGATTAAGGACCTCTGCCTGCCTTTGACCTGTCTTTTGCCTGCCCCCTGTTTGGATCAATAAACATCTGTGACTAGCTGTCTGCATCTGGGTCTTATCTTGAGTTCTGATAACATGGTAACCTAGTGGTTAGAGCGTTGGGCTAATATCCGAAAGGTTGCTGGATTGAATCCTCGAGCTGAGAGGGTAAAAATCTGTTCTGCCCCTGAGCAAGGCAGTTAACCTACTGTTCACCATCACACATATTGGCAATAATACGTGTCAGATATCAATTTGCAAACAATGTAAAAAATAATATAATTGTGTTAATAAAGCCGCAAACAAACATGGTCTCTTTTTTGTTTTCTTGAGTAAGGCAGCTCAAAAATACAGGTGTTTCAGCCTAGCTCAGTGCTTTCTGTGGTGGTGGGGCAGCCAGCGTAAAATATGGAAGGGTTGGTAATGTTCTCTAGTTGCGCCGTGATTGGCTCAGTGTTCTGTAACTCATGGGGACACCACAGAATCTACGGGTAGAGCTTGAAAATTCAAACACCTTGGGTGCTGCCATAGAGTTACATTAGAAGTGCCCATCCAAGAAGGCTCAAGGTCATTGGCCACAGATAAAATTACGCCAAATCACGTTATATCTACCATAGCTTTGATTAGACTGATCATGTCAACGTCATACTTTCAAAATCTTAGCTAGCAAGCTAGACAAGCAGTCATCATCATTAATCAAGTCGACAATCTACTGGCAAATCCTTTTCAATCCTTTTCATATGAAAATAAATTATAGATAAAACGTGTCAGTGCTCATAGGCCATTGGACAAATATTACACAACAAGTTGTGTGCTCTAGCGACTACTTGTGGTGGGCCGGGCACCTGCAAGCTGACTTCCGGTCGTCAGTTCGACTGTATTTCCTCCAACACATTGGTGCGGCTGGCTTAAGTGAGCAGTGTGTCAAGAAACAGTGCGGCTTGGCTCTCGACCTTCGCCGAGTCTGTAGTAATGAGACCAGATAGTAACTTCTGGCCCATGGCGTTGCATGTGAATGTTTAATAAAATGTTATTATAAATGTACTTTTTTCACCCCAATTTCGTGATATCCAATTTGAGTACATTGGCCATGTTGTCTATCCAGCATTACTTCAGAACAACTGGAAACTCGGAATTTGGACATCTCAGACTTCAGTGAGTTCAAGACTACTAGCTTCAACTGGGAAAATACAGAAGAATTTTTGGAACGGTCATCCAACTCGGAATTCCAAGTCGGGAACTAGGGCCTCTTTCTAGAGCCCACAAGAAGGACCACCACGCCACCTTCCTGTTCAAGTGAGCACAGCACAACAAGGTGAGTCCAGAAATGTCTTGTATGCTGCTGCATAAATGATGTAATATGCCAAGGAGATATGTATACTGTAGCCAAGAAAGTAATACTAAGTGTATGTTGTGTAGTAAGCTGTTAGTAGCCCATGTGCCTAATAATTTGGTCCCTTTCCCCCCTCATAATTTAGCCTACTGTTCTGACTTGGTGGTGCACATGTAGCCTGTAGCCTGTTTTAGAGAAATGTCATCATCGAATATTGTAAGAGCTTTCATTGTCAGCTTATATAACCCCTTTATTTATCCTACGGTTCTGACTTGGTGTACTGGGAGAATGCTATAAGAATGGCCCATGTTCTGAATTCTGTCGCTGTAGATTTCACAATTTAACAAATAACAAATAGGTATATTGACTACGTCTGTCCTTGCTCGCTCATTAATGTCTTAATTGAAATTACGGACTGCCTCTTATCCTCTTGTCATTCCCAGCTCTGCTGTTGGGACAGCTTTATGTAGGCCCTAACAGTTTGTGGGCACCACTTGTCACTGTTATAGGGCAATGAATGTATTGTTTAGTGTTGTGTTGTGTAGTGTAGGGGCTTTGCTGGCATGCATCCCCAATTTTTTAAATGTTTGCCCCACCAAGATTTACATGCTAAAATCGTCACTGGTGCTCAGACAGAAAATCACTTCCTTCGGTGAGCAGATGAAAAAGCACCTGTGGTGTTTTCCCTCTGGATAGCCATCGGATGTCAGTGTGAAGCAGTAGCTGACTGGTGCTGACTAGATAAAGTTAATCACTTTCACTGCGTCATTCAAAACATAATGTAACTCAGAACTCATTCTCTTGAAGGCCAATGTGTCCCTGTGAATGATACAATGATTCCATTCAACGCCAGGATTTACCTTCTTTGTATGGGCAATTAATCCTTTCACTCCCCAAGTCATGAATGCCGCACCATCAGTGCAAACACGAACACAGGATTTCCAATCCAGATTGCGCTCTGACAAAAAGCTGTCAATAACGTGAAACACATTCTTACCTGTAGTTCTCACTGTTAGCTTCTTGCAGAACAGAATGTGCTAATTAATTTCCAACATGTCTATATATCGCACAAACGCAATCAATTGGGCTTCCCCACTGACATCAGTCGATTCATCCAAATGCAGAGCAAATTGACCAGAATGTTTTTACTTTTCCACCACTTGATCAACAATATCAACGCCCATGTCATCAATTCTACGGCACACCGTGTTATTTGACAATGGTACAGTCTTCAGTGTATCAGCTGCTGTCTTATCAATCATACTTTCTGGCAAAGACCACATCTCCAGCCTCACCACTTGCCTGCTCACCAACGATCGTTGATGGGGAGAACAGAATTAGGTTCTCCCCATCAACGATGTTCAAACTTCAATATAGGATAGTTCATATCTGACACAAACATACACTAACTGCCATTGGTAATAGAACAGTGACTATGTGTGTGTATGTGTTTACAGAAACATGTATGGAGCCATTAAATGGAGACGTGCAAGATGATGTGATGAAGTCAAGACTGACAGAAGGGCTTGATACTATCACGTTTCAGGAGAAGACAGTGACGAAGTAACAAAAGTTTATTACTAGAACAGGGGGCAGGCAAAACGACAGGCAGAGGTCAGTAATCCAGATCAGAGTCCATAAAGTACAGAACGGCAGGCAGTCTTGGGGGCAGGGCAGAAAGAGGTCAATAATCCAGGGTGGTGTGACAAGGTACAGAACGGCAGGCAGGCTCAGGGCAGGGAGAATGGTCAAAACCAGGAACATTAGAAAACAGGAACTAGAAAAAGACTGGAGCAAGGGGAAAACCGGTGGTAGGCTTGACGAACAAAACAAACTGGCAACAGACAAACATAGAACACAGGTATAAATACACTGGGGATAATGGGGAAGATGGGCGACACCTGGAGGGGGGTGGAGACAAGCACAAAGACAGGAGAAACAGATCAGGTGTGACAGATACTGATGTCTTTGAATGGAGAGAGACCTGGCACAAACATTTGACTAGACACAACCTTTACTTGTATTGTCTTTTTTTATTATTGAATTGAATGGTGTCAGTCAATATCGGGAGGGAGAAACTGCTGGGGAGTTTTTCAGGATAAAAAAAAAACAGAATAGAGCTAAGCACAGCAAAATCATAGAGGAAATCCTGGTTCAGTCTGCTTTCCACCAGACTCAGGGGGATGAATACTTATGAATACGGGATAAGTTGTACCAAGTGATTACGTTTTTTGGACAAGATATGTTTTCAAAACTGTCATGTTTACATGAATTCCGTTTTTTTACAGGGATACACAACATCCTGAAATATATGTAGATATCTTTGTTAGAAAGAATACTATATGGTGTACCGAGCAGCGCAGCGGTCGAACCCGGGTCTGTAGTGAGGTGTCACTACAGACCCGGGTTCAATCCCAGGCTGTGTCACAACCGGCCATGACCGAGAGTCCCATAGTGCGGCGCACAATTGGCCCAACGTCGTCCGGGTTAGGGGAGGGTTTGGCCTGGGAGGCTTTACTTGGCTCATCGCGCTCTAGCGACTCCTTGTGGCAGGCCGGCCGCCTGCAGGTTGACTCCAGTTGTCAGTTGAACGGTGTTTCCTCCGACACATTGGTGCAGCTGGCTTCTGGGTTAAGCGGGAGTGTGTTAAGAAGAGTGGTTTGGCGGGTCATGTTTCGGAGGACGCATGACTCGACCTTCGTCTCTCCCGAGCCCGTTGGGGAGTTGCAGCAATGAGACTGGATCACAATTGGATATCACAAAATTGGGGCGAAAAAGGGGGTAAAAAAAACAACATTATAATAATAAAGAATACTATATTTCCATTCACAGGGTGATGCTGAATGTAAAAATGACTCAACTTACCCCACTCTCCCCTATTATCTTGGACCAATTGGATTGCTGACTGAAATACAGTGGAATCTGTGAAGAATTTCCTGCTCCTCAGGAGCTGGGAGGCATTTCACTCCTACACCATTAAATTCATTATTTAATTATTGTGGGACCTGACCCACTACCCATTGATAGAAAGACTGTCATTATTATACAGTCAACTCCTTAACATTTGCCACAAGCTCATACTCAAATCTTCATAAAGTGAGTTGTTTCGAAGCAGAGGGGTTTTAATAATCAATCCTTTTACTTATTTGTATCCTTCGCTCTTCAGCCCTCCGACCAAGAACGTCATCTCCCTTTCCCGTTGGTGACCAGCCCTCAGCACTCTTCTGCTCTCTGAGCACAGCTAACCACCAGGATGCCAGGCAACTATGCAGCGAGCTGCTCCGCCCTCCACACCACTCAGAGCAGTTTCAATGGCTTTCCCCATCGTTCTCCAGCAGCCTACATCGTCCAGAGCCCAGCCGCCACGGTGGAATCAAGTCTCCAAGGAGTCCATGGATGAACCTTCATACCTTACATCATCCTACTCTACACTGTGCCTCATCCTGGTCCACAGCCTGCTCCACAGCCTCACAACAACCCATGGAGTGACACCAGTCTCGAGCCTTCCCGACCCTCTTCTCCTGACTCCCATGTCCATGTTTCCCGTCATGGAGGAGTCTGTGCCTACGTCACTGATCCCCAGCCGGTTGCTGCCTCACCTCCTACACTGGATGGAGCCTTGACTGGTTGCTGCCCTGGAACTCATCACTCCTACATCAGAGTCCCAGCAAGTTGCTGCCTTTGCTTCTGCCACCGGTTGCCACCTTCCAACCTCCACCATAATTGATCGCTGTTAACCTGCGGCCTGAGGAGCCTCGACGATTGCCATCTAGGAGTCACCTGTCACTCCTTCAGACCTGCTTGTACCAAGTCTGATCCCCTCCATCCCCTCCACAGCTGTCACAAACACTGCTGCTTCCTGTCCCTGGGTATATGCAGTTCCCAGGGTCTACGCAGCTTCCCGGGTCCTCCACGTGGCTCCCTAGGTCCATGCTTCCTGAGTCTATGCAGCTTCCTAGGTCTACGCAGCTCCCTGAGCCTACGTAGCTCTAGACTCATGTAGTTACAAAATACCTTTATGGTGGATTCTTAGGCTACAATGTTGTTTGGATTAACAAAATCTGTTTTTTTTCTACCTTTCATTGTAATCAAGCGAGTTTATGGTCTCTACACAACACTGCCCCCACGTGCAGCGCAAGGAATTGCGAACAAAAATTGGAGGGGCGCAAGAGTGCTTTGAATGCTATGTGAATACTACAAGGAGCCGCCCATTTTGTGACAAAAAATGTGCTGCATTGCGTTTTGTTGCGTTCCGTGAACTTTACGGCAGGGGTCTGCAACCTTTATGACTGGAAGAGAAAATGTTTCAACAACAACAAAAAAGTGTTCAGGGAGCCTCACAAGAAATTAAAGCCCTTTTCATGCGTAATAGAGGAAATATCTGACATTCAGCACCATAGATAGCGGTTGGATTAAATTACCACTAAATCTGACATTCAGGGTCACAAAGCAGTGGACCCAATGGCTGTCTGGTGAAGTTGCATGGATAATTGAATCTCGTGAACTAGTTTGTTGTCTTCTTTTACTAAATCAGAAGTTATTATCCTAGGTGACCTAAATTGTGATTGGGAAATTCAGGCCTCAGGCATTCTAAAAGACGTGTACTGATCTAAACCTAACCCCAGCTGGTGACTAAGCCTACACGGCCCAACCTTAAAGATCCTTCAAAGTCAACTCTGATTGATCATATTTGAATGTATACCAGAGAAATACACTACCGTTCAAAAGTTTGGGGTCACTTAAAAATGTCCTTGTTTTGAAAGAAAAGCAAATAAAATGTGTCCATTAAAATAACATCAAATTTATCAAAAATAAAGTGTAGACATTGTTAATGTTGTAAATGACTATTGTAGCTGGAAAGCGGCAGATTCTTTATATTCTTTATATCTACATAGGCGTACAAATCCGCTAAATATGATTGTTATGTAACCGCTCTTTCGGATTGTAATGAGAACTCAGCTAAATTCGGAAAAACTGTCAAATCCCTGAAGGGTTATACTTCCTCCTCTCTGCCACAACAAATTAATTCAAACACGGGTCTCATTACAGAAAGCATTCCATCTTTGATGCATTTAATCACCATTTTATTTCAGCGGGCTATCTATATGAAATAACTTCTAAGCCTATTCACAATGATATTGGGCTAGATGCTGATAAGGGATCAGAGAAATTAGATTCAAACCATTTCTTTTAGGCTATTAACAGAAAAATATGTCCTGGTTGCTTTGCTAGCAATAGACAACAAGAAATCCACATAGCCTGACCCATTGGATCCCGGTCTGCTTAAGTGTGCACCGCCCATCATTGTTGGCTCAATACCAGAGAATTTTTAATTTTTTTATTTAACCTTTATTTAACTAGGCAAGTCAGTTAAGAACAAATTCTTATTTACAATGACGGTCTACCAAAAGGCAAAAGGCCTCATGCAGGAATGGGGACTGGGATTAAAAATAAAAATATAGGACAAAACACACATCACAACAAGAGAGACAACACAACACTACATAAAGAGAGACCTAAGACAACAACATAGCATGGCAGCAACACATGACAACACAGCATGGTAGCAACACAACATGACAACAACATGGTAGCAACACAACATGGCAGCAGCACAACATGGTAGCAACACAAAAACATGGTACAAATATTATTGGGCACAGACAACAGCACAAAGGCAAGAAGGTAGAGACAGCAATACATCATGTGAATCAGACACAACTGTCAGTAAAAGAGTCTTTGAATGAAAAGATGGATATAAAACTGTCCAGTTTGAGTATTTTTGTAGCTCATTCCAGTCGCTAGCTACAGCGAACTGAAAAAGAGGAAAATGTGTGTGCTTTGGGGACCTTTAACAGAATGTGACACGAGAACAGGTGTTGTATGTGGAGGATGAGGGCTGCAGTAGGTATCTCAGATAGGGGCAGTGAGGCCTAAGAGGGTTTTATAAATAAGCATCAACCAGTGGGTTTTGCAATTGGTTAACAGATATTACCAGTTTACAGAAGAGTATAGAGTGCATTGATGTGTCCTATGAGGAGCATTGGTGGCAAATCTGATGGCGAGCGGTAAAGAACATCTAGCAGCTCGAGAGCACCCTTACCTGCTGATCTATAAATTACATCTCCGTAATCTAGCATGGGTAGGATGGTCAACTAAATCAGGGTTAGTTTGGCAGCTGGGGTGAAAGTGGAGCATTATGATAGAGGAAACCAAGTCTAGATTTAACCTTAGCCTGCAGCTAAGGGAGGAGGACAGTGTAGCCATACTTCCAAGTACTTGCATGAGGTGACTTCCTCAAGCTCTAAACCCTCAGAGGTAGTAATCACACCGGTGGGGAGAGGGGCATTCTTCTTATCAAACCACATGACCTTTGTTTCGGAGGTGTTCAGAACAAGGTTAAGGGCAGAGAAAGCTTGTTGGACACTAAGAAATCTTTGTTGTAGAGAGTTTAACACAAAATCCGGGGAGGGGCCAGCTGAGTATAAGACTGTGTCATCTGCCTTCTAAATGAATGAGATACAGTGCCTTGCAAAAGTATCATCCCCATTGGTGTTTTTCCTATTTTGTTGCATTGCAACCTGTAATTTAAATAGATTTTGGGGGGGATTTCATGTAATGGACATACACAAAATACACTGCTCAAAAAAATAAAGGGAACACTAAAATAACACATCATAGATCTGAATGAATGAAATAATCTTATTAAATACTTTTTTCTTTACATAGTTGAATGTGCTGACAACAAAATCACACAAAAATTATCAATGGAAATCAAATTTATCAACCCATGGAGGTCTGGATTTGGAGTCACACTCACAATTAAAGTGGAAAACCACACTACAGGCTGATCCAACTTTGATGTAATGTCCTTAAAACAAGTCAAAATGAGGCTCAGTAGTGTGTGTGGCCTCCACGTGCCTGAATGACCTCCCTACAACGCCTGGGCATGCTCCTGATGAGGTGGCGGATGGTCTCCTGAGGATCTCCTCCCAGACCTGGACTAAAGCATCCGCGAACTCCTGGACAGTCTGTGGTGCAGCGTGGCGTTGGTGGATGGAGCGAGACATGATGTCCCAGATGTGCTCAATTGGATTCAGGTCTGAGAGCGGGCGGGCCAGTCCTTAGCATCAATGCCTTCCTCTTGCAGGAACTGCTGACACACTCCAGCCACATGAGGTCTAGCATTGTCTTGCATTAGGAGGAACCCAGGGCCAACCGCACCAGCATATGGTCTCACAAGGGGTCTGAGGATCTCATCTCGGTACCTAATGGCAGTCAGGCTACCTCTGGCGAGCACATGGAGGGCTGTGCGGCCCCCAAAGAAATGCCACCCCACACCATGACTGACCCACCGCCAAACCGGTCATGCTGGAGGATGTTGCAGGCAGCAGAACGTTCTCCACGGCGTCTCCAGACTCTGTCACGTCTGTCACGTGCTCAGTGTGAACCTGCTTTCATCTGTGAAGAGCACAGGGCGCCAGTGGCGAATTTGCCAATCTTGGTGTTCTCTGGCAAATGCCAAACGTCCTGCACTGTGTTGGGCTGTAAGCACAACCCCCACCTGTGGACGTTGGGCCCTCATACCACCCTCATGGAGTCTGTTTCTGACCGTTTGAGCAGACACATGCACATTTGTGGCCTGCTGGAGGTCATTTTGCAGGGCTCTGGCAGTGCTCCTCCTTGCACAAAGGCGGAGGTAGTGGTCCTGCTGCTGGGTTGTTGCCCTCCTACGGCCTCCTCCACGTCTCCTGATGTACTGGCCTGTCTCCTGGTAGCGCCTCCATGCTCTGGACACTACGCTGACAGACACAGCAAACCTTCTTGCCACAGCTCGCATTGATGTGCCATCCTGGATGAGCTGCACTACCTGAGCCACTTGTGTGGGTTGTAGACTCCGTCTCATGCTACCACTAGAGTGAAAGCACCGCCAGCATTCAAAAGTGACCAAAACATCAGCCAGGAAGCATAGGAACTGAGAAGTGGTCTGTGGTCACCACCTTCAGAACCACTCCTTTATTGGGGGTGTCTTGCTAATTGCCTATAATTTCCACCTGTTGTCTATTCCATTTGCACAACAGCATGTGAAATTTATTGTCAATCAGTGTTGCTTCCTAAGTGGACAGTTTGATTTCACAGAAGTGTGATTGACTTGGAGTTACATTGTGTTGTTTAAGTGCTCCCTTTATTTTTTTGAGCAGTGTAGTTCAAATTGGTGAAGTGAAATAAAAAAAAAAACTTGTTTCAAGAAAATAAAACAAACAAACGTTAAAGTGGTGCGTGCATATGTATTCACCCCCTTTGCTATGAAGCCCCTAAATAAGATCTGGTGCAATGAATTACCTTCAGAAGTCACATAATTAGTTAAATAAAGTCCACCTGTGTACAATCTAAGTGTCACATGATCTGTCACATGATCTCAGTATATATACACCTGTTCTGAAAGGCAGCAGAGTCTGCAACATCACTAAGCAAGGGGCACCACCAAGCAAGCGGCACCATGAAGACCAAGGAGCTCTCCAAACAGGTCAGGGACAAAGTTGTGGAGAAGTACAGATCAGGGTTGGGTTATAAAAAAATATCAGAAACTTTGAACATCCAACAGAGCACCATTAAATCAATTATTAAAAAAATGGAAAGAATATGTCACCACAATAAACCTGTCAAGAGAGAGCCGACCACCAAAACTCACGGACCAGGCAAGGAGGGCATTAATCAGAGAGGCAACAAAGAGACCAAAGATAGCCCTGAAGGAGCTGCAAAGCTCCACAGTGGAGATTGGAATATCTGTCCATAGGACCACTTTAAGCCATACACTCCACAGAGCTGGGCTTTACGGAAGAGTGGCCAGAAAAAAGTGATTGCTTAACAAAAAAATAAACAAACACATTTGGTGTTTGTCAAAAGGCATGTGGGAGCCTACCCAAATACATGGAAGATGGTGAGACTAAAATTGAGCTTTTTGGCCATCAAGGAAAACGCTGTCTGGCGCAAACCCAACACCTCTTATCACCCCGAGAACACCATCCCCACAGTGAGCCTGGTGGTGGCAGCATCATGCTGTAGGGATGTTTTTCATCAGCAGGGACTTTGAAACTGGTCAGAATTTAATGAATGATGGATGGAGGGAAATTCTTGAGGGAAACCTGTTTCAGTCTTCCAGAGATTTGAGACTGGGACGTTCACCTTCCAGCAGGGCAATGACCCAAAACATACTGCTAAAGCAACACTCAAGTGGTTTAAGGGGAAACATTTAAATGTCTTGGAATGGCCTAGTCAAAGCCCAGACCTCAAAGATTTCTGTACACCAGCGGAACCCATCCAACTTGAAGGAGCTGGAGCAGTTTTGCCTTGAAGAATGGGCAAAAATCCCTGTGGCTAGATGTGCCAAGCTTATAGAGACATACCCCAAGAAACGTGCAGCTGTAATTGCTGCAAAAGGGGTCTCTACAAAGTATTGACTTTGGGGGGTGAATAGATATGCACGCTCAAGTTTTCTGTTTTTTGTCTGATTTCTTGTTTGTTTCACAATGAAAAATATTTTGCATCTTCAAAGTGGTAGGCATGTTGTGTAAATCAAATAGAAAAATCTATTTTAATTCCAGGTTGTAAGGCAACAAAATAGGAAAAATGCAAAGGGGGGTGAATACTTTCGCAAGCCGTTGTAGCTTCCTACTTCCTATTCAGTTTTCCCATAGATGATTTTAGAAACACTTCAAATAAGTGTATTAAGGGCCTCCCGAATGGCGCAGCGGTCAAAGGCTCTGCATTGCAGTGCAGAGGCGTCACTACAAACCCGGGTTCAATCCCAGGCTGTGTCGCAGCCGGCTGCGACCGGGAGACCTGGGACTCTAACCCGGAAGCTTATAAGAAATCCCGCTATGCCCTCCGACGAACCATCAAACAGGCAACGCGTCAATACAGGACTAAGATCGACTCGTACTACACTGGCTCCGACGCTTGTCGGATGTGTCAGGGCTTGCAAACTATTACAGACTACAAAAAGAAGCAGAGCCTTGAGCTGCCCAGTGACACAAGCCTACCAGATGAGCTAAATTACTTCTATGCTTGCTTCGAAAGGCAAGCAACACTGAAGCATGCATGAGAGCATCAGCTGTCCCGGAGTAAGACCTATAAAACAGGTCAACATTCACAAGGCTGCAGGGCCTTCTTCACTGACATATTCAACCTGTCCCTGATTGAGTCTGTAATACCAACATGTTTCAAGCAGGTAAGGTAACCTGCCAAATAACTACCACCCTGTAGCACTCACGTCTGTAGCCATGCTTTGAAGGTGGGTCATGACTCACATCAACACCATTATCCCAGAAACCCTAGACCCACTCCAATTTGCATACCGCGCCAACAGATCCACAGATGATGCAATCTCTATTGCACTCTATACTGCAATTTCCCACCTGGACAAGAGGAACACCGATGTGAGAATGCTATTGATTGACAACAGCTCAGTGTTCAACACCATAGTGCCTTCAAACCTCATCATTCAGCTAAGGACCCTGGGACTAAACACCTCCCTCTGCAAATGGATCCTGGACTTCCTGACGGGCCGCCTCCAGGTGGTAAGGGTAGGTAACAACACATCCGCCACGCTGATCCTCAACACGGGGGCCCCTAAGGGATGCGTGCTCAGTCCCCTTCTGTACTCCCTGTTCACTCATGACTACATGGCCAGGCACAACTCCAACACCATCATTAAGTTTGCTGACGACTAAACAGTGGTAGGCATGATCACAAACAACAATGAGACAGCCTATTGGGAGGAGGTCAGAGACCTGGCCGTGTGGTGCCAGGATACCAACCTCTCCCTCAATGTGATCAAGACAAAGGAGATGATTGTGGACTACAGGAAAAGGAGGACCGAGAACTCCCCCATTCTCATCGACGGGGCTGTAGTGGAGCAGGTTGATAGCTTCAAGTTCCTTGGTGTCCACATCACCAACAAACTATAATGGTCCAAACACACCAAGACAGTCGTGAAGAGGGCATGACAAAGCCTATTCCCCCTCAGTAGACTGAAAAGATTTGGCATGAGTCCTCAGATCCTCAGCTGCACCATTGAGAGCATCAGCTGCACCATTGAGAGCATCCTAACTGTTTGCATCACTGCCTGGTATGGCACTATGGAGGGTAGTGCGTACGGCCCAGTACATCACTGGGGCCAAGCTTCCTGCCATCCAGGACCTCTATACCAGGCGATGTCAGAGGAAGGCCCTAATAATTGTCAAAGACTTCAGCCACCCTAGTCATAGACTGTTCTCTCTGCTACCACACGGCAAGCGGTACCGGAGCGCCAAGTCTAGGTCCAAAAGGCTTCTTCTACCCCAAGCCATAAGACTCCTGAACAGAATAAAAGTAAGATAAGGTTTTATACTGTCCTGTAGATTGTAATTTAGTCCCAATCTTTCCAAACCATCTATTTCTATTTGGAAAATGTTAAATAATATATAAGGGGGGGGATACAGTAAATAGCCTAGGCAATCAATGAAACAATCAAACAATGTTTATACAATATTTTGTCTCAAAGGGTACGTCACAATGTAATTTGACTGACAAATTTAAATACCAATCTCAGCTCAAATTTGTAGTAGACTTTGACCAATGACTGTAAAGAGTGGAGAGAATGTCACTCCCCTTGAGCTGGACATCGAGCAGAGCTCTTCTGTGCTTTTGCCCATCAATGGAGAAAAGAACGTCATCTGTTTCATACATTTAGTTAGCTGCCAAGTCAGTTCAGTTCTTCCATAAACTAGTATTTTTATCCCACAACACATTGTTTTCATAGCGCTGTCTCTTTTGTGTGCCAAATATGCATAAAAAAGACAACAGTCAGTGCCAAGAAATGTTTAAAGGGGAATTCGTTTAAAGGCTAGCTAGATAGCTACAATTCTGGTCAGCTAGCTAGTTTAAAAAAAACGAATTAAAACCAAAAATAATAGCCAAGTAAAGAAATATTAAATTGCAACCAGAAGAGGGGCTATTTGAAGCAAACTCAATTTCTGCGAAAACGTAAGTAGAGAACTATTTCACTTTCAGGTGGATTGGCATTAGCCAACTTGCTAGCTAGCATGTTAGGTAACTAGCTAAGTTAACCAGCTAGCTAACGTTATCTAGCTAGTAACGTGAACTAGTCAAATTGCAGTCGCACTCAATCATGACTTTCATCCTAATGATTTGCTGGTTGTGTGTAGATAGTTCTGGCTACCATAGTTAATTTCATTTATATAGCGAAAACAATAAATGGCCATTGATTGAAGTCGACCTTTGCTTGTAAGTAACATACCGGTATTTGGCTAGCTGGCTAGCTGTTGTTGTTGACAACATAAATGTCCCCACACTACATTAGTTAGATAGCTAACTAGCCCATTGCCACAAGAGCCACACTGGTCCAGCATTTACTTGTTGTTGGCTACAGAAAGCTAGCCAGCTAAAAATACACGGTAATTTGGTCGCCATCCATGTTGGACATAGAGGGGCTTTAGACAGCAAGCTAGCTTTAATTGTGGTTATGCTGTCTACCGTTACACTAATTTGCTCTGTATATAGCTGTATAAAAGTGACATTAGTTGGCAGTGTGCAATAACTCAACTCAAATAAACATTATCTAACTACAAACATTGGTCGACTGCAACTCTCCTGGTAATTTAGCGGAACCCCCCCCGCCTAAACTATAATGAGAGGTTTAAACCCTAAATGTAACACTAAACCTCCGAGATTTAGCCTCTGGCAAGTTGTTTAACATCAGGAACCATCGTGATATTATTGTTCCTCATTAGCTATCCCAGGATCAACAGTGCCAGAACAGGTGGATATAGCTAGCTAAGCTAGGACTACAAACAATTGTATCCTTGACTAACTTGTTCACCTTTGTAACTTGTGTGAAAGCAGTGGCCTTCAGTGGAACTCCTGTTGCCGGGGATGTATTTATTAGTTGGACACCATTGTGAAACGTTTTACTCCAATCTGTTTGGTTCCTGGTGAATACACCCCATTTATGCAACACAATTGTGAACTGCACTTGTTTTCACACAGGTGTAGTCCCTTCATTCCTTCTCAGAGTATTCTTTCTAAAAACAAACAGGTACAGCTGAAGACAAATAGTTTAGGCTTTACTGGTAGTTATATATATTGTACAACTATTAGGCTAAGTGCAAGTACTGTCAGGACCAGACATTTTTAATTGTAGGCTAACTCTTCTCCACCACGTGAGATCTGAACGGTCACACCTGCATAGATTATGGATGGGTGCACCATATGGTTCCCCCTTCAGGTTTCAGTGGAGGTGACTAGGGCTGTTGCGGTGACCGTATTACCGCCACACCGGCAGTCACAAGTCATGAAGGCAGTCAAATTCCACATGACCGTTTAGTCACGGTAATTAGGCTTCTCCAAGCTCTGATGCTGCTGCTGGTCATTAGTAGCCTACCAAACTTGCTACTTGCCTCGTACGCAGCACGCTATTGTCCCTCAAATCACTCTGACATCAATGCAAATGTATTTGAAAATCGAATCAAACACTTCATGAGATCTCTTGTTGCGCAACATTTCTATAGGGTATGCAATTGAGGGAGAAAACAGAGTGATGGCCGCTAATAAAAAGAGGAGGATCCCATCAGCTTTCTATAGGCTACGCCTACTATATTTATCTCTCACATTTCCTAATATTAATCACATTGCTTATATTTACAACAGGAGTATAGCCTACCTGGCTGGCATGAAAATAAACCACGGGGAAAACGTACTCCATTCGCTATTTAAGTGCATAGATGTATTTTGTCCCGCTGCCCCGTTTCGATACACGTGCATGAAAATGGAAATTCTAAATCAAAACAAATGTCACACATATGATTTAGTATATGTGAAGAAAATATTCAATCGAAAATAGTCTAATCGGTGACAATATTAGCCTACCACTTGTGAGTTATATATAGTCACTTGTGAATGATGCCGAGCATAAGAAACAATGCCTTTTTTTTGCTACTTGTTTGAATCATTTTTTTATTTGTATTTTTTTTTATTTCACTTTTATTTAACCAGGTAGGCCAGTTGAGAACAAGTTCTCATTTACAACTGCGACCTGGCCAAGATAAAGCAAAGCAGTGCGACACAAACAACAACACAGAGTTACACATGGAATAAACAAACGTAAGTCAATAACACAATAGAAAAAAAAAAAGGTTTGTATCACAACTAAAGTGGCCAAATAACTTCTTAAAATTAAGCACATTAATCTGCTTTACAAGGGGTATAGAGCCTAACTGGCATATATAAGCAGCGTGTGAGTTTCAAGTTTGGGGAAGGTAATTTTCACCACAATAATGCACCTTTGTAATAAAAGCATTACATGCATAATCACATTGGGGTGGCAGGGTAGCCTAGTGGTTAGAGCGTTGGACTAGTAACCGAAAGGTTGCAAGTTCAATTCCCCGAGCTGACCGACACATCTGTTGTTCTGCCCCTGAACAGGCAGTTAACCCACTGTTCCTAGGTTGTCATTGAAAATAAGAATTTGTTCTTAACTGACTTGCCTAGTAAAATAAAACATTTGCAGTCACTTTTGATAATGGTGTTTTCCCGCTAATGGAACATTTGCTCTTATAGCCTACTACCGTCGACTTTTGTACTATGGGGGATAGTAGATTGACATAGGCTAGTGCATTTGCTGTTCGTTAGGCCCACTTATCTTGTTGGCTGACCAAAAGTAAATGTGGACAGTTCCTCCTATATCTTCAATAAACACTTCAAAATGCGTGCGTCCCCAATGTGTCTGTCTTAACTTGTAGCCTGTGAAATGAGACATGATCACGTCACGGAGAGCCGTGTGAGTGAGAGATGCTTCCGGATTACGCAGAGAGGGAGATGGTCACAATGCAACACACCAGGCTGCAAAAGGCATGGATTTTTTTAGGGTGCATTACAGTCACAATGGAGATGCCACCATGAAATCTGAGGCATTATCAAGTGCTTGTCAAATTGTGAATGAGAGGCTGATGAAGTGTGTAAAGCCTGCGCAAAAAACAGAGCTCATGCCTTTCAAGTAACTTTTTTTCAAATCATCATTACTCATCATGCAGCCTCACAATGTATTATAAATCAAAACATAAAGCCCAATGTTTGTAGAACTACTAAAGTTACAGAAATAACTCTAAATTAAGCATAAAAGAGTTGTTCTTTGTTTACCGCTCAGCACAGAATAGCCGCATGTGCACACTCCCTCAAATCGTTTGGAGAAAATATATTTGATTCAGCTTTGTTCAATTGTATTGTTCATTCTATAAAATTATGCCACGGAATTATAAGCAAATCTTGCCTGCTAAATGAACTAGTGTAGCCCACAGCCATTTGGCCCCTCAGGACTTACCATAAGGACAACTGAGTATGCTATTCTTTTCTTCTGAAATGGACTACATTTTCTTCATATCATGCTTCTTTAGACCTGTCTAAAATAAATAGTGGATTTATTGTGATGGTGTAGGCTACATTACATGGATGTATTAGACTTTTTAAAATGGCTTGTAGGCTATGTGTGGAAGCCAGGAGATGCTAAATGTGTTTATGTTAATTAACGGTCAATTACCGTGAGACTGACAGTTATTTGCTTGACAATCACCGGCTGATGAAATTTCGTGACCGCCACAGCCCTGAAGGTGACAATGACTTATTGTGTTGTTGGTACTGACCACCAACACCCTGGGGGAGGATCAGCTTTGTGGATGAAATTTAATCATCATTGACATGTTTATATTGACACTTTGGTGCAGAATGCTGCCCCTGTCCCACTGTAAACATCACTTCTCTCAGCCAGAGGGGAGGGGAAAGGGGCGTTTGTTGGCCAGAAGCTCTCAACATCCTTGTGCTAGATGTAAACGTGGCTGACCAGTGCCATCCTGCCACTGCCAACACAACAACCAAGTAGAATTATGTTTAGTCTGCCTGTGTCAACCGTTAAATGTGTTGATGTAGCCTGAACCTTTCCAAGACAAAGCTGGGACATTGGCAGACTGTCATGTGTGTCAGATGGGAGCTGTTACATTGATTATTATTCTGTTGAATCCACTTGCCTTTACATGAGTCAATAAATAGGCCTAGTCTATTGTAATATCCTTTATACAGAGGTCACTGACAGGAGGGAGGAAAAAGAAAAGTAGCCCAAGTAGTTGCTGACAGTGATAAGTAAGTGATGCGATCATGGTCTGGAATGAAGGGAGAGAGAAGTCTGATGTTCACGTCAGTGACATCTTTTGAAATACCATAAGCCTGCAGTTCAAGAGGGCCAGAGGCCTCATTCATTCTGCTGCCCTGTAAAGTGAACTGAGCACTGCAGGTCTTTCTCTTGTAGCCCCTGAATATGTATATTGTTTTTATGTTGGTGTAGATGGGCCACACTCATGATGACTGAGATTCTCCATGATTAAGTGAAAGTGATTAGGCCTTAATAGCCCTGGGGCTTCAGATGACCTCAGGTGAGGTGGTGATGGAGTCAAAACAAACAGTGATGTCTACTTCCAAGAAAGAGTCTTTCACGTTCTTGGAAGGAAGGTAGCTCTCTGTTTGTTTTGATCCTGTTGCCTCAACTGGCATAGAGAATTAGTGGAAAGGGCAAGGGTATACCTAGTCAGTTGCACAATTGAATGCATTAAACCCCTCTGAATCAGAGAGGTGCGGGGCGTCAGTGGCGCCCAGGGAGCAGTTGTTGGGTTTAACGGCTTTGCTCAAGGGCAGAACAGCATATTTTTCTACCTTGCCGACTTGGGTATTCAAACACTTTTAACCTCTAGGCTACCTGAGGCCTCAAGGTGTTGTAACGTCCTGTTATCCTTGGTCTCCGTAGTCCCTCATGAGGGGTGGAGCTTGGGCTGATAGCCAAAATATAAATTATGGGATGTGGGAGATATTCTTTTTTGCTGGGCTCTACTGATGGAGGAGAGGTTCATTGTTGATGTTCTTAACTCCTGGTCCTGGTTCTTATTGGTTAACTACTTAGGGAGTAGCGGCGCACCAGCGGGCCGCTCCCGACACTACCCGGTGAAATGTAAGGCGCCAAATTCAAAATCCAAAAGTTTAATTATTAAACATTTATCAATATACAAGTGTTGCATAGTCATTAGTGCTAGAGCTTCCAGACACTGTACAAAGACTGTTGACATCTAGTGGAAGCCAAAGGTACTGCAGTCTCAGTCCTAGTTAACATAGAAATAAATAGGAAGCCTGGACAAAAAGGTCATGTACAAAAAAAACTGCAAATCCGGATGGATTTTCCTCGGGTTTTTCGCCTGCTATATCAGTTCTGTTATACTCACATACATTATTTTAACACCTTTAGAAACTTCAGAGTGTTTCCTATCCAATAGGACTAATTATGTGCATATCCTATTTTCTGGGCCTGAGTGGCAGGCATTTTACTTTGGGCACGCCAGACTCTCCAAAACCGTCACCTTTGCTGCCGCTCCCTAAGAAGTTAAGATGAAGTAGCCTAGTAGGCCTAGGCTTGTTTTGAAATACAGTGAAAAAAGAACATTTCATCCTTTTTTTGTTGCACAGAACTAAACACAACCCAGCTGCTGATTCAGTCTGTTATTCCCACTTAGCTGTAGAGCTGGTGTTTACGCTGGACGCGCACACATTTGGTCTCATTAATGGGATATGGAAAGCCAGCCTGTAGGTCTGACATGTTCACTGAACAGTATGGTCATTACCCTCTGCTTCTATTGTTTCATCAGTGGTGTAACGTTTCTCAGTGTAGACTCTCGTTCGTTTTTTATCTTCTGAGAAATCTAGGGATATGGGCCCCAGTCTTACCAACTGGGTGAGTGTGGGTTTATGGGTGTGTGCATAATGCAAAGAAAGTAATCAAATCAAATTCATTTAAAGCCTTTTTTAAATCAGCAGATGTCACAAAATGCTTATACAGAAACACAACCTAAAACCCCAAACAGTAAGCAATGCAGATGTAAGAGCATGGTGTCTAGGGAAAAACTCCCTAGAAAGGCAGGAGCCTAGGAAGAAACCTAGAGAGGAACCAGGCTCATAACGTGTTGAGAGTTTGCTATCTAACTTTTTAGTTTGGATCCTGCGACACAGTTGGCATCAGTTGCTGGGACTGCTTGTCTCTATCCAGTGATCCTGCTGACCAAGGACGGGTCTGAGGAGCTATTTGACAGTCTCTAGCACAGGTGAAATATCTTTTAAACGAACAAATAGAGTTCTACAAGCAGTTGTTACAACAAGAAAATAGCTTCAAGTGTTTTGTCCAAATACTGGTGGATTCAACTAATAAAAGAAATGACAACTTGACCAGAGAAGTCCAGGACCTGAAGAACTGTTTGCAGTTCTCCCAGGGTCAGCTCGATGAGTTGAAACAGGAGAACGGAAAGGTGAGAGATGACATCAGTTCTGTGTGAATCCATGATCACAAAGACGAATGTCCCGAGTCTGATTTATCCAAGGCGGAACAACATGGTTGTGGATGGAATTGCAGCATCTCAACATGAAACCTGGATAGTCTTGAGGGAAATGATCTCTGAGAAATTGAAGATGGACCACAGGAAGATTGAGGTGGAGCACGCCCACAGGACTGGAAAACCCACCACCGGCCCAGGTGACAGGCTCAGGCCGATAGTGGTTAAGTTCCTGAGGTTCAAGGACAAGGTAGCTGTTCTGGAAAGAGCTAATAAATTGAGAGGAACTTATATCTTCCTCAACGAGGACTATCCTGAAGCTGTGCGCCAAAAGAGGAAAGAACTGATCCCAGCCATGAAAGCTGCTAGAGCGCGTGGGGACATTGCTTACATCTGCCATGACAGGTTCATTGTCCACCCTCCCTCCCAGAAGCCTGGAAGGGATGGGAGAGCCAAGCCTATGGGTCCGTAACTTCAACCCCACAGCAAACTCACACACCAATTGATTAATGGCTGCTGAATGAATCTTTTTTTCTTTTGCTTTGTTGGCTCTTTTCAGTATTATGTCTTTCTTTTGATAAGCTACCCAGGAAAGGGCTGAAAATAGCCCATATGAATATATGGAGCCTTAGAAATAAGGTTAACGAAATCAATAACTTGCTAACATTAGATAACATTAATATTTTAGTCATTTCTGAGACTCACTTAGATCATTAATTTGATACAGCAGTAGTAACATCTATAGAAGAGACAGAAATGCTTATGGGGGATGTGTGGCTGTATATATTCATAGCCATATCCCTGTAATGCTTAGAGAAGATCTTATGTCAAGTGCTATTGAAGTGTTGTGGTTGCAGGTTCACTTGGTACATCTAAAGCCTTTTCTTTTGGGGTGTTGCTATAGGCTACCAAGTGCTAACAGTCTGTATCTAAATAACGTGTGAAATGCTTGATAGTGTATGTGATGTAAACAGAGGTCTACATTCTTGGGGACCAGAATATTGACAGGTTTTCATCAAGCTGTCCGCTCAAGAGGAAGCTTCTTACTGTAACCAGTGCCTGTAATCTGGTTCAGATTATTAATCAACCTACCAGGGTGTTTACAAACACTACAGGAACAAGATCATCCACATGTATTTTTGTGTTTTTTATTATATATATTTTTTTACCCCCTTTTTCTCCCAAACTCCCGTACGGACTCGGGAGAGGTGAAGGTCGAGAGCCATGCGTCCTCCGAAACACAACCCAGCCAAGCTGCACTGCTTCTTGACACAATGCCCGCTTAACCCGGAAGCCAGCCGCACCAATGTGTCGGAGGAAACCGTGTCAGCTTGCGTTGCGCCCGGCCTGCCACAGGAGTCGCTAGTACGCGATGGGACAAGAACATCCCTGCTGGCCAGACCCTCCCCTAACCCGGACGATACTGGGCCAATTGTGCGCTGCCCCATGGGTCTCCTGGTCGCGGCCGGCTGTGACAGAGCCTGGACTCGAACCAGGATCTCTAGTGGCACAGTTAGCATTACGATGCAGTGTCGATCACATTTTTACTAATACCGTAGAACTTTGTTCTAAAGCTGTATCCGTGCCCATTGAATGCAGTGATCTTAAATAGTGGCTATATCCAGGAAAGCCAAAGTTCCAACAGCTGGGCCTAAAATAGTGTATAAGAGATCATACAAAAGATTTTGCTGTGACTCTTATGTGGATGATGTTAACAATATTTGTTTGTCTGATGTGATTAATGAGGAGCATTGCTCCACTTGATGAATTTATGAAATTACTTCCAATTATTGATAAACATGCACCTGTTAACTTCTTAGGGAGCGGCAGCAGAGGTGACTGTTTTGGAGAGTCTGGCGCCCCACTGCTCCCTAAGTAGTTAAGAAACTGACTGTTAGAATTGTTAAGGCTCCATGGATTGATGAGGAATTGAAAAACTGTATGGTTGAAAGAGATGGGGGGAAAAAGGAGTGGCTAATAAGTCTGGCTGCACATCTGACTAGCTGATTTACTGCAAATTGAGAAATTATGTGACTAAACTCAACAAAATGAATAAACAGTTTTATGAAGCCAAGATCAATGATATAAAGAATGATGGGAAAAAACTTTGGAGTACTTTAAATGAAATTATGGGCAGAAAGACAAATTCAACTCCAAACTTTCATCAAATCAGATGGCTTATTCATCACAAAACCATTTGATATTGCTAAATTACTTGGTGTTACCGTAGATTGTAACTGTCATGGTCAAAACATATAGATTCAATGGTTGTAAAGATGGGGAGAGGTGTGTCCGTAATAAAGAGATGCTCTGCTTTTTTGACACCACACTTCAAAAAGCAAGTTCTGCAGGCTCTAGTTTAGTCTAATCTTGATTATTGTCCAGGTGTGTGGTCCAGTGCTGCAAGGAAAGACCTAGTTAAGCTGCAGCTGTCCCAGAACAGAGCGACACGTCTTGCTCTTCATTGTAATCAGAGGGCTGATATAAATACTAAGCATGCCAGTTTCTCTTGGCTAAGAGTTGAGGAGAGACCGACTGCATCGCTTATTTTTATAAGAAACATTGTGTAAATCCCAATTGTTTGCATAGTCAACTTACACACAGCTCTGACACACACACTTACCCCACCAGATGTGCCACCAGGGGTCTTTTCACAGTCCCCAAATCCAGAACAAGAAAGCGTACAGTATTATATAGAGACATTATTGCATGGAACTCTGTTCCATCTCATATTGCTCAAATAAACAGCAAACCCGGTTTCAAAAAACAAATAAGGCAACACCTCACGGCACAACGCCTCTCCCCTATTTGACCTATTTTGTATGTGTATGCATTGAAATAAAAAAACAAATGTATGTAGTTCTGTTCTTGTCTATTAATGTTCTGTTATGTAATGTTTCATGGTTTGTGTGGTCCCCAGGAAGAGTAGCTGCTGCTTTTGCAACAGCTAATGCTTATAGCTTATAAAATACCATGTCCCTGACAGTGTCACGCAGACAGTCCTGTTGAGTTGAGTTTATTCAGGCAGTCTGCAAATCCATTCTTGGTCGTGCCAAAAATATTATGTTTGTTTATTGTATGATTCACAAGAAAATATGAATGGCTTCTACCGGGTCATGATGCAAAAATGTTTGTCAAGCAATTACTAGTTGACGTGATCGTTGACGATGTCACCAACGGAAATAGTGTCAACTGTGAGTAACTCCGCTCTGGCTGGTTCTCTATCCTATCCTCCGAATCTGATAGACCCTGTCTTCTCTGCCCAGACATGCTGGCACGCTGAGTGTTGACTGGAGGGCTCAGAATAACTCTCAGATAACTGTCAAGTTCTGGGTCACTTATAATGTTGAACAGGGTGTCTGTGTGACGAGTGTTGTGTATCTGTGAGGAAAGAGAAGAACGGGTAGAGAGGTCAGACCAGTGAATTCAAAATCAATATAAAGTGAAGTCTTAACTTAACAACACATGCAGCATGTTCATTTGCTTTGAGGGTTGTGCACCACCTATGAGTGTGTGTGTTGTATGTGCAATGCTGGGTGTTTTAGTGTGGAGAGCCCTGGGAGTCACTCTGATATTAACACCATATCACAGTGAAGCCTCTGAGGACCCAGACTCTCCCAAAGAGGATAATTATTTCTCCTGGTACCAGTTTTGATTTAACTTTTTGCCCTCTGAAAAACATTCCATCTAGCCTAATATTCAAGCCAGTTGAAGCGGTTCCAGCTTTTTGCATGGGAGAGAGACCTGCCTCTGGCCCAGTCATTCCTGGGAACACTTTTTATTGGACCATTGGGAGCAATTCACTTATTACTGTGTAAGAATGTAAAGTTTTCATGGGCTTGACTGTAGATTTGTTTGTGCGTGTGTGTGTGTATAGGCCTATATTTGGATGATGACATTAGGATCCGCTCTTCATCTAAGGCCAGACTGATTTCATGATTAGGCTAGTTAGTGCCCTGCAGGGGTGTTTGTTCTGAAGGAATTACTGAGGATTTAGAAATAGCTTACTTCATCTTACCATGAGGATGTCTACTTTGTTGGGGAAAAAGAGCTGTGATTCACCTCAATTAGGCGAACGTTGACTACCGCTCAACGTTCAACATCATAGTGCCTTCCAAGTTCATCACTAAGATAAGGACCCTGGGACTGAACACCTCCCTCTGCAACTGGATCCTGGACTTCCTGGCGGGCCGCCTCAGGCTGTGAGGGTAGGCAACAACACATCCGCCACGCTGACCATCAACAAGAAGGCCCCTCGGGGGGTGCGTGCTTAGTCCCCTCCTGTACTCCCTGTTCACCCACGACTGCGTGGTCACACAAGACTCCAACACCATCATTAAGTTTGCCGACAACACAACGGTGGTCGGCCTGATCAGACAACTATGGGACAGCCTATAAGGAGGAGGTCAGAGACCTGGCTGTGTGGTGCCAGGACAACCACCTCTTCCTCAACGTCAGCAAGATAAAGGAGCTGATCTTCGACTACAGGAAACAGAGGCCCGAGCACACCCCCATTCACATCAACGGGGCTGTAGTGGAGTCGGTCTAGAGCTTCAAGGTCCTCCGTGTCCACATCACTAAGGATTTATCATGCTCCACACACCAACACACAGTTGTGAAGAGGACACGACAATGCCTCTTCCCCTTCAGGAGGCTGAAAGATTTGGCATGGGCCCTCAGATCCTCAAAGTTCTACTGCTGCACCATTGAGAATATCTTGACTGGCTGTATCGCCTCTTGGTATGGCAACTGTTTGGCATCCGACCTCAAGGCGCTACTGAGGGTAGTGCGTACAACCCAGTACATCACTGGGGCCGATCTTCCTGCCATCCAGGACATTTTATACCAGATGGTGTCAGAGGAAGGCCCTAAAAATTGTCAGACTTCAGCCACCCTAGTCATAGACTGTTCTCTCTGCTACTGCACGGCAAGTAGTATCGATGCACCAAGTCTGGAACCAACAGGACCCTGAACAGCTTCTACCCCCAAGCCATAACTGCTAAATAGTTAGTTAACCGGACTATCTGCATTGACCCTTTTTTAGCACTAAATTTGACTCATCACATATCCTGCTGCTATTGTTTTATCTGTCACCTTAATTCCTAGTTATATGTACATATCTACCTCAATTAGCGCGTAACCCTGCACAAATTGACTCGGTACTGGTACCCTGTGTATACAGTGCGTTCGGAAAGTATTCAGACCCCTTTCCCCTTTTCCATATTTTGGTACGTTACAGCCTTATTCTAAAATGGATTAAATAAAAAATTTACCTCATCAATCTACACACAATACTCCTTAAATGTATAGAAAACTATCAAAGGTTTGTAAATGTATTACAAACAAACAGAAATACCTTATTTACATAAGTATTCAGACCCTTTGCTATGAGACTTGAAATTGAGCTCAGGTGCATCCTGTTTCCATTGATTATCCTTGAGATGTTTCTACAACTTGATTGGAGTCCACCTGTGGTAAATCTAATTGATTGGACATGATTTGGAAAGGTACAAACCTGTCTAAATAAGGTCCCACAGTTGACAGTACATGTCAGAGCAAAAACCAAGCCATGAGGTTGAAGGAATTGTTTGTGGAGCTCCGAGACAGGATTGTGTTGAGGCACAGATCTGGGGAAGGGTGCCAAAAAATGTCTGCAGCATTGATGGCCCATAATTCTTAAATGGAAGAAGTTTGGATCCACCAAGACTCTTCCTAGAGCTGGTCGCTCGGCCAAAATGAGCAATCGGGGGAGAAGGGCCTTGGTCAGGGAGGTGATCCGATGGGCACTCTGACAGAGCTCCAGACTTCCTCTGTGGAGATTGCACCATCCCTACTGTCCCTACCTGGCACCATCCCTACTGTGAAGCATGGTGGTGGTAGCATCATGCTGTGGGGATGTTTTTCAGCGGCAGGGTCAGCGAGACTAGTCAGGATCGAGGGAAAGATGAACGGAGCAAAGTACAGAGAGAGCCTTGACGAAAAACTGCTCCAGAGGTTCACCTTCCAACAGGACAACGACCCCAAGCACACAGCCAAGACCACGCAGGACTGGCTTCGGGCCAAGTCTCTGAATGTCCTTGAGTGACCCCGCCAGAGCCCGGACTTGAACCCGATCTAACATCTCTGGAGAGACCTGAGAAAAGCTCTTCAGCGACGCTCCCTATCCAAGCTAACAGAGCTTGAGAGAATCTGACGAAAAGAATGGAAGAAACTCCCCAAATACAGGTGTGCCAAGCTTGTAGCGTCGTCATACCCATGTAGATTGGATGTCTTCGTGGGACACTTGGGAAGCCCTCAGCAGAAAGTTCTTGAAAAGGTAAGGGATTTGTTTTCGCTGTGAAATGTGTTTTGTGTGAACCGCGATGGTTTATGAATTTATGCTAATGGAAAAATATTGGAGGTGCTACCCTCAAACAATCAAATGTTGTGCTTTCGCCGTAAAGCCTTTTTGAAATCTGTGATATTGCCAAGAAGCAGAGCTTTTGATGACTATGCAACACTTGTATATTGATGAATGTTTAATAATTCAACTTGCATTTCACCGGGTAGTGTCCGGCTAGCGCCCCACCACTCCGTAAGTAGTTAACCTCATTGAGCATTCTGCACTGTCATCTTTGCAGGTCGACCACTCCTAGGGAGAGTAGCAACAGTGCTGAACTTTTATAGTCAATTTGTCTTACCGTGAACTGATGAACATCAAGCCTTTTAGAGATACTTTTGTAACCCTTTCCAGCTTTATGCAAGTCAACAATGTAATCGTAGGTCTTCTGAGATCTCTTTTGTTCGAGGTATGATTCAAATAAGGGCAATGCTTCTTGTGAATAGCAAACTCAAATTTTGTGAGTGTTTTTTATAGGGCAAGGCAGCTCTAACCAACATTTCTGATCTCGTCTCATTGATTGGACTCCAGGTTAGCTGACTCCTGACTCCAATAAGCTTTTGGAGAAGTCATTAGCCTAGGGTTCACATACATTTTTCCAACCTACACTGTGAATGTTTACATTATGTATTCAATGTAGACAAGAAAAATACAATAATTTGTGTTATTAGTTTAAGCACTATGTTTGTTTTTGTTGTGACTTAGATGAAGATCAAATAAAATGTTATCGGCAATTTATGCAGAAATCCAGGTAATTCCAAAGGGTTCACATACTTTTTCTTGCCACTGTATATCTGCATACCTGTAGATACAGGTGACAAACTAAAGGTTACGTTTGTCTAGGCTTTACTTCTCCTTAGTTTCTTTGCTGATCTCCATGGTCTTCTATGGTGGTTCTGAATAAATCATGGGGCCAGTCCTAAATCACATTTTTTGTTAGGCTAGTCTCCCGTTGACCTCAATGCACGACTAAGTGAAATTTTATTTAAGTCAACGTTATGATTTTGCCCCATGAGAGCTAGAGAAGAGCAGTGCCATGCATCCCTCCCTTTGGGCCGGCCGCTGTTCAGTGGCTAATTTGGCACTGCATAAATCCAATGAGTAGATTACCAAATCTAGTTACCTTATTAAAAGACACTGAAGTCCCCCTGGCCAGAGATTTTTGATTCTCCCAATTATAGCGAGGAAGTGGACATTATAAAGCTGGTCCTTCTTATAGGTTCCTGGAGAACCAGGGAGGAGGTGTCACAAGTGTGTGTGTCTGTCTTTGTGTTGGCTGGGTGCAGGAAAACAGCACTGACGTGATGGTACTGAAAGGAAATAGTAGGGGACTGAGCTGTCCCACATGCTGTGAATCCAAAATGTCTCTCAGTAGTCCAGCGAGACTCCATACTACTGACAGAGTGGGGATAAACAATTCCAGGTCTACGTTCTGTTCTATGTCTATGGTCTAGTCTACCCCAGTCCACAGGCCGTGAGATGGGCCTGTACCAAGGACATGGACTGAAACTCTACCACTTGGAGAGGGACCAGAAAGTCGTGAACAATGGACCGCAACTAAAACATCAATTCCGGGATATCAACTTCAAATCAATTTTGTTGAAATTCTATACAGAGAAATGAAATGTGATTTAATTATACCTCTATTTGAGGGACATGGACAATATCTACTTTGAAGACTACAATAAGCCACTGAGTATCATGAAAATAGCAGCGTAGTATGACGTAACTTGGGGGCATTGTTAATTATGAGGCACTTCTCCGTATCTTGGCACCCTTCGTGTGGCTGCCTGCCCCAGGGGGGTGGGTGTGGACTGGGGATGGATGGCGGTCACTTGTGGCCCTGTCTTGTTGTGGGATGCTCTCACCATCTTATCACATGGTCTTCATGGGACAGCTGGTCTGGGTGATGCCATGCAGGCTTTAAAGAGGGGATCTCTGAGTAGCTTGGAAACGCCTCTCTGTTTATCTTTTATTTAGAATGGATTCCCCCTGGCATGGCCCATTTTAATATGGTATAGTGAGATGCTGTCTGCCTGCTAGCTAATGCTTAGATCTGCATGACCCTGGTGGGGATGTGATGAGCATATGAATGGGCTCGGATTAGAGGGTGGCAATGGGAATGAAAGGGCCAAATCAACGTTTATTTGTCACATATGCAGAATACAGTAGGTGTAAACCGTACAGAGAAATGCTTACTTACAAACTCTTAGTCAACAAATGCAGAGTTCAGTATTGGTGTGTATAGAAGAGGATGAGAAGACTTATTTTGCGTCATGACTTCTTAATCCTATGAAGGGTCCTCTCAGCACCCAAACCCAGTCCAAATCCCTCAGCAGGTCGTCAGTTCTGGGTCTCCAGGGGGGCTCACCCTGCCACAGCCCAGTCCCGCGGGCCAAGCCCCATCTTCCCAGCAATTAAATAAAGAGCAGGCGTGTGCACAAAGAGAACACGGCTCGTCTGAGCGGCAGCTGGGCCCGCTCTGCCAGTACCCTGCCCTCACTGACTGACTGACTCGGACTGTATGATTGACTGACTGATGCATAGGAGATTAAATCAACTGGATGCACACACTAAGGTACACAGAGCATAATTTACATGTAAGGTACTGCTCTAGGCTATATGCTCCCTCTGATTCATGTAGCGGTCACACACAGCTCTTAAGATACACATATGATCTTAAATGTCATATTTTTGTTCCAAACCTGCAATGAATGATTGATTGTGAGAAAGTAGACAAGTTGTCCAGAAAATTTGGGACACATGTTAATCATTGGTGATGAGTCTTGTATTACCAAACAGATGAAGTTGTGGTGTTCATTGGCAGCGCTCATCACTGTAGGAATTGCCCTAAGGAAAAGAGGTATATCTGAATCTAAAAAGCCATCTTTGGTAATAAATCCCATTTTAATTGAACGTGATGTGATTAAATAAATGTAATTTAACAGTGCTGTGATTAAATGAATTGATATCCAGGCGACTCACAGAGAGCTGTGTAAGATGTTTGGGGGAGGTGGGACATGAATCCAAGCTGAGAGGTGTTATTACCTTACACTTGTTTTTGTTGAAATACACTGGCTTACTCTTAAACACGAGTATTCAGGGGGAGATAGGGTGACGACTGCAGTGTGTGTGTGTTGTTTATTTCCACAACACTCCTGTCATTTCACCGAAGGAACAGTGCATGGTCAGGGGTTTGCTATGCAGCACTGCTGGAGCTCTCTGTCGAAACCACTTGGCTGCCACTCCAAGCCCTGTAACCATAGAGATGGAACACATGACATCAGCCCCAGAGCTGAAGCAGTCCTGTGGTTACATCACTGCAGTGCCACTGACTTCAAGGGTTTTCTGTAGTATTGTGTGGGAGAGCGAGAGAAAGGGAACATCTTGTAGTATGGGAACAGCTTTCAATTCATACACCATTTTCTATCAGATATGTTTAGCAAGATAGGAATAACTTAATCAGGACAGTATGATCTGCTTTTTGAGATAGGTAAACAAGAACAGGCTACTATCTGAGTTGAGCTAGCTTACATGTATCAAGGATGCCTTGCAGCAGGGCTCAATGCTGAACTTTTTTTAAGTTGAGAAATGTAGATGCACACAGAAATTTAGGAGCATAGTGCAAAATATTAAAAGTAATAAAGCTAGAATCCTTTAAAAAATGTTGTCGCACTGGTGCTCCTAAATAAAAATTCCAGGTCGCACAGCAAAATATTTAGGTGCATATGTGCGTAAAATGGTCGCACTGTAGAGCCCTGCTTGCAGCCATTTACAGTACTGTACAGCCTGTTTGCATTAGTCTTGTAACTGTATCCAGACTACCTGCTGTGCAAGCTAAGGCTGATTGGAGAGTAATATTAATCTATATTAGAGTATTATATCAGTGACCCTATTCACCGCTCTGATTCAACAGGGCTTGAGGCTTTGTTGTCATTGCCGTAACAACCAGGGAAAAAAAGAACAAGCTATAAATGGACAAACATGAGAGGATGAAAGTCAGAGTGGGTGTTTGCTGTGGAACAAAGCCCTGTGCTGCTGGCCCCGGACATCAGAGGTTTGTAATGCCCAACCGTTTTGTCCCCGTGATGCCCGTTGTCAAAGAAACACACTTCAATCGGACAACACCATCGCTCACTTCCTCCCCTTGACATTGCCTTATTAAGCGGTGTGTGTTATGCGTGTTTGGTGTTTGTCACAACACACACACACACACACACACACACATACACCTTCTTATACAGACACACACAACCATAAGCAATGAGCAGAGCTGGGTTATCAAATCAAATTTTATTTGTCACATGCTTCGTAAACAACAGGTGTAGACTAACAGTGAAATGGTTACCTACGAGCCCTTTCCAACAACACAGAATCTTTTTTTTATAATAGAAAAGTAATAACACGTAATAGTACAAGTAATAATACACAATGAGTAATAAAAACTTAGCTATATACACGGGATACCATTACCAAGTCTGTGCAAGGGTACGAGGTAATTTAGGTATATGTACCTATAACTAGGAGTAAAGTTACTAGGCGACAGGATAGTTAAACAGTAGTAGCAGCGAATGTGATGAGCCAAAGTTGGTGCAAAAAAGGGTCAATGCAGATAGTTTAGGTAGCTATTTAGTTAACCTATTTAGCAGTCTTATGGCTTAGGGGTAGAAGCTGTTCAGGATCCTGTTGGTTCCAGACTTGGTGCATCAGTACCGCTTGTAGCAGAGATAACAGTATGACTTGGGTGGCTGGAGTCTTTGACTATTTTTAGGGCGTTCCTCTGACACCACCTGGTATAGAGATCCTGGATGGCAGGGATGCATTACCCTCTGTATCGCCTTGCGGTCGGTGCCAAGCAGTTTCCATACCAATCGGTGATTCAGTCAGTCAAGATGCTCTCAATGGTGGAGCTGTATTACTTTTGAGGGCCCATGCCAGATCTTTTCAGCCTCCTGAAGGGGAAGAGGCGTTGTCATGCCCTCTTCACGACTATGTTGGTGTGTGTGTGTGGACCATCATAGACTTAGTGATGTGGACACCGAGGAACTTAAAGCTCTCAACCCGCTCCACTACAGCCCTGTCGATGGAGGGGGGCGTGCTTGGCCTTCCGTTTCCTGTAGTCCACGATCAGCTCCTTTGACTTGCTGACGTTAAGGGAGAGGTTGTTGTTGTCCTGGCACCACACTGCCAGGTCTCTGACCTCCCTATAGGCTCGTCGTCAGTGATCAGGCCTACCACCGCTGTGTCATCAGCAAACTTAATGATGGTGTTGGAGTTGTGCTTGGCCACGCAGTCATAAGGTGTCTGGTAGGATGGAGGAGATATGATCCTTGACTAGTCTCTCAAAGCACTTCATGATGATGGAAGTGAGTGCTACGGGGCGATAGTCATTTAGCTCAGTTACCTTAGCTTTCTTGGGAACAGGAACAATGGTGGCCCTCTTGAAGCATGTGGGAACAGCAGACTGGGATAGGGATTGATTAAATATGTCCGTAAATACACCAGCCAGCTGGTCTGCGCATGCTCTGAGGACGCGGCCAAGGATGCCATCTGGGCCGGCAGCCTTGCGAGGGTTAACACATTTGAAATGTTTTACTCACGTTGGCTGCGGTGTTTGATTGCCTTGCGGAGGGAATAGCTACACTGTCTGTATTCAGTCATGTTTCCGGTCGCCTTGCCCTGATTAAAAGCAGTGGTTCGCGCTTTCAGTTTTGTGCGAATGCTGCCATCAATCCATGGTTTCTGGTTGGGGAAGTTTTTAATAGTTGCTATGGGTACAACATCACCGATGCACATGCTAATAAACTCGCTCACTGAATCAGCGTACACATCAATGTTGTTGTCAGATGCTGTCCGGAACATATCCCAGTCCACGTGCTCGAAGCAATCTTGAAGCGTGGAATTAGATTGGTCGGACCAGCGTTGAACAGACCTGAGCACGGGCGTTTACTGTTTTAGTTTCTGTCTATAGGCTGGGAGCAACAAATAAGACATACCGCCCGCCCTTCTTCTTACCAGATAGATGTTTGTTTCTGTCGGCGTGGTACGTGAAGGAACCGGGTGGCTGTACCGACTCTGATAACATGTCCTGGGTGAGCCATGTTTCCGTGAAGCAAAGAACGTTGCAATTGCTGATGTCTCTCTGGAAGGCAACCCTTGCTCGGATTTCGTCTACCTTGTTGTCCAGAGACTGGACATTGGCAAGTAGTATACTCGGGAGTGGTGCGCGATGTGCCCGTCTATGGAGCCTGACCAGAACACCGCCTCGTCTGCCCCTTCTCTTGCGCCGCTGTTGTTTTGAGTCACTGGCTGGGATCCGGTCTATTGTCCTGGTTGGTGGACCAAACAGAGGATCCGCTTCGGGAAAGTCGTATTCCTGGTCGTAATGTTGGTAAATTGACGTTGCTCTTATATCCAATAGTTCCCCCCGGCTGTATGTAATAAAACGTAAGATTTCCCGGGGTAACAATGTAAGAAGTAATACATAAAAAAACAAAATACCGCATAGCTTTCTAAGAACGCGAAGCGAGGCTGCCATCTCTGTTGGCGCACGAAAGCAAGAGATCTTTGTCCTGTATTGACGCTTTGCCTGTTTGATGGCTAGTTGGAGATCGTAGTGGGATTTATTACAAGCGTTCGTTTAGTGTCCTGCTCCTTGAAAGTGGTAGCTCTAGCCTTTAGCTCATTGCGCATGTTGCCTGTAATCCATGGCTTCTCTTTGAGATATGTATGTACAGTCACTGTGGGGACGACGTCGTCGATGCACCTTTTAATGAAGCTGGTGACTGATGTGGTAAACTCCTCAATGCCATCGGATGTATCCTGGAACATATTCCAGTCTGTGCTAGCAAAACAGTCCTGTAGCTTAGCATCTGCTTCATAGGACTACTTCTGTATTGAGCACATCACTGGTACTTCCTGTTTGAGTGTTTGCTTGTAAGCAGGAATCAAGAGGATAGAATTATGGTCAGATTTGCCAAATGGAGGGCAAGGGAGAGCTTTGTATGCATTTCTGTGTGGAGTAAAGGTGATCTAGAGTTTTGTCTTCGTCTCTAGTTGCACAGGTAACATGGTTTGGGGTGGATAATGTTCTGTCATCAAAATGTCAGCATGGGATCAAAGCAGGCAGAGGAGGATGGAGTCAGGGACCAGGTGTGTGAAGGAGCAGGTGTTATTCTGTGAGACTGGAATAATTGGGAATAGCCACAATAATACTAAAAATAGGTGTTGGACAAGCAGGTCATAGCTGCTTTACAAACAGAATACCTTGAATGTGCCTCTTGCACGTGGCACCCCTCTTGGAGTTAGGTAATACAGGGAGGTTGAGGGAGGGCTATGAGCTACCTTGAACATAACTGTTGCTTTTTTAACCACAGTGTCAGTGATGTCATTTCTAAGCCAGTTACAGTCTCCTCCCTAGGTACCCCAACTCCAGGGTTAATGTCTCTGCCATGGCACACGGCACCGGGGAGGTTGCAGGAAGTGTCTTCCTCTGGGCCGGTCTGTCTGTACACTGGGTGAAGGGGACATGAGTGTGGAGTGTAACCCAAACCCTGTGGTATTTATAGCCTTGTGTTAGTGAGGCGTGGTGGGCACAGACAGGCACGGTGCTCCCTCTGTGACACCATAGGACAGACCACAGACAGGACAGGCTAGAATTGTCTCAGCCTTGCCCACTCAACTCAACTAATACCCTTTTCACACTATCGTGCTGACCTGAACTGTACTTGCTCATATAGCCTATTTATTTTCACATTGTACTGCTTGGTATAAAACTGGTATAATAGTAAAGTAGGTGTGTTACTGTGTAGGGGAACACAGTAACACGGTATGCAATGCCATTTGTGAACATAATGTTCTTCTACCTGTATGAGTAGAATAACCGGTCTTCTGCAGCTGATGGCGAGTTTTCATTTAAGCCTCAGATACACCAAGGATACTGACGGCCGGGAGATACTTGGCACCTCTGCCCAGGGTGTTGGGAGTACTTTTTCTGTTGATCACAGCACCGTTCATCAGCCTCGTTAAAATACTCTAGACCAGAAGGTGGCAGTAATGTTGCTTTCCTAAGCCATGTTTGACTTGTGCCTGCTTTCTAAATGTGTATATAGCCAATGTTCGCTAACTAGCAAGCTGTGCTAATGTTTTTGCTAGCTAGCAATAATTTGTAGTAAGCCCTTGTTTATACTAGTCAGATGGCCACAACTAGATCACTAGCGTAGTTAGTTAGTTAACGATGTTGTAGCTAGCTAACTATGTTGTGCTAACTGGCAAATGGTGATACTAATCGTTTAGCTTTAGCTAGCAAGTGAACTGGCACTGGCAGTATGGGATAATGGAGACTGAATTACATGATGTATTTATCATCTTGCTAGATAGCTAGCTTGGTAAAGCATTTAGTGTGCATTTTGTTGCACTTACCAGCCCATTCATTTCAAGTGAAGTTTGTGAGTGACTGCCTGGCTCAGTTGGCAAGCTAACATTAGCTAGCTAACTTATGAGCAAGTGCACATTTATCAAATCTAACAAAAAAGCTTCTTCAAGAGCACAATTCCTTAGCTAGATGTATAGACTTGTTACAGAAAAATATGTATTATCAGCTTTGTTTTAGTTCGAACAATTCTGATGAATAGGGGGTGAATTACTGGGAAAAGTGCCTTTCCTTTTTGTTGTGACTCCTTTCGGCTCCCCTCTCACGGAGGTCCATGCTCTCTGATTTGCCTTTAGTCAAGTTGTCGGCCACTGTTGGGCAGGCCGATTCTACATGTATAAACGGCCGTCTCGACCCTACCAGTTAGGTACCCAGCAGGCGTCTTTTTTGTTTTAGCAAGAGAAGGAACGGCCTCCTACTGTGCTAATTACCTCTCTGCCATCAGTTTTCTTGGTTTCTGACCTCTTAAGCCTAGCTTATACAGAATTTTGGAAGGAAGTCTAGTTCACAAGTCTATTCTTGGTGCGTGTAATGTTCTTACCGGTCAGGTTTCGCCAAAGGAGCTTAAAGCTCCATTCATAGTCTTGGAGTAGGCCTGTGACTGTCTCTGGATATCACTAGCTAACTTGGAGAGAGGACCATATGTTTTTACAACAATGGTTCTACATCATATTGTAGTGGTAGAGACCTGGAACTGCTGCTCTATGCCCACAGTAATGCAGGTCCAGTCGAAGATGGCCTACTCTCCTGACAGGCATAATGTCAGATGGTCTTCTGACCAGAACATTCAGGCAAAACTATGATTGGCGGCACTGCTATGGTCCTCTAATTCAGATGGAAGGATTGAGATAGTTTGGGTGCCTGCAGTTACTAGGGTGTCTGCAGTGACACCTCTAGCACTGAGATGCAGTGCCATAGACCGCTGCGCCACTCGGGAGCCCATCGCAATACATTGTGAGAATTGAAATACATATCGTATTGGCACCTAGGTATCATGATAATATTGTGAGTTCCCTGGCAATTCCCAGCCCTATTACATACCCAACTTCCCACTTAGCGAACTGCCTGCACTCAGTGTAGGCCTACACTGGACAGATGGTGAAATAAAAGTTAGATATTTGAGGTGCTCTTGATTTAAGCTATCTTACCAGGTAGTGTATTTTTATTATAATAATTTTTTTACCTTTTATTTTGAAGCAATGGTTTGAGAAATCACCTGGAATACCATTATGCCAGGCCTCCAGGTGATTGTAGCTGAAATTATGCTGGTTAGGTATTCCATCAACTCTGTTAGTAGTTGTCAAACCATATGGCAGTCTTTGGTCTCTCAAAGCCAGGCAGCTCCGCCCACTCAAGTCCCAGGCTTCAGACATCCAGGGGCCTGCCCTACTCGCAACCTGCCCACCATCAAAACACTAAGGGAGACATTTTCGTAGTGAAAAAGCAATGTGGTAAGTACTCATTGTAATCTGGCAGTGCGATTTAATTTGAAAGTGTTTTGTTCCTAGCAGAGCTTTAAGAGCCAGGTTGTCTGAGTAGAGAAAACCCTGTCATCCTGCTGGGTGATAGGTTTAATCTGCATTACAGCAAGACCTACAATGGCTTCAGTGTCAGCTCCCCTACCCCCCATCCATACTCACCCAGCCAACAGAACATACAGAATAGTTACTAACACTAAATACGGTCATCTGCAGTTGAGGAGTTGAAAAGCAGAGGTTATTTTTATTTAAACGTGGAGCCAACCCTGAAATTATATGTAAAATCTGATATGGACAATGTTCTTGTATAACAGCCTAAATGTGGCTTATAGGAAGGAGGTGAAATCTTCATTTGAACCGTGTGGAGATACACAATTGAATGTATATATCCACATGGCTTCTCTTTGAAGTCACCACCTTTTTAGATCCCCACACAACTCAGTTTATTAATATAATGATGTTGTTCTATAAAGTGTCTCATCTGGCGAGGTGATATCTTGACTTCTAATGGTGGATTTATGTTCTCCAAGACTTTCAAGGGGCAGGATGTTTTTCCTTTTCACACTAGTATTTTATCTATGGCAATTTGAATGCACAGAGTTACTGTGACGAGATCCTGAGGCCCATTGTCGTGCCATTCGTCCACACCCATCACTTCATGTTTCAGCATGATAATGCATGGCCCCATGTCACAAGGATCTGTACACAATTCCTGGAAGCTGAAAATGTCCCACTTCTTCCATGGCCTGCATACTCACCAGACATGTCACCCATTTGAGGAAGTTTGGGATGCTCTGGATCGACGTGTACATCAGCGTGTTCGAGTTTCCTCCAATATCCAGAAACTTCTCACAGACATTGAAGAGGAGTGGGACAACATTCCACAGGCCACAATCAACAGCCACAATGTCAACTCTATGCACAGGAGATTTTGTGCTGCATGAGGCAAATGGTGGTCACACCAGATACTGACTGGTTTTCTGATCCAGTCCCCTACCTTTTTTTTAAGGTATCTGTGACCAACAGATGCATATCTGTATTCCCAGTCGTGTGAAATCCCCTAGATTAGGGCCTAATGAATTTATTTCAATGGACTGATTTCCTTATGAACTGGAACTCAGTAAAATATTAATTTGTTGCATGTATTTTTTTGTTCCGTATAGAAATCAGATTTCTACATAATGGTAAATTTCATTTAAAAAAAATTCAATACCGAGTACAACACTGAATGCAGTCTGGCATCCACGCCAACTAAATCAATGTGTTGTAATCTCATTGTGTGGGTTTAGTTGTTGGTTGCTATAAAGACAAATGTGTTCTGTTCTGAATAGACATTCTCCGTAGACACCACAGCAGATGCAATGTGGGAGGCATCCGGAAACAAACCCTGTGTTAACTCCTTTAGTGGTGTTTTTGTCTTTCACTTACTGTTGCCATTTAACTTTTATCAACATGAATTGAATACAATCTGTTTTCAGTTGCTCTGTTTGGATAGACCCATCTCAGAAGTGAAATTAATTACGTGTTTATATTTTTGCAAACTAACCAGTCTCATTCCCTCCCCATTTCTCCTCCTCTCTTCTCCTGTCACCAGGTGGTGACCTAAGCCATGGGGGCGTTCCTGGACAAGCCCAAGACGGAGAAGCACAATGCCCACGGTGAGGGCAACAACCTCCGTTATGGCCTGAGCAGCATGCAGGGCTGGCGGGTGGAGATGGAGGACGCCCACACCGCTACGGTGGGTCTACCCGATGGCCTGGATGACTGGTCCTTCTTCGCTGTCTACGACGGCCATGCCGGCTCCCGCGTGGCTAACTATGCCTCTAAACACCTGCTGGGGCACATCATCACCCACAGCATGGGTTCCCCGGGCCCTGAAGGTGTCACCCCAGCCCCCACCGTCGATGCGGTCAAGACGGGGATCCGCACCGGTTTCCTGAACATCGACGAGCACATGAGGAACTTCTCAGACCTGCGTAACGGCATGGACCGCAGCGGCTCGACGGCCGTGGCCGTACTGCTCTCGCCAGAGCACCTCTACTTCATCAACTGTGGTGACTCACGGGGCGTGCTCTACCGCAACGCGCACATCTGCTTCTCCACGCTTGACCACAAGCCCTGCAACCCACGGGAGAAGGAAAGGATCCAGAACGCAGGCGGCTCAGTAATGATCCAGAGGGTGAATGGTTCCCTGGCCGTGTCCCGGGCCCTGGGAGACTACGACTACAAGTGTGTGGATGGGAGGGGTGCCACGGAGCAGCTAGTGTCCCCAGAGCCCGAGGTGTTTGAGATTGAGAGGGCCCCGGAGGATGAGTTTGTGGTGCTGGCCTGCGACGGTATCTGGGACGTGATGAGCAACGAGGAGCTGTGCGAGTTTGTCAAGTCCCGTCTGGAGGTGTCCCATGACCTGGAGAAGGTCTGCAACCAGGTGCTGGACACCTGCCTGCACAAGGTACAGTGAGGCTAGTGTGGGTGGGTGGGTGCATGTCCGTGTGTTTTAACATGTAGAAATGTAAACGATTGTGTAGCGTGTTTTGTTGCACTAATTAAGGAAGCTCATTTGGAAGCTCTTTCTCTCGTTTTGGCATCATCGTTAAGAGCCCCCACATGTAATGATTCTCTCTCCATCCCTCTCTCCCCCCTCCACCACAGGGAAGTCGGGATAACATGAGTGTTGTGTTGGTGTGTTTGCCGAACTGCCCTAAAGTGTCAGAGGAGGCGGTGAAGAAAGATACAGAGCTGGATAAGTTCCTGGAATCTCGCGTGGAAGGTGAGAATGATTGTACACATGACTCCCTTCCCCTCCATCCTGTTGTCTTCATCCAGGCTGCCGTCCCATTCTCTAGTATCATTCTGTAGTACCATTCTCTACAAGTGTGCACTCGTTTCCTCCGCCTTACGGCTTTAAAAAGCAGCAATTTAGGATTGGAGGGAGTTTACAGCATATTTCCATGTGGGGAAGTGAAGGAGTGAACACACTTAGGGGAGAAGGTTGGAGAATCCGACTGCAGCCCCAGTCTAAATGTATAACACTCCCATCCGGGACACAATCCCAATCAGTGTTGTAGTACTCAAGACTCGAGTCTGGTCTCGAGACCGCATATTGGGTGTCTCAGTCTTGTCACAGTGTTGGATACATTTGTACTCGGTCTTGACTAGGACAGTGAGGACTCGTAATTTCTTCCCGAGAACAGCGGTGTAAAAAACATAATTATCAGCTTCCATTCAGTCACTGCTTCGTCAGGCCAAATATATCCACTCCTTTCTTAAAACATGAATACAGTATCTTAACAGCCTTTATATCTATTGTAGACATGTTTGCTCAGTGGTGAACCTAAAGGTCTTCCGTGTGTGACAGGTTAGTACAGTGGTGAACCTATAGGTCTTCCGTGTGTGACAGGTTAGTACAGTGGTGAACCTACAGGTCTTCCGTGTGTGACAGGTTAGTACAGTGGTTAATCTATAGGTCTTCAGTGTGTGACAGGTTAGTACAGTGGTTAATCTATAGGTCTTCAGTGTGTGACAGGTTAGTACAGTGGTGAACCTACAGGTCTTCAGTGTGTGACAGGTTAGTACAGTGGTGAACCTACAGGTCTTCAGTGTGTGACAGGTTAGTATAGTGGTGAACCTATAGGCCTTCAGTGTGTGACAGGTTAGTACAGTGGTTAATCTATAGGTCTTCAGTGTGTGACAGGTTAGTACAGTGGTGAACCTATAGGCCTTCAGTGTGTGACAGGTTAGTACAGTGGTGAACCTACAGGTCTTCAGTGTGTGACAGGTTAGTACAGTGGTGAACCTATAGGCCTTCAGTGTGTGACAGGTTAGTACAGTGGTTAATCTATAGGTCTTCAGTGTGTGACAGGTTAGTACAGTGGTGAACCTATAGGCCTTCAGTGTGTGACAGGTTAGTACAGTGGTTAATCAATAGGTCTTCAGTGTGTGACAGGTTAGTACAGTGGTGAACCTATAGGCCTTCAGTGTGTGACAGGTTAGTACAGTGGGGAACCTATAGGCTTTCAGTGTGTGACAGGTTCGTGATTCTGAATAGACATAAACCATAATACCAGAGCACTCATGTAGGAGAATGCACTTCTTGTAAAACGCAAAGGGCCAGTGGTGTAGGGTATACAAAGGTATAAACCGTATACACACTTTTATTTCAGTGGGCATTGCTTATACTCACTATTTAATCCCTACTGATGCGTATCAAAATAGTGTAGTTGAGGTATACGACTTATCGATTATGTAGTACAATAGAAATCATGCACAAAGTAGCCTACACAATTGCAAAGCACGTGAAATATATTCACATGCGCGCTGCACACACAACCTAGTTTCAGCAGAATATCATCTGCAGGCAGCAAGAGTGTGCAGCTCTCAACTGGTTTTGGCATGGAGAAGCTCACAGAAGAATGACATCGGTAGGGTTGGAAAGACATTTCTACTTATGATATCTACCAGTCAATTGCTAACTAAGGCAACAATGGGTATGCTAAGGTATCATTGTACGCTGATGATTCATGTTTTCTTTTAAATACACATTTTGGATCCCTCCAGCATCATATAGGATCTGGATACTTTTTCTCTGGATTACAACCAAATTATTATAAATGTACTAAACTCATAAAAAAAAAAGAAACGTCCCTTTTTCAGGACCCTGTCTTTCAAATATAATTCGTAAAAATCTAAATAACTTCACAGATCTTCATTGTAAAGGGTTTAAACACTGTTTCCCATGGTTGTTCAGTGAACTAGCGCCAAATTCAAAATCCAAAGGTTTAATTATTAAACATTCATCAATATACAAGTGTTTCATAGTCATCAAAAGCTCTGCTTCTTGGCAATATCACAGCGTAGTCAGATTTCAAAAAGGCTTTACGGTGAAAGCACCACATTTGATTGTTTGAGGGTAGCACCTAACATATTTTTTCTATTACCATAAATTCATAAGCCTTCACGGTTCACAGAAAATACATTTCACAGCAAAAACAAATCAATTACCTTTTGAAGAACATCTGCTGAGGGCTTCCCAAGTGTCCAACGAAGACAATCCATAGTTATTTTGTTAGAAAAAGTAATGTATTATATCCATAAATCTCAGTTTGGTTGGCGCGTTATGATAAGAAAATACAGCCTCTAATCGTCCATTGAAACGTGAAGAGAACTCGTTCAACTTATACCTATAAACTTGTCCACGAACAATCAAACATAATTGTAAATGTATCCTTAGGAACACATTTATGTATAAATAGTATAATATTTCAACCGGAATATAAACTGGTCGATAAGAAAGGAAAAAACCACAGAGCGCGCCAGCCGTGAACGAGCATTTACTTATTGACATCTGTGTGGCCACTTCCTTATTTGTCTTCTTCTATGATCTAAAAGCATCTAAAAAGAATCAGAACACTTTCTCGAGACTGTTGACATCCAGAGGAAGCAATAGGTACTGCATTCATATGCTCTTATATGGGCATTTTCATAAGGGAGGGATTCTAAATGAGGCAATGTGTCAAAACCACTTTTTCCAGGACAGAAATTCCTCGGGTTTTTGCCTGCCATATCCGTTCTGTTATACTCACAGACAAAATGTTAACACTTTTAGAAAATTCAGAGTGTTTCCTATCCAATGGTACTATGTGCATAATATGTGCATATCCTATTTTCTGGGCCTGAATGGGAGGCATTTTACTTTGGGCACGCCAGGCTCTCCAAAACAGGTCACCTCGTGCGCTGCTCCCAAAGAAGTTAATGAACATGCACCTGTGAAACGGTCGTTGAGACACTAACAGCTTACAGATGGTAGGCAATTAAGGTCACAGTTATGAAAACTTAGGACACTAAAGAGGCCTTTCTACTGACTCTGAAAAACACCAAAAGAAAGATGCCCAGGGTCCCTGCTCATCTGCGTGAACGTGCCTTAGGCATGCTGCAAGGAGGCATGAGGACTGCAATAAATTGCAATGTCCGTACTGTGAGACGCCTAAGGCAGCGCTACAGGGAGACAGGACGGACAGCTGGTCATCCTCGCAGTGGCAGACCACGTGTAACAACACCTGCACAGGATCGGTACATCCGAACATCACACCTGCTGGACAGGTACAGGATGGCAACAACAAATGCCCGAATTACGCCAGGAACGCACAATCCCTCCATCAGTGCTCAGACTGTCCGCAATAGGTTGAGAGAGGCTGGATTGAGGGCTTGTATGCCTGTTGTAAGGCAGATCCTCACCAGACATCACCGGCAACAACATCGCCTATGGGCACAAACCCACTGTCGCTGGACCAGACAGGACTGACAAAAAGTGCTCTTCACTGACGAGTCGCGGTTTTGTCTCACCAGGGGTGATGGTCGGATTCACGTTTGTCGTCGAAGGAATGAGCGTTACACAGAGGCCTGTACTCTGGAGCGGGATCGATTTGGAGGTGGAGGGTCCGTCATGGTCTGTGCCGGTGTGTCACAGCATCATCGGCCTGAGCTTGTTGTCATTGCAGGCAGGCAATCTCAACGCGTGCGTTACAGGGAAGACATCCTCCTCCCTCATGTGGTACCCTTCCTGCAGGCTCATCCTGACATGACCCTCCAGCATGACAATGCCACCAGCCATACTGCTTGTTCTGTGCGTGATTTCCTGCAAGACAGGAATGTCAGTGTTCTGCCTTGGCCCAGCGAAGAGCCCGGATCTCACGTATGGGACCTGTTGGATCGGACAAGCATGCATTGGCAGGCAAGCTGCAGAAGGACAAGGAGGCTACAATTCCACATTTGTTTATCAGTGCAATTTTGACGGCTGAAAAAGATTGAGGTTTTATGCAATGTTTCTTCGTTAGATTTTAGCTCATCTTGCTCTGGCTAGCATTAGTTGTTGGTCTTGTTGTTGTTGTTGAGGTGCATAACTGAGGGAGAGAGAGACTACCTTTTCATGGATGTTTGATCAATAGGACTGTAAAGTTCCAAAGTGTAAGATGACTCCTGTGGTGTTTAGATATTTGCAGATATCCATTCAGGTGTATTTTGTGGCATTTGACGAATGCGTTCTAATAATCTTAAGTCGCACTGTTGCAACTGCCTGTAAACACACAGTCCAGTTCAAAGTGAATGATGGCAGACCCTTGTGGCAAATGGCTTGTTTGTATAAAGGCCTACTGTAGCTCTGATTGGCTACAGCACTCCGGTCCTGGACAAGACAGATGTTTATATTTGGTTTTATTTACTGGAGTGTCTATTAATTGTCCAAAAGCACGGACGCTTTCCCAAGATATATTTACTATAGAATTTTCACAAATGCCTTAGAATACAGTGCATTCGGAAAGTTTTCAGACCCTTTGACTTAAAATTGCTTCATGTTTTTCTTGTCATCAATCTACACAGAATACCCCATAATTGAAAGCAAAAACGTGTTTTTAGAAATATCACATTCAGACCCTTTTACTCAGTACTTTGTTGAAGCAGCCTTGAGTCTTCTCAAGCTCTGTCAGGTTGGATGGGGAGTGTCGCTGCACAGCTTTTTTCGTCTCTCTCCAGAGATGTTAGATCAGGTTCAAGTCCGGGCTCTGGCTGGGCCACTTAAGGACATTGAGACTTGTCCCGAAGCCACTCCTGCGTTGTCTTGGCTGTGTGTTTAGGGTCGTTGTCCTGTTGGAAGGTGAACCTTCGCCTCAGTCTGAGGTCATGAGCGCTCTGGAGAAGGTTTTCATCAAGGATCTCTCTGTACTTTGCTCCGTTCATCTTTCCCTCGATCCTCCCAGTCCCTGCCACTGATAAACACCCCCACTGTGTGATTCTGCCACCACCAGATGTGACGCTTGGCATTCAGGCCAAAGAGTTCCATCTTGGTTTCATCAGAACAGAGAATCTTGTTTCTCATGGTCTGAGAGTCCTTTAGATGCCTTTTGTTAAACTCCAAGCGGGCTGTCATGTGCCTTTTCCTTAGGAGTGGCTTCCGTCTGGCCACTCTATCAAAAAGGCCTGATTGGTGGAGTGCTGCAGAGATAGTTCTGGAAGCTTCTGGAAGCTACTCCCATCTCCAGAGGAACTCTAGTGCTCTGTCAGAGTGAACATCGGGTTCTTGGTCACCTCCCTGACCAATGCTCTACTCCCCCGATGGCTCAGTTTGGCCGGGCGGTCAGCTCTAGGAAGAATCTTGGTGGTTCCAAACTTCTTCCATTTAAGAATGATGGAGGCCACTGTGTTCTTGGGGACCTTCAATGCTGCAGAATATTTTTGGTACCCTTCCCCAGATATGTGCCTCGACACAATCCTGTCTCGGAGATCTACACACAATTCCTTAGATCTCATGGCTTGGTTTTTGCTCTGACATGCACTGCCAACTGTGGAACCTTTATCTAGCTTCTGATGGCTTTACCTATGGCTGACCTAGCTAGCTAGATTTGTCTCCCCAGAAACCAGCAAAGATAAATCTTGATTGGATCTTTTTTTCTCTTCAGTTTTAACCCTTTCCTTTCCAACAGTTTTAACCCTTTCCTTAACCCTTCCCTCCTGGTCTCGGTCTTGACTCGGACTCGATTTGCTCCGGTCTTGGTTTTGAATCGGGCTCGCTTTAGGTGGTCTCAGACACAACACTGCCTCCAATCCATCACACACACTTAATACATCTCAACCTGCCTAGTCTGAGACACAGCCAGGTAGACTGACTAACTGACTGGCTGGCTGACTTAGGCCAGCTGGAGCTCAAGTGAACACCTATCAACTCCCACTGAAGCACGTTAATGTCCTGACCCCCTTTCCCACTCCACATTCCCTCTTCCTCCACTCGCTGCTTTTCTTCCAACAGTCTCCCTCTCCCTTCTCCTCCTGTCTCCATCATACTTCTCTTCACCCCATTTTAGATTAGTCCCTCCGCCTGTCCCTCCGCCTGTCCCTCCGCCTGTCCCTCCGTCTGTCTCTCTATTGCAGTCTTGACAAATGACCCTACCAACTCTGTTTCACTTCTATCCTCTTTTTCGGCTGTCTTTCGGACATTTGACATATTCTGGCAAGCGGGCGAGAGTTTTCTAAAGTCTTCGGGGGTTATGTAAACTCTTCTTCCTGGAGTTGGCCCGGAGCGTTGTTTGGCTGGAAGAGCAGGCGGGAGCTGCTGCCAAGCAGAGAGGAATGCTCTGCTCCAGAGAGGAATGCTCTGGCGGAACATCTAACTGGCACCTGGCCTAACCAGTCCAACTGGGCTGCAAGGGTTTCCTTCTCCCGCCTCTTCTCTTCTCTCCTCCCGCCTCTCTCTCTCTCTCTCTCTCTCTCTCTCTCTCTCTCTCTCTCTGACCTTTGTTCCTTTGTCTCATGCACACACACACTAAACATTCTCAAACTCACTCGTCTCACAGCAGTTGTGGTTTTATGTAGAAATCTTAAATGAATCCCAACAATTATCACCCCCCTCTTCTATCTCTCAAACTCCCTCCCCTCCTCTCTCTTTCTGTCTCCCCCTCTCAGAGATCATAGAGAAGGCAGGAGAGGAGGGTATTCCCGACCTGGTGACGGTCATGAGAAACCTGTCCTCAGAGAGCATCCCCAACCTGCCACCAGGGGGAGGCCTCGCCAGCAAGTAAGAGCCCCTCACTTTACTCTAGTCTCTCTGCCTTTCCTGTAATCACACACAGTCATTAGACTCACATGGTGAATAGCTCCTGTGTAAATGTCATCCTTGGGTAAATGGTTTAGTAAAAAAAATAAAAAGTTAGAGAAAGAACGTATGGGCCATGTAAGAGAGGGATTGATTTGATGGCACTAGGTGGATTTGTTAGGTTAGTCCTAAACTTGTCATTTGTGTGAATTACTTCTTTACTTCTAGAGGGTGTGTTTACTTCTCTCACTGTGTGTGTGTGTTCACCACTCAGACGCAGTGTTATCGAAGTAGTGTACAACCGGCTGAACCCACACAGGGAAGTGGATGGGGTGAGTATCAGGATGCTGTTTTCTTTTCTCAAATGTATTCTAGAACATATATTCCACTAATATATGTCTATATACATATTTGAACCTCTTTCATACCGCTGTCTTTTCTACAGTATGTTTTCCCCTCTCATCAGACTGCCTTAGCCCTACACTAGGCCTAGCCCTGCTGGATACTCCACTTTTTTATTCCTTTTGCTCTGTCACTGAGATTTGTGTTGTCTAGCAGTCCTTAATAGATTTTTATTTCATAGAGCACAAGCTACACACAAAAGACTTATCCATTCTGGAGCTCGGGGATGTCACAGCCACAGAACTAGAATGATCACTATTTCTATTGGCACAGCCCATCATTCTAGACATGTGCCGGTACTGAAATTCATAATATTATTTTGAATAGTGTTGCACCATTTTTCTAGCACAATATAGGCGAACCTTATACAATGTAACTTCCTTTCAACGCCCAGCATTTAAATCAAATCCAATTGTATTTGTCATTTATTTGCTTCAACCACTGGCTTTTATTAGAGACTAGTGTTTATTTGCTAAAATGTGGAAGATGTTTTCTTATACCATGATAAAGGCATTAAAGTTGTTTCCCGGTTGTTGTGGCCAAATAATAACATATTCTGTAGATTAGAACCAGCAGGGCAGAAACGGGACAGTCAACGAAAGCAAGCAAGACACGTCGGGGACAGGTTTTTTTCTTCTGCTTATGTCTTTATATAGTCTAAGATGAAGTTGTCCCTACACAGACTGAGAATTAATTAATCAAATGTATTTTATAAAGCCCTTTTTACATCAACAGTTATTCTTGATAGATGCCCAAAGAGCAAGCAATGCAGAGGCAGACGCACAGTGGCTAGGAAAAAGCATTCCTCCAGTCATGATTTAGGGGCAACATTATTCTACATCCATAAACTCATAAGAACCATCTCTTTCTATGGGAATCTGTTACACCCCATTTCCAAACCTTTTCATATAATCATTCCCACATGCATGCAATGCTGTGATACTAACACACAGTAGCAGTCCTGTCCATGGATGACACCCAGTCCCATCAATTAACACCTAACATCTATAACCCATTATCCTATGCATGACAAGTAGATTCTGTCCAGCTGCCAAAACGCTACTGGCTGTGCTGTGTGCAGATGTTTGACTTATGATGATGATATCATGTCCTCCCTCAGATGGTTTGGTTGATATAGAGCAGCTGCATGGTGGTGGGGAAGGTGCATGACACGCTGCGGCCTTGCTGTATAACAGTCTGACCATATGTATTCTGGCACACTGAGACCCCTAGGACCTTGTATGGGCTGAAGTCTATGATGGGGATGCCTGTGTGATGACATGAACTGGATACATAACTATTGATTTGCGTGTGTGTTGGAGTTTTGACAATTAATCCAGGGTTTGGGTTCTGAAACGGGACCCTACAGACCGTGTGTTTTTCTGTGTGTATCCTGTTGGATAGTGTGCTGTACTAGGTGCATGGGATTGGCCCTTTGACTCTCCTGTGATATGTTGTGGTGTCTTGGTTTGTCTTGTGTAAAGAGAGCTTGCGGTCTTTGCGCACCCTTAGCAAAGAATGGGTGTTTGTGTGTCTGTTTAAATCTTATACACACACACACAACTGCTCTCCCTCTCTTCCTTGTTGCCCCTGCTTCTTTCTCTGATACTGACATCATAGAAAACAACTTAAGACTTGTCTGTGTAACGTAACAAGACGTCTACACACACATTTTTATATGGAGGAACACACATTCAAAACAAGTGTCCGCATGTCCTCAGATAATCTCATACTTTACACACTCTTGATAGACACTGAGGGTTTGCTGGTGCATACTTGTAGATCTAACTGTGTGTTCACTCTGATTAATGCAGCCCTCCTGTATCATTTGGTAAGTTCACACATACAAATTCATTCCTACAGTACTCATGCCCCCTTTACCCTTAACTCTTTTCTCAGTAGTGTCGCCTTCAGGTAAAGTGTTCAAATTGGCACATTCTTAATCTGACTTGTTTTATAGGCTGCCTCCTTTGGGGATGTACCAGAGGTGATTGTCGAGCACTTCAGGAGAGGTGCTTATCTCTGAGATCTGGGGAGTGATCCCTGCTTGTCTCCTTGGAGTGGAGTTGGTTTTGTTGTGTAGGGGGCCATTTTGGATTGGTGTGACGTAAACAAGCCAGGATTGTCTATGATGAGGAGTCTGTCATTAGGTATTATGGATTTACTTGTCATGTAGTTTCTAACAATGTATTTTCTCTTCTTTCACTTTGCCTCTCCTCTACTCCATCTCTCCATCTCTCTCTCTTGCCATCCCACAGACTGGAGCAGACCTTGAGGACTCCTGGTAACTGGCCATCAGAACTGCCTGTTCCTACAACGGGACTCCTTTATACACAAGACATCTTTACTCACTTTATTCCTTTTTATTTTTCCTATGATACCAAGAGATCGATTGGACCATAAAAGACGATAAAAAAAATATTTAAAAAATCTGTTAACACAACACAAAGGATTGCAAAACATTTTTGATTAAAAAAGGGTGTTCAAAATTCAAAAAGCACTCGCACATCTGAGCTCTCTTTGCTGCAGGTGCATGCTAACAATTGAATAACATGAGAAAAAATAAGAAACCTGCACACATTGGAGCTTTGTTGAAGGCCTTGAGGCCGATAGGTAAAGCTTAGTAAAGAGCAGCGATACTAGCAAGAGAAGTGTGCGGATTTCTTATTTTTTTCTCATGTTAAAAAAGAGGGAAAGAAAGACTGCGATGGTAGTATAAACGATGTATACAAAATATATATACTAGACAAATTAAGACTTGTTTTTTTTTTCCTTTTTATAGCTTTTTTGTGGTTTTTCTTTTTGTGCTGATGAAGAGACACGAGGGCCGTAGTTGGAACATTTTGTGGCCCATCCCTGTACAGTCTGTGGTGCCTTTTTCCCCATCACTGAGGATGGAGGAGCTAGCAGCCAGCTGTTAACTGACCAGGCCCCAAGGCCCTGCTTCCAGACACAAGGGGCCCTACAGAGGACCACCACTGGGTCAGGGACTCACTGGTCTGTGGCTGCCTGGCTGGACATTGCTACTTGGATTTCAGATAGACAAACCCAAATGTGTGGACAGGATAGGAGTGACTGGCTGCATTCAATGGCATTACTTGTGTGGAAGGGTTTGGAGACTGACCGCTTTTTGCACCTTTTTCCCTCACCTTTTCTCTCCAACCAACAAAAAAAAACAATGGAGACCCAGCTAATGTTTGCATTGACAGACACTGCCTCAACTTCAACCATTTCACTTCCATAAGCTTTCTAGCCTGCTGTTGATCAAGAAAAAATTAAAATATATATAAAATCCATATATTTTTGATTTATGTAAGAAAAAACAAACAAAAAAACGTGTCAGATGTGGCCTACTGTGTGTGTGTAAAGATGAGGAAGTTGCTGGTCTGTTGACTTTAGGAGTGAAACAAAGATCTTGATTTACACGTGAGGAGATCTACGTGTGTGTGTGTGCAAACCAGCCGCCCAAGGACTCTGGGTTTTTGGGCTAAAGGGATTCTAACTGCCCACCAAAGCCTCACTACTAATTTCTCCTTGCACTTCTCTCTCGTTCTTATTAGTTTATACTATGTTCTCTTTCCTCACCCTCCTTAAAATGCAGAAACGGACTCTTGCAACAACTTGCCTTTTATTCGATTTTTCTCAGACAATATTGTTAAGTGTGTTCTTTTTTTTTTTTCATTTAGCAATTAGAATTTTTTGGGCAATGATAGTGTAATATGGTTGTTCCATTGCATTCTCTACATTTCAATAGAAATTGCTTGTATGAAAAGACGAAACCGATTAAATGTGTAAAAAGGAGAAGTCAAGCATGATTTAGGTGGCTCTCGGCCCAGGTTTCTGGATTGGCTATGATCTGGTACACAAGCCTTGGTGCCATATGACTTAGGTACTTGAATGTTGGGTGTGGTTCTATTTTTGTAATATTGATTTTCATGAGATTATAGATTATTTTTTTTTGGGGGTTATTTTAGCTGTGCATGTTTTGTGTAGGAGGAATGCGTGGTGTGGGACGGGGTCAGACGGGCTGGGGACGGGGACGGGGGTGGGGGTGATGGTCCTGGGTAATGGGTATGTTTAAGCTATAGCAGACACTGGGTTAAGAGGGTGTGGGGCTGCTTTGAATGTAATTCACCTTCACACTACACTGCACAGGCTGAGCGGAGGCTACAGACGCTTTCCTCCCCCTAGTCATTTGATGACAGAACTTACCCTGGCATTTAGTTTTCATTGGAATGTATAGGCTATAGAGTCCCACGTGGGGTTATATTAATACGAAATTTATTCTCACTCATCTTCCTCCCTAACTGGAGCAATTTGCTGGCCCCGCCCCCTATTACTAACTGTAATGATTGAAAAATGAGAATGTTTGTGATGTTTTGGAGGCTGGAAATGAACTTGGTGATTTAGTGCCCATGTTATTCATCCCGATTTTCCTTTTATCTTTTTTTGTGTATCTACAAGTATTGATATATAGAATGGTGATCATTTCCACATTTTATTTATTCCTGATTTTAGCCTTTAACGTGAGAGGTGCTGTATTTGAGAATGGTATGCGGTTATGATGTGTGTGTGTGTGTGTGTGTGTGTAGGTGTGGCAGGGTTTGCCCCGCCCCCTCTGCAGGGTCACCTGAGTGATGAGGGGTTCAGGGGTCGATTGTGGGTTTTCACCATACCTCCTTGTACTGATAGTTCCCAGTATAACATTGTGATGTTTCAGACCATACCGTAAGCATAATCTTCAATAAAGGATGGATACATTTAGATGAAATTATGTGTGTTAACTTTCAGTCCTGCATGGGTGGGTGTGTGTGTGTGTGTGTGTGTGTGTGTGTGTGTGTGTGTGTGTGTGTGTATACACTGCTCAAAAAAATAAAGGGAACACTAAAATAACACATCATAGATCTGAATGAATGAAATAATCTTATTAAATACTTTTTTCTTTACATAGTTGAATGTGCTGACAACAAAATCACACAAATTATCAATGGAAATCAAATTTATCAACCCATGGAGGTCTGGATTTGGAGTCACACTCAAAATTAAAGTGGAAAACCACACTACAGGCTGATCCAACTTTGATGTAATGTCCTTAAAACAAGTCAAAATGAGGCTCAGTAGTGTGTGTGGCCTCCACGTGCCTGAATGACCTCCCTACAACGCCTGGGCATGCTCCTGATGAGGTGGCGGATGATCTCCTGAGGGATCTCCTCCCAGACCTGGACTAAAGCATCCGCCAACTCCTGGACAGTCTGTGGTGCAACGTGGCGTTGGTGGATGGAGCGAGACATGATGTCCCAGATGTGCTCAATTGGATTCAGGTCTGGGGAACAGGCGGGCCAGTCCTTAGCATCAATGCCTTCCTCTTGCAGGAACTGCTGACACACTCCAGCCACATGAGGTCTAGCATTGTCTTGCATTAGGAGGAACCCAGGGCCAACCGCACCAGCATATGGTCTCACAAGGGGTCTGAGGATCTCATCTCGGTACCTAATGGCAGTCAGGCTACCTCTGGCGAGCACATGGAGGGCTGTGCGGCCCCCAAAGAAATGCCACCCCACACCATGACTGACCCACCGCCAAACCGGTCATGCTGGAGGATGTTGCAGGCAGCAGAACGTTCTCCACGGCGTCTCCAGACTCTGTCACGTCTGTCACGTGCTCAGTGTGAACCTGCTTTCATCTGTGAAGAGCACAGGCGCCCGGTGGCTAATTTGCCAATCTTGGTGTTCTCTGGCAAATGCCAAACGTCCTGCACGGTGTTGGGCTGTAAGCACAACCCCACCTGTGGACGTTGGGCCCTCATACCACCCTCATGGAGTCTGTTTCTGACCGTTTGAGCAGACACATGCACATTTGTGGCCTGCTGGAGGTCATTTTGCAGGGCTCTGGCAGTGCTCCTCCTTGCACAAAGGCGGAGGTAGTGGTCCTGCTGCTGGGTTGTTGCCCTCCTACGGCCTCCTCCACGTCTCCTGATGTACTGGCCTGTCTCCTGGTAGCGCCTCCATGCTCTGGACACTACGCTGACAGACACAGCAAACCTTCTTGCCACAGCTCGCATTGATGTGCCATCCTGGATGAGCTGCACTACCTGAGCCACTTGTGTGGGTTGTAGACTCCGTCTCATGCTACCACTAGAGTGAAAGCACCACCAGCATTCAAAAGTGACCAAAACATCAGCCAGGAAGCATAGGAACTGAGAAGTGGTCAGAACCACTCCTTTATTGGGGGTGTCTTGCTAATTGCCTATAATTTCCACCTGTTGTCTATTCCATTTGCACAACAGCATGTGAAATTTATTGTCAATCAGTGTTGCTTCCTAAGTGGACAGTTTGATTTCACAGAAGTGTGATTGACTTGGAGTTACATTGTGTTGTTTAAGTGTTCCCTTTATTTTTTTGAGCAGTGTATATATATATATATATATACATACATACACACACACACACACACAATATGTAGAGTTGGGATATTGGGTTGTCCTGTTATCAAACTGATAAAATGAATGTCATCTGTTTTGTCATAGTGTTTGTAGTACATTTTGTGCCAGAAGAAATTGCACATAAATCATAATCTAAAGATGTATCACTCACAATTCTAATTCTAGGGAAATGGGGCTGCATTCAGTCTTAACGTTAACTCGATGTATTCAAGCCCATTGCATTCAAACCAACAAATAGAGCAAGAGGATAATCTCTGACCACACGTTTACAACTCTCCAATTTCCCACATTCCGGAGAGTAGAGAGGGGTTGTACTATGGACCCTGTGACTAGTAATACCTTTTATAGAGTGTTGTTTGAACGAATGATTACAAGGAGTCAGTTTCTCTCAACAAAGGAGTTAGAAGTAGACAGGCACATTTTCCTAGACATGAGCTCCGGTACAGCCAACGGCAGCAGTATGGAACTGGGGGAGTGCATCCGAAACACCGGCTTCCATGAGGATGAAGAGGATGCTGTTGGTGGAGACGAAGAGATCAGGACTTCGACGGTCAGGATGACCCCGGGCAGAGAGGAGGATACTTATTCCCAAATCAAACCTTATGCGGGCATGCCTAAAGAGGTCCTGCTTTTATATTCAGTCCAAGCTCGCTACCGACTGCCCCGGGAGATCCTGTTCTGGCTCACCATTGTGTGCACCTTGGCGCTGGTCGCACTGACCGTCACGGTGATCGTTCTGTCGCCCCGTTGCCTCAGCTGGTGGCAGTCCTCTCCTGTGTACCAGATATACCCGCGTTCCTTCAAGGACTCAGACAGCGATGGTATCGGAGACCTCAAAGGTAGTATATTCAAATTCTTTAGAGTAGCCTATTTTCTTGTAGCCTACTTGGTGTTCGTATTCATTACTAATTCATAAAACTTGGGTAGCACGGTGAGCACTATCCAACTCCTATGAATTATGCTGCATATTAGTAGGCCTATGGCTATACCATTATATTTGATGAGTCTATTTAAGAGCATAATGAGTGCTTTCATGGAGTCATTACCGCCGGGTATTGAAGTCAGGGGATTGTTGTTCCTGCTTTCATTGCACTTGTTTTACGCATCATTCGTTTTATAGGCTTACATTAGGTGGTCATTAACACCAGTCTCCAAACATTTCCCATAATCAAGGAGACATAACATCCTGAGCAACAAACCCGTTACAGGCCCAATACTCTTACTGTAGCCTTCCTCTATTAGAACTACCACAGCTCCAGCTAAGGTCTGAAGAGGTCTGGTCCTTTATGGTACAGTAGATATTGGGCTCCTGAGTGGCGCAGTGGTCTAAGGCACTGTATCCTAGTGCTAGAGGCGTCACTACAGACACCCTGGTTCGAATCCAGGCTGTTTAACAGCTGGCAGTGATTGGGAGTCTCAATTGGCCCAGTGTTGTCTGGGTTTGGCCATCATTGTAAATAAGAATTTGACTTGCCTAGTTAAATAGGTTAAATTAAAAAAATATATATTGGCTTCCCCAGCTGGAGAGTTAATGGTTCAAGCCCAACCTTGAATATTGCACAATAACTATATAGATAAGATGGGTCATTTATTTCATACACTAACATTGTTTAGAATCACCCTCTGTAGTGTAGTCAAATTTCAGAAAGCAAAGGATTATGTGTGTCAGAGTTCTAAGGTTCATGCACAGTCATTTAGTTTAGCCACTGTTGATTAACATTGCTGCACCGTATGTTCAGGCATCTTGGATAAACTGGATCACTTTCAGTACCTGAACATCAAGGCCATCTGGATCAGTCCGTTCTACAAGTCTCCCATGAAGGACTTTGGCTATGATGTGGAAGACTTTAGAGACATCGATCCACTCTTTGGCTCCATGCAAGACTTTGATGACCTCCTCGCTGCCATGCATGACAAAGGTGAGCAATTTTGACAAAATATGTATATTTTATTAACTGTAATAGTAGTACAATTCCTCACTTTTCCACCACTCTCCTAAATGTCACCTTTGACCTCTCTACTCCCAGGGTTGAAGTTGATCATGGATTTTATCCCTAACCATACCAGTGACACGCACCAGTGGTTCAACCTCAGCAGTATGGGACATGCACAGTACAAAGACTACTATATCTGGGCCAACTGCAATACTACCCACGCCCCCAACAACTGGGTGAGGATCATTTTCACTCTGTCATTGATTATCATAATTTAAGTTCTATTTGTAGAGGGATGACCAGATCAGAGTATTAACCAAATAACTTTACTCCCCTGTGTGTGTGTGTGTGTGTGTGTGTGTCTTCGACCCAGGTGAGTGTGTTTGGGAACTCCTCCTGGACGTATGTTGAGGAGAGGCAGCAGTGTTACTACCACCAGTTCCTCAAGGAGCAGCCCGACCTCAACTTCCGCAACCCGCATGTTCGGAGAGAGATGACTGTAAGATATTGCTCATGCACACACACACACACACAATATGTGGCCGATTAAAGACCTGTTCCGAACTTTGCCGACTAGTAAGTATTTTTGAAACCTCTCGCTTAGGGCTGTATGTGTCTGTGTAGTTCATACATGCATAATCTTTGAGCAGAATTACTGTTACCTCAATTAGCCTCAAAATCCCTAGTTTGAAAGCGACTAGTTTTCTGGAAGCTGCGCTATGCCATTTTCCCTCCATTTCCCCCCAGGTGGGCCAGCCCTAGAACCCAAGCAATTCCAGTTGTAGACAATGAGCTGCAGCCCCTCGCCTTTTAAGTGACAGCTAGCAAGATACAAACAACAGAGCGAGAGCAATGACATGGTGCACGTATCTGCACATATGTGACGTAGTACGCAATCTCCGGGGACCACTTTTGGCTCATGAGCGCTACTTTCAGAACTACTGGCAAAAAAGTATACAAAATAATCTCTTTAATCAAATAATTGTACATTTATTATGCTATATACATGATTTATTTCCTAGCTATAAGACCCAGTTTCCCAGGAATGGTAAAGAGTGTGAGGGCTGAGTGATGAATAAGAGTGAGAGTGGCCTAGCCCTGTTTTAGGTGATGATTGACGTGCTGTGTGAATGAGGAAGAGAGAGGAGTTGTTTTCAGCCCCATTCACCCCCTCTAGTCTGTTCTCACGTGAGTCTACCTAGGCCGGGGTAAGAGAGAGTCTGGTGTCCCACTCATGTCACAGAGAAGCCTTTATACTCAGTTAGCTGGCATAGTAAGGCTTACCTGGGCTCTCTGCCCACAGAGAGAGACAATAATCCAGGCCTTCTCCTATGGTCACCTATGCAAGTAAACAACAGTGGGATCTCAGCAGCCTTCACCAATGTGTTGCTACAGTTGCCGTGGTTATTGATTGATGTTTTATCCTCTGCTTTAGTGGCCAGGTTACTCATTATCTCTGAGTAGTTACTATGGTTTTTACAACTGGAGACAGAGTCAGAGAGCCCAAAGTGCAGGACAGGGACCATGTGTAACCAGTGGATGTGTGTGTGTCTGTGTTTTATTTATTGATGAGTGACTAGGTGTGTAAAATTACATCTGTGGAACTTTGTTATGAGAACAAGCAGACATTATACTGGACATGACTTGAGTTACAATCAATACATTCATGTTGAAATAACTATCATATGTACACTGAACAAAAACATAAATGCAACATGCAACAATTTCAAATATTTTTACTGAGTTACAGTTCATATAAGTAAATTAGTCAATTGAAATCAACGCCATACATGCTGTCTCCCATTTGCCCGGTACAGTTGAAACCGGAATTAATGTCATGACTTTAGAAGCTTCTGATAGGCTGATTGACATAATTTGAGTCAATTGGAGGTGTACCTGTGGATGTATTTCAAGGCCTTCAAACTCAGTGCCTCTTTGCTTGACATCATGGGAAAATAAAAAGAAATCAGCCAAGACTTCAGAAAAAAAATGTGTAGACCTCCACAAGTCTGGTTCATCCTTGGGAGCAATTTACAAACGCCAGAAGGTACCATGTTCTGTACAAACAATAGTTCGCAAGTATAAACAACCATGCAGCCGTCATACCGCTCAGGAAGGAGACGCGTTCTGTCTCCTAGAGATGAACGTACTTTGGTGCGAAAAGTGCAAATCAATCCCAGAACAATAGCAAAGGACCTTGTGAAGATGCTGGAGGAAACAGGTGCAAAAGTATATATATCCACAGTAAAACGAGTCCTATATCAATCAATCAAATGTATTTATAAAGCCCTTCTTATATCAGCTGATGTCACAAAGTGCTGTACAGAAACCTAGCCTAAAACCCCAAACAGCAAGCAATGCAGGTGTAGAAGCACGGTGGCTAGGAAAAACTCCTTAGAAAGGCCAGAACCTAGGAAGAAACCTAGAGAGGAAACAGGCTATGAGGGGTGGCCAGTCCTCTTCTGGCTGTGCAGGTGGAGATTATCACAGAACATGGCCAAGATGTTCAAGTGTTCATAGATGACCAGCAGGGTCAAATAACAATCACAGTGGTTGTAGAGGGTGCAACAGGTCAGCACCTCAGGAGTAAATGTCAGTTGGCTTTTCATAACCTGAAAGGCCGCTCGGCAAGGAAGAAGCCACTGCTCCAAAATTGCCATAAAAAAGACAGACTACAGTTTGCAACTGCACATGGGGACAAAGATCATACTTTTTGGAGAAATGTCCTCTGGTCTGATGAAACAAAAATAGAACTGTTTGGCAATAATGACCATCATGTTTGGAGGACAAAGGGGGAGGCTTGCAAGCCGAAGAGCACCATCACAACCGTGAAGCACGGGGGTGGCAGCATCATGTTGTGGGGGTTCTTTGCTGTAGGAGGGACTGGTGCACTTCACAAAATAGATGGAATCATGAGGGAGGAAAATTATGTGGATATATTGAAGCAACATCTCAAGACATCAGTCAGGAAGTTAAAGCTTGGTTGCAAATGGGTCTTCCAAATGGACAATGACCCCAAGCATACTTCCAAAGTTGTGGCAAAATGGCTTAAGGACAACAAAATCAAGGTATTGGAGTGGCCATCACAAAAGCCTTGACCTCAATTTGATAGAAAATGTATGGGCAGAACTGAAAAAGCGTGTGCGAGCAAGGAGGCCTACAAACCTGACTCTGTTACACCAGCTCTGTCAGGAGGAATGGGCCAACATTCACCCAACTTATTGTGGGAAGCTTGTGGAAGGCTATCAGAAACGTTTGACCCAAGTTAAACAATTTAAAGGCAATGCTACCAAATACTAATTGAGTGTATGTAAACTTCTGACCCACTGGGAATGTGATGAAAGAAATAAAAGCTGAAATAAATCATTCTCTCTACTATTATTCTGACATTTCACATTCTTAAAATAAAGTGGTAATCCTGATCTAAAACAGGGAATTTTTACTAGGATTAAATGTCAGGAATTGTGAAAAACTGAGTTTAAATGTATTTGGCTAAGGTGTATGTAAACTTCCGACTTCAACTGTATAGAGAGAGCCCTGCTCTCTTCACCCGGCAGATTTTCTATGTGATTTTAAAAGCCATATGCCCTGTATAACTGCTTCTTTTCATCTCTCTCTTCAGGAGATCGTTCGTTTCTGGCTGGAGAAGGGCGTGGACGGGTTCCGTATGGACGCTGTGAAGCACATCTTAGAGGCCAAGCACCTGAGGGATGAGCCCCAAGTGGACCCACAACAAGATCCTGTAAGCTTCCTCATTTCAGCCCATATACCTCTCTGATCGTGGGGAAGGCTGTACCAGATTTCCCCCTGATCACTCTTGTGAATTAGTTAGTTAATGAGTATGTTTTAATGTAAAGTAACACCTAACAACATTAATTCATCACAGAGTAATGGCATACTATAACGGGCTACCAGTTTGTTCAGCATAGGGGAATGAACTTTCCCCTGGAGAGAACGAGAGGCCAGGCTTTCTGATAGGCTATGTTCTCACAGGGAAGGGATTACTAGGAGCATATTTCTCTGGATTTGAGAGTCACCGTTATTTTCCTCATTCGGCACAATTACACCAAGCCTCATCGGTAGCACAGTAACTAGAGTAGGATTGTGGAGGAAGTAACCTCCACTGATACCATCCCTCCCGCCTTCTCTCTCCCCCCTCTGGCCCTGGTATTCCTCTTTCTTCCCCTCTCTCACCCCTTTCAGGATACAATTGACACAGAGTTTGAGCTCCACCATGACTACACCACCACCCAGTTAGGGCTGCATGATATCCTGCAGGACTGGAGGGGAGAAATGGACGTCTACAGTAGAGAGCCAGGCCGATACCGGTATCCCACTGTCCATTTCACCTTCAACAATTTTTGTCAGTAACACTTTACATGAAGTTGCTTTATACATGTGTAATAATGCTGTTATTACTCCAGTAACAACATTGTTATAAACATGTTGTACATCGTACTACCCAGGTATAATGGAAACTTAATATCAAGTGCTACCAATTTGTCAAATTCTGATTCACCTTGAAGTAAGTGGTATATTTCAATTTGTGTTGTCCTAACTTCCAACAGGTTTATGGTAGCTGAGTCCTATGACTATGAGGAGACTGACAAGACCATGATGTACTATGGGACACCCTACGCCAAAGAGAGCGACTTCCCTTTCAACTTCTATCTGATGGACCTGCCAACTAATCTGACTGGAACTGGGGCTCAAGGCCTGGTCAATCTGTGGATGGCCAACATGCCAGTGGGGAAATGGCCAAACTGGGTGGTAAGTGGTTAGAAAAACAGAACGTGTCAACATCAGACATGTAAAAATGCAGTGTAACATTATGAGATAGCAGATATAAAGCTGTATTGATAAGAATTGCACATCAAAAACAGCATTTCCCCCTAAGGAATAGTTCCATTCTGTCTTTAGGTTGGGAACCACGATAAACCTCGTATCTCCTCCAGTGTTGGCCAGGAGTACATTAAAGTTATCAACATGCTACTGCTCACCCTGCCCGGCACACCTACCACTTACTATGGAGAGGAGATAGGCATGGTGAACATCAATGTGACCATTGACGAGATCCAGGACCCCTTTGGAAAGTTTAACCCTGTAAGTGTACCGAACCTGGAATGCATTCAATGAAGTAAAATGTTTTGAACGTTGATAGAAATTACATGGCTGACATGATTCCATATTCTACGTGACAGACCATTGTAGCTCTTTCTACACAATATATTTATATCTGAACATTCTGTAACGTTGCATTTTATTGAACAAGCCCTTGGTCTACAGTAGGATCAGCGCTCAACCTGTTCTGGGTCTGCTTGTACAACAGTCAACATCCAGGAATCTCTAATGCTGACACATGTGCCTGATCCCTACTGTAGAATGCCAGTCGTGACCCTCAGAGGTCCCCCATGCAGTGGAGTGATGGGCCGAATGCTGGCTTCAGTGATGCCAATCATACCTGGCTGCCTTTGCACCCACACCACACAACAGTTAATGTGGAGGTAGAGTACACTCCTCTCTTAGTGATGAGATCTGTTACAGTTCTGAGTGAAACAGTCATGATCGCAGTGTAACATTGAAACAACAGTCTCTCCAGGATTCCGTGTTCGCAATTTTTTTGTGCAAAATCAAAATTTCCCTGCATATTATTAACATTTGATATTTTAGTAATTTAGCACAGGGTTTCGCAAAGTCGGCCTCACCTGGGTGCACCTTTTGGTTTTTGCCCTAGCACTACACAGCTCGTTCAAAAAACCAACTCATCAACAAGCTTTGATTATTTGAATCAGCTGTGTAGTGCTAGGGCAAAAACCAAAACGTGCATCCAGGGGGGGCCCTGGACCGACTTTGGGAAACCTTGATTTAGCAGACGCTCTTATCCAGACTGACTTACAGGAGCAGTTAGAGGTAAGTGCCTTAAGGGCACAGACAGATGTTTCACCTAGTTGGCTCAGGGATTTGAACCAGCAAACCTTTGGTTACTGGCCCAACGCTCTTAACCGCTAGGCTACCTGCCACCCCTATTATGAAAGGGCTTGCTAATTTGACCAATCACCGGACAATTTCTGCATTAAACAGGCAAATCGTCACAATATTGTCGCATAAAAATGACCCATTACCGCAGTACAAAAAGAGGCCTCGCAATTTCAACCAATCATTGCACATTTACTGCATAGTATGGTTCAATCAAGCCACACGTCAACAAACTTTTCCTCTATCCGCGCATTTTCGTGACAAATTGGACAAAATCATTGCATATCACCATGCAAAATGTCAGAATTGCTACAGCAAAATTAAGCAGTTTTGCCCACAAATACAGTATCACAAAAACCTGGTGGGACTGAAAAGAACAGTATAATGAGGTTGTCTGTATAGTAGTTCACTGTCATCGGATTGATACTATCAATTCTATATTCTATTCTCCATGCCCTCTCCAGGCTCAGCAGAAAGACAGCGGGTCAGTTCTGTCTCAGTACCGGGCCCTGAGTCTCCTGCGACAGGCCCAGCTGCCTCTCCATCGGGGTTGGATGTGCTACGTCTGGAGCGACGCGGATGTCTTTGCCTTTCTGCGGGAGATAGACGGCCTGGACAAGGCTTTCCTCGTGGTGCTCAACTTTGGAGCGGACTCTGTTATAAACCTCTCGGCCATAACAGAACTGCCGGAGCAGCTAACACTTCATATGAGCACCAAGCAGGAAAACTATGGGATGCCGGTGATTAAATCTTCAATTTCCACGGCGCGAGGGGAGGGGCTGCTACTTGAGTACTCCACCCACATGCGGTTCAACCCTGGCCACGCCTCCCAGTGTTTTGTCTCAGAGAAGGCCTGCTACCTGGGAGTCTTGGACATTCTGTATAAGTGCTGAGTACTGCAGCCTCAGTGGGAGGAGAAATCACCACGTCCTCGACAATCAAATGTGTTATGATGAGACTGGCTGTGATTGAGTCAGTGCATGTTCAAATAAGTTGACTGTTTGTTCAAAATGTTTATTTGTTCTCATTAAAAACAGCATTAATTTTCCAAATGTCATTCTCTTCTCACCACAAATATGCAGATGAAACAACTTATTTGCAGTTCTCACCCTTCTAATATCTTGACTGTCACTGTACATACTGTAGATCAGGGGTGTCACTCATTTGTCCCCGGGGGCCTCATTCTGTCTTCACAAGGTCCGGGGGGCTGCACTGAAAATGTGTTATTTCCTCACTGTCAAAATGAGCAAAAGATCCACTGCTTTTGGAATTTTAATTTGCGTTATTATTAGTGAGTTAGACACAGTCAAGAAACTGTATAAATGTAGGTACATTATCATTACTACACAGTTTCGATTTGGTTTTAGTCATTTTAAAGTATACTGAACAAAAATATAAACGCAACATGTAAAGTGTTAAAAGATCCCAGAAATGTTCCATATGCACAAAAAGCTTATTTCTCCAAAATGTTGGGCACAAATTTGTTTAAATCCCTGTTAGTGAGCATTTCTCTTTTGCCAAGATAATCCATCCACCTGACAGGTGTGGCATATCAAGAAGCTGATTCAACAGCATGATCATTATACAGTTGCACCTTGTGCTGGGGACAATAAAAGGCCACTAAAAATGTGCAGTTTTTTTACACAACACAATGCCACAGATGTCTCAAGTTTTGAGGAAGCATGCAATTGGCATGCTGACTGCAGGAATGTCCACCAGAGCATTTCATGTTAATTTCTCTACCATAAGCCACCTCCAACATCGTTTTAGAAAGTTTGGCAGTACGTACAGCTGATAAAACTGTGGGTTTGCACAACCGAAGAATTTCTCCACAAACTTTCAGGGAAACTCATCTGCGTGCTCGTCGTCCTCACAAGGGTCTTGACCTGACTGCAGTTCGGTTTCGTAACTGACTTCAGTGGGCAAATGCTCAACGTTGATGGCCACTGGCACGCTGGTTACGTGTGCTCTTCACGGATAAATCCGGTTTTAACTGTACCAGGTAGATGGCAGACAGCGTGTATGGCTTTATGTTGGGCGAGCGGTTTGCTGATGTCATCGTTATGAACAGTGTCCCATGGTGGCAGTGGGGTTATGGTATGGACAGGCATAAGCTACAGACAATGAACACAATTGCATTTTATCGATGGCAATTTGAATGCACAGAGATACCGTGACGAGATCCTGAGGCCCATTGTCGTGCCATTCATCCTCCGCCATCACTTCATGTTTCAATAAGATAATGCATGGCCCCATGTCGCAAGAATCTGTACACAATTCCTGGAAGCTGAAAATTGCTCAGTTCTTCCATGGCCTGCATACTCACCAGACATGTCACCCATTGAGCATGTTTGAGATGCTCTCGATCGATGTGTACATCAGCGTGTTCCAGTTCCCACCAATATGCAGCAACTTCTCACAGCCACTGAAGAGGAGGGGAACAACATTCCACGGGCCACAATCAACAACGTGATCAACTCTATACGAAGGAGATGTGTCGCGCTGCATGAGGCAAGTGGTGGTCACAACAGATACTGACTGCTTTTCTGATATACCCCCCTACCTTTTTTTTAAGTGACCAACAGATGCATATCTGTATTCCCAGTCATGTGAAATCCATAGATTAGGACCTAATTAATGTATTTCAATTTACTAATATGAACTGTAACTCAGTAAAAAAAAATTGAAATTGTTGTCTTTATATTTTGAGTTCGTACCCCCAATATGTTTATTTAATTTACTCAACCCCCCCTCGTGGGGTTAACCACATATGTATCTCTATATGGCTCTGATGAGTTCTCCTCCACACTTCTACTTCCGCCTGTTTTTGGTCTTCTGCTGGTTCCAGCCCAGCTCTGTGTGGAGAAAGGCCAGCTGTCGAGCACTCTGAGTGGGGGAGGGAGAGAGACAGGAGTGGGCTGTAAGGTCAGCCTGAGAACAGCAATATATAATAGTGTAATCCTCTTGCCTGAGTCCATAACTCCATATCAACACTGCCAACATGTTTATAACTCAACAACCTTGGTTGGCAGGTTTGTGACGCTTATTACAGTGTTTATGATTATGGAGTAGAAGGCTAATTCATGGTTGTGTACAAAATATCACCCTATTTTCTATGTAGTGTTCAATAATCTACACTAACTCATGCACTATATATGAAATAGTGTGCCACTTAGACTGTTTATGGGTCAGAGACTGATCAGTTCATATTGTTGTGGACTCTATAAAAGAAGGGATATCATGAGAGAGCCCATAGATACCTCAGACAGAGACAGTTCAAAGTCCCCTGGGCCAAAGTGGTCTGCTCCTGGTTGAAGGTCCAGAATGACACTGGGTGTGGGCTCAGATTCTGGATACAGAGATGACAACACACAAACAACAAATTAGCAAACAAATCAGCATTGTTCATCATGTCTAATACAAGTGGCCGAGGTTGTCATTGCCAGGGATGAAGGGTTCTGATAGGAATGTGCCATCAGTGACTGCAGTCCGGGTACAACAATATCCAGTCCCTCTAGTAGCAAAATGGTAATTTAATCAATAGTAGCAAAGATATTTTAGGCTGGGTGCAACAGCAATAGGTGTTTCCCCTATAATGTAGTGAGTGTCTGGTGTGTTCTGTTGTGTTTCCTCCTGTGATCACAGCTTAATGAGAAGAGCAAAGGAAACAAGAGGAGCTCTAATCTTGAAAAGTCCTCAGTCATTTCTCTCTAATCTGACTGCTGCTCTCCTAGGCTCCCTCCCTCTCCCCTCCCTCTCCCATCCGTCTCTCTCTCCTCAATGTGCTGTGTTTCACAAGCCTCCTCCTGACCTTGCCAGAGCCCAGTGTATTGTTCCTTATCTCTCCTGCTGATACACTATCTCATAAACATGCTAATGAACCCAGCTGTGGGTGTGCGATCAGCACTTTATCAATGACAGAGGAGAGGGGTAGAGATTAGTGAGAGACCCTCTCTGCCTGTGCATGTGTACACAAGTGTGTGTATGTCTGTGTGACAGAAAATTAGACGGAGTGAATGTGTGTGTGAGAAACACAGTAGGAGACCGTGTGTGGTTGAGAGAAAGAGAGAGATGTACAAACACAACCCACATTTATGTCTATTTATTTTCCCTTTTGTACTTTAACTATTTGCACATCGTTTCAACACTGTATATAGACATATGACATTTGAAATGTCTTCATTCTTTTGGAAATTATGTGAGTGTAATGTTTACTGTTATTTCACTTGCTTTGGCAATGTTAACATATGTTTCCCATGCCAATAAAGCCCTTATATTGAAATTGAATTGATGTGAGATTATTAAGGAGCGGTAAAGAGCTAGAGTAAGTCCCTCACTGGGGGAATCAGTATGATTTGCTGACGCTGATTCACATAGAGCTGCTGTGCTACAAGGTGACCTCTGCTCTGTACTGGATATAAACTCTTACACTTCTAGCAATGATCCATTACAGCCGTCTCCTGAAGGAACACAGACTCCTCTAGTGGGACCTGAACCTGACCACACTGCTGCTCTTTCAGGAAGAACAAAACTCTGGAAAATTCTGGGATAACGAGCCTTCATTGGAATGTGCTTTAGGTAGAGTAACTGTCTAATGTCTATCTACTCACCAGATACAGGGTGGCCATTGAGGTGTGTGTGAATTGCTTCCTGAAGTCTCTCCTCGTACTTTTGTACTCCGGCTACAGGCACTCTGTTGTCTTCTATGTAGGCTGTGAGCAGCATGGAGGGGTAGTGCTGTGGAATACACATACAAAAACGCTAATTTGTATTATAAAGCCCTTTTTATCTCAGCAGTTGTCACAAAGTGCTATACAGATATGCAGCCTAAAACACCAAAGAGAAAAAGCACACACACAACAGTTTTAAAACTTGTTTGGGCAATGTTTGCATTCATTTTATGGTTTTGTGTTGTTGTGTACAGTAAGGTTTATAAGCAAACCTGAGGTGTAATGTTATGACATGGGCAGTAGGAGGCGATAGTGTCCCTTTGGCAGGGGTCTGACATGGGGTCCCCCCATTCCCCCCTCTCCTCCAGCGTCAGGGGCAGACTGGGCTCCTGCATAGTGCCCAGCACATCAAGGAAAGGTGCCTGGAGACAGAAGAGAACACCTAACCAGTGACTTGTGAGGGTGAAGGCCTAATCCTTACTCAAGATATGTGGCCGTACTGTAACTTGAACTTTCCCACTAAATATACATTGATGTCCAGTGGCGATTTTTTAAATTTTTTATTTTTTTATATGCCCCCCCACTATAACGGCGACAAGCTGTGCCTACAAACTTTTAGGGCCTACATAAAGCTGTCCCAACAGCAGAGCTTTCTTTCCAGCACAATGGAGTGAATCCTTACCAATGCGAGAAATTGGCAAGAAACTGAAGATCTGGTACAATGCTGTGTATTACTCCCTTCACAGAACAGCGCAAACTGGCCCAAGCCAGAATAGAAAGAGGAGTGGGAGGCCCCGGTGCACAACTGAGCAAGAGGACAGGTACATTAGTGTCTAGTGTGAGAACGCCTCACAAGTCCTCAATTGGCAGCTTCATTAAATAGTACCAGCAAAACACTAGCCTCAACATCAACAGTGAAGAGGCGACTCCGGGATGCTGGCCTTCTAGGCAGAGTTCTTCTGTCCAGTGTCTGTGTTCTTTTTCCAATCTAAATATTTTCTTTTTATTGGCCAGTCTGAGATATGGCTTTTTCTTTGCAACTCTTCCTAGAAGGCCAGCATCTCGGAGTCTCCTCTTCACTGTTGACGTTGAGACTGGCGTTTTGTGGGTACTATTTAATGAAGCTGCCAGTTGAGGACTTGTTGCATCTGTTTCTCAAATTAGACACTCTAATGTACTTGTCCTCTTGCTCAGTTGTTCACCGGGGCCTCCCACTCTTTCTATTCTGGTTAGAGCCAGTTTGCGCTGTTCTGTGAAGGGAGTAGTACACAGCGTTGTACGAGATCTTCAGTTTCTTGGCAATTTCTCACATTGAAAAGCCTTCATTTCTCAGAACAAGAATAGACTGACAAGTTTAAGAAGAAAGGTCTTTGTTTCTGGACATTTTGAGCCTGTAATCAAACCCACAAATGCTGATGCTCCAGATACTCAACTAGTCTAAGGAAGGCCAGATTTATTGCTTCTTTAATAAGCACAACATTTTTTTCAGCTGTGCTAACAATTGCAAAAAGGTTTTCTAATGATCAATTAGCCTTTTAAAATTATCAACTTGGATTAGCTAACACAACGTGCCATTGAAACACAGGAGTGATGGTTGCTGATAATGGGCATCTGTACGCCTATGTTGATATTCCATAAAAAGATCAGCCGTTTCCAGCTACAATAGTCATTTACAACATTAACAATGTCTACATTATATTTCTGATCAATTTGATGTTATTTTAATGGACAAAAAAATAGCTTTTCTTTAAAAAACAAGGACATTTCTAAGTGACCCCAAACTATTGAACGGTAGTGCATATATTTTTTTACATTGTTTGCAAACTGATATGTGACACTTATTAAATAGGGGTGGAAATGTGTGTGTGTGTGTTTTTGAAGGCTGCAGGTAGGGTCTGGGTGGTTTTACCTGTAGTGTGACAGCTCGTATGAGGTGGGGGTGTAGGTTGCAGAGCGCCCCCACCAGTACGGCCCCGGCGCTGCGAGCGGTGAGGGCGGTCAGAGAGGGTCTGGACACCCCCAGGTCATAGAGCCTGTGGATACAGGCAGCCAGGTCCTCCACTCCTCTCAGTTTCCCTTCCATACGACCCTGTCTATGCCAGCCCAGGCCACGCTCACCTCCACCCCTACAACCACACATGTAGTCAGAGTGGTAAAACATCCAGAAGTGCTGCAAACTCCTTTTTTTACAAGACAGATAATCATATACAGTATCAGTCAAGTTTGGACACACCTATTCATTGGGGCGGCAGGGTAGCCTAGTGGTTAGAGCGTTGGAGTAGTAACCGAAAGGTTGCAAGATCGAATCCCCGAGCTGACAAAGTAAAAATTTGTCGTTCTGCCCCTGAACAAGGCAGTTATCCCACTGTACCTAGACCGTCATTGAAAATAAGAATTTGTTCTTAACTGACTTGCCTAGTTAAATAAAGGTAAAATAAAGAAATTCAAGGGTTTTTCTTTATTTTTACTATTTTCTACATTGTAGAATAATAGTGAAGACATAACTATGAAATAACACATATGGAATCATGTAATAACCAAAAAAGTGTTATATTTTGATTTGTTTATTTTCGATTCTTTAAAGTAGCCACCCTTTACCTTGACAGCTTTGCACACTCTTGGCATTCTCTCAACTAGCTTCTTGAGTCTTGAAGGAGTTCCCACATATGCTGAGCACTTGTTGGATGCTTTTCCTTCACTCTGTGGTCCAACTCATCCCAAGCCATCTTAATTGGGTTGAAGTCGGGTGATTGTGGAGGCCAGGTCCTCTGATGCAGCACTCCATCACTCTCTTTGGTCAAATAGCCCTTACACAGCCTGAAGGTTTGTTTTGGGTCATTGTCTTGTTGAAAAACAAATGATAGTCCCACTAAGCGCAAACCAGATGGAATGGCGTATTCGCTGCAGAATGCTGTGGTATCCATGCTGGTTAAGTGTGCCTTCAATTCTAAATCAATCACGGACAGTGTCACCAGCAAAGCACCATCACACCTCCTCCATGTTTCACGGTGGGAACCACACATGCGAAGATCATCCGTTCACCTACTCTGCATCTCACAGACAGCGATTGGAACCAAAAATCTCAAATTTGGACTCATCAGACCAAAGGACAGATTTCCACCCGTCTAATGTCCATTGCTCGTGTTTCTTGGCCCAAGCAAGTCTCTTCTTCTTTTTGGTGTCCTTAAGTAGTGGTTTCTTTGCAGCAATTATACCATGAAGGCCTGGTTCACACAGTCTCCCCTGAACAGTTGGTGTTGAGATGTGTCTGTTACTTTAACTCTGTGAGGTGCAATCTGAGGTGCAGTTAATTGCCAATTTCTGAGGCTGGAAACTCTAAAGAACTTATCCTCTGAAGCAGAGGTAACTCGGGTACTTCCTTTCCTGTGGCGGTCCTCATGAGAGCCAGTTTCATCATAGCGCTTGATGGTTTTTTGCGACTGCACATAAAGAAACTTTAAAAGTTCTTGAAATTTGCCAGATTGACTGACCTTCATGTCTTCAAGTAATGATGGACTGTCATTTCTCTTTGCTTATTTGAGCTGTTCTTGCATATGTTCTTGCATATGGACTTGGCCTTTTTACCAAACAGGGACATCTTCTGTATACCACCCCTACCTTGTCACAACACAACTGATTGGCTCAAACGCATTAAGGAAAGAAATTCCACAAATTAACTTTTAACAAGGCACACCTGTTAATTGAAATGCATTCCAGGTGACTACCTCATGAAGCTGGTTGAGAGAATGCCAAGAGTGTGCAAAGCCGTCATCAAGACAAAGGGTGGCTACTTTGAAGAATCTCAAATATAAAATATATTTTGATTTGGTTACTACATGATTCCATATGTGTTATTTCATAGTTTATGTCTTTACTATTATTCTACAATGCAGAAAATAGTACCACAAAGAAAAACCCTTGAATGATTAGGTGTGTCCACATTTCTGACTGGTACTATATGTTCTACACAAAACATTACAATGAGAGCACTAACAATTAATATAGCCACCCACAGCAACCGACTTTATCCTGTAAGAACAGTTTTTCTGTGGTGCAAAGGCGTCTGGGAGTTGTAGCACTACCTGACGTGGCAGTAGGCCAGAGCCCAGCCATCCTCAAGCAGCAGTCTTCTGTCTGGGCTGAAGTCCATGTTAAGGTCCATGCCATAGGCCCCGTACACATGCACCAGCAATGGAGCACTCCTCAGCTCCTCCAACATAGGTCTGTGGAAGAGAGTCAGTGGCACCATGGTACCGTCCTATAGGCCGAGAGAGTACAGTAATCACTATACACACACAAAATATGACATACTCTGTTTTCGAAAAAAAAATAACTGTGCTTGTGTGTGAGCTCCTAGACTATGGTGTTTCATGAGCCTCTGGTGAACCCTTACTGCAGGCTGGTAGGTCATCAGTGGATTACCAAAATACAGTCCACACCCATCATTTCGCCATTATATTCTTGAGGCTTTCCTTTCTGAGTGTGTGTGTGTATGATTCAGATCCAGTCTACCTGGCTGGGGGCCTCTAGTCGGGTGGTGTGATACTGCTGGGGGGTTCTGTGTTCCTCTGTGTCCTCCTGTAAGAGGAGCCTGTACTCCCTGGGGGAGTAGCGGTACAGGACAGGGGGGTGGACTGGAGACGACAGGAGGAACTCCAACCAGCCACTGTCTGTCAGCCCAGCCCTCTTCATCTCTATGGCACAGGCCCACGGTGGAAGCTGAGAGATGGAGGACAGTTCTGGTTAAAGGGATACTGCTAGATTCTAGCAATTAAGTTGTGGATGTCATTTTTATGTCTCTGCGTGCAGTATGAAGGAAGTTAGAGGTCATTTCATGGCTTTGCCGGAATCTCAGTATTCGTTTAAGGCCTAGTTTTCATGGTACAGTATACTACCAGTACACCTGGCTAGGCAGTGCAGTGTTAAACATAGTCATGGCCATCAGAATGATAATCAACTGCCTCAGCAGGAGGAGAAATAGAGTAGCCTGTTAGAGGACCACAATGGAAACAAGTCTCTTGACTTGTATCCTCTGTCTGGTGTAACATTTGGTGTAACATTTGATGTATTTTAAAACTGTGGAATAAAAATTTATACTAATCAAATAAGAGTGATGTCTTCATGTAGCTCTTTCTGTCACCTGCAGGGTGGATGTGGTTGCTGGCTGGGATAGTGGGACCACCTGGAGTGCTAGCAGGCCTAAGGGGTCCCTGGTAGCCAACACACAATGGTCCTGGAACACCTCCATGTCCCTCACAGCTGTCCCAGGACCAGGGCTACACACTGGGACCCAATGTTTGATGGAGGGGGATGAGAGAGGTGCCCTCAACACCTGGGACAGCATAGAATAGAATCATAGATTATATTGATAACACATGCATTTATCAAGTAATGTACACACACAAACACAGTGTACAACTGTGCATGCAGTTTGTTTGCATGCAGATCCACTGATTTGTCCATAGAGAATATTTTGATTTCCATGTCTATGGGGTTGTCTGAGGCAGTAGGCTACCTGGTACTCTATCAATGTCTATGGGGTTGTCTGAGGCAGCAGGCTACCTGGTACTCTATCAATGTCTATGGGGTTGTCTGAGGCAGCAGGCTACCTGGTACTCTATCAATGTCTATGGGGTTGTCTGAGGCAGCAGGCTACCTGGTACTCTATCGATGTCTATGGGGTTGTCTGAGGCAGCAGGCTACCTGGTACTCTATCAATGTCTATGGGGTTGTCTGAGGCAGTAGGCTACCTGGTACTCTATCAATGTCTATGGGGTTGTCTGAGGCAGCAGGCTACCTGGTACTCTATCAATGTCTATGGGGTTGTCTGAGGCAGCAGGCTACCTGGTACTCTATCAATGTCTATGGGGTTGTCTGATGCAGTAGGCTACCTGGTAATCTATCAATGTCTATGGGGTTGTCTGAGGCAGTAGGCTACCTGGTACTCTTGTCCAGGTCCAGTGTTGGCCAGGATGTACAGCTGGCCGTGGGAGTGCTCTACATGGTACAGCAGCTCAGGGAGGCGGGCCTGGACCAGGGTGGGCTCCATAAGGGGCTTGGCGCTGTCAATCAGCCACACCTCAGAGCTCCTCTTACTGCTGCAGTTGACAAGCACCAGCCTCCTGTCTCTGGAGAGACTCACCTCAACAAACACACTGTGGACAAAAGAACACTTAAGAAAACAGAGCACTTTAACACATGTTCTCTGTGTTTTAATGGCTCGTGTCCTAACATGGCCTCTTCCAAACATTACAGTACATGATGCACACATACACAGGTGTGACAAAGGGAGGTGTATGTTAGTCTTACTCAGGCTGCTGTTCCTGGTACACCAGGGTGCTTCTGGTCCCAGTGGCAGTCAGGTCCAGACGGAACACACGGTGGCACTGGAGGTTCTGCTGACTGCTGTAGAACAGGATGTCATCTGTAGCCCACTCTATACACACACACACACACACAACAATCCTCACACATCTTATTTTCTGTGTAAAAGAGTCCATATTAAACACAGTGCCTTTGGAAAGTATTCAGACCCCTTGACTTTTTACAGCCTCATTCTAAAATTGATTAATAAAAAAAATAATCCTCCAAAATGTACACATAATAATCATAATGACAAAGCTAAAACAGGTCTTTAGAAAGGTTTGTAAATGTATTACAAATAAAAAACAGAAGTACCTTATTTACGTAAGTATTCAGCCCCTTTGCTATGAGACTCGCATTTGCGCTCAGGTGCATCCTGTTTCCATTGATCATCCTTGAATTGTTTCTACAACTTGATTAGAGTCCACCGGTGGCAAATTCTATTGATTGGACATGATTTGGAAAGGCACACACCTGTTTATAAATCAAATCAAATTGTATTTGTCACATACACATGGTTAGCAGATGTTAATGCGAGTGTAGCAAAATGCTTGTGCTTCTATTTCCGGCCATGCAGTAGTATCTAACAAGTAACAAGTTATATAAGGTCCCACAGTTGACAGTGCATGTCAGAGCAAAAACCAAGCCATGAGGTCGAAGGAATTGTCTGTGGCACAGATCTGGGGAAGGGTACCAAATTTCTGCAGCATTGAAGGTCCCCAAGAACACAGTGGCCTCCATCATCCTTAAATGGAATAAGCTTGGAACCACCACGAATCTTCCTAGAGCTGGCCACCTGGCCAAACTGAGCAATCGGGGAAGAAGGGCCTTGGTCAGGGAGGTGACTAAGAACCCGATGGTCAGTCTGACAGAACTCCAGAGTCGAGGCTAAGATGAACTGAGCAAAGTATAGAGAGATCCTTAATGAAAAACCTACTCCAGAGCGCTCAGGACCTCAGACTGGGGCCTTCCAACAGAACAACGACCCTAAGCACACAGCCAAGACAACGCAAGAGTGGCTTCGGGACAAGTCTCTGAATGTCCTTGAGTGGCCCAGCCAGAGCTCGGACTTGAACCCGATCTAACATCTCTGGAAAGACCTGAAAATAGCTGTGCCGCAACGCTCTACATCCAACCGGACAGAGCTTGAGGATCTGCAGAGAAGAATTGGAGAAACTCCCTAAATACGGGTGTGCCAAGCTTGTAGCGTCATACCCAAGAAGACTCACGGCTGTATTCGCTGCCTAAGGTGCTTAGACAAAGTACTGAGTAAAGGGTCTGAATACTTATGTAAATGTCATATTTAACTTTTTTTTTATTATAAAGTAGAACAAAAATTCTAAACCTGATTTTGCTTTGTCATTATGGGGTATTGTATGTAGATTTATGAGGAAAAAATATATATTTAATCAATTTTAGAATAAGGCTGAATACTTTCCGAAGGCACAGTATAACACTACATTGTTTATCTCTATAGAATTAACCCTCTCCTTCACCGACGCTGAAGACCTTGTCAATGGTGAGTAGAGGTTGAGGTGGGTCCAGGGTGGGTTCTCTGTCTCCTAGCTTGACCAGGACACACCTGGCCTCCTCTCTGTCGGGGGTCTTCACTGTGGCTGCCAGGGCATGCTCACTGGGGGAGAGACGCAACCTCTGGAGGCTCCAATCTCCCTTCCCCACGGAGTCCAGACACAACACCTCTTCTGGCTCTGGGTTACCTGCAGCCAGTCAGTCACAAACCCACACCTTACATTGTTTAACGTAATTGACTTATCTTCAGCTCTGGACAGTAGTAGAAAGTGGTGTGATTAGGGAAAGGTCTGTCCAGAAAATTGTGCTTACCCTGCCTGGTATCCATTCTATAGATGCCATCCCCCTCCATGAAGTACACATGGTTACGCCCCTGGATCTGGAGAGACAGCTATTTGTCAGTAAAATGACTACTTTATTAAACCAGTGTTAGTTGTTTAGACACCTTTGCCAAAACCTCAGGCACAACTTTACCGTTGTATTGTCTGGGCCTCCAGAGAACCTCTGGTATATGGCCCTTAACCTTCTCTTGAAAGATCTCTCCAGACTTCTGTATTTCTTATTATGAGAGTTGAATTCCACAGTGGAGCTGGAAGGGTCCTGAAGGACATGCACATATTAGGTGAAATGTATGCACAAATGCTCACAGTGTGACTGTCATCTGAATATATGTGCCTTTATACATTTGGATTGACCGTTTGAGAGTACATTTCCTACAACAAAAACAAGACCCCACTGCCTATCTGATTCTAACAACAGGATCATTTTCTCTACGATATCCACTTCATATTTGGTTACTACAAGGCTAGTATGTTTGTCAGTAACAGATCCCTAGAAACATTCTTTAAATATTAGATGAGGCCAGTAATCAGAGGTAAAGGTCTGCGGTGTAACTAGCACCAATAGAGAGCGAGTTACAGCACCTTTACTATTGTGTAACGACGTGTATCCGTTAGGTAGATCAATCCTCTAGGTTTGCAGGTGAAAAGGCTCCAGACTTTATTCAATTTACCTCCCCGAATCAGAGGACTGAGCCACGAATGCAGACTGGTCATGGAACACATAGTCACTGTCACTGTAATTGACCGACCAAGCTATAATTTCATGTCAATCATTGCTTTGAAAGTGACCTCCACCCCAAGTTTGAACACATTTAAAAAAAAAAATACAGTATCAAGTATGTCCTCTTGTGTGGCTTTAATAGTCCATAGTTAGTTACTGTAATTAAATGTAGTTTGATTGCCTTTGCCGTTGGGCAACCTCCAGGATACTAGCAGAACATTTTCAAAACATTGATTTGAGCGCTGTTTGATGGCGTATAAACTAGGCAGAACTAATCAATCCCAGACGGCATACGATTTGTAACCCAATACTGCGTTCGATGATGTTGGTAATAAATTGCTATGTCTTGCTGTCATAAGTGTACGGAAGTAGCATGCTTTCTCCAGCAGCACCAGAGCAGTTCGGGTTTTACCGGTTGATGACAAGCTACCACTGTACTACTTGTCCTATTCTGTGAACAAACAGAGCCATACTCGCTTTATTAGCCCGGTGCTTCCCACTGCAAATCATTGTAGAATTTTATTTATTTTTGCCCAAAACACTGAAGACAAGATGGAAGGGAAGTTGACAGGTGAACCAGAACAATATAAATATCACGAATCGGCGTTGCCATCCTTGCCAGAAAATAAAGAGAAAGAGCTCATTACCAACCACCAATCCAATCGAGACCCTAACTGTGGAACCGACGTAGCTCGTGCTAGATGGACTCTCCTACGACAGGTAAAACAAGCGTCACATTTGCGATGGGTTTGTTATCAACTGACAGAATCAATGTTGCATTGCGCCTAACGTTAGCTAGTTAGCTAATATCATTGCGTCATTAGCTAGCTAGATATAAACTGGCTTTAGCTAAACTACATTTATCAGCGATTTGCCATTCATAGACCTGTATTTACAGTAACATGTGTAACTGAGATTATATACAGCTCTCCAGTCCTCTGTCCCAGTTGGGCTGTAACCATAACACTGTGAGGGCATGACTTGAGAGGGAGGTTTTGTCCTTACATGGGCATTTCACTGATACACAAAATGCTTCCAGAAATATGCTCTTGCATTTCAAATACTGTATAGTATAAAAGATGACTAATTCATATTGCACTGAGCAAGGGCTAGTAATCAACTAGAGGTGTCCTGTGACAAGATAATGACTACACTACTACAGGAACTGTGGGGATCACTTTCAAGGATGAACAGTAGAGCCTGGAGCCATATCAGATCTTCATCACTAGGCTAGATAGACGGTTGTAATACCTCCATGTCGCTCTAATTTGGTCAGTACATGTGTTTTGAGGTGGTGTTTTTAAAGCAGGTCAGGTTGTGTGGTTTGACAGTTGCTACATCTCCCACTCCCTCTCAGGTGCTGAGGCAGAAACAGCTGGACAGTGCAGACTCAGAGGTCAAGCAGGTGTCTGTCCGGAGATTCTCCTCCTTCAACCTGTTCAACAAAACCAGTGTCACGCACCAAGAGACAGATGACCCCTCCGAAGGCCAGTGGGTGGAATACACAAATGCTTCCTTCCCAGAGTTCAGTGCCTTTCTCAGGTGGGTTTTATATCCTTGTTGTCCTATGAGTAAGCCGAGCACCTTGCAGCTTACACACACACTGTATAATCATATTTCTCTCTCATTCATTTCCAGGGATAACCTCGGGCCCATCAGAGTGAATGAGGTTCTCAACAGTTTTGACAATACAGGGAATGTCTGTGAGTACATCCTCCATATACATGTTTAAGAGTGTGCGTTCATTTAACCTATGACTACCTCCCTATGATGACCTCCTGTAACACACTGTTTTCCCACTTACATCGATTGCTCTTCTGGTGAGTCACTCAGCCTGTTGGAAAGAGAGAGTGAGAAAAGGCTGTTTTTACCATTATCGCTGAGGGCAGATTGAGGATCACCTTTTTGTAAGGACTTAACACAGTCTCATGCAATACAAATTATCTGATGTTAAGCTGTGGAAGCCAATCAAAACAGCATCTCGAGGAGATAGTGATGAGGTGAGAAGATCATGCAGCTGTTTTGCCATGGTAATGGAAACATTGTTTTCTGTTCTGTTGCCAAGGTGACAGCCGTCCTGTATCGTCTTATATAATGCTGAGTAACAGTTTGGTCAGTAAATCAGAGAGGTTGGTTGTAGAAGAGGGAACCCCTCAGGGAAGGCTGCATCTCTCTGTACTCCCACTAGCAGGCAGCGCTGATCAGCAGTATTCACGCAGCAGAGCCAAAGAGAGCCTGGGATCTGCCTCTCTCTTTCTATGCCTGCCTGACCGCCAGGTCATGTGATCATGTGATCCCCACCAGCCTGGCCTTTAGCAGGCCCGCATACCTGCTACCCAGTGGGGTGAGCATTCCACTAATGTGATGATAGGAACAGATTGGCTAAAGCTGCTGTCGCTGTTCTAGCTCCCTCTCAAATGAGCCCAAACTCGGGTGTTTTGTTATTATAGCTGTTATAGCTATTATATTATAGCTATTATAGGACAAGAGTATAATGGTGGTCTGGACTTTTCATTCTGTGTTCCTGTGTGTTCACTTTTCCTCTTTCAGAAAATGGGTCCACAGAGAAAATACTAATAATTTGTCACCCAGGATATACACTGAGTATACAAAACATTAGGTACACCTAAAAGGAGTTGCACCCCTTTTTGTCCTCAGATCAGCCTCAATTCGTTGTGGCATGGACTCTACAAGGTGTCGAAAGCGTTCCACAGGGATGCTGGCCCATGTTGACCCCAAATGGTCCCACAGTTGTGTGAAGTTTGCTGGATGTCTTTTGGGTGGTGGACCATTCTTGATACACAGGGGAAACTGTTGAGCATGAAAAACCCAGCAGCGTTGCAGTTCTTGACACCCTCAAACCGGTGCGCCTGGCACCTACTACTGTACCCCATTCAAAGGCACTTAAATCTTTTGTCTTGCCCATTTACCCTCTGAATGGCGCACATACACAATCCATGTCTCAATTGTATCAAGGCTCAAAAATCCTTATTTAACCCATCTCCTCACTTTCATATACACTGATTGAAGTGGATTTAACAAGTGACATCAGTAAGGGATCATAGCTTTCACCTGGATTCACCTGGTCAGTGTGTCATGGAAAGAGCAGTGTATGTTGTGATGTAACAGTACACACGGTAATCATTGTATGTAGCTATGTAGACCTATGCGTAGATGAATCCTGATTTTAATCAATGAGATAATAAGGACCGCTTGTGTTTGAGTGGATGTCTTAGAACCCCATAGTGTATGTCGAGCCTTCTTTACAGTCACCTGATTGGTTCTGGGTATTCCTGTGTCTTCGTAGCTATGGGGATCAGAGGGTCATCTGTGAGCCAGATGGCTGCACAGGGGTCTAGGGTCGTGGTAGAGGTCGAAACTGGGACTGTACTCAGTCATCCCACATTATCAGGTCACAGCACAGCAGACACCATCATCTCAGCTAATCCTGATGGAGCTGAAAGCAGCCAGAAATAATAAGCAGGGGGTCCCTTGCCCTTATTAGCGTATCTGGGTTACATGTAGGCATAGCTGGTGTAAACTAGGGGTCATAGGTAATACTAAAATGCACTCTGACCCTTCAGTATAATAGAGTAATTATTCAGATGCATTGTGGCATTATACCAAGCAAGGATCTTTACTTCTGAAAGATCTTTTGCCTCTAAGTATTAGAGGTTCTACAGAATTCTGTCTAAGTAGGGATTGATGTGATATGAAATAGACAGCTGTAGGCTAGATGTTGTTGTTATTTGTCAGGAGAGCTGATGATCCTACCTGCTTAACCTTGTCTGACCTGCTTTGGTACCTGCAGCTAATCTGGTGTCCAGTTGGTTGACTGAGGGATGAGAGAGGTGACCCTATCACCAGGACCAGGGTCTCGGGTTAAGAGGGTACAAGAGAACCCATCTGGTAGGAATGTGGGGCTTCCAGCTCTGTTCGTTCCCCTCAATGACCACAGCAGGATGCTCGTCTTCTCCACCTCCCTCGTACCATCCCAGCTGGAGGAGCTATTCACTGGCCCAGATAGATAGATATCTGGCTCCTTGACCCACGTCTGGTCTGGATTTTCCTGGGGAGAGAGAGGGGAGGTGGAGGTAGAGATTCTGGAGGTAGGGGGCCCTGGGTCCTCACCGCTAGGCAGGGCCTTTCAAACCCTCCTCTCAACCACTTCTAATTGATCTCACGCATTGCTAGGCCCACACATCTCACCCCAAATACCCCTGTCAGAAAGGCTGGAGGGGGAGCTCAGGAGCTCATTGTCTGAAGAGGGGGTGCCCCTTGCCCCTGTGTTAGCTGCCCCCTGGCCCCCTCCACCACCCCTCCACCTTGCACATCCCTAAATCCTCCCCTGAGGAGAGTACAAGCCACAATCCTGCGGCTCCTTCTCTTCCTGAATGGGAGTCCAAAACGCTGGGGGTGGATTAGTCCTGCAAATGTGTGCTTAGGTGCTCTATGCTGCATTGGCCATAGGAGTAGGGCTTGTAGGGGGGGCTTGTTTTGGGGTTTAACTGGCCTTGTTTCCTGTGAGGACCAATGTTTCCACGCACAATGGGGATAGGTGGGGCTGAAGAGGTTTTAGCTGGGTACATGAGAGCCTTGTTGACACAGGGTTTGGACTGGAGAGGAGTGGCTGGTTTGGGGGGGTGTATGCTAGGCTAGGTCACACGTTGGGTTCAGATAGTCATGTGTCTTAGAGAGCTCCTCCATTGTAGGTTTCACTCTGTGCTGTCATAAGGCTCTACAGGGAGGTGTTGTAAGGCATGCTGTGGGATGAGCTGGGTGAATCAGGGCTACAGGGGCCATCCATATGCTGTGGGATGAGCTGTGTGAATCAGGGCTATAGGGGCATCCATTCAGACCTCTGTTCGGACACAGCATGTCTCTGGAAATAGGCAGGCTTTATAATGTGGCTCCTTTACAAAACCACTCATTGTCACTTTGGTTACAACTCTTTTTAGTCTTCTAATCGTCCTCATTACCCAGTGACACGACCCCTCCTGCTGTCTCGTAGGCCCGAGAGCTTACATACATCACCGTGTGTGTGTGTGTGTGTGTGTGTGTCTTTGTGTGTGTTCAGATACCATAGCTCTATAATGGATGATCCTGCCTTAATGCAGAAAGTGTTCGAGCATGAATATGTACGCCTGTGTGAGTGTGTGTGCACATTTGTGTATGTGTGAGTGTACTGCATACTGTGTGTGCTTTAAGAGGTTCCCCCTGTGGCCCTCCCTTGTGCCAACCCTTTAGCAGCCCCTGTTTGCATAATTATGCTAATTCACTCTGCCAGAATGCTATCTAATTATATCCCGTTAGACAATGGCGGAGGGCTGGGGCCCTGGGTACTACATGCAGGTCTGGGGGCTGTAACTCTGACACACTGTGACACTGCAACTCTTAACTCTTGTGTTGGTGACAGTTAATTAGTGCTCCCCTGTGTGTGTTTACAGGCCAGGCTCTGTGACGAGCCTATGTGCCCCTCAGTGTAACACTATACTGGTGGAGCGACCAGCGCTGCTACACACAACCACTGTTACAGTGGAGTCATTGGCTTAGTTAGAGAGCATGGTGCTGCTAGCACCACTAGGGTTGTGGGTTAGATTCCTGCATGGGCCACATTAAGGCTACTGGGTATGTCACTATGAATCCTAAGTTGCTTTGGATGAAGGTGTCTGCTACTACATGACAACTGCATTTATTTACCCAATTATATTATATTTACAGTCTCGAGTTAATCTAGTAAATTGTAAAAAGCAAAGTAAATGGTTTGTGAGTGTAGTGTGATGTGAGTGTACCCTTGGGCCTGTCTGTTTGCTAGGGGGAGGTGTTGGCTGTGATGATTAGCTTTTGGGCCCCGTGTGGCTCAGGGGATGAGAAGTGGGGAAGAGTTGCCAGTTGACTTAATTTAAGGTAATTGGTTTGGTTCCATATCTTGAGGAAATGTCTTTGCCTTCTACAAGGGTTAGGCTGTTAAGAGCTCAGGGGTTAGTGTCCAGGGCAGGCAACTGTCCTAGCCCTGTATAGAAGAAAAAAACATTCTCAGAGAAAAACACACACACAAACAATAGACGTACCCCTGTGGTAAATAGCTAATGAATACAATGGCTAGTGAAATAAAGCCCCTGGTGAAGTGTATGGTTGGTCGGGTATTGGTCAGTATAGGTGGTAGGAGATGGGGGTGGTGAAACCTGAGCGTTGCCAATGAGCAGGAGGATTAGAGAGGAAATGATGGTGGCCCAGTCAGAGCTGCCCAGCGCCCTGCATTGTTAGACCAGTAATACTGTGGTAATTACAAAGACTACATACTTTAGCAGCCATCTCTCTCTCTCTCTCTCTCTCTCTCTCTCTCTCTCTCTCTAGTCCTCTTTTCTTCTGTTGTGAAGGTATTAGAGGGAAAATGAAAGAGGGAGAATGAAAGAGTAATACCACCCCAGAATGGCACAATTATTGGATTTTTCACCACTTTAGTCACCCTCCCCAGAAGCCAACCTTCCCTCTTCCTCTTCCCCTCCTAATCAGGTTTTTAATTCCAACCTGGCCCGTTGTGTTAACCTACACCTAAAACACTCTGTGAACCCTACGCTTCCGATTCTATGGAGATCCATAGTAAGTCGAATTATTGGCTAAGGCCACTATATGCCAAGCATGAACATGAATGGAATGAAATTGTGGATAGGTGCAGAGCTGTTCTCCCTATTATACATGATGCCTGCAAATGTCTGCCTGCACATTGGAGTGTGTATGTCTGCACATTGTGTTTGTAATGTGTATATGCACATTGTGTGTGTGTGAGTGTCCTCCCATTAGAGAGATAAGTGATTAGTGCATGGTGGTTAATTAGCGGCTCTTCATTCTCTGCGTCCGTGGAGTGCCATGCCGCATCATCCTATTGGTCCTTTCCTTCCACCCTTTTCACCTCACAAAACCCTTCGCCGCTGTTTGCCTAGCAACGGCTACACGGCTGGTGAGGAGTCCTCCGGGCCTAATGTAGGCTACTTGATGATGTTTTAAAACAAATAGATGATTGTCTGATTAGCGTCTTGGTTGAGAGTGCGGTTTATAAATGGCCACCCTGCAACATGCTTTAAACATCCCTCCAAAACCAGAACCAGGAGAAAGGGACCACTAATCATGTTTTAGTCTAAATAATGTTTGTGTTTAATGTTTGTGTACTTGTTTCATGCGTTCTTTTTGTGTCAGTTACATTGCTTTGTTTGTGTAGAATTATTACAGTGCACTTAGTGTTGTGTGATTTATTTATGTCTGTTTTATGTGCTGTAAATATTCATATAAATTCATGAAAAATTCTAACTGTTCAGAAAAATGCATGTCATCAGCATCCTTGTCCCTTTTTGTGTATCTGCGCTCTATATTTGAGTGGATTTTGACATCAGTTTTTTACCTTGTCTTTGACGTTGTTGTTGTTGTGTTTGTCAGTGAGGTACGCGACCATTAGCTAGCATCCAAACCCCATTCCCTTACTTTAGTGTGGTTGTGTTCACACTTGCAAACCCCAGAGTGGCCCTGTCAGTCAATCACTGTTGTGACGCTAATGGAGATGCTATCGCTAATGTAGCTTGCGCAGGCCCTAATCTAGCCTACAGTTGCGCATGTCTTTAAGTGGCCCTCCGAGGGAGCTGTGCTACTGGAGGATCCCTGGGCTCTGGGCCTGCAGGGACCATTTTCCTGTGACTTTAGTGGCAGCCAAGGGAGCCAGTCACTCTGTCAACCCCAGGAGAACACACTCACAGCCTGGCAAGTGACAGAAGGCACAGTGGCGGTGTTCATTTAGTGACTGACTTGTTGTATGTGGATGGTAAGTGGGCCCTTTAGGGCTGTTTGTTTTTGTCAGGGAAACGTGGAAATGTGCTGCTGGCTGACAACAATTAACATAGTCTTTTTGTTTGTCTCTCTCTTTTCATTTAGTCTTTCTCTCGGTCTCTCGCTCTGTCTGTTTGTCTGTCTCTCAGTCTGTGTATTTGTCTCTGTCTGTCCTTCTCCCCTTCTCCATGTCTCTCTGTCTCTCTGTCTCGCTGTCTCTCTCTCTCTCTCTCTCTCTCTCTCTCTCTCTCTGTCTGTCTGTCTGTGTGTAATAGCTTGGCCAGGCTGAGTGCAGGCTGCGGGGCCCCTGCAGCAGTGTTTTAAGGTCATAGCGCGCTCTCTCAATAGTGCTGACTGGGCCAGTGTCTCACTGACAGCTGATCCAACAGCCCTAGCAGGCTGGAGACAGTCCATTTCTCACCCTCCTCCTCCCTTTCTTCTCCTCCTCTCTCTCTCCCCCTCTCTCCACAGCGGGTGATGGCTGGGCCAGCCTTTGTGTTTGGCCAGTCAGGCCTAAACCCGGGCCCCAGGGGCTGCACACCGGGGAGAGCCCAGGCCGCAGAAAGGGAGAGAAGAAAAGGAGAGAAGTAATTATGTTCAGTCATTGAGTTCTGAAGATCCCTGTGTTAATTACGGGGCCGCTCGCTACAAAACACCACCAATTCAAGTGAAAAATGAGGAATGTTTGCGAGGGCGGATTGGAACATGACACCTCTGGGCTCCAGCCTCGCCATGAGAAGCCAGATTAAGATGGCCGAGCCCCCTGTTTTCCCTCCATCCTCCCTCGTCCTCCCTCCTTCCCTCGCTCTTTTCTTTTGTGACGGAGAGATTACGCACATGGGGTCCGGTTACAGAGCCGGGTCTATTGTCCTGCTCACTGTTTCATATGTGCTGATGCAGCTCCGCATCACTGGCTTTTCAGGACAGGGGCCCGCTCTCGCTTTCTTTCTCTTTCCCTCTTCTTCGCTGTCGCTCTCTCTCCTTTGCTCTCTAACTCCTTCCCCTCTTTATTCATCTCTCTCTGCCTCACGCTTGCTCTTTCTCTGTAATCACTCGCCCGTATTTCCCCTCTTCGTTCATCTCTCTCCTACTCTTCTTCAACCTTTTCTATGTCTGTCTTTTACTCTCAGCCCCTCTCTTTCTCCATCTTGTTCCCCCTCTGATTGCCTCCACAATTAGCTCCAGTGGATCAACTTTGTAGATGTTGCTTTGTCTGGTATAATTAGTGACTTAGTTCTATGGGGTTGCAACCTGTTTGTGGTGTGGTCTGGTGGGTGTGGTCTGGTGGGTGTGGTCTGGTGGGTGTGGCCCACCTGTTCCCTGGCTCTGTGGACAGAGGGGAGGGGACAGAGGGGTAGACAGAAGGGAGAAGACAGAGGGGTGGGTCAGTGGAGGGGACAGAGGGGTAGGCATAGGGGGGGTCAGAAGAGGGGACAGAGGGGTAGATGGGGGTGGGGGGGCAGAGGAGGGGACAGAGGACATTGTGGCAGGCTCCTTGGTGGGGCCAGAACAACCCCTCTCTCCCTCCCTCCCTCTTTTCTCTCTCTCTGTCTCCCAGTGTGATAACAGGTTTGTTCCTGCTCCATTGTGGTAGTAATGATGGGGAGTCATCTGGGCTGTTAAAAAGTAGAAGTGTGTGTGTGTGTGTGTGTGTGTGTGTGTGTGTGTGTGTGTGTGTGTGTGGGATTACAAGAACATTGCTGTGTAACCAGGTTTAGACAGAACGTCCCCCAACCTCCATAGGCCACCCCACTGAGTCTTTCATCAGGTGTGTGTGTGCGCACACACCCAGGTTAGGGGCCTTAGACAGGGGCGTATCCGGGCGCCAGAAGGCCACAGGGAAGGAGGCTCCCAGATGGAGATGGAGATATTGTTTGCAGGGTTTCTATAACAATAATGTTCTCCTCTCTACTACACACTACCCCCAACACTAGTTTACCACCCCCACAACCAACACTACTCTACCCCCCACAACCAACACTACTCTACCCCCCAACACTAGTTTACCACCCCCCACAACCAACACTACTCTACCCCCACAACCAACACTACTCTACCCCCACAACCAACACTACTCTACCCCCAACACTAGTTTACCACCCCCACAACCAACACTACTCTACCCCCCACAACCAACACTACTCTACCCCCCACAACCAACACTACTCTACCCCCAACACTAGTTCACCAACCCCCAACAACAAACACTAGTCTACCAACACTAGTCTACCCCCACCCACAAGCATTTCGCTACACTCGCTACACTAGCAATAACATCTGCTAACCATGTGTATTTGACTATTACATTTGAACACTAGTCTACCCCCATACAACCAACACTAGTCTACCCCCATACAACCAACACTAGTCTACCCCCTCACAACCAAGACTAGTCTACCCCCCCACACAACCAACACTAGTCTACCCCCCACACAACCAACACTAGTCTACCCCCCACACAACCAACACTAGTCTACCCCCACACAACCAACACTAGTCTAACCCCCCACACAACCAACACTAGTCTACCACCCCCACACAAGCAACACTAGTCTAACACCCCCACAACCAACACCAGTCTACCCCCACACAACCAACACTAGTCTTCCCCCACCTCACCCCCTCAAACGCTAGTCTACCCCCCACCAACGCTAGTCTACCTTGCCCCCACAACCAACACTAGTCTACCGCCCCCCACAACCAACACTAGTCTTCCCCACCTCACCCCCTCAAACGCTAGTCTACCCTAGTCTAAACTAGTCTACCACCCCCACACATCCAACACAAGTCTACCCCTCACACAACCATCACTAGTCTACCCCCACACAACCAACACGAGTCTACCACCTCCCCACAACCAACACTAGTTTACCCTGCTCCCTCCCCAACCAACAATAGTCTACTACCTCCCCCAACAACACTAGTCTACCACCCCCACACATCCAACACTAGTCTACCCCTCAAACAACCAACACTAGTCTAACCCCCACACAACCAACACTAGTCTACCACCCCCACACAAGCAACACTAGTCTACCACCCCCACACAAGCAACACTAGTCTACTACATCCCCACAACCAACACTAGTCTTCAAACCCCCACAACCAACGCTAGTCTACCCTCACACAACCATCACTAGTCTACCCCCACACAACCAACACGAGTCTACCACCTCCCCACAACCAACACTAGTTTACCCTGCTCCCTCCCCCAACCAACAATAGTCTACTACCTCCCCCAACAACACTAGTCTACCACCCCCACACATCCAACACTAGTCTACCCCTCACACAACCAACACTAGTCTAACCCCCCCACACAAGCAACACTAGTCTACCACCCCCACACAAGCAACACTAGTCTACTACATCCCCACAACCAACACTAGTCTACCACCCCCACAACCAACACTAGTCTTCAAACCCCCACAACCAACGCTTAGTCTACCTCGCCCCACCAACGCTAGTTTACCCTGCCCCCACTAACAATAGTCTAAACCCCCACAACCAACACTAGTCTACCACTCCACACTAGCAACACTAGTCTTACCCCCACCAACTCTAGTCTACCCCCCCACACAACCAACACTAGTCTACCGCCCCCACAGAACCAACACTAGTCTACCACCTCCCCACAACCAACACTAGTCTAAAACCCCCACAACCAACACTAGTCTACCACCTCCCCACAGAACCAACAGTAGTCTACCACCTCCCCACAACCAACACTAGTCTACCACCTCCCCACAACCAACACTAGTCTACCACCTCCCCACAACCAACACTAGTCTACCACCTCCTCCCCACCACCAACACGAGTCTACCCCCTCCTCCCCCCCACCAACACGAGTCTACCCCACCACACAACCAACAGTAGTCTACCACCCCACACAACCAACGCTAGTCTACCATCCCCCCACCAACACTAGTCTACCACCCCACACAACCAACACTAGTCTACCACCTCCTCACAGCCAACACTAGTCTACCACCCCCACAACCAACAGCAGTCTACCACCCACAACCAACACTAGTCCACCCCACCACACAACCAACAGTAGTCTACCACCCCACACAACCAACGCTAGTCTACCATCCCCCCCCCACCAACACTAGTCTACCACCCCACACAACCAACACTAGTCTACCACCTCCTCACAGCCAACACTAGTCTACCACCCCCACAACCAACAGCAGTCTACCACCCACAACCAACAGTAGTCTACCACCCCACACAACCAACACTAGTCTACCACACCACACAACCAACAGTAGTCTACCACCCCACACAACCAACAGTAGTCTACCAACCCACACAACCAACAGTAGTCTACCACCCCACACAACCAACAGCAGTCTACCACCCCACACAACCAACAGCAGTCTACCACCCCACACAACCAACAGTAGTCTACCACCCACCACAACCAACACTAGTCCACCCCACCACACAACCAACACTGGTCTACCACCTCCCACGACCAACGCTTAGTCTACCATCCCCCCACCAACACTAGTCTACCACCCCACACAACCAACAGCAGTCTACCACCCCACACAACCAACACTAGTCCACCCCACCACACAACCAACACTGGTCTACCACCTCCCCATAACCAACGCTTAGTCTAGCATCCCCCCCACCAACACTAGTCTACCACCCCACACAACCAACACTAGTCTACCACCTCCTCACAGCCAACACTAGTCTACCACCCCCACAACCAACAGCAGTCTACCACCCACAACCAACAGTAGTCTACCACCCCACACAACCAACACTAGTCTACCACACCACACAACCAACAGTAGTCTACCACCCCAAACAACCAACAGTAGTCTACCAACCCACACAACCAACAGTAGTCTACCACCCCAAACAACCAACAGTAGTCTACCACCCCACACAACCAACAGTAGTCTACCACCCCACACAACCAACAGTAGTCTACCACCCCACACAACCAACAGTAGTCTACCACCCCACACAACCAACAGTAGTCTACCACCCCACACAACCAACAGTAGTCTACCACCCCACACAACCAACAGTAGTCTACCACCCCACACAACCAACAGTAGTCTACCACCCCACACAACCAACAGCAGTCTACCACCCCACACAACCAACTGTAGTCTACCACCCACAACCAACACTAGTCTACCACCCCACACAACCAACACTAGTCTACCACCCCACACAACCAACAGCAGTCTACCACCCCACACAACCAACAGCAGTCTACCACCCCACACAACCAACAGTAGTCTACCACCCCCCACAACCAACACTAGTCCACCCCACCACACAACCAACACTGGTCTACCACCTCCCCACAACCAACGCTAGTCTACCACCCCACACAACCAACAGTAGTCTACCACCCCACACAACCAACAGTAGTCTACCACCCCACACAACCAACAGTAGTCTACCACCCCACACAACCAACAGTAGTCTACCACCCCACACAACCAACAGTAGTCTACCACCCCACACAACCAACAGTAGTCTACCACCCCACACAACCAACACTAGTCTACCACCCCACACAACCAACAGTAGTCTACCACCCCACACAACCAACACTAGTCTACCACCCCACACAACCAACAGCAGTCTACCACCCCACACAACCAACAGTAGTCTACCACCCCACACAACCAACAGTAGTCTACCACCCCACACAACCAATAGTAGTCTACCACCCCACACAACCAACAGTAGTCTACCACCCCACACAACCAACAGTAGTCTACCACCCCACACAACCAACAGTAGTCTACCACCCCACACAACCAACAGTAGTCTACCACCCCACACAACCAACAGCAGTCTACCACCCCACACAACCAACAGCAGTCTACCACCCCACACAACCAACAGCAGTCTACCACCCCACACAACCAACAGCAGTCTACCACCCCACACAACCAACAGCAGTCTACCACCCCACACAACCAACACTAGTCTACCACCCACAACCAACAGTAGTCTACCACCCCACACAACCAACAGTAGTCTACCACCCCACACAACCAACAGCAGTCTACCACCCCACACAACCAACAGCAGTCTACCACCCCACACAACCAACAGCAGTCTACCACCCCACACAACCAACAGCAGTCTACCACCCCACACAACCAACACTAGTCTACCACCCACAACCAACACTAGTCTACCACCCCACACAACCAACAGTAGTCTACCACCCCACACAACCAACAGTAGTCTACCACCCCACACAACCAACAGCAGTCTACCACCCCACACAACCAACAGCAGTCTACCACCCCACACAACCAACAGCAGTCTACCACCCCACACAACCAACACTAGTCTACCACCCCACACAACCAACAGCAGTCTACCACCCCACACAACCAACACTAGTCTACCACCCACAACCAACAGTAGTCTACCACCCCACACAACCAACAGTAGTCTACCACCCCACACAACCAACAGTAGTCTACCACCCCACACAACCAACAGCAGTCTACCACCCCACACAACCAACAGCAGTCTACCACCCCACACAACCAACAGCAGTCTACCACCCCACACAACCAACAGCAGTCTACCACCCCACACAACCAACAGCAGTCTACCACCCCACACAACCAACAGCAGTCTACCACCCCACACAACCAACAGTAGTCTACCACCCCACACAACCAACAGTAGTCTACCACCCCACACAACCAACAGTAGTCTACCACCCCACACAACCAACAGTAGTCTACCACCCCACACAACCAACAGCAGTCTACCACCCCACACAACCAACAGCAGTCTACCACCCCACACAACCAACAGCAGTCTACCACCCCACACAACCAACAGCAGTCTACCACCCCACACAACCAACAGCAGTCTACCACCCCACACAACCAACACTAGTCTACCACCCACAACCAACAGTAGTCTACCACCCCACACAACCAACAGTAGTCTACCACCCCACACAACCAACAGCAGTCTACCACCCCACACAACCAACAGCAGTCTACCACCCCACACAACCAACAGCAGTCTACCACCCCACACAACCAACAGCAGTCTACCACCCCACACAACCAACACTAGTCTACCACCCACAACCAACACTAGTCTACCACCCCACACAACCAACAGTAGTCTACCACCCCACACAACCAACAGTAGTCTACCACCCCACACAACCAACAGCAGTCTACCACCCCACACAACCAACAGCAGTCTACCACCCCACACAACCAACAGCAGTCTACCACCCCACACAACCAACACTAGTCTACCACCCCACACAACCAACAGCAGTCTACCACCCCACACAACCAACACTAGTCTACCACCCCACACAACCAACAGTAGTCTACCACCCCACACAACCAACAGTAGTCTACCACCCCACACAACCAACAGTAGTCTACCACCCCACACAACCAACAGCAGTCTACCACCCCACACAACCAACAGCAGTCTACCACCCCACACAACCAACAGCAGTCTACCACCCCACACAACCAACAGCAGTCTACCACCCCACACAACCAACAGCAGTCTACCACCCCACACAACCAACAGCAGTCTACCACCCCACACAACCAACACTAGTCTACCACCCCACACAACCAACACTAGTCTACCACCCCACACAACCAACACTAGTCTACCACCCCACACAACCAACACTAGTCTACCACCCCACACAACCAACACTAGTCTACCACCCCACACAACCAACACTAGTCTACCACCCCACACAACCAACACTAGTCTACCACCCCACACAACCAACACTAGTCTACCACCCCACACAACCAACAGCAGTCTACCACCCCACACAATACTAGCCCCCCCTCCCTCCACCAACACTGGTCTACCACCATTATAGATAGACCTGACTATGTGCCAATGTGGTGCTGCTGTTGCCAACACTCACCCAACAGCTACACAAACACACACACACACAAAGGGGGGCTGCACCCCCCCACCCTGAGAACTGTACAGCAGCTTTTCCAAGTGGCTTTTTACACAATGAGGACACTAATGTCTTTTTATTTGGAGAGCTGGTTAATTGATCTGGCGTAACGTCCTAATTGTCTCTCTCTTGCTGGACGGCTCCAAACCCCCGGTGCGTACATTTCACATCACCTTTGTTTAGACACTGTGTGGAAAACATTTACTCTAAATACAAATATGAGTGTGTGAACAGTGCCTGTGTGTAGTTGTCTGTAAACACGTTTGAGAGATAGAAGAGGACCATTCACTATGAGATGGTGGTATTAGAAATATCCTTTCAATGAAAAATAGTATTTCACAGATATATATTTAGTTATTTGTTAGGGCTTGTTTTTTTGTGTGTGTATCAAGTACAGTATGTCTACACAGTGCAGTATGTTTACACAGTACAGTGCAGTATGTTTACTCAGTACAGTGCAGTATGTTTACACAGTACAGTATGTTTACTCAGTACAGTGCAGTATGTTTACTCAGTACAGTGCAGTATGTTTACACAGTACAGTGCAGTATGTTTACTCAGTACAGTGCAGTATGTTTACTCAGTACAGTGCAATATGTCTACACAGTACAGTATGTCTACACAGTACAGTGCAGTATGTCTACACAGTACAGCATATTAAAACTACAGTATGTCTACACAGTGCAGTATGTTAATACAGTACAGTCCAGTATGTCTACACAGTCCGGTATGTCTACACAGTCCAGTATGTCTACACAGTCCAGTATGTCTACACAGTTCAATATGTCTACACAGTGCAGTGCAATATGTCTACACAGTCCAGTATGTCTACACAGTTCAATATGTCTACACAGTGCAGTGCAGTATGTCTACACAGTACAGCATATTAAAACTACAGTATGTCTACACAGTGCAGTATGTTAATACAGTACAGTCCAGTATGTCTACACAGTCCGGTATGTCTACACAGTCCAGTATGTCTACACAGTCCAGTATGTCTACACAGTTCAATATGTCTACACAGTGCAGTGCAATATGTCTACACAGTCCAGTATGTCTACACAGTTCAATATGTCTACACAGTCCAGTATGTCTACACAGTTCAATATGTCTACACAGTGCAGTGCAGTATGTCTACACAGTGCAGTGCAGTATGTCTACACAGTGCAGTGCAGTATGTCTACACAGTGCAGTGCAGTATGTCTACACAGTGCAGTGCAGTATGTCTACACAGTGCAGTGCAGTATGTCTACACAGTGCATTGCAGTATGTCTACACAATGTAGTGCAGTATGTCTACACAGTGCAGTGCAGAGCAGTATGTCTACACAGTATAGTGCAGTATGTCTACACAGTGCAGTATGTCTACACAGTACACTATGTTCACACAGTACAGTACAGTATGTGTACACAGTACAGTGCAGTATGTCTACACAGTGCAGTATGTCTACACAGTGCAGTGCAGTATGTCTACACAGTGCAGTGCAGTATGTCTACACAGTGCAGTGCAGTATGTCTACACAGTGCAGTGCAGTATGTCTACACAGTGCAGTGAAGTATGTCTACACAGTGCAGTATGTCTACACAATGCAGTGCAGAGCAGTATGTCTACACAGTACAGTGCAGTATGTCTACACAGTGCAGTATGTCTACACAGTGCAGTATGTCTACACAGTGCAGTGCAGAGCAGTATGTCAGTGCAGTGCAGTATGTCTACACAGTGCAGTATGTCTACACAGTACACTGTCTACACAGTACACTATGTCTACACAGTACACTATGTTAGCACAGTACAGTGCAGTATGTCTACACAGTGAAGTACAGTATGTCTACACAGTGCAGTATGGCTACACAGTACAGTATGTTAACACAGTATATTTCAGTATGTTAACACAGTGAAGTATGTCAACACTTTACAGTACCGTATTTGTACACGGTACAGTATGTCTACACAGTACAGTTTGTTAACACAGTACAGTTTGTTAACACAGTACAGTATGTCTACACAGTACAGTATTACACAATACAGTTTGTCTACACAGTACAATTTGTTAACACAGTACAATTTAACACAGTACAGTATGTCTACACAGTACAGTATGTCTACACAGTACAGTTTGTTAACACAGTACAGTATGTCTACACAGTACAGTATGTCTACACAGTACAGTATTACACAATACAGTTTGTCTACACAGTACAGTTTGTCTACACAGTACAGTATGTCTACATAGTACAGTTTGTCTACACAGTACAGTTTGTCTACACAGTACAGTTTAACACAGTACAGTATGTCTACACAGTACAGTTTGTCTACACAGTACAGTATTACACAGTACAGTTTGTCTACACAGTACAGTTTGTTAACACAGTACAATTTGTTAACACAGTACAGTATGTCTACACAGTACAGTTTGTTAACACAGTACAGTTTGTTAACACAGTACAGTATGTCTACACAGTACAGTATGTCTACACAGTACAGTATGTCTACACAGTACAGCATGTTAACACAGTACATTTCAGTATGTTAACACAGTGCAGTATGTCAATGTTGAGTATGTTCGTGTGACGTGTGTGTCTGTAAAACAGTGCAGTGTTTTACACTGATTGTAAATTATCCTGGCACTCCTGCACCACACACACACGCGCGCATGGACACACAATCTCCAACTGTTGGACAGTAGAAAGTGGAAAGTGTGTGTGTGACACAGGTCTCCTTCCTCAAGCCTTTCTCCGGCAGCCTGTGTGTGATGGGCGGCAGGTAGCCTATCGGTTAAGAGCATTGGCCCAGTAACAGTCTCTGGTTCGAATCCTTTAGCCGGCATGGTGGAAAAATCTGCCTTTCTGTCCTTGAAAAAGGCAGTTAACCCTCACCACAACTGCTCCCCATGGTGGCGATTAAGCCCCCCCCCCGCACCTGTCTGATTCCGAAGGGTTGGATTCAATGCAGAAAACACATTTCGGTTGTGCAACTGTCTAGGTATCCCCTTTGCCTTTCCTTTCTCTGCTGTTCACCAGCTGGGGGTGCTGTCAGCCCTTGTAAAACAACAACAGGTAAACTCCACTTTGGCTCCCTGATCAACTCCTCTCCTCAAGTCATCTCCTCAAGTCCTCTCCTCAAGTCCTCTCCTCTTTCCACCAACTCCACTTTACATTCAGATATTAACCCCATTTATATTAGCTTTCTCATTATAGAGAGTTTTGTGATGAAATTACCTTTCCAAGGCTAATACCTTTCCAATCTGCTGAGATTGCATTATTAGATGGTTATTTAAAGGGGCAATATGCAGTTCAAGCTGTAACAAAGTGGTCACCCTGCCGCAACTGTGTGATGCGGCTGGAGAAATCTAACCACTTTCAAATTCATAGACAGATCTTTGGATGCAAGGAAAAAGTATAGTTTTAACCATGTTTCGATTCTATAAAGTGTTGGTTTACAATTACATTGTTTACTAGTAATTGAGTAAGACAAGGTTATATGTTAGGTTCTGATGTGGTACGACGACAGTAAATTACATTCTTTGTGGGTCTATATGTGTGTGTGTGTGTGTGTGTGTATATATATATATATTACAGTGAGGGGAAAAAAGTATTTGATCCCCTGCTGATTTTGCACGTTTGCCCACTGACAAAGAAATGATCAGTCTATAAATTTAATGGTAGGTTTATTTGAACAGTGAGAGACAGAATAACAACAAAGAAATCCAGAAAAACGCATGTGAAAAATGTTATAAATGGAATTGCATTTTAATGATGGAAATAGGTATTTGACCCCTCTGCAAAACATGACTTGGTACTTGGTGGCAAAACCCTTGTTGGCAATCACAGAGGTCAGACGTTTCTTGTAGTTGGCCACCAGGTTAGCACACATCTCAGGAGGGATTTTGTCTCACTCTTTGCAGAACTTCTCCAAGTCATTAAGGTTTCGAGGCTGACGTTTGGCAACTCGAACCTTCAGCTCCCTCCACAGATTTTCTATGGGATTAAGGTCTGGAGACTGGCTAGGCCACTCCAGGACCTTAATGTGCTTCTTCTTGAGCCACTCTTTTGTTGCTTTGGCCGTGTGTTTTGGGTCATTGTCATGCTGGAATACCCATCCACGACCCATTTTCAATGCCGTGGCTGAGAGAAGGAGGTTCTCACCCAAGATTTGACAGTACATGGCCCCGTCCATCGTCCCTTTGATGTGGTGAAGTTGTCCTGTCCCCTTAGCAGAAAAACACCCCCAAAGCATGAATTTTCCACCTCCATGTTTGACGGTGGGGATGGTGTTCTTGGGGTCATAGGCAGCATTCCTCCTCCTCCAAACACGGCGAGTTGATGCCAAAGAGCTCCATTTTGGTCTCATCTGACAACAACACTTTCACCCAGATGTCCCCTGAATCATTCAGATGTTCATTGGCAAACTTCAGACGTGCTTGTATATGTGCTTTCTCGAGCAGGGCGACCTTGCGGGCGCTGCAGGATTTCAGTCCTTCACGGCGTAGTGTGTTCCCAATTGTTTTTTTGGTGACTATGGTCCCAGCTGCCTTGAGATCATTGACAAGATCCTCCCGTGTAGTTCTGGGCTGATTCCTCACCGTTCTCATGATCATTGCAACTCCATGAAGTGAGATCTTGCATGGAGCCCCAGGCCGAGGGAGATTGACAGTTCTTTTGTGTTTCTTCCATTTGCGAATAATCGCACCAACTGTTGTCACCTTCTCACCAAGCTGCTTGGCGATGGTCTTGTAGCCCATTCCAGCCTTGTGTAGGTTTACAATCTTGTCCCTGGCATCCTTGGAGAGCTCTTTGGTCTTGGCCACGGTGGAGAGTTTGGAATCTGATTGATTGCTTCTGTGGACAGGCGTCTTTTATACAGGTAACACACTGAGATTAGGAGCACTCCCTTTAAGAGTGTGCTCCTAATCTCAGCTCGTTACCTGTATAAAAGCCACCTGGGAGCCAGAAATCTTTCTGATTGAGAGGGGGTCAAATACTTATTTCCCTCATTAAAATGCAATTCCATTTATAACATTTTTCACGTGTGTATTTCTGGATTTTTTTGTTGTTATTCTGTCTCTCACTGTTCAAATAAACCTACCATTAAAATTATAGTCTGATCATTTCTTTGTCAGTGGGCATACGTACAAAATCAGCAGGGGATCAAATACTTTTTTCCCTCACTGTGTATATGTGTGTGTATATATATATATATATATATACACACACATACAGTTGAAGTCGGATGTTTACATACACCTTAGCCAAATACATTTAAACTCAGTTTTTCACAATTCCTGACATTTAATCCAAGTAAAAATTCCCTGTCTTAGGTCAGTTAGGATCACCACTTTATTTAAAAAATGAGAAATGTCAGAATAATAGTAGAGAGAATTATTTATTTCATATTTTATTTCTTTCATCACATTCCCAGTGGGTCAGATGTTTACATGCACTCAATTAGTATTTGGTAGCATTGCCTTTAAATTGTTTAACTTGGGTCAAACGTTTCGGGTAGCCTTCCACAAGCTTCCCACAATAAGTTGGGTGAATTTTGTCCCATTCCTCTTGACAGAGCTGGTGTAACTGAGTCAGGTTTGTAGGCCTCCTTGCTCGCACACGCCTTTTCAGTTCTGCCCACAAATTTTCTATAGGATTTAGGTCAGGGCTTTGTGATTGCCACTCCAATACCTTGACTTTGTTGTCCTTAAGCCATTTTGATTGGAACTGATTGGAAGTATGCTTGGGGTCATTGTCCATTTGGAAGACCCATTTGCGACCAAGCTTTAACTTCCTGACTGATGTCTTGAGATGTTGCTTCAATATATGTCGATATAGGACTCGTTTTGCTGTGGATATAGATACTTTTGTACCTGTTTCCTCCAGCATCTTCACAAGGTCCTTTGCTGTTGTTCTGGGATTGATTTGCACTTTTCGCACCAAAGTACGTTCATCTCTAGGAGACAGAACACGTCTCCTTCCTGAGCGGTATGACGGCTGCGTGGTCCCATGGTGTTTATACTTGCGTACTATTGTTTGTACAGATGAACGTGGTACCTTCAGGCATTTGGAAATTGCTCCCAAGGATGAACTAGACTTGTGGAGGTCTACATTTTTCTGAGGTCTTGGCTGATTTCTTTTGATTTTCCCATAATGTCAAGCAAAGAGGCACTGGGTTTGAAGGTAGGCCTTGACATACATCCACATGTACACCTCCAATTGACTCAAATGATGTCAATTAGCTTATCAGAATCTTCTAAAGCCATGACATAATTTTCTGGAATTTTCCAAGCTGTTTAAAGCCACAGTCATCTTAGTGTATGTAAACTTCTGACCCACTGGAATTGTGATACAGTGAATTATAAGTGAAGTAATCTGTCTGTAAACAATTGTTTGAAAATGACTTGTGTCATGCACAAAGAAGATGTCCTAACCGGCATATAACTTGTTAACAAGGCATTTGTGGAGTGGTTGAAAAACGAGTTTTAATGACTCCAACCTAAGTGTATGTAAACTTCCGACTTCAACTGTGATATTTTTATATATATATATATAATTTAAAAGTCAAAAAATGTATTTAGCAATCGCAGTGTCCCCCTTTACCTGCTATGACAGATGACATAAGTATGCTATGTGAGGTGGATTTTGAGTGAATGCCAGTAAAATATTGGAGAGTTACAGTTGGATATTAGATTGTAGTTCTATGTTAATAACAGTGATTGTTATATGGTTATGCCAGCTGAGGTATGTGGGGTGGGTTGTTGAGTGAGTGCCAGTAGACTATTGGAGGGTTGCAGTAGTTTAGTGTTTCACTGTGGTAGTGGGTGGAAGTAACCTAACAGGTTAGACCTACCACATTATCTAGTAGGTCAGATTTACCACATATCTAACAGGTTAGATCTACCACATTATCTAACAGGTTAGATCTACCACATTATCTAGCAGGTTAGATCTACCACATTATCTAGCAGGTTAGATCTACTACATTACCTAGCAGGTTATATCTACTACATTATCTAGCAGGCTATATCTACCACATCTAACAGGTTAGATCTACCACATTATCTAGCAGGTTAGATCTACCACATTATCTAGCAGGTTAGATCTACCACATTATCTAGCAGGTTAGATCTACCACATTATCTAGCAGGTTAGATCTACTACATTATCTAGCAGGTTAGATCTACTACATTACCTAGCAGGTTATATCTACTACATTATCTAGCAGGCTATATCTACCACATCTAACAGGTTAGATCTTCCACATTATCTAGCAGGTTAGATCTACTACATTATCTAGCAGGTTAGATCTACTACATTATCTACTAGGTTAGATCTACCACATTATCTACTAGGTTAGATCTACCACATTATCCAGCTCCACCTGCTGAAACTGGAACTGTTCAACTGCACAGTATGGAGACCTCTCACTTCATCCCTCCATCACACCCTCCATCTCTTTCTCTGTTATGATATGTTCTGTACTCTCTCTCTCTCTCTCTCTCTCTCTCTCTCTCTCTCTGTCTAGCCTCTGTGTGAGTTCACATGGCGTGATCCAAAGTGGGCCATCGCTAATCAATGGGAGTCATTTAAGCCCATTCTCTCCCCACACACAAACCTCAGCGTTTTGCTAATCAATTGAAAATAAGTGTAATTCTCTTTTCCAGTCTGTAGAAAAGGGACAGAGCAATGGGTTGGCGTGTGTCTTTTTTTGTGTGAGATTGTTGTTGTTGGTCTGTGTGTGTGTGTGTGTGTGTGTGAAAGAGAGACTATGCCTTTTTGGCTATATAAGAGGTCTGCACTCCGCTCCATCCAGCCCTGTTCAGGCTTTGTGTGGACCTTGCTCAGACAGGGAGCAGGGTCAGCCATCTAAATGGGGGATATATTAGTAGTAACCTTTCTAAGAACAGGCCCCAGTACTCCTCCAGTCCTCCAGCAAGGCAATCAGATCACTTAAGTGCCTCCTTGCCTCTGTGGCCTGCACTAGGAGACCTGGCAGAGAGAGGGCTTTCTCTCTCTCGCTCACCCTCTCACCTTCACGGAAGGAAAAGGACAAGGTTGCTCATAATATTTCAAAAAAAATTCAAGTGAACCATCTAATTTAGACATTAGCCCCGGGCGGCCATAGAGAATGCTTCCAATCCCAGCGGATAATGCACATTGCCCAATTGTGTATGTGCATTATTTAGCTTCCGTTAATGTGCTGCTTTGACAGCCTATTACTGAGGATAATCAAGAGCTGTCTCTCTCTCTGGCCAGGAGATATGGCCACTGACAGACAGACCAACTCAGAGACATAGCCGTGGCATATAGCCCTACTCACTTACAAACCAACGGTACCTGTTTGAGTGTGTGTGTGACGTCTTCATCAAAGGGTGCTTCTTTCAGGCTCTTTGTCAGACCTCAGACTCAATCACCTAACAGGACTTTGACTTCTGAGATTCTTTATAGTGAAACTCAGTACAACGTGTATAGGTGGGAAATAAGGGCTACCTAAGTATAAGTTTGGAGGAGAATAGTGTGTGTGGGTGTGTGTGTGGACAGGGGAGACGGACAGACTGACACGGACATAGAGAGAGAGAGGTAGACCGGGACAGAGGGATGTCGCTGCAGCTGTAGCTCCTGCCGAGCAGTAATGGAGGGTGTGGGTGTATTACTGTCTCCAGTCAGAGTGTTAAGTGCTGTCCTGGTGTCTGAGAGATCGATGACAGCCAGCCCGCCACTGAGAGCCCCGCTCTGACAAACAGCCTGGGGTCAGGGGTCACACACACACACACACACACACACACAGAGAGGCAGTCCCAGGCAGGGCGGTCAGTGGTCACAGTGGGGTGGGAGGGTCTGCCCTGAGGGGGGTGGCAGTGCCACGGCATCACATCGATACCCAGCCAGAGCCATAGAGCACTAATGCCTAATGTTCCGCTGATGGAGCACAGCCCTGGCCCCAGGGACCATGACAGCCGGAGAGGGAGAGGGGTCTGGAGATACGTGCGCACACACATATGCCAACATAGAGTATATAGTAGACATGCACCTAATTGATTGGTGTGGCTCAGATTGAGGCAAGTACGGATAGATAGATAGAATTATTCATGGTTCACCCTCCACCCTCTCAAACACATAGCATGGAGGGTACTCCAGTCTAGTGAGCATTATCAATTAGACACAATACTACCACTTAGCCAGTCATTTTAGTGCACTAATGTAAATGTGTGTAGGGATAGGACATGTCTTTTGAATTCCTATTCCCCCTATTCCCTTGTTGTGTTCAACCTAGTTTACACCGTCTTTCCTACAGTTAACGAACCAAATGTGTTTTTCTTCTTCTTTATATAGACTAACTAAGTCTAGGAGAGGGGTGCTGGGAATTGCATAGGCAGTTAGGAGTGTGTGGCCTGAATGGTGTTCTACTGGCTGTTAACACCATTTCTCAATACCCTTCTCTTGGTGTTGCCATTTGGACCGTACACAGTACACATTCATGTTCCCCTTCTACGACTTCCACGTTCACAAACACGCTCAAATTCACATGATCACACAGGTCGTGTCCGAATACCCATACTAACGTACTACATACTGAAACTGCATACTATGTACTCGTTGTCGCTGACTATTTAGCATGTACTATTTAGTAAAAAGTATGCAGTATACCACGGTCGCAACACAGTAGTGGCTCCTGACTGGCTGAGTAGGTGGGGCTGGGCCGACTGTGGGGGAGTTTTCTAAGTTCAACAGACATGCATGGCATTAACCAGCTTGATAATAACTCATTTCCCAATTCGATGCATTTATCTAAAGTCTGAATAGAATAGGAATGGCGTTAGACTGGTAATAGGCAGACTACTGTATCACATTCAACATATACCGTATAGGCCATCTATCCTATTTAAAAAGGACTGAAGACAGAATCAGACAATTTGGTTCCATTTCAACATATGTATTAGTAAAACCAAAGTGCTGTAATATATATATAAATTAAATCAATTAGCCTAGTACACACACCAAAACATTTCAGATGTTCAAATCAAAAAGCAATTGCACAGAAACACGTGGACAGTCAGATGCATCGCACATTCAGAACCCTGAAAAGCAACATAATAAACTAAAGCACTGATCGTTGGGAACGAGATAAGAATGACTGCTAAGGCTTGATCCATACATTTAATAATTAAATAGGTAGCCTAGCCAACAAAATTAAAACAATCCATATGATTAACATGACATGAATAACGCTGCCATATAATAATAATGAGTTCCCGGTGCCGACACATTCCCATGTAATAGCCTACTCGTGATCATTTTAAGGAGAACAAAAACTACTTAGCCTACATTTGAACACCACCGCAGAAGCTTCACTATTTTCCCAATTAAGTAACCTAGTTTTGTTGTTTGTCTACTTGAGAACTAGGGCCTATCACTTGCAGCTCTTCCAATGTATTGTGGGAAAGTGTGCATCGAGTTCTACAAGATGAAGAGCCGAAGTTAGTATAATAACAACCTGGCGTTTAAACCAGACTCGATTTTTCGAAAATTCATACTGAGACTGCGTCATGGGCGATTGGATTGTTTCCTGCTATTGGTTGATTTTGGTAGCGCATCTCCACATCTAATTGATCAGCTGTTGTCAAAGCCAAATCAGTATGACATCCGGGCATGTAAAGTATACTTTATATTCGAAATGTCGCATACTATTAAACTTTCTTTATTTCACATACTCAAACAGAGACACTGTGTTGTTGTGTTGGTTGAGAGAGCTGAATGAGGGTCCACCTGAATTCACCATCTCAGAAACAAATAGCACAGCCACTACACACCACTTCAGATTACAGGGAAAACAAGACAAGTCCTTCACCCCTGCACACTTCAAATAGACTGTCTCTATCCTATCCCCTACTAAATGTGAGAGGAGGAGGAGGTGTGTGTGTGCGTGCGTTTGTATTGGTGCACTGCACTCAGTACAGTATGGTTCTGTGTGTGTATAATAATAAATAATTTGGTGCGTGCTTATATTTGTCCTGCTTCAAGTGTGGAAATGTGTTTTGCCTATCCCAACTCCCCCTGAGACACCCTTGGAGAGTGGGGTCACGGCCAGGGTCTGCACATGAGTTCAAGAGTATGTTTGTGTGTCCTCATTGTGTTCATTGTTCTTTCCTCTTCCGGACGGTATGCTATAGGCTTATGTTTAGAGGTGTTTTGTCCCCGGTGGTGTTGTGTTGTGTTGTCCTGGCTGGTTGGACTGCAGCAGCAACCACAGCGTTCCTGCCTCCCTCCCTGCCTGCCACCCTCCCTGCCCAGTTTGCTGCCTGGGGAATAGCAGGGGGTCCACCCATTCTCAGGCTGTAGTATCATTCCTGATTTGCATACTAATTACCAAAATGATGGAGGGTGTGTCATATGGCAAATAAAACCATTGTTCAGGAGCGCTCTTGAACATGCAACCATAATCTCCCCCTACAGAGGCCTGTGCAACACAGTGTTTTTCTGCAGAGAAGAAAAGGCAATATACAAACTTCCCATCAAGCCTATTTTCGATTTCCTTCTCCATTTCCATATGAAGTAGTAATCAAGGTCGGTGTGGGACAGGGCTTGATAGGGATCTGTAGCGTGTGGAGTTGTTGGCACGTCTTAAAGGTGCTGCGTCGCCCTGTGTACTACCTTGTAACACTGTGTACGGGACGGCACGGGGAGCACAGTCAATGTGAGCTACGGAGATATAGGCTACAGCCTGTACAGCCTAGCTAAATCTCACCACCACCCTTAATTTCGCTGTCCCTCCCTCTCTTTTCCTCTACACTATTTTCCTTGTTTTTCAATCGCTCCCTCTATTCTACAGACAGTTTTATCGAATATGACTGCTCGTCTTACTGTCTAACTCTTGAAGAACCACTTTGGAGGAGTAGTGAAGTCATCAGTGGTATTTCAGTGTTCTCAATGTTCATGTTCCAGTGAATAGTATAGTGTGTAATATATATATATATATATATATATATATATATATATACAGTGGGGCAAAAAAGTATTTAGTCAGTCACCAATTGTGCAAGTTCTCTCACTTAAAAAGATGAGAGAGGCCTGTAATTTTCATCGTAGGTACACTTCAACTATGACAGACAAAATGAAGAAAGAAAATCCAGAAAATCACATTGTAGGATTTTTTATGAATTTATTTGCAAATTATGGTGGAAAATAAGTATTTGGTCACATACAAACAAGCAAGATTTCTGGCTCTCACAGACCTGTAACTTCTTCTTTAAGAGGCTCCTCTGTCCTCCACTCGTTACCTGTATTAATGGCACCTGTTTGAACTTGTTATCAGTATAAAAGACACCTGTCCACAACCTCAAACAGTCACACTCCAAACTCCACTATGGACAAGACCAAAGAGCTGTCAAAGGACACCAGAAACAAAATTGTAGACCTGCACCAGGTTGGGAAGACTGAATCTGCAATAGGTAAGCAGCTTGGTTTGAAGAAATCAACTGTGGGAGCAATTATTAGGAAATGGAAGACATACAAGACCACTGATAATCTTCCTCGATCTGGGGCTCCACGCAAGATCTCACCCGTGGGGTCAAAATGATCACAAGAACGGTGAGCAAAAATCCCAGAACCACACGGGGACCTAGTGAATGACCTGCAGAGAGCTGGGACCAAAGTAACAAAGCCTACCATCAGTAACACACTACGCCGCCAGGGACTCAAATCCTGCAGTGCCAGGCGTGTCCACCTGCTTAAGCCAGTACATGTTCAGGCCCGTCTGAAGTTTGCTAGAGAGCATTTGGATGATCCAGATGAGGATTGGGAGAATGTCATATGGTCAGATGAAACCAAAATAGAACTTTTTGGTAAAAACTCAACTCGTCGTGTTTGGAGGACAAAGAATGCTGAGTTGCATCCAAAGAACACCATACCTACTGTGAAGCATGGGGGTGGAAACATCATGCTTTGGGGCTGTTTTTCTGCAAAGGGACCAGGACGACTGATCCGTGTAAAGGAAAGAATGAATGGGGCCATGTATCGTGAGATTTTGAGTGAAAACCTCCTTCCATCAGCAAGGTGAAGATGAAACGTGGCTGGGTCTTTCAGCATGACAATGATCCCAAACACACCGCCCGGCAACGCGAAGGAGTGGCTTCAGAAGAAGCATTTCAAGGTCCTTGATTGGCCTAGCCAGTCTCCAGATCTCAACCCCATAGAAAATCTTTGGAGGGAGTTGAAAGTCCGTGTTGCCCAGCGACAGCCCCAAAACATCGCTGCTCTAGAGGAGATCTGCATGGAGGAATGGGCCAAAATACCAGCAACAGTGTGTGAAAACCTTGTGAAGACTTACAGAAAACGTTTGACCTCTGTCATTGCCAACAAAGGGTATATAACAAAGTATTGAGATAAACTTTTGTTATTGACCAAATACTTATTTTCCACCATAATTTGCAAATAAATAAATTAAAAATCCTACAATGTGATTTTCTGGATTTCTTTTTCTCATTTCTGTCTGTCATAGTTGAAGTGTACCTATGATGGAAATTACAGGCCTCTCTCATCTTTTTAAGTTGGAGAACTTGCACAATTGGTGGCTGACTAAATACTTTTTGCCCACTGTATATATATATATATATATATATATATATATATATATATATATATATATATATATATATATATATATATATATTTATTTATACAGTCCCCCACTCATAGTACCTCAGCCTTGGCTCCTCCCCTCCATTCACCTATACGTCACTATCAGTAGCAGAGATGGAGAGGAAGAATGATAGGCCTACTGTACATGCAGTAACCTCAGCTTCCTCTTTTTACTTCACACACACACACACACACACACACACACACACACACACACACACACACACACACACACACACACACACACACACACACACACACACACACACAGAGAGAGGTTAAACTATCCCCAATTCATTGGAATTGCAACCCTGTACATGCACAGTGCATTCTTCCATCAGATGTACAGCTGTTTCTCAAGATCTTGCACACTAATGAGATGCTATTGAGCGCTCAGTACTACACTTTCTGAGCCAAGGACTTACATGCATTCTGGTAAGTTTTGATTACAATACTGTGTGGGGTGAATATATTTTATATGACATACATTATTTTTTTTGTAAATAGTATCCTACAGCAAAGTGTGTTTAAATCATTTCGAACTTTTTAACAATTTCTGCTAGTTAGTTTTTACTACCATGTGGTTTTTAGCTTGCTGGCCCTTTTTGGACACTGTGTTAACTAACCTCCAGACGAGCTTCAATGCCATACAACTCTCCTTCCATGGCCTCCAACTGCTCTTAAATGCTAGTAAAACTAAATGCATGCTCTTCAACCGATCGCTGCCCGCAACTGCCCGCCCAACTAGCATCACTACTCTGGACGGTTCTGACTTAGAATATGTGGACAACTACAAATATCTAGGTGTCTGGTTAGACTGTAAACTCTCCTTCCAGACTCATATTAAACATCTCCAATCCAAAATTAAATCTAGAATCGGCTTCTTATTTCGCAACAAAGCATCCTTCACTCATGCTGCCAAACATACCCTCGTAAAACTGACTATCCTACCGATCCTTGACTTCGGCGATGTCATTTACAAAATAGCCTCCAATACTCTACTCAACAAATTGGATGCAGTCTATCACAGTGCCATCCGTTTTGTCACCAAAGCCCCATATACTACCCACCCCTGAGATCTGTATGCTCTCTTTGGCTGGCCCTCGCTTCATATTCGTCGCCAAACCCACTGGCTCCAGGTTCTCCATAAGTCTTTGCTAGGTAAAGCCCCGCCTTATCTCAGCTCACTGGTCACCATAGCAGCACCCACCCGTAGCACGCGCTCCAGCAGGTATATATCACTGGTCACCCCCAAAGCCAATTCTTTCTGCCTTTCCTTCTAGTTCTCTGCTGCCAATGACTGGAACGAACTGCAAAATTCACTGAAGCTGGAGACTCATATCTCCGTCACTAACTTTAAGCATCATCTGTCAGAGCAGCTTACAGATCATTGCACCTGTACATAGCCCACCTGTAAATAGCCCACCCAACTACCTCATCCCCATATTTTTTTTTTTTTTTTTGCTCCTTTGCACCCCAGTATCTCTACTTGCACATTTGTCTTCTGCACATCTATCACTCCATTTAATTGCTAAATTGTAATTATTTTGCCACTATGGCCTATTTATTGCCTTACCTCACTAATCTTACTACATTTGCACACACTGTATATAGACTTTTCTATTGTGTTATTGACTGTACGTTTGTTTATTCCATGTGTAACTCTGTGTTGTTGTTTGTGTCGCACTGCTTTGCTTTATCTTGGCCAGGTGGCAGTTGTAAATGAGAACTTGTTCTCAACTGGCCTACCTGGTTAAATAAAGGTGAAATAAAAAAAATACAAAATACACACCGCAGCGTACATGTTGGACCCCAAGTATGCTGGCAAGAGCATCCTGTCTGGTTCAGAGATCAACAAGGCCTGTGGTGTCATCACTACTGTGTCTTGCCACCTTGGCCTGGATGAGGGCAAGTTTCTTGGCAGTCTGGCGAAGTACACTTCCAAGCAAGGGCTTTGGGATGGAGATGCAATATGGCAGTTGTGCCAACATATCTCATCAGCCACCTGGTGGAAGGGACTTTGTGGATCTGAGGCTCTTTCCCCTGTTGCCTCCATCATCCTCCACATCCCACCTCAGAGCGCAACTGGTCCTTGTTTGGGAACACACACACCAAAGCACGTAACAGAATGACCAATACAAGGGTTGAAAAATGTGTGGCCTCCGGGCAAAATGGAGGCTTTTTGAGCCTGACAACGAGCCATCCTCAAAAAGGTTGTAAAGTGACAGTGAAGATGAGGCCGCAGAGTCTGATGTTCAAGAGGTGGACGTTGAGGAGGTTCAGGGAGAAGAAATGAAAGCCTGAGAGGAAGACAGTCTGGAAACTAAGGCTTTGGTTATCATTTTACAGATGTATGCTTAAAACGTTTTTGGGAGATGCGATGGATCATTGGGGATCATTAAATATTCCTTTTCTTTTGTTGTTCAGTGAAATCATCCCATGTGAAGAGTCAACTAATTTAATTAAAGTTCAATTCGTAACTAATTTTTTTTTTTATTTCTATTGGAAGGATTTAATCATTTGCAATGATGTCTTCTTATGACAAGGTAAAAGGTTTATGTTTCTGTCTCCATATGATATGGTAAATAAACTCAGACAAAAAAGAAACATCCCTTATTCAGGACCCTGTCTTTCAAAGATAATTTGTACAAATCCAAATAACTTCACAGATCTTCATTGTAAAGGGTTTAAACACTGTTTCCCATGCATAAACAATTAATGAACATGCACCTGTGGAATGGTCGTTAAGAGACACTAACAGCTTACAGACGGTAGACGATTAAGGTCACAGTTATGAAAACTTAGGACTTAGGCCTTTCTACTGACTGAAAAACACCAAATGAAAGCTGCCCAGGGTCCCTGCACATCTGCGTGAACGTGCCTTAGGCATGCTGCAAGGAGGCAAGAGGACTGCAGATGTGGCCAGGGCAATAAATGGCAATGTCCATACTGTGAGATGCCTAAGACAGCGCTACAGGGAGACAGGACGGACAGCTGATCGTCCTCGCAGTGGCAGACCACGTGTAACAACACCTGCACAGGATCGGTACATCTGAACATCTCACCTGCGGGACAGGTACAGGATAGCAACAACAACTGCCCGAATTACACCAGGAACGCACAATCCCTCCATCAGTGCTCAGACTGTCCGCAATAGGCTGAGAGAGGCTGGACTGAGGGCTTGTAGGCCTGTTATAAGGCAGGTCCTCACCAGACATCACCGGCAACAACTTCGCCTATGGGCACAACCCCAAACAGGACTGGCAAAAAGTGTTCTTCATTGACGAGTCGCGGTTTTGTCCCAGCAGGGGTGATGGTCGGATTTGCGTTTATTGTCTAAGGAATGAGCGTTACACCGAGGCCTGTACTCTGGAGCGGGATACATTTTGGAGGTGGAGGGTCCGTCATGGTCTGGGGTGGAGTGTCACAGCATCATCGGACTGAGCTTGTCATTGCAGGCTATCTCAGCGCTGTGCGTTACAGGGAAGACATCCTCCTCCCTCATGTGGTACCCTTTCTGCAGGCTCATCCTGACATGACCCTCCGGCATGACAATGCCACCAGCCATACTGCTCTTTCTGTGTGTGATTTCCTGCAAGACAGGAATGTCAGTGTTCTGCCATGGCCCAGCGAAGAGCCCGGATCTCAATCCCATTGAGCACGTCTGGGACCTGTTGGATCGGAGGGTGAGTGCTAGGGCCATTCCCCCCCAGAAATGTCAGAGAACTTGCAGGTGCCATGGTGGAAGAGTGGGGTAACATCTCACAGCAAGAACTGGTAAATCTGGTGCAGTCCATGAGGAGGAGATGCGCTACAGTACTTAATGCAGCTGGTGGCCACACCAGATTCTGACTTACTTTTGATTTTGACCCCCCCTTTGTTCAGGGACACATTATTCAATTTCTGTTATTCATATGTCTTTGGAACTTGTTCAGTTTATGTCTCAGTTGTTGAATCTTGTTATGTTCATACAAATATTTAAAGTCAAAGTCACCATTATTAGTCAGTTGTACAACCGAATGCCTTCAACCGAAATGTGTCTTCCGCATTTAACCCAACCCCTCTGAATCAGAGAGGTGCGGGGCTGCCTAATGTCGACTTCCACGTCTTGGCGCCGGGGAACAGTGGGTTAACTGCCTTGTTCAGGGCAGAACGACAGATTTTCCCTTGTCAGCTGGGGATTCGAACTTGCAACCCTCCGGTTACAAGTCCAACGCTCTAACCACTAGGCTACCTGCGGCCCCCTTACACATGTTAAGTTTGCTGAAAATTAATGCAGTTGACAGTATGAGGACGTTTCTTCTTTTTTTGCTGAGTTTATATCCAATGCAAAAAACATCTACATTTAAATGGTATTAATATTAATTTGCATATATTTATGTTAATTCCCATATATTCCCGTTATTTCCCATATATTCCTTTTAATTCCCACGGAAAGTTTCCACCTCTGAATATTCCCCAAAATGTGCAACCCTAGTCCAAACACACCAAGACAGTCGTGAAGAGGGCCCGAGAACATCTTTCCTCCCCTCAGGAGACTGAAAGATTTGGCATGGGTCCCCACATTGACCCCCTTTGTTTTTACACTGCTGCTACTCGCTGTTTATTTTCTATACCTAAACTAACCTTTATCCCCACACATTGACTCGGTACCGGTACCCCCTGTATATACTGTAGCCTTGTTATTTTGTGTTAATTTTTTTTTTTTTTACTTTAGTTAGTAAATATTTTCTTAACTCTATTTCTTGAACTGAATTGTTGGATTTGAGGCTTGTAAGTAAGCATTTCACTGTAAGGTGTGAGAGAGTATGCGAGAAAGAGAGTGAGAGAACCTTGGCTGATTCCTTCACACTTTGTGCTGCTAACAAAAACAAACAAAGGGAGATGGTTCCTGACAGAAGGCAGGACTGTCATCGCGCTGTCTGCAGATATGCCAGCGTCAAAGCGGCTGCCTGGGAGAGCCTGCGGGCATCGCCACTCAGCGTGCATACACACTGATAACCCATCAGGCCTGCCTGTTCGCCCGCCTGAGAGCCCGCTTAATCCAACGTGACTACACTCGACAGAAAAAGCAAATTCACTTCCACTTGCATTCTGGGGAACTGGCCGCTCTTCAGATAAATAACAGCGCTGAGCACAGCGGAGTGTGTGTGTGTGTGTGTGTGGCTTTGTATGTCTCTCTATAGTTGTGTGTGTGCACGTGTTTGCGCACATGTGTGTGTGTGTGTGTGTGTGTGTGTATGTGTGTGAACAGTGAACTAAGTTGACCCTGCAGTACAAGGCCACAGGTTCCACTGTATCTTGATGGGGGTGCTGTAGTTTACATTTGTGGTAATTCTCAGTATCAGGAAGGTTTCACATTACTGTACATACGTAAGTACTGTAAGCAGGGGTCAGTTGATGTTATTTAGAGAAAGTCTCTCCAGCATTGTGTAGACACGGAGTACATAGTAGGATCTCTTGCAGAGAGTGGAATACGATTCTCTAGTGTGTATCTCAATGGAGCTGTGTGGTAACTGTTCCTAATGCTGTTGAAGTATCCTTGAAGCACGGCATGAGGAGACCGATGTATTTATCTCCTAAATTAGACAGTAGGACTCTTTACACAATCAATCATTCACAGGCACGTTGCTTGGCTGTTGCAGAGTGGTTCTGAAGAGTGAGGAGTGATATTCACCTGGTTTACTTTAGACTTGAATAACATTTCAAGTCGGAGTGCTTAGACCATGATAAAGGGACAGGATCTAGGAAGAGAATGGTATTGTTCTCGAATCACAGAGATGTGATTATATTTAGTATAGTAGTTGTATTATGTATAAATGTAAAGGACGTCACGCTGCTTGCTTAGTGAGTACCGCTTCATCCTGATTGGGCTCATACCGACGTTTGAACCCAGGACCTCTGCCTCACAAACACACATGATAACTCACTCTTGAAGCGTGTTACCCAGTCGCGCCACTTCTAGCTGAGGAGTGAGTTTCACAGACGCCCATCTGCTACATGTACAGTGCATGGCATGTGTCTCTTTGTAAGGCAGCAGATGGATGCTTTGTACTGTTTGGAATGTGCAGTTAGCCTTCCTTGGCTGAGTTGAACCACCGCTTTGAGGTGAAACTAAGAGCAGTGTGGGCGCTGCCACATTATACCTGGGCACCCTTTTGGCATCACACGTCTTGGCTCATAGAAGCAGGAGCCTATCTCCTGTTCCTGCAGCGTGAGGCAGCTTGATGTACAAGTACACCCCCTAGACAGGACGTTAGTCTATCACAGGGCCTTACCCACAATCTATCTCCTAAATGCTGAGTGTCAAGCAGAGACGCATCAAGTCCCATTTTTACAGTGTTTGGTATGACTCGGCCAGGGATTGAACTCTGAACCTCAGGGTGGACGCTCTAACCATAAGACCACTGAGTTGGCACCTGTCTGGAGGAATGCCCTGTGTTGCCCTTTGGCTCTGTATGGTGTACTCACCTGTAGGGATATTGTCTTTTCAAACTCTACTACTGTACTGTACACTCACTTTTCACACTACTACTGTACGGTACACTCACTTTTCACACTCTACTACTGTACGGTACACTCACTTTTCACACTCTACTATACTGTACACTCACTTTTCACACTCTACTACTGTACTGTACACTCACTTTTCACACTCTACTACTGTACTGTACACTCACTTTTCACACTACTACTGTACGGTACACTCACTTTTCACACTCTACTACTGTACGGTACACTCACTTTTCACACTCTACTACTGTACTGTACACTCACTTGGACATTCAGAGGTTCCTTCAGATGGAGTTGAGAGCTGATGTTTTGTGGATGGCTGGACAGTTGTTTTTGGTGGGTGTTGGTGGGTTTCCTGTGTCCTGTGTCAGGGGAGGATTTGGACAAACAGGCTCCCTCACATCCTCCTCAGGAACAATCAGACCGGAACGGAGCCTCTCGACCCCACGCTCGCCATAACAACCCTGCCCAGTGACACACACACACCGGACAGTGGACTATCCAGGACTATTGTTAGCACCGGCCCTATTTGATGGCACGGTCAGTTCCGTTGTCTGTGTGTGTTTTTGATTGGATCTGCCTTTTTTGTGTCAGTCTATTTTGTGTGTCACACACAGAGACAAACTGGCACTCGTATAGTGATACAGTGTGCCTTGGGCCCGGACCTAGGCCTCTCTTACCGTACTTCACAGGTTTGTAGGAGCTCTGAGCAGCCCTCTGCTCTGCTGCATCCAGTCACCTCTCTCTCTGCTGCAGCAGCCAGTCACCTCTCTCTCTCTGCTGCATCCAGCCAGTGGTATCTCTCTCTGCTGCAGTCAGCCAGTGGTATCTCTCTCTGCTGCAGCCAGCCAGTCACCTCTCTCTCTGCTGCAGCCAGCCAGTCACCTCTCTCTCTGCTTCAGCCAGCCAGCCAGTAACCTCTCTCTCTGCTGCAGCCAGCCAGTCACCTCTCTCTCTGCTGCAGCCAGCCAGTCACCTCTCTCTCTGCTGCAGCCAGCCAGTCATCTCTCTCTCTGCTGCAGCCAGCCAGCCAGTAACCTCTCTCTCTGCTGCAGCCAGCCAGTCACCTCTTTCTCTGCTTCAGCCAGCCAGCCAGTCACCTCTCTCTCTGCTGCAGCCAGTCAGTCACCTCTCTCTCTCTGCTGCAGTCAGCCAGTGTTCTCTCTCTGCTGCAGCCAGCCAGCCAGTCACCTCTCTCTCGCTCTTGCTGGCTGATGGAGGTGAACAATAGTAGGGACACCTGCTGTTAGAGGAAGAGGAGCTGCTGAGAACAGGGACTAGAACAGGAACAGGCCCACTCTGAACCACCACCATGCAGTACTCTCTCTGGCCTCAAGGTGGAAGCAGTGACTACTGTTTCACAGCTGTGGGTGCACAACAGAGAAAACCCAAGCCCTGAACCTGACTCCGAAATGAACACAATTTGTTTGCTACTTTTATTTTGGTGTAAAACAGTGAATGAAACAATAAATGGTCTGGAGAAATGGTGTTGTAAATATAGCTTTAATAGTTTAAGTGTTTGTTTATTTTACATACAGTTGAAGTCGGAAGTTTACTTTCACTTAGGTTGGAGTCATTAAAACTCGTTTTTCAACCACTCCACAAATTTCTGTATCACAATTCCAGTGGGTCAGAAGTTTACATACACTAAAATGACTGTGGCTTTAAAGAGCTTGTAAAATTCCAGAAAATTATGTCATGGCTTTAGAAGACTCTGATAGGCTAATTAACATCATTTGAGTCGATTGGAGGTGTACCTGTGGATGTATTTCAAAGCCTACCTTCAAACCCAGTGCCTCTTTGCTTGACATTATGGGGAAATCAAAAGAAATCAGCCAAGACCTCAGAAAATAAATGTGTAGACCTCCACAAGTCTGGTTCATCCTTGGGAGCAATTTCCAAACGCCTGAAGGTACCACGTTCATCTGTACAAACAATAGTATGCATGTATAAACACCATGGGACCACGCAGCCGTCATACCGCTCAGGAAGGAGACGCGTTCTGTCTCCTAGAGATGAACGTACTTTGGTGTGAAAAGTGCAAATCAATCCCAGAACAACAGCAAAGGACCCTGTGAAGATGCTGGAGGAAACAGGTACAATATTATCTATATCCACAGTAAAAGGAGTCCTATATCGACATAACCTGAAAGGCCGCTCCGCAAGGAAGAAGCCACTGCTCAAAAATCGCCATAAAAAGCCAGACTACGGTTTGCCACTGCACATGGGGACAAAGATCGTACTTTTTAGAGAAATGTCCTCTGGCCTGATGAAACAAAAATAGAATAATGACCATCGTTATGTTTGGAGGAAAAAGGGGGAGGCTTGCAAGCCCAAAAACACCATCCCAACCGCGAAGCACGGGGGTGGCAGCATCATGTTGTGGGGGTGCTTTAGTGCAGGAGGGACTGGTGCACTCCAACAAATAGATGGCATCATGAGGGAGGAAAATTATGTGGATATATTGAAGCAACATCTCAAGACATCAGTCAGGAAGTTAAAGCTTGGTTGCAAATGGGTCTTCCAAATGGACAATGACCCCAAGCATACTTCCAAAGTTGTGGCAAAATGGCTTAAGGACAACAAAGTCAAGGTATTAGAGTGGCCATCACAAAGCCCTGACCTCAAACCTATAGAAAATTTGTGGGCAGAACTGAAAAAGCATGTGCGAGCAAGGAGGCCTACAAACCTGACTCAGTTATATCAGCTCTGTCAAGAGGAATGGGCCAAAATTCAGCCAACTTATGGTGGGAAGCCTGTGGAAGGCTACCCGAAACGTTTGACCTAAGTTAAACAATTTAAAGGCAATGCTACCAAATACTAATTGAGTGTATGTAAACATCTGACCCACTGGGAATGTGATGAAAGAAATAAAAGCTGAAATAAATTATTCTCTCTACTATTATTCTGACATTTCACATTCTTAAAATAAAGTGGTGATCCTAACTGACCTAAGACAGGGAATTTTTACTAGGATTAAATGTCAGGAATTGTGCAAAACTTTTTGCTAAGGTGTATGTAAACTTCCCACTTCAACTGTACATATGAGCTTTTACTAGAGATACACAGTGCAAGTAGATGGAATGAAGAATTGAGGAAGTGTTGTGTTCGTATCGATCTTTCTCATCACAAGTGGTGGAGCAGGTGAGAGAAAAGCACAGCGCTGCATTATAGGCGTGAAGAATTCCCCCAGTGCATCCTTTTCCTTTCCCCTTCGGTCGGGAAGACAGAAAAACTGTTGATTACACATTGTAGCCATATTTCCTTGATGTATGCTCTTATACATGCTCTTAATTGATTGGGCCTTGTTAAGAAGCGCTTCATAGGTTTGCGGGGGAAAGTCAATATTCAGGGAGCTTTAGATTCCCGGGTGAGAGAGAAAGAGGGAGAGAAACAGAGGGGGAATATTGATCCCATGCGATGTGCATGGAATTCCTAGTTTATGTGAATTTCCTGAACTGCGTGCCTCATCACTGTCAGCAGTACATTTTGCTTTGCTTCCATGTCTTGATTGAGGTGCATGGCACTTCTCTGGCATTTGTGTCGGATGGTGGGGTGGGTTATGTGCTGGGTGTCTGGTGTTAAGTTTATTAGGATCCCCATTAGCTACTGCACATGCAGTAGCTACTCTTCCTGGGGTCCACATAAAACGTATAAATACATGACAGTGTACAGAACAGTTGTAGAGAAGAACAACATAAGATATAACATTTAAATAAAAAATATAAATAAATAAAATAAGAGTTATATATTGTAAAGACACCAAGAGACAACAAATACTATTTACACACTTCATATATACATATTCATATATACACTACAGTTAAATTAGATGTTTAGGAAGAGGAGAGACGCTGCTTTTTAAAGCTAAACTTGCTTTATGCCTGAGTAACCTTTGTTGGCAGAGCATTCCACAATGACATGGCTCTATACATAACTGAGCGACACATTAAATCTGTTTTTGATTTGGGGAGCGTGAAGAAACCCATAGTGGCGTGTCTGGTGGGGTATGGATGTCTGTTTGAAGTGTATGCAAATAGATTATACAAGTGGTTAGGCATTTTCAATACATAAATGTTTCTTAAAAGACTAGCAGAGAAGTAGTCAATTTCTCCTCAAACATGAAAGACTATCATGCATGTTGTTGATGTTAGTTCTGGGTGTGCAGTTAGAGCAAGGCGTGCTGCTCTGGTTTGAGCTAGTTGCAGCTTTGCTAGGTCTTTCTTTGCTGCACCTGACTATATTACCTGACAGTAATCAAGATGGGACAAGACCAGAGCCTGAACAACTAGTACACTTGATCTTTGTGTCAGAAACACAGAACATCTTTCTATAACAGACATACCTCTCCGCATCTTCACAACAACTTTACCATGATAACAGACCATCCAATGTTACTCCTTGGAGTTCAGCTTCTTTAACTTGTTCAATGTTGGTGTGTGTGAGAGAGAAAAATAGTCTCCGCACACGTCCAGTCAGAAGTCCTAACAAGAATACTAAACCCACAGAAATTCTGAGAAGTGAGGACATTTTGCCGGTCCTCAGTTGTAAAAAGGCTATTTCAGATTTAGGATTAGGGTGTAGGGGTGTAGAAATTCCCGTCAACTGAGGAGGGGTCACCATCTATAGTTGGTTATGTATATTATATACACCTCACATGCGACTCGTAATAAGACTAAGCTATTAGCTCATTAAATTAATCATCTTACTCCATAGGATAAATAGCATTATTAACTGGGTGGTTCAAACCCTGAATGCTGATTGGCTGACAGCCGTGGTATATCACAGGGATGACAAAACATTTATTTTTACTGCTCTAATTACGTTGGTAACCAGTTTATAATAAGGCACCTCAGGGGTTTGTGGTATATGGCCAATATACCATACCCCTTCATGCCTTATTGCTTAAGTGAGACAACATAATCTGCTTCTCAGAGGTGAGACAGAATGGGGTTTTGAGAGATAATACAGAGAAGGCTGAATACCTGAGAAGACAAAAAATGTTGCATATAGTGTTGATAAGAAGAGTCAATTTGGGGGCTGCCCTACAAGGGAAAATAGTTTTTTTTTAATGGGAATCAATTGTTGGTACCCAAAAAGTCTCACAAGTATAGTAAGACATAGCTGTGTGTGTGTGGTTGAGCATCAGATAAACCCCAAATTGAGCTGTTTTGATTGTTGACCGTCTCTGAGAGCGCCTGCAGCATAAGGCCCCACGGCTGAAGTGCACGCACACTCTCTCACATACTCTCCTCGGCAGTCAGTCCTACTCAGTGGCAGCCCACCCTACACACCACTCCCTACAACGCCTTTCTCCTGCTCTCTAAATGTTTTTGGCAACCTGAGTGAATTATTTTAATTAGAAGTCGAAGGAACTTTTTATCTTGGTAATGAATGACGCTATTTATAAACAGAAAATACCCCAAGCCTTTTCCAGCTGTTAATCCATGTTTATATGTTGTGTTTTGGGGAGATGGAACAAGAAGGTTGTTTTGGATGAGTGTCCAGAGATGTTTATTTAAGCTCTTTTTGTTTCTATAATATACTTTATATAATATACTTTGTAATATTACCATGGAAACCTTGATTCAATTGTGATAGAGGTCCAGTTTATTTTTATGAAATGCTTTCATATAATGGCAGAATATCAAAAATGTATTGGCATATTTTGTTTCTGGGAAATAGGAGGAACACTGTATTTGTTGATTTGTAATGTAATGAACCCAACCTAAAGTACAATGATACCATACAATTATGCAAATGCACACTTAAAACAAACCATATGCAAAAAGCCTTGTTGCACACTCACACATGCACACACACACGCAGAATAACACACACACACATGGTGCATGATCATATGCATCCAGCATTTTTATATAACAAACACACTGTCATATGGACAGTTGGACACACAATCCTGGGATGAGATCGGGGTAGGTGGATAAAAGTAGTTCTATTGTAATTCGATAGATGGCTATTGCTATGATAATCTCTCTTAAACAGATGATCATTTTGGGAATACATTTGATTGATATGGGACAGAGAGAGTGAGCTGGATCAGGATTTTCAGGAAGAATTAAAGGCTACATCTGTGTGTTTTAGAGAAGAAAAAGGTTTATGCTGTCACTCATATGGCCCCTTAACAGCCCCCTCCACTCCACTCCCTTCTCTCTCCTCTTCTCCCCCTTCTTCTGGCCACCCTTGCACTCTCCTTCTACCCATCATCTTTCTGTCTTATCCATCATGCCCTTTTGAGTCCTTTTCTGATATAAAAAGAACCTTTCCCCTTCAGCTCCCCCTCGTTCTCAGTGCATTTCTGCCCCCTCCCTCTCTCAATCTCTCTCTCTCCCTGGTCTGGTGAATGTTTCCAGTATAATCCTCTGCTTAGACCCGTGTTGCCACAGAAACATCAATAATATTCCTGCTCCACAACATCTTAGTGTATTAAAGTGGTCATACGCAGACACAGCACCCGGCCCTTCTCTCTCCGTAATGCACCTCATCGCAAATCCTCCTCCGGAAAAAGAGCAGCGCTGCTATGCAGGAGGGAACACTCCTGGGAGCGAGAGAGGGATGAATGGAGGGAAAAAGAGATTGGGACTGGGATTTCCCATGTCCACAGTCCAGTCTTCAGTTGTTTTTTGAGAGCCACGTGAGACTTCTGCTCACACACAGAATCAAGAAACCTGACCTACTGGACGTGCAACACCAAGTCAACACAATGTGTCAATGCAATATTTTTACTCACGTTCTTTTACAACTTTTTCAGCGGGGACCCAATTTTTTTCACCAGAATTTATGGCAACCCCACCCCAAATCTAACACAACCTTAAAATCTGTAGATTTAGATTTGTACATTAATTAACAAATAACCGTAAATTCATACTCATTGAAATTGTATTTTTCAAATGATCTTTTTCAAAAACGTTTGTATATTTTCCCCTACAATAATCTGTACTTAGTATTTGGTGCCCCCACTGCTGGGTTGCGACCCCAACTTTGAATAACACTGCTGTACACCACATTGACACGTTTTACTTATATCCAAAACACTCACACAGATTTGGATTTATGTAGTGAGTGAGTAACGCCCATAGCTGTGTGTACTAGGATGTCTCCACTAGGATCCACCCTCAGCTCAGGATAGCAGTGATTGGAGGCAGCAACAACCGTAGCAGGTCAGAACCATCACTAGCCATCCAGCATCTCTCAGTCCATCTCAATTAAAACACAGTCCACCTCCACCTCTCCCTGGAGTGGGTATTATATATTATCCCTCTAAATCAAATTTCATGGAAATTGCTAGGGAGACGAAAGTCATTCATTTGAGTGACATCAGTTTCTAGTCTATTTCTATTCCACAGGGGCTGAGTGGGTATTGGTTATCACTACCATGTACAGGAACAGTCAGCTTATACACACTGACCAGTATAGTTACCAGCATACACACACACCTACACATGTATGAACATATTTGATACATATGGGAACTGGGTTGCCATAACAACACATGTGCACTTCTGTATTCACCTAAATAGATGAACATTGAATGGTTGTACTCATTGAAACACTCGCTGACATGCTCACATACAGACTTCTGCTTCTCCCTTTCACATGTTGACTTGCAGCATAGATGCAGTCGCTAGAGAAAGACTGTGTTAGATTGGTTTTATATTCACATACAAATGCATGTGCCGCCCACAGTGGTGCATTTTAGCAGTTCACAATACAGAAAACTGAATTGCAGTGCAGCTTACATAAGATAGAAATCGCAAAGGTAAAACACTTTTGTTGACTGTATGTATGAATGGAGGTGAAGGTACTGGCCTTCACCTCTCATACAAATACATGCTACACTACCGTTTGTATCAGCACACCTCTGAAAGGCTTGCTAACAAGCTCACACGTAACAGCCAGTTGAAAAGATACTTCTGGATGCTACTAATAGGTCTATGTGGATTCCACATACAGTCATATCTGTCAATAGCATCCAGCAGCCTTACTGAATAACCTCGACGTAGCTACAACATTATCTGCCATCTTGTATGTGGGGCTTTTGTTGGTGGGGTATAGTATGTGGATTCAGGTGCTAAGTGTTTTCACACAATAACTCAATAAAGGTTATATTCTCGTGAACTCTGGCTCCAGTGTTTGTGTGAGCTCATTACTGTGGCTGTGGAGGTGAAGTGTTTTTCTAGGTAGCCTATAGGTTGAACAAAGAACCTGATGGGGTCTATATTATGAGGTAACTAATAATGCCTTATTGAGATATATTACATCAGTACTGTAACTACCAGTGGTGTTTATTTTCTAATGAAGGTGCATACAGTTGTGACGTCATTGTTTTTAGCACTACCCACAGAGTTCTTAAACTATGGCGCGCGCAACATGGTTCGACGTGTCAGTAAATCGGCACAATCAACTTTTTTGTTTTTTCTAATTGCCGCCGTCTTGAATTGGGATCATGTGTACTGTGCTCATGCCAATTCACAAAATAAGTGTAACGGAGAGAAATTTACAATATGGCGAACTGAGCAAATTAGGCATTTGTGGTAAGTACATGGGGGGCCTTCACCATTCTAAAGGACTAAACAAGTTACTGTGTGATTACAATGTAATTACAACTGCTGATGTAAAAAGGGCTTTATAAAATACATTTGATTGATGTAGCTAATTCCTTTGTAAATGCCTGTCAATTTTATGTACTGTGAAATAAAGTGTTACCCGAATAGCTTTCCCACCGTGATCGGATGGAGCAGCTAGCATGTACACTGTACAGGTCCACTGGAATCCTTTATAAGGAGTGAAGTAGTTAGTCGAACAGCTGTCTTTAGTTACTAGTTGACAGCATTGAGACATATTCTCAAGAACCCACCGCCCATAATATTCAGACTAGAGAGGATGGAAAGGACCAGGAAAACTAGATTTCCTGTGTGTGTGTTATTATTGGTGTGTTATGTGTCTGTGTGTGTGTGTGTGTGTGTGTGTGTGTGTGTGTTATTATTGGTGTGTTATGTGTCTGTGTGTTATTATTGGTGTGTTATGTGTCTGTGTGTGTGTGTTATTATTGGTGTGTTATGTGTCTGTGTGTGTGTTATGTGTCTGTGTGTGTGTTATTATTGGTGTGTTATGTGTCTGTGTGTGTTTTACAACACTTGCTGATGATCCCAACAGTGCCACTCTGTGAGGATGGCAGATTGCTCGGCGACTGGGGTGTCATCATTCTAGCCAAATTATTCTGATTCTCTCTGATTTCCTGATGGAAGCGCCCTTATTCATCATCAGAAACGTTCTGTCTTGCAGAGCACAACTGTCGCTACGCCTAATCACATGATTTGATTTGTCTGTTTTCTGTTTGAGGCAAAACACCGGTTCGTCTTGTGATGAGGCCCCCTCTCCACCACTCTCCACTCAGCGGAGTCATGCAGCCCAGGCAGACCCCCCTCAAAGCAGCCGAATCAACAGAGCCAGGCCCCTGACCGAGACATTATACACACACAGACCTTAACATTCAGACTGGGGATGGGCCATCAGGGAGAGTGCGGGAGAGGGAGGGAGGGAGTGAGAGAGAAAAACATGGGGGATTTTCTTAAGTAATTAGTCTTCCTGTAACATCCTCTTAATTCTCAGGCTCAGGAGACCAGGGAAGGTGTTTGCAGATCTGTCCCATCCTAAAAAGGCATTACAGCAATGCAATATTCAGCAGGTCTAATCTAGACCTTTAGTGGTTCTTCATCTCTATGTTTAGAGGGTGCCCTAAAGCAATAGCAGCAATCTGGGCTGGAGATTAGACAGGGCTTTCTCCACTGATGAATCTGGGATTGTGTGTGTGAGAGTGTGCTTTCAGCGCAGGCTTTCAGGTTGACTCTGAGATTTCCTGCAGAATAGGAGACGGGAGAGGAGTGGTGGCTTTCCGCACCTTACAGCCCAGCGCTCATATGTTTGAGGTCCTAAAACATAACTCTGAGGTTAGGCCTAGGCTATATCAACACAGTGGTATTGAAGCAGAGTAACTAATAACTAAAGTGGAATAACCTCTATCTAGTTCTCTATATGTGTCTTCATACAACCACCACTGTTATTTAGTTTTCTTCCTGAAAGTTAGTCACTAGTTGGAGTGTTTGGACTGTTTCTTTGGTATAAATAAGGCTACCGGAAGGTAAAGTGTGTCCATGCTGAGGCAGCTGGGAAGGTAAGAGTTGGGTCTTGTGTAGAATTGTATGAAGTCGTCATGCTGTGTGTTATGCACGCAAGCACACACACACACACCTAATCAGTCTCTCCGCTGGACTATTCTATCCTGCAGCATAATATTGCACTGCTCTCCACAACAATACCACACACACACACACATGCCATTGTACTATACAAATATCAAATTTCCCTATTTTTTTTTTTTACAAAGATCTATTTTTCTCTCAGCATGAATCCATTTTGGGAGTGAGACAGCAAAATGGAAGGAGAGGAAACCTGCTCCCCGTCCGTCACCTTGCTACAGTGTTTCTTTAGGGGGGAAAATGTGTTGCTGCTTTCAAGTGTAAAGTTGTTTTCTCTTGGCATGCCACACTTTCCAAATGGCACTCCCCTTCTTTCTCTCCTCTCAGGAATTTTCAGTTACTTTCCTGTTGGAATTTAGTTGGAGTGTAGTTCTCCCTCCTCCTCCTCCTCTTAGAGGAAGGCACCTCCACCCTCCCCGGTCTCCCCCTCCCTGAGGCCGGATGGTGAGGCTGGTGGGCCAAACAGTGTCTGGTTCATGGGGATGTCACTTCCCATTGACTAGCACGGATTGCTTTCCGGGGCCAGGAGGGTCACACACAACTCTCACACACATTATATACACACTTATCCTGTCCTGTACCCCTCAGAGTTAATGAGAGGCCAGGGCCACACACTGGGGACAGGAGGGACGTGTGTGTGTGTGTGTTTGTGTGTGTGTTGATTGGCTCATACACACACGCTCACACACCTGCACTCCATTGTATGTCTCTGTCAGTCTGGGAATTGAGGCCTGTGTATTCTATCATATGTGTGCAGTGTTTACAGGGGTCAGTGTTGAGAGTGTCTGTTTCAGGCAGCGTCTGTCCCAGCAGGTAGAGCATCTCCGTTTCTCTATTGTTGCATGTGGCCAGGGGAGTCTCTGAATCAACCATGCTACCAGGATCTCAGGGACCAGGGTAGGCCAGGGGAGTCTCTCGGGGTCCAGGGTAGACCAGTGGGAGTCTCTCTCAGGGACCAGGGTAGGCCAGTGGGAGTCTCTCTCAGGGACCAGGGTAGGCCAGTGGGAGTCTCTCTCAGGGACCAGGGTAGGCCAGTGGGAGTCTCTCAGGGACCAGGGTAGGCCAGGGGAGTCTCTGAATCAACCATGCCTCCCTGCTCTCAGGGACCAGGGGAGTCTCTGAATCAACCATGCCTCCCTGCTCTCAGGGACCAGGGGAGTCTCTGAATCAACTATGCCTCCCTGCTCTCAGGGACCAGGGGAGTCTCTAAATCAACCATGCCTCCCTGCTCTCAGGGACCAGGGTAGGCCAGGGGAGTCTCTGAATCAACCATGCCACCAGGCTCTCAGGGACCAGGGTATGCCAGCAAACAGCAGTGTGTAAGATTGTTGCCTACGCTACACCAACTACCCAATGTGTTAATCCTCTCCTCTTTTATCCTCTTTCTCTCTCTCTCCCCCTCTCTCCTGCCGGAAGGCCGCTCTCTGTTGAATAATTGCAGTGAGGGAGAATTTTTCAATGCATACGTGATGGGCTCTCTGAAGCACATCTCTCTCTCTCTTTTTCTCTCTCTCTCGCCATGGCTTACTGGGGTGAAAGACTATCCTCTCTCCTTAATCCTGCCCTGCCTGGCGTAAGAGCCCAGCTTTGCAGACCCTCCAACCAAACAGCCGGAGTGGAGTCAGGGATACATACATAGGGAGATGAGAGGAGAACCCTTCATACACTCTGTGTACAGTCAGTTCACTCTCACCTGACACACACCCACCCACGCCTGTTTCAGTCCTCTCAGCCGTACACACGGTATACAGTAGCTTTGGATCAGTCCTGTTTCCAATACAGCAGGCCACATGTCAATTTAGATGTGTAAAATGAGCTTGGTTAGAAGTGTTTTGCTACACACACCTCCCACTGCGTTATGAGTGTTAGAGTGAGGTGGAGCTGGAATGATAAGCAGGCGTATTTAACAGCATGTAGTCCTAGCACACAGTATATCTGCCTTTGTTTAGTGTATTGAATTCATCAACGTAGTGTTAGTGTATTGGCTGCCTTTCTCACCCTAGCTCCTACATTATGCTGAGTGTTGTGACATAAACACAAGTGGACCTGCTGTTTTGTTTTCAAGTGGGTGGAATCAGTTGCAGTGTTCAATAGGCATCAACCTACACATAATCATAAAAACATACTCAGTCAGTCAGTCACTCACGCACATTCACACTCACGCACACACACAAGCGGTGGATGGAGCGAGCTAACACAACACTCATACACTCCTGCGTGCCTCCCACAGAGGCTTCTATTCAGAGAGGGAGAGGGCTATGCAAATGGAACTATTCTCTCCAAACAAACATTCTACATTAATCTGCCTCATTCTCCCTCCCTCCCTCCCAGGGGTTAGAGAGAGAGAGACGCCAGCGAGACAGCGGTAGAGAGAGGGCAATATCGTCAGCGAGACGGCGGTAGAGAGAGGGTGAGACGGCGGTAGAGAGAGGGCGAGACGGCAGCGAGACTGCGGTAGAGAGAGGGCGAGACAGCGAGACGGCGGTAGAGAGAGGGCGAGACGGCGGTAGAGAGAGGGCGAGACGGCGGTAGAGAGAGGGCGAGACGGCGGTAGAGAGACGGCGAGACAGAGGTAGAGGGAGGTGGAGAGGGAGACAGAGAGAGAGAGAGAGGTAGAGAGGGGGACTGAGAGGGAGGGCGAGATGGAGACACAGGGAGGGAGGGTGGGTGAGACGGAGGGCGAGACGGAGAGGGAGGGAGGTAGAGAGCGGGTGAGACGGAGGTAGAGAGCGGGTGAGACGGAGTTAGAGAGCGGGCGAGACGGAGGTAGAGAGCGGGCGAGACGGCGTAGAGAGCGGGCGAGACGGCGTAGAGAGCGGGCGAGACGGCGTAGAGAGCGGGCGAGACGGCGTAGAGAGCGGCCGAGACGGCGTAGAGAGAGGGCGAGTCGGCGAGACGGAGGTAGAGAAAGGGCGAGACGTTGAGACAGGTAGAGAGACGGCGAGACCGGTAGAGAGACGGTGAGACCGAGGTAGGGAGAGGGCGGGACGGCGGTAGAGAGATGGCGAGACGGAGGTAGAGAGATGGCGAGACGGCGGTAGAAAGAGGGTGAGACGGTTGAGAGAGGGCGAGACGGAGGTAGAGAGAGAGGTAGAGAGGGAGACAGAGAGGTAGAGAGGGGGACTGAGAGGGAGGGCGAGATGGAGACACAGGGAGGGAGGGTGTGTGAGACGGAGGGCGAGATGGAGAGGGAGGGAGGTAGAGAGAGGGCGAGACGGAGGTAGAGAGAGGTGGAGAGGGAGACGGAGAGAGAGAGGTAAAGTGAGGTAGACAGAGAGAGAGAGGTAAAGAGAGTTAGAGAGAGCGGGAGGGCGAGATGGAGACGGAGAGGGAGGGAGGGCGAGAGGCGAATCGGCGAGACGGAGGTAGAGAGAGAGTGAGACGGCGAGACAGGTAGAGAGACGGCGAGACAGGTAGAGAGACGGCGAGACAGGCAGAGAGACGGCGAGACAGGCAGAGAGACTGCGAGACAGGTAGAGAGACGGCGAGACAGATGTAGGGAGAGGGCAAGATGGCGGTAGGGAGAGGGCGAGACTGAGGTAGAGAGAGGGCGAGACGGAGGTAGAGAGAGGGCGAGACGGAGGTAGAGACAGGGTGAGACGGAGGTAGACAGAGGGCCAGACGACGTAGAGAGAGGGCCAGACGGCGAATCGGCGAGACGGAGGTAGAGAGGCAGCGAGACGGCGAGACAGGTAGAGAGACGGCAGAGGTAGGGAGAAGGCGAGACGGTGCGGCGACGGTAGAGAGAGGGCGGGACGGCGGTAGAGAGAGGGCGAGACGGAGGTAGAGAGGGGGCGAGCTGGAGGTAGAGAGGGGGCGAGCTGGAGGTAGAGAGGGGGCGAGCTGGAGGTAGAGAGAGGGCGAGCTGGAGGTAGAGAGGGGGCGAGCTGGAGGTAGAGAGGGGGCGAGCTGGAGGTAGAGAGGGGGCGAGCTGGAGGTAGAGAGGGGGCGAGCTGGAGGTAGAGAGGGGGCGAGCTGGAGGTAGAGAGAGGGCGAGCTGGAGGTAGAGAGAGGGTGAGACGGAGGGAGGACGAGACGGAGGTAGAGAGAGGGCCAGACGGTGGTAGAGAGAGGGCGAGACGGCGAGACTGAGGTAGAGAGAAGGCGAGACTGAGGTAGAGAGAGGGCGAGACTGAGGTAGAGAGAGGGCGAGACTGAGGAAGAGAGAGGGCAAGACTGAGGTAGAGAGAGGGCGAGACGAAGGTGGAGGGGGACAGAAGGGAAAGAGTGACTTAGAAGTTAATAAGTATGTGCTGGTGAGAGACAAGCAGCTCATAACAGGGAGAGGGGGAGAGGAACCTTGAAAAATGGTGGAGAAAGAGAGACCACTTATGAGATTTGATAAGTCAATTGTTCTATTAATCAACAATGGTCTCCTCATCTTACCTCCTACCGAGCTTCAATGCCATACAACACTCCTTCCGTGGCCTCCAACTGCTCTTAAACGCTAGTAAAACCAAATGCATGCTTTTCAACCGTTCGCTGCCCGCACCCGCCCACCCGACTAACATCACTACTCTGGACGGTTCTGACTTAGAATATGTGGACAACTACAAATATCTAGGTGTCTGGCTAGACTGTAAACTCTCCTTCCAGACTCATATTAAACATCTCCAATCCAACATTAAGTCTAGAATCGGCTTCCTATTTCGCAACAAAGCCTCCTTCACTCACGCCGCCAAACATACCCTTGTAAAACTGACTATCCTACCGATCCTCGACTTTGGCGATGTCATTTACAAAATAGCTTCCAATACTCTACTCAGCAAACTGGATGCAGTCTATCACAGTGCCATCCACTAACCAAAGAGTTTTGATAAATTAAACAGGAGTTATTTGTTTTATGTTTTGTCATGTATATTTTATCACTAACTTTAAACATCAGCTATCTGAGCAGCTAACCGATCACTGCAGCTGTACATAGTCCATCTGTAAATAGCCCACCCAATCTACAGTGAGGGGAAAAAGTATTTGATCCCCTGCTGATTTTGTACGTTTGCCCACTGACAAAGAAATTATCAGTCTATAATTTTAATGGTAGGTTTATTTGAACAGTGAGAGACAGAATAACAACAACAAAATCCAGAAAAACGCATGTGAAAAATGTTATAAATTGATTTGCATTTTAATGAGGGAAATAAGTATTTGACCCTCTCAATCAGAAAGATTTCTGGCTCTAGGTGTCTTTTATACAGGTAACGAGCTGAGATTAGGAGCACACTCTTAAAGGGAGTGCTCCTAATCTCAGCTTGTTACCTGTATAAAAGACACCTGTCCACAGAAGCAATCAATCAATCAGATTCCAAACTCTCCACCATGGCCAAGACCAAAGAGCTCTCCAAGGATGTCAGGGACAAGGTTGTAGACCTACACAAGGCTGGAATGGGCTACAAGACCATCGCCAAGCAGCTCGGTGAGAAGGTAACAACAGTTGGTGCGATTATTCGCAAATGGAAGAAACACAAAAGAACTGTCAATCTCCCTCGGCCTGGGGCTCCATGCAAGATCTCACTTCATGGAGTTGCAATGATCATGAGAACGGTGAGGAATCAGCCCAGAACTACACAGGAGGATCTTGTCAATGATCTCAAGGCAGCTGGGACCATAGTCACCAAGAAAACAATTGGTAACACACTACGCCGTGAAGGACTGAAATTCTGCAGCGCCCGCAAGGTCCCCCTGCTCAAGAAAGCACATACATGCACGTCTGAAGTTTGCCAATGAACATCTGAATGATTCAGAGGACATCTGGGTGAAATTGTTGTGGTCAGATGAGACCCAAATGGAGCTCTTTGGCATCAACTCAACTCGCCGTGTTTGGAGGAGGAGGAATGCTGCCTATGACCCCAAAGCACCATCCCCACCGTCAAACATGGAGGTGGAAACATTATGCTTTGGGGGTGTTTTTCTGCTAAGGGGACAGGACAACTTCACCGCATCAAAGGGATGATGGATGGGGCCATGTACTGTCAAATCTTGGGTGAGAACCTCCTTCCCTCAGCCAGGGCATTGAAAATGGGTCGTGGATGGGTATTCCAGCATGACAATGACCCAAAACACACGGCCAAGGCAACAAAGGAGTGGCTCAAGAAGAAGCACATTAAGGTCCTGGAGTGGCCTAGCCAGTCTCCAGACCTTAATCCCATAGAAAATCTGTGGAGGGAGCTGAAGGTTTGAGTTGCCAAACGTCATCCTCGAAACCTTAATAACTTGGAGATGATCTACAAAGAGGAGTGGGACAAAATCCCTCCTGAGATGTGTGCAAACCTGGTGGCCAACTACAAGAAACGTCTGACCTCTGTGATTGCCAACAAGGGTTTTTCCACCAAGTACTAAGTCATGTTTTGCAGAGGGGTCAAATACTTATTTTAGTTTTTGTTGTTATTCTGTCTCTCACTGTTCAAATAAACCTACCATTAAAATTATTGACTGATCATTTCTTTGTCAGTGGGCAAACGTACAAAATCAGCAGGGGATCAAATACCTTTTCCCCTCACTGTACCTACCTCATCCCCATATTGTTTTTATTTACTTTTCTGCTCTTTTGCACACCAGTATTTCTACTTGCACATCATCATCTACTCATCTATCACTCCAGTGTTAATCTGCTAAATTGTAATTACTTTGCTACTATGGCCTATTTATTGCCTTACCTCCTCACGCCATTTGTACACACTGTATATAGACTGTTCTTTTTTTTCTATTGTGTTATTGACTGTACGTTTGTTTATTCCATGTGTAACTCTGTTTTGTTGTTTGTGTCGCACTGCTTTGCTTTATCTTGGCCAGGTCGCAGTTGTAAATGAGAACTTGTTCTCGACTAGCTTACCTGGTTAAATAAAGGTGAAATAAATGTAAAAAACTTCCGCTCCTCTGTTTCTGGGCCTGAGGGTTTGTTTCGTTCTTGTGGCCACCCCCTACCTTTCTCTTCTTCTCTCTCCCTCTCTTCTCTGTGGGTGACCATGTTGCCAGCTGTCTGGTCCATACTTTCTCCCCCAGCGCACTAGAGCAGTAGAACCAGGTATTATGGCATTACAGACCCCCCCTCCCTAAGTCACACCTGAGACAACCCAGTCCTGCTCTACCCTGCTGCCTCCTGCCTCCCTGCTGTAGGGGTGGGTCTGCGTGGCAGCAGGGGGGTAGGTATCTCAGCGTGTCGTTAATGTCTCTCCTACAGTGGGCCATTATCCTGGCCCTGCCCTACTTCTGTTCTGCTCCCCAGAAGACAGTCCATTCTTCCATTCAGCAGACAGGTGTTCCCCTCCCCTCCAGAGCAGGACACTGCACCTGGTCAACTGGGGCTGGGCTCAGTGCTAATAGGGGTGAGGGTTGAGAGGTACCACTGACTGGGGATGTAGGGGTGGAGGGGTTGAAGGAGCAGTAGCAGGGGGCAGGAGGGGCGTAAGGACAAAAGGGCAGATTAGTGAGGGCCGGAGGGGTGCAGGTGTGGAGGGTGGAGAGGTGTGTGGGAAGGCGGTGGCCGTGGGTTTAGGAAAGGGACCTACCCAGCCAACAGGCCACAACCCACGCTATACTGGTCCTCTGCCTGTGTGAGGGGTGAGATTGTTGGCCTTTTTCCATTGTGTTCATGTAAGCTCTGTGTTTTCATCACCCAGAGTGACACCAAAGACTTGTGAAGAGCAGAATCAACACTCTGCATCATCAAGAGTTGCTTTGTGAGAAGGTGTTTACTGTGGAAGTTGTTAACCCATGTTCACAGTTAGCCATTTTTATGTCACTTAACATAACATTACATTACATTACATAAAACATAACATAAGCCATTTAGCAGACGCTTTTATCCGAAGCGACTTAGTCTTGCATTTTCTTGACATGTGGGTTGTTCCTGCTATGGAACCCACTATCCTGGCGTTACAAGCTCCACGCTCTACCAACTGAGCTACAGAGGAAAAAGTCCCAGTGGCCTCGCCTTGGCCCCAAGTCAGAGCAGGTCCGCTGAAGCCAATGCCCAGTGAGTCACTGGAGCCAAGCTGTGGAAGTGGAAGCACAATAGTCTGTGGCCGCACTGGGGAAACACCGGGAAAAATACCTAATGGACATTGGACAAACATGAGTACTGTGTATATTTTACAGAGAGTAAGCTCGTTCCCAGGCACTTTTGCCCAAATGTGCGAAGAGTCTGGTGGACCAACATGTAAAACTTGGCCTTCGTTAGCCAAGACAGAGAGCCGGGAGAAACTCCTGGGCACGTTGGCTTAAAGGTCATGAACAGTTAAAATCATGCTTTTCATGAAATTGGATGATATTTGAAGGAAACCAGATCAAAGTGTGAAAAATGACTGTTGCTTCTACATTGATAGAGTTTGATCATAAAGTTACTGGTCCCCTCCCCCATGTCAAACACTTGGATTCATTAATAAGGGGATAGGGTGACCACCTTAACTCTCATTTTAATACACCAATGGTAACATGATATTCTCTTACCTAATTTAAATAAGTACTGCCTCATAACCAACATCATAGAAGGCGTGTTTGCAGAGGGGCGTGGTTTATATAGCTAGATAGCTACTCCACTGGTGTAAAAAATGTTACTGTAGGGTGTCAACAAATATAATTAAAAGTTTACTCGATTCATCTATGGCAAAGATACTTATGTTTCCCCTTTCATCTGTGTCTGGTGTTAGCTAGTTACTGGCTAGCTAGGTCTTCAGCCAGCATGGAACAAAAGGGGGGAAGGTTTGTTCAAAACTCTGATGCAGTTTTCATGTCAACACATCAGTCAGTGCTGCTGTGAATGGCATCACAAGAGACATGCCAAATGGGGGATGTTTAAAAAAGTTGTCATCATTTATGCAATTTCAATGTTGTTTGAGTTGCTTTGTGTATCACCACATTTGCTTGAGATGATTTTACTGCAACACTGCATACTACATCCAAGTTGCTTGACATAGGCGTTTCAAAGAGCTGTTAGTCAAGGCAAGCTCGTGAATATAAGCTCACTCAGCCAGTCTTTTCAAACTTCCTGGTAGTTAGCCATGAGAGAGAAAGTACTTCTCAGAATGACTCTTCAGGACCTTTAATGGAATGAATCTACCAACCAATCATCTCCCACAACACCTTCCCCCTAACCCTCCCCTGTATGCTAACACACCACGAGCACAGAGCCATGCCTCCCAGTCGTGTGTGTAGGAGCCGTTTTGACCTATTTATGTATCTTATGTGTTGTGTATATGTTGTCTGTCAAGGGTTACTGGTATTTTAACTTGTTTTGTACACTAGAGGGCACTATATGTTGGGGTCATGGGTCACTGGTCACATGTAAATAGGTAGTACAGGTAGTACAGGTGAGGAGAGGGTATACAGTTGTTACCTATTACAGATACAGCACACTCTTTGTATAGGAATATGTGCATTGGAGCTATTTATATTTTATTTGAATAATAAATGGGAACTTCACCCGAAAAGAGTAACGTTTGGAAAGCTGATGCTCTCCTGTGGACGGCTCTCTCCTATGCTAGTGGCTTTTCATGGGGAATCGCTAAAATTAAATGATGACAAATACTTTACTCAGTAGGTCACTCCCATTGAATTATATGGTCACTCCCACTCAGGCTAACTTTAATGGTTGTTTTCCCAGGCTTATATGCACTGTGCGCTACAGCCTGGGGACGAGGTTACAGACAGAAGAAAAGAGACCAACACAGAAAAGTATCCTTCCTCTCCTAGTTGCCTGAGCTCACATCCAGTCAGTCTTGGTTCACTATGAAGGCGTATCCTCCTCCTCTCCCCCTGTGATCACCATATCAGACTGGTGTTTGGTGGAACATGGTAGTCTTTCAAGGTCTGAACTGAGGGGGCAGCCTCTGAACAGCCTCTGAACAGCCTCTGAAGTCCCCATCCTGATTCCCCACCCTAATGAAACCAGAGAGTCAGCCTCAGCACAGACAGAGTTCAGCGCTCAGCCATGCAATTGAAGTGCCTTTTCTCACATTTCTTCAGTTGTTTAGGGAGATGAGGATTGGTGTCAGGTTTTGAGTCAGTGTGACTTTCGAGCCTGTAGAGCTGTCTGTCAGTGGCTGGTGTCCTGTGGGTTGTGTCTAGCTGTCAGTGGCTGGTGTCCTGTGGGTTGTGTCTGGCTGTCAGTGGCTGGTGTCCTGTGGGTTGTGTCTGGCTGTCAGTGGCTGGTGTCCTGTGGGTTGTGTCTAGCTGTCAGTGGCTGGTGTCCTGTGGGTTGTGTCTAGCTGTCAGTGGCTGGTGTCCTGTGGGTTGTGTCTAGCTGTCAGTGGCTGGTGTCCTGTGGGTTGTGTCTGGCTGTCAGTGGCTGGTGTCCTGTGGGTTGTGTCTGGCTGTCAGTGGCTGGTGTCCTGTGGGTTGTGTCTAGCTGTCAGTGGCTGGTGTCCTGTGTGTTGTGTCTGGCTGTCAGTGGCTGGTGTCCTGTGGGTTGTGTCTAGCTGTCAGTGGCTGGTGTCCTGTGGGTTGTGTCTAGCTGTCAGTGGCTGGTGTCCTGTGGGTTGTGTCTAGCTGTCAGTGGCTGGTGACCTGTGGGTTGTGTCTAGCTGTCAGTGGCTGGTGTCCTGTGGGTTGTGTCTGGCTGTCAGTGGTTGGTGTCTTGTGGGTTGTGTCTAGCTGTCAGTGGCTGGTGTCCTGTGTGTTGTGTCTGGCTGTCAGTGGTTGGTGTCCTGTGTGTTGTGTCTAGCTGTCAGTGGCTGGTGTCCTGTGGGTTGTGTCTGGCTGTCAGTGGTTGGTGTCTTGTGGGTTGTGTCTGGCTGTCAGTGGCTGGTGTCCTGTGTGTTGTGTCTGGCTGTCAGTGGCTGGTGTCCTGTGTGTTGTGTCTAGCTGTCAGTGGCTGGTGTCCGGTGTGTTGTGTCTGGCTGCTAGTGGCTGGTGTCCTGTGTGTTGTGTCTGGCTGTCAGTGGCTGGTGTCCTGTGGGTTGTGGCTGGCTGCTAGTGGCTGGTGTCCTGTGTGTTGTGTCTGGCTGTCAGTGGCTGGTGTCCTGTGGGTTGTGTCTAGCTGTCAGTGGCTGGTGTCCTGTGGGTTGTGGCTGGCTGCTAGTGGCTGGTGTCCTGTGTGTTGTGTCTGGCTGTCAGTGGCTGGTGTCCTGTGTGTTGTGTCTGGCTGTCAGTGGCTGGTGTCCTGTGGGTTGTGGCTGGCTGCTAGTGGCTGGTGTCCTGTGGGTTGTGTCTGGCTGTCAGTGGCTGGTGTCCTGTGGGTTGTGTCTAGCTGTCAGTGGCTGGTGTCCTGTGTGTTGTGTCTGGCTGTCAGTGGCTGGTGTCCTGTGGGTTGTGGCTGGCTGCTAGTGGCTGGTGTCCTGTGTGTTGTGTCTGGCTGTCAGTGGCTGGTGTCCTGTGGGTTGTGGTTGGCTGGGAGAGACAATACAAGCATTTAGGTTTCACCGTTCACACACTGGAAGGGCATAGACTTAATGACCAATTGGCTTTTTTTATGTTAATTTATGGACTATCAAAAAGATACCAACTAATTGTTGCAGAGTGGCTTGTCGTCATGGGTACAGGCCACGGCAGACCCAAACAAGTGGAATTAACTTTCAGTGGGATTGGGTCTGAGTTTTGTTTTAGTTTGTCATCTTGCCTTGTATTTGTTCTGTGTGTCAACATACGATACAAGCACGGTGGGTGGGTGGGTGGGTGTATGTGCGCTCCATGGCGTGGTGTGCACAGTTGCATCTCATCAAGGGGAGTTTAATTCCTCCCTTCCTCTCCACCCCCCAGTTTTGCAATCATAATTTAACAGTGTTGGTCATAATTTGTGTGGATTATGTGATTTGAAGGGGTATTGTCGCTGCTTATTGTGTGAGCGGGGGTTAGCCGGCCCTCTCTCTGCCTGATGGAAGTATAAACGGCTGATGAAATGACAAGCTTTTGTCTGTGAGCGCCGTGCCACTGCCAGCCCATTGTCCTGCTCCTGTCCAGGTCACCCGGGGTGAGGGGAGAGACAGGAGGGGCTATAGAGGCTTTCACATTTACAAAACATATTTTCTGATTTACTCACTTGTAGTTTTGATTTCGTTAATGTGCCCCAGTGCTAATGCTTGGGGGGTTTAACCTTTTGTGCTTGGTGGGTTTAAACCCCCCACTAGTGTGGCGGCACAGGGTAATGTAAACTGGGTAATGTAGACCAGGCTTAGTGCTGCCTATTCAGGGAAGATGACACCTGGGTGTTTCACACAGGTGAACAGGGTGCAGGGGGTGAGGGGGGGATGAGTGGTAAATGACTTACAGCTGTGCATCTCATCTGGTTGCTCCTCTATTCAGTCTTCCTCACCCTTCCTCTCTCCATTGTGGAACAGGGGACATTACTCCCCCTGTGTCTCCTTCCATTTCTACTGTCTCCTCTCTGTCTGTGACAACAACACTGGCCATAGCGACACAGACAGAGAGACAGAGCGATGGACAGAGACAGAGAGGAGGGGGGGCTGTTCTCAGATCTAAATGGAGGACTAAAGAAGAACATTCTGCGTGGCATCACCTCAGGCTCTCTGTCACAAATGGACAGTTATTAATAGTCTCTCTCTCTGTGTTTCTCTCTCTGTCTGTCTCTCTCTCTCTGTGTTTCTGTCTCTCTCTCTCTCTCTCTCTCTCTCTCTCTCTCTCTCTCTCTCTCTCTCTCTGTATCTCTCTGTGTCTGTCTCTCTGTATCTCTCTGTGTCTGTCTCTCTCTTTTTGTGTCTCTGTCTCTGTCTCTCTCCATCTCTGTGTCTCCATCTATGTGTCTCTCTCTGTGTGTCTGTAAGTCAGTGCCAGTGCACTATGTGGGATGGGTCAGCCCAGATATGATTTAATCACCCTATGATATCTGTGACAGGATCCACTTGAGCCTAATCACCAAATGTTGGCAGAAGTGTCCCAAGGCAGAAGGAAGTGGAGTATTCACTGAGTGTGGGACATGTAGGTGACAGACAGACATACACTGCCAGGAAGAGGAGGAGGAGGAAGCCAGACAGACAATGAAGGGGTAGATGGAGAGAAAGAAAAATAGTGAAAGATTTTAAGATATTTCTTTAGTCAGATATTGTGTTCTTCTGCTAACTGCTGCTAATAGGAGTGAGTAATGTTTTCCTAACCTGAGGGTGTAGTATTTGTGGTGCAGTAGTTCAATCAGTGGAGCAAGAGAGAAATGAGAAGAAGCATATGCTGTACTGAATACACACACTCCTACACACATTCAAGTTCACACACAGGTCTCTGCTGTGTGCGGGAACTCCGTGTCTTGTGTCTGAAAAGTCTGTGTGTGTGTGTGTGTGTGTGTGTGTGTGTGTGTGTGTGGGTGTGTGTGTGTGTGTGTGTGTGTGTGTGTGTGTGTGTGTGTGTGTGTGTGTGTGTGTGTGTGTGTGTGTGTGGGTGCCTGTGTGGGCATGATGAATTCTGTGAGTGAATGCACAGTGCTGTGGAAAAGTATTTGCCCCCTTTCAAATGTTCTCTACTTTTGCATATTTTTGATACTGAATCAGATCTTCAACCAAAACCTAAGATTAAATAAAGGAAACCTGAGTGAACAAATAACACAACAATTAGATACTTATTCAAATTATTTAAAAAACAAAGTTATGCAACACCCAATTTTCTTGTGTGAAAAAGTAATTGCCCCCTTACATTCAATAACTGGTTGTACCACCTTTAGCTGCAATGACTCCAACCAAATGCTTCCTGTAGTTGTTGATCAGTCTCTCACATCGCTGTGGAGGAATTTTGGCCCACTCTTCTGTGCAGAACTTCTGTAATTCAGCGACATTTGTGGGTTTTTAAGCTTGTTTCAAGTCCTGCCATAACATCTCAATAGGGATTAGGTCTGGACTTTGACTAGGCCATTCCGAAACATCACATTTGTTGCTTTTAAGCCATTTTCATGTAGACTTGATTGTATGTTTTGGATAATTTTTGGGGTTGTTATTTTAAACCCAGGTTTGTTTTATCTAATATTACGTTTTGTTTGAAGATCTGATAACATTCAGTATCAAAAATAGAGAAAATCAGAAAGGGAGCAAATACTTTTTCACGGCTCTGTATGTGCTGATCATTCTTGTATACAGTATGTTTGTATATTCAAATCCGTATATGAATGTGCTTGTATGTGCTTGTGTGTGTGGGTTTGTATGTGTTTGTGTCTATGTTTGTATTCGTATGTGCTGGTAAGTGCCTGATATACAAAAGAGCGCTCCGACATCCTTGCCCCCTCCACCCTGATAACCCTGAACAGGATTGGAATCACCTCTGTCTCTATTCTTCTGCCTCTCCCATTCAGCCAGCCTGATGGAGTTGGGGACTTGGTACAGCTACCTGTCTCCCGGCTGCTTTCTCTGCAGGAGAATGAGCAACAACAGTGAATCCTCTATTCATCCAGTATGCAGTGTCTCCCTGGCCCTGTGGCCCCTGACGCCCACCCAATCGGCCCCGTGACGGAGCACCTATTTGCTGCCTCCCCGCCTCTATTCTTGTGGTCTAAATTGACCAGCGCTCCCTGGACAGACATGTGACCCCGGGGGATGGACGGAGTGGTTGAAAGGGCGTAACCCCATTTCTCTTCTGTTACCGGTAGCACCTTGTTTCTGACCCCCCTCTCTCACACACATTCTGACACTTACACTTGTATACCTGTACACACACGTTCTCTCTCCCTGGTTCTGTCTTGACACACACACCACACCACACACACACACACACACACACACACACACACACACACACACACACACACACACACAGTGGTGGCCCACCCCAAGGCTTTGTGAGAAGTGTTTGGGGCCTATCTGTGCTGCCTGTGTTCTTCTCTGGGTTTACTACGGGACTGATCTGCTTTCTGCAGTAAGAAATGGGGGTGATGACACGCAGAAGAGATCCCCTGTGTGCGTGCGCATACTTCACCTGCAAACACCTCCGTGTGAAGGTATTGGTTTGACAGATGACCGTGTGAAGGTATTCGTTTGACAGATGACCGTGTGAAGGTATTGGTTTGACAGATGACCGTGTGAAGGTATTGGTTTGACAGAGGACCGTGTGAAGGTATTGGTTTGACAGATGACCGTGTGAAGGTATTGGTTTGACAGATGACCGTGTGAAGGTATTGGTTTGACAGATGACCGTGTGAAGGTATTGGTTTGACAGATGACCGTGTGAAGGTATTGGTTTGACAGATGATTGTGTGAAGGTATTGGTTTGACAGATGATTGTGTGAAGGTATTGTTTTGACAGATGACCGTGTGAAGGTATTGGTTTGACAGATGACCGTGTGAAGGTATTCGTTTGACAGATGACCGTGTGAAGGTATTGGTTTGACAGAGGATCGTGTGAAGGTATTGGTTTGACAGATGACCGTGTGAAGGTATTGGTTTGACAGATGACCGTGTGAAGGTATTCGTTTGACAGATGACCGTGTGAAGGTATTGGTTTGACAGATGACCGTGTGAAGGTATTGGTTTGACAGATGACCGTGTGAAGGTATTGTTTTGACAGATGACCGTGTGAAGGTATTGGTTTGACAGATGACCGTGTGAAGGTATTGTTTTGACAGATGACCGTGTGAAGGTATTGGTTTGACAGATGACCGTGTGAAGGTATTGGTTTGACAGATGACCGTGTGAAGGTATTGTTTTGACAGATGACCGTGTGAAGGTATTCGTTTGACAGATGACCGTGTGAAGGTATTCGTTTGACAGATGACCGTGTGAAGGTGTTCGTTTGACAGATGACCGTGTGAAGGTGTTCGTTTGACAGATGACCGCGTGAAGGTATTCGTTTGACAGATGACCGCGTGAAGGTATTGGTTTGACAGATGACCGTGTGAAGGTATTCGTTTGACAGATGACCGTGTGAAGGTATTTGTTTGACAGATGACCGTGTGAAGGTATTGTTTTGACAGATGACCGTGTGAAGGTATTGGTTTGACAGATGACCGTGTGAAGGTATTGTTTTGACAGATGACCGTGCAATGTGACTTTGAGAATCAATCACAGCTTATTCCAGAAGCCATATCACATTTGTTTGACTCTAGAAGCAATAGATTGTCATCTATAAAACCTATTTTTCTGAGAGTTTTAACTCTTTACCCTCACGGTATGTCATAGTGAGATAGGCCATGTCAACAACCCCCACTTTGACCTCCATCCATATGCAGGTGCCCTACGCCCCCTACCCACTACCACACATGCCTTTCTCCGCTCTTCACCCACCCAGCCAGCTCTCTGCCTGGCTGGCACAGCTTCAGCCTCAGCTCCACGCATTACTCCTGTAATGATGTTTACATCCCCTGTCTGTTATTAAAACTAACCCCGCTCTGCTAATTACGGGTGTTCCGTTTCACAGCACTCTTGTTCCCCTGCATCTCGGACTTGTCAGTGTCACTGCAAGACAACAGTCTCAAAGACTAAATGGTGTATAGGCTGTGTACTGAAAGAGCACGTCCTCTGTTCTGTACTCTGTATGGTGAGTGCTGCTCTGCCACTATGCTTTCTGATGCTCCTATTATGTCACACTTGTACAGTTGGAGAGGTTATAGGTCAGGGGTTATCGAGGTTAAGTGTTGTAAAGTCATCGATCTGTTAACTCCAAGGTCATGCTTCGAGGGTTAGTTGTCCCTTTCAGTTTGAGAAGTGAGGACTGAGACCATGGAGATCCTATTAAATTAGTATTCTAATACCTAATTCTATGACTGAGACGTGGTTTTAGGGGGTTCAGAGGGCAAAGGTTGCAGTAGTAGTTTCACAGGTCGAGAGTCTTGAAGCATTAGGATAGAGGAGAAAGTTCCCTGAGAGGGTATCGACATACTGTACTCCCTCTCACTCTCCACTGTGTACATTAAAACACATAGAGGGGCTATTGTGAGGGCTGATATGCTGTAACTGAATCCCTCCAGTGGCCAGTCTGTTGAGAGTGAATGGGATATCAATCTCCTGTATACAGTATTGTACAGATAGAGCTGTATTGATCCGGAACATGACCGATACCCTCTGAGGCCAACATAAAATTGCAGACGATTGCTCCAGTGGGCTTTGTAACTAGAGTTTAGCAACGTCAGATGAGATGATTCCAAAGCTTTACGAAGGAGTTGACACTCTCTGACACTCTTCCTTCCTTCCTTCTCTCTCTCTCTCTCTCTCTCTCTCTCTCTTTCTCTTGCTCTCTCTCTCTTTTTCTCTCTCCCTCTTTCTCTCGCTCGCTCTCTCTCTCTCTCTCTCTCTCTCTCTCTCTCTTTTCTCTCTCTCTCTTTCTTTCTCTCTCCATCTCTCTCTCACTCTCCCCATCTGTCTCATTCATGTGTGGGCTAGGCTTGCCCTCGGACCTAGCAGACCCTGGCTGAGTGTACTCTCCTTTTCTTCTTTACCAGAGGAGAGGGATGGGAGATAGGTAGGAGGGGGTTGTTAGCTGGGAGGCAGAGTCCCCTCAGGGTCCCCCTTGGAGCCCATCTCTCACCTGTCTCACACTCACCTCTAAAAGGCCTTCAGCCATGACTGCAGCCAAATTGCCTGCCGGAGCCCAAGTGCAGTTCAACACGGGGTTGAGTTATCAGACTGCTGTCATTATTTGTGTCGAAAGAGAGAGAGGGGGTTCAAAAACTGGGTCATGGGATACAGACGGCTGAGCACCAGTTATGTGCTTTGATTGGGCCACTTGAGTTGGTGGCCGTGTAGCCCTTCCGGGTCCTAACGCAGGTCTGCTGTGCCCCCCCCCCAAATAAAACTAAACATGAGGGGCCGCAGTGGCTTGCGGGTCTGCGTACCCACATCCATGCCCGTACCTACTCTGGTCTTGTGCGCTGTAGCCAACAGCTTGCGGATACAGTGCTGGTAGGCTGTGCCGGTAGGCTTGTCTACATGATGAGATGAATATGGATAAGAGGGACAATATTTTATTTGTCAAATTGCAGTCAAGCATCAGAATAAGACCCTAGATTAATACCTTCAATATTTATTGGAAAGGAGCATAATATCATTACTGAGCACTTTCACCACCCTGTGAAGTTTCCCCAGTCCTAGTGGGAGGACCACACATCATATCATTACTGAGCACTTTCACCACCCTGTGAAGTTTCCCCAGTCCTAGTGGGAGGACCACACATCATATCATTACTGAGCACTTTCACCACCCTGTGAAGTTTCCCCAGTCCTAGTGGGAGGACCACACATCATATCATTACTGAGCACTTTCACCACCCTGTGAAGTTTCCCCAGTCCTAGTGGGAGGACCACACATCATATCATTACTGAGCACTTTCACCACCCTGTGAAGTTTCCCCAGTCCTAGTGGGAGGACCACACATCATATCATTACTGAGCACTTTCACCACCCTGTGAAGTTTCCCCAGTCCTAGTGGGAGGACCACACACATCATATCATTACTGAGCACTTTCACCACCCTGTGAAGTTTCCCCAGTCCTATTGGGAGTACCACACACATCATATCATTGCGTGACTTCAAGTTTACTTTGATATGATAGTTGTTATATCCACCGCCGTTTCTCGCATAATTCATTTTACCGACATTAAATCTCCGTTTGGTTGGCACCTTGTGTTCAGAAAATCCAATGTGACGAGAACGCGTCACTATACAACTATACCTATAAACTTTCCCTCAACAAAACAAAAAACAATTAAAATGCATCCTTAGCTTATCTTTTATGAATAAAAGTGATAATCTTTCACTTGGATGGTCACCTAAACGTTATACAAGTCAAATAAAGTGGACCGCTCAGCCAAACGTGCGCCCAAAAACGTGCAACTGAAAAATAGCTCCCCTGACTAAAACTTCTCCCAATTGAACACATTGGTTCCGATTTCCATTCAACTTTACCTATACACTGCTGACATCCAGTGGAAGCAATAGGTACTACATTCAGTGTCCTGGTATAAAGACTTTTCTAAAGGCACTCTGGTTTTTGCCTGCCAAATGAGTTCTGTTACACTCACAGACAAAATGATAACACTTTTGGAAACCTCAGAGTGTTTCCTATCCAATAGTACTAATTATGTGCATATCCTATTTTCTGAGCCTGAGTGGCAAGCATTTTACTTTGGGCACGCACAACTTTCCAAAACCGACCCCTCAGCTGCCGCTCCCTAACAAGTTAAAAGATCCCACCATGTCAAACGAACAAATGATCTGTCCGCATTTATAAAATTGTACCGAAACGTTTCCATCATAGTTGTCAAGATTTTTTTTAACGGTTTTTACTTTCATAAAAACTGTGGATGGAAATGTGGTTTGTGACTGACATAACAAGAGAGAAACTGCTGATCCGTAACCACATTTCGAAAATTGCACCTGTATTTTGCTATTCTATCTCTCAATAACAATAAGTTGAGACCCCAACTGAGTTCCTGCTATTTTTATATAGAATAATAATACTAATACTAATACTACTTTTCTGGGAAATTGATCCACGGTGGCCTATCCCTGGTTTAGATGTCTCAGATGCACAGCTCTGATGTCTCTGGATCAACACCTCTTTATCCTTACCAGTCTCCCAGTCCCTGATGCTAAAAAGCATCCCCATAGCATGAGGCTGCCACCACCATGCTTCACTGTAGGGATGGTGTTAGATGGGCACTTTGTATTCAGGCCAAAGAGTACATTTTTTGTCTTATCAGACCACAGAATCTTTTGCCTTATGATCTCAGTCTTTCACATGTCTTTTTGCAAACTCCAGGAGTGCTGTCATGTGCCTTTTTCTCAGGAGTGGCTTCCGTCTGACCACTCTCCCATAAAGCCCAGATTGATGAAGTTCTATAGAGACTGTTGTCCCTCTGGCAGGTTCTCCCACCCCATCCAAGGAACTCTGTAGTTCTGTCAGAGTGGCCATTGGGTTGTTTGTGATTTCTAACCTCAGTGTGGGGTGTTTTTGACCTCTAACCCCAGTGTGGGGTGTTTTTGACCTCTAACCCCAGTGTGGGGTGTTTTTGACCTCTAACCCCGGTGTGGGGTGTTTTTGACCTCTAACCCCGGTGTGGGGTGTTTTTAACCTCTAACCCCGGTGTGGGGTGTTTTTGACCTCTAACCCCGGTGTGGGGTGTTTTTGACCTCTAACCCTGGTGTGGGGTGTTTTGACATCTAACCCCGGTGTGGGGTGTTTTTAACCTCTAACCCTGGTGTGGGCTGTTTGATTTGAGAGGTCAGGCCACGGGGTGACCCCCAGTCAGTCAGTCTGTCACTGTGTTCAGGAATCATAAGAAGGCCCTTAGTTAAGCCACTTGGTGACTTTTTCCTGTGAAACAGAGATTACCGCTGCAGTTTAGGCCAGCTGCACCCTTAGACTGGACTGGCTAGGATTGGTTTGGGTAGAGCTGTGACGATAAACTGAAAATGATCGATGCAGACCAAACCAATTCATTTATCAGGACATTCTACTGATATAGATAATAACAAGTAGATTTTACTAGAGGAATGCGAAGTTTGAAATGAAATAAGTCTGCTAATATGGGCTATTGCTAACTGGACAATTGGTAGCTGCAACATTCAAAGTAGTAATAGTAATGAGTAGTAGTAGTTTTAAGGGTAATATGAAAAAAGTAACTGGTGCACACTGTTATGAAGGTATCTGTCAATTTACTCGTGACATGGATTTTTGTCTATATCGCCCAGCTCTAGGTTTGGGTATGTTAGGATAGGTTTGAATACGTAAGAATATGATAGGTTATGTCACTGTCATGTGTTTGTTTTCCATGGAAAGCAGAGAGGCCTCCTTGAACTCAATGGGCTCTTTTAGCCAGAGCACTATAGCCCCACGACTTCGTCTATATAGCCCCACGACTTCGTCTATATAGCCCACGACTTCCTCTATATAGCCCCACAACTTACCCTATGTAGCCCCACGACTTCCTCTATATAGCCCCACGACTTCGTCTATATAGCCCCACGACTTCCTCTTTATAGCCCCACGACTTCCTCTTTATAGCCCCACGACTTCCTCTTTATAGCCTCACAACTTCCTCTATATAGCCCCACGACTTCCTCTACATAAACCCACAACTTCCTCTATATAGCCCCACGACTTCCTCTATATAGCCCCACGACTTCCTCTTTATAGCCCCACAACTTCCTCTATAGAACCCACAACTTCCTCTATATAGCCCCACGACTTCCTCTATATAGCCCCACGACTTCCTCTATATAGCCCCACGACTTCCTCTATATAGCCCCACGACTTCCTCTAAATAGCCCCACGACGTCCTCTATATAGCCCCACGACGTCCTCTATATAGCCCCACGACTTCCTCTATATAGCCACACGACTTCCTCTATATAGCCCCACGACTTCCTCTATATAGCCCCACGACTTCCTCTATATAGCCCCACGACGTCCTCTATATAGCCCCACGACGTCCTCTATATAGCCCCACGACTTCCTCTATATAGCCACACGACTTCCTCTATATAGCCCCACGACTTACCCTATGTAGCCCCACGACTTCCTATATATAGCCCCACGACTTCCTCTATATAGCCCCACGACTTCCTCTATATAGCCCCACGGACTTACCCTATGTAGCCCCACGACTTCCTCTATATAGCCCCACGACTTCCTCTATATAGCCCCACGACTTCCTCTATATAGCCACACGACTTCCTCTATATAGCCCCACGACTTCCTCTATATAGCCCCACGACTTCCTCTATATAGCCCCACGACTTCCTCTACATAAATCCACAACTTCCTCTATATAGCCCCACGACTTCCTCTATATAGCCCCACGACTTCCTCTTTATAGCCCCACAACTTCCTCTCTAGAACCCACAACTTCCTCTATATAGCCCCACGACTTCCTCTATATAGCCCCACGACTTCCTCTATATAGCCCCACGACTTCCTCTATATAGCCCCACCCACTTCCTCTAAATAGCCCCACGACGCCCCTCTATATAGCCTCACACCATTCCCTCTATATAGCCCCCACGACTTCCTCTATATAGCCACACAACTTCCTCTATATAGCCCGACTTCCTCTATATAGCCCCACGACTTCCTCTATATAGCCCCACGACTTCCTCTATATAGCCCCACGACGCCCTCTATATAGCCCCCCACGCCCCTCTATATAGCCACACGACTTCCTCTATATAGCCACACGACTTCCTCTATATAGCCCCACGACTTCCTCTATATAGCCCCCACGACTTCCTCTATATAGCCCCACGACTTCCTCTATATAGCCCCACGACTTCCTCTATATAGCCCACGACTTCCTCTATATAGCCCCACGACTTCCTCTATATAGCCCCACGACTTCCTCTATATAGCCCCACGACTTCCTCTATATAGCCCCACGACTTCCTCTATATAGCCTCGACTTCCTCTATATAGCCACACGACTTCCTCTATATAGCCCCACGACTTCCTCTATATAGCCCCACGACTTCCTCTATATAGCCCCACGACTTCCTCTATATAGCCCCACGACTTCCTCTATATAGCCCCACGACTTCCTCTATATAGCCCCACGACTTCCTCTATATAGCCCCACGACTTCCTCTATATAGCCCCACGACTTCCTCTATATAGCCCCACTTTCTCTTGACCGAGGTAAAGCAGAGGAGAAGAGAAAGTGGTAAGCAAGGGAGGATGACAATAGGAGAGGACAGGAGGTGAGTGTTTTGGGGAGGAGGTGGGGGTGGGGGCTATAATTGAGACAGTGGACGATTGGCGTCTCTATCTGTCCAGGTGTCACCCTCCTTCCCCCTCCAACCCCCTCACCAACAATCCCCCTCTCCTCTTTCCCTGACCCCTAACCCCTATTCCTCACAGAAACTGACAAGTGAAATAAAGTCCTGAGAAGAAAATTAGGCCCAATTTAAATGTCAATTTATTCTTTCTTTTGCTCCGTTCTTTTTTTGGTGCAGTGAATAGACAGAGAAAGAGAGATAGACAGAAAGAGCGAGGGCCTGTCCGAGGATTTGGAGATGGCAGAAATGGCAGGAGACAAAGGGAGATGTGTTTTCCTTATCTCCCATCTCTAAATCCTATTAAAGCAGCGCCACCTTTCCTTTCCTTTCCTGGCCTGAATTGCAGATGAACGGGGCTGATTGAAGTTGGTACATCTGCCTTTGCTGTGGGCCTTGGACCCTATGTAAAGGGCATTCAGATAGTACACTACAGTAGACACAGTGCACTCTGTGGATGAGAAGAGAAGGTTGCCTTTGTATGAGCTTAGTATGATCATATTTAAGAGTAAGAGAGTGTGTGTGTTAATCTCTAGGTTGGTGGCCTTGTCTTGTGTTGGCATACGTCCCTCTTTGGTAGTGTTCTCTTTGGGAGGTGTGTGATGAGCCAATCCTGGCATACAGAGATACTGTATGTGTATAGAAGGGCTTTCAGGGAGATAGACGGGAATGGATGGAGGAGGGGGGCTCTGATAGGTTTTTGACACATCGGGTGAAAGGTCAGATGTAATCAGGACTCCTGTAATTCCTTTCAGGAAGAGAATTCTCTCCTGTTTGTTTTTAATATTCGCCCACCGCCCGCCCAGTGAGTAATTCTGTTGCAGTGTGTGTGTGTGTGTGTGTTAGGAGGGGGGAAGGAGGGAGTACGGTGGAGTGAAGAATTGAGAGAGGCAATTGCAACTGTATCAATGATGGGTTTTATATAAGATTTTTTTATGTGTATTAATGTATTGTATTTGCATAATGTATGTCTGTCTTTGAATAAATGTGGGTATTTATGAATATATTTCTTCCCAAGTGTGTTGGAGTCAGCAGATAGGTACACGTAACATTTCTAGTGTGTTCTCTGACTCAAATTTTCACACACATCTGTCAATTAATTCATGATTGCGTATAGAAGTAAATTCCTGAGTGTATGTGTGTATGCATACGAATCCATGCACATCTTTCTATGTGTGGATTAGTCATCCTGCTCTTCTGTGCTCAGTGCTGATGCAGCCCCATGCTCTCTCTTATCTTAATGGCTTTCAGAGCGCTGCTATAGCAGGATGGAACAGTCGCTCCGCTCCCTCCCGGCCCGCTGCTGTCACCCTGGCTTATTGGCACAGTCTCAATTGCTGGCCAGATTAGGCCAAGAGGTTGTGTTACCCAGAGATATAATAATGTAGAATCAGGCCCTGTTCTTATTCAAGGGAGGAGGAATAGGTTTCACAAATGTCAGCAGTCTCTCTCTCCTCTCTATCTCTCTCTCTTTCTCTCTCTCCCTCCTCTCTCTTTCTCTATATCTCCCTCTCTCTCTCTCTCTCTCTCTCTCTCTCTCTCTCTCTCTCGGTCGACCCCTCTCTCTTTATTTGTCTCACATTGACGTGTTGGGTGTTTTGAGATGGGCGGCTGGATGGTACACAGAATTCTGGGTAATTGACTTTGCTTGTGAAATTGAGAAAATGAAACACAGAGCTCTCCTGTGTCTTCCATATATCATAGCCGTGCCTGCCAATCACTCCAGTTGCCATGGAGAGTGGCTACCCTAGGAGCAGTGCATTAATATGGACATAACACGTTAGCTGGGCCTGTGTTTGTATGTTATGGCATGTGCGTGAAAATTATGTGACTTATGTGTTCATCTCAGCATGTGGATTGCTCCTAACCCTAACACTAAAACTAACCCTAGCTCCTAACCCTAAAACTAACCCTAGCTCCTAACCCTAAAACTAACCATAGCCCCTAACCCTAAAACTAACCATAGCCCCTAACCCTAAAACTAACCATAGCCCCTAACCCTAAAACTAACCATAGCCCCTAACCCTAAAACTAATCCTAGCTCCTAACCCTAATTCTAACTTTAACTCTAAAACCCCTAGAAATAGCATTTGACCTTGTGGGGACTAACAAAATGTCCCCAGTTGGTCAAAGTATTTGTTTGTTTACTATTCTTGTGGAGAATTCTTGTCCGCACAAGTATAGTTAAACATGTCCACACACACACACACACATGTATTTTGCTACCTTTGTGGGGACCAAACAATTGATTCCCATTCAAAATCCTATTTTACCTAACCCTAAACCCTGAGCATAAAATAGCCTTTATTCCTTGTGGGGACCGGCAAAATGTCCCCACTTGTCCGAATTTGCCTTGTTTTTAAAAATTTTATAGTAAACCCAAAAACACACACACACACACATACACTGCAGTCATACTCCAATAGTTGTGACAATGGTTTACAGTTCTATAGATGATCTGATTGCCTCCCATCCAATGACCTTAAAGACCTTTATATGGTGGTGCAATGTCATACTGTGGCACCCGCCTCAGCCTTTGTGAGTGACACTATACTGTGCTCCCCTTACAAGGGATTCATTTTCCTATTGAACTACAAGGCTATGTGATTAGATGGCCTAGATTTAATGGATAGCTGAGGTGGATTCAGTGTCCTCTGGGTCTATCCATACCAATCATGTCATATGAAATACTAAGACACAATTCTTACTTTATAAATGCCAGTACTCAGTAGAGTAGAGAGTAGTGATATGTGGATTAGTAAGATACCTGGCTAACAGAGATACAACTACTATAGTGTGGTGTCTGGTCATAACTGGCCCACCTGTCTCTCCATCTCTGCCCTGCCTCCTCGGTGTTGCTGCCCACACTTAGACCTCCTGGAGACCAGACACTATCCCAGCATCCTTTGCTCCAGTAGCCGACCGTGTGACATTAGGCCCAGCGTGTGTCCCGTCAGTAGAGGGGGGGTGCGTTCTGCAGGCTGAGGGGCGTTGTCAGGAAGCGCCGGGGTTGATAATTGGACACGTCCCCGCTCCCCTCCCCACCGAGGGGCTATAAAAATGTAAATGAGAGCGGCCGACAGTCTGCACTGTGACACCCGCTGAATGTTTAGAAGATTGCCACAGAGTGATTAACATGCCTGGGACACCAGCAGAATCTTTTGTTTGGGAGAAGTTGAAGGTCAACTCTGCTTTTGTTATTAGGGGTTTGGAGTGGCCAGAGCCATAAGTTACTTTCATTTTTACATTTCCACTTCCATTTTAGTCTTTTATCAGAAACTCTTATCCAGAGCAACTAACAGCATTCATCTAAGATAGCTAGGTCGGACGACCACATATCACAGTACATTTCTCCTCAATAATGTAGCTATCAGAAAAGTCAGTGCTAGTAAGTAAAGGCTAGTGAGGTCCAGGAGTGGTTGTTAAGTCATAATGTCTGTGTTCAGATGGACCTACAAACAGTACTGTTAGGAGATCTCAAAAATCACGAACAATCACTGGGAAATATGATTATACTCTTAGATAAAGTATTTATTTTTAGGGCACTCTCAGTAGAAATTATCCAAATAGAGAGGTTCAAGACCCTCGTAAGACATCACAGTAAAATAGAAAGATGTAATGTAAAAGGAAATAGTAAAATGGTTGTGTGCTGGGAAAGATGGGTTAGTCTGTGGACATCTGAGAGTTGAAATTAAGATGAATGTATACTGTATGTGAGCGAAAATATCTGTACAGTAAGTGCAGTAGAAGACGTATTATTTTCCTTTACTCCAATCAGGGGAGGGGTGGTAGGGTTGGGAAAATAAATAAATAATTGGGATTAGAAATTATGCAAACAATTCATTTGATAAAACCCCAAATATATCTGCAATATTAAAGCTGCCCTTCCCCCCCGAAAAAGGTGTGAATGTTAATTCTCCCTTAACCTCTGTCTCGCCCCATACTTCCAGCATCTTTCTCTATAACACCAGTCGTCTCTCTCCGTAACCCTGTACTATCTCTTTCATACCCTTTGGTTTACTGGGCTTCACTATCACTCTCTCATCTATTCATCAATCCATCATGGAGGCCATGTTTCCTTCACTCTCACACGAAGGCTTTCTCCAAACCCAGGGCATAATAGCATGTAATAAAAGGCTGTTGTAAACACTATCAGCGATACGCCAATGTGTTGACGCCGGCAGAGAAAAGGCCTCAATCAGTATCCATAGAGCACCTCCAATTGTGTGATCGGGAGGGCGACGGAAAAGGTAATTTGAGCAAAAGAAAATGACACCGTTAAAGAAAAAAAACATTGTGATTTACGCAAAGTCAGATCACCCGATTCGACAGACTCCTGACTGTGTTATTATCTCACAAGCAGGGACTGCCGAGTTCCTCCAGGAGTGATAGCAGGGGAGGAGAAAAGAACGAATGAAGATCTCCCGATACAAACAAAAAAACTAACAAGATACTTTTTTTTACTGCAGCCCTGGCTATCAATTCTGCCACCTCCGGTTTTAAAAATGATGTCTCACAGCCTCGATTGTTTTGAGTTTTTGTTCTGTGCAGGCCAGGTGGAGTCAGGGAAGAGGGTATCAGAAGAAAAGAGACAATTTTATTCGATGTTTGTTGATATCTAGACCACTATAGCTTGATTGCCTAACATTAAACTGCCAATAACAGCCCAAATCATCGCACTTACACCTTCACATGTGAAACAACTGAATTGGATCAAACTGACTCTTGGATCAAATCTCTCCCTCTCTCTCTCTCTTTCTCTTTCTCTCTCCTTCTTTGTCAATCTCTCTATGTATCTCTCTCTCTCTCTCTCTCCCTCTCTTTCACTGTCGCTATTTTCTTTTCCTTCATGACATGCTTATTAGTTGGCATTGATCTGGCCTGGTCAATTGTCAGCTGCTCTCATCCGAAGAGTATTGACGGCATAATCAGTGATGGAGGCGCCAGACAGATGAAATGTGCTATCGGTGGGTAAACTATTGGCTGCTGCCTTGTTGACCCAGGGTGGGCAACTCGCACCTCCCGGATACACAAACTCACAGACGCGCACACATACAGACGCACGCATGCACACACACAATCACACTCTCCATGGCTTTCTCTATTCCTGACACCCAGCCTTAAGGTTCTCCATGTATGGACTAATATTACTGCCAAGCTGCACATTCCATTCAGTCTGATAAAGGACGCAAAACAATTAACACGGTCTTACTAAGAATCAGACCAATCCAATTATTTTTATCCATAGCTTTTCTGGAAATACTCTTCCATCTCCATCGACTCATCTCAGTGAATAATAGAGAATCGCTCTAAAAATGTGTATTATTTTCTGTTATTCACTGAGATGATTCAATGGAGATGGGGGAGTATTTCCAAGCAGGTGAAATACAGGGGAGAACCACAGCTCTGGTGGAGATGGAGGGAGAGGCAGAGGATGACTGAATGAATCGCCAGTACTGCAGCCGACAGATCTCTCACCAAGTTAGACTTTCTACGGGGTGAAAACTTAACCTGCTCAATACAATAACGACCGGCCCAACTATAATAGTGTATTTATTTTCTGTATATAGTGTATATATTCTATACAATAAAGTGTTCAGTGGTATATCACCGCAACAGCATTTAGCCTAGGTCATTTCTAATTCAATATTGGATCACGTTAAACATACTTTTCGGATTATTATGGAATCTTTTTTTCTTGTAGATTTGAGTTGGTCTGTGCACAAAGGCCTTCTGCTAAGGACTGCTATGTAGGGGGAAGTGGCACATCTCTATTGACATGGCGGGTCTTTGCTGTACAGGAGACCCATGTCTTCAGCTGTGGTTAGGGTGACCACCTTTAAAATATCCAAATGCGGGAAACAGGATGATTTTGCGGTACAGTGTAGCCTACACGAATACAAAATGTTCAAACAGCATCACATGTCAATCATTTGATCTCAATCACTTTCATGGGAATATGCATTTAGATCTTCTTGAATTACTTTTTCGTGAGCAAATTATAGCAGATGGTGAATAACACACTATATTTGTAACAAACGAGACTCCCGCGGTTCCTCCTGCTCACCACCAGAGGGAACCCTCTCCTGAATATTAAGCCCTGGACTACAACTCCCACATACCTGGTCTCCAATCACCGTTGCACCTGTCTCCCCATTAATAGACTATTTAGGCTCTTCTCCCTTTCTCTCCTTAAGTAAGTCTTGTATTCCCTGGTGATCAATTCTGAGCGCTTTTCTCCCGTGTCTGTCATATCGTGGTTATACTCTGACTGTTTTCCCGCTTTTGATTCTTGCTGCCTGCCCTGGACTATATTCTTTACTGGACTGATTTTTTGTAAGCTTGCTGCCTGCCCTGACCTCATGCCTGTACCTGGATTACGATTTGCCTTATCCCTGCTGTTGTGTTTGCTGGCGATTGACCCTGTTCGCATTTAATTAAGATTGTAATAAAACTGCAAATGGATCCTCACTCTGTGGGTGCTTCATTACAGAAGACTTCGCCACTTCGGCGATCCAGCAGCTCTGGTCCAAATGTCCACGGAGATCTCCATCAAGCAAACCAGCTCGCTTCATCAACAGCAGCTAACCCATCTAACCACGGTAACGGAGGAACTCGTCCGGACGCCACAGAGGTTACAGATGTCGCCTTCGAACTCAGCCCTCCTCCTCAGCCGAACGCAGGTATGGGCACCTCTCCACCACCGGCACCCACAGTTAACCCACGTCTGGCTCTCCTGATAAATTCGACGGTAACCCCACTCAAGAGTAAGTGGATTTCTACTGCAATGTTCATTATTCATTGATCAACAACCAGCGATGTATGTCACTGACACTAGCAAGATTTCCCTGGTATGTTCTCTCCTCACTGGCAGAGCGTTAGGAGTGGGTAACAGCGGTTTGAGAGAGGATGGCACGGCTTTTCCCTCGCTCGGCGCCTTTCTACAACGCCTTCCGGGAGGTATTTGAACACCCGGAGGGAGGCATGAGAGCTGGTGACCGACTACTCGCATTGAACCAGGGCGGAAATACTGCAGCAGAATATGCCTTGACATTTCGCACTCTGGCAGCTCAAACCGACTGGGTTGAGAGCACGCTTAAACTGCTCTTCGCAAGGGACTCAGCTTGGAATTACAGTCTGAACTGGCCTGCCCGAGATGAGGGGAGATCGCTGAATCAATTCGCATCGAACTCACCATACAGCTTGACAATCTGATTCGATCACGGCGCCCACTCAGAACGGGACCCACCAGCACACAATGTCCCGTGACTCTGCCTCCAACCGAACCCATGCAGCTCGGATATACTCACCTGACTCCGGAGGAACGTGGAACGCCGCGCATACGCCAACATCTCTGCCTCTATTGTGGTCAACCTGGCCATCTAAGGGCGTTCTGCCCCACCAGACCACCTCCTCGTAATCCCTCTTCGTGAGTCCGTGCATCCAAGCACACCACTCCAGTTCTTGTATCAAAGTGCCGATTGTATTATCTCTAGAGGACAATCATATAACCACATCAGCACACATTAGACTCCGGAGCAGCCGGCAACTTTATGTCTCGCGAATTTGCCCAACAACAACAAATTCCATTAATCACCTGTGACTCTCAATTGGCAGTGGAGGCGCCTAGATGGACTCACCTCGGCGATGGGAGGGTCCTGCACACCACCGTGGACCTCCGACTCCAGACCGGGACCCGCCACACGGAGGTAATTCGCTTCACGCTATCACATCACCCCATAACCCGGTAATCCTTGGGCTTCCTGGCTACGTAACATAACCCGCTCATCTCATGGAGGGAGGGTCGATCATCAAATGGGACCCACATTGCCACTCCAACTGCTTAACGGGCAGCTCTTCACTCTCCATTCAGGCCGTTACGGTAAAGGACGAGCCAGCTCTTTTCCCCACTCTACCCATTGAATACTCTGACCTCATCGAAGCTTTCAGCAAGACCAAGGCGATGGAACTACCCCCTCACCGATCAAGCGACTGTGCCATCGAGCTGCTACCAGGTACAAAGCCACCCAAGGGCCGAATCTTTCCCCTATCTCAACCCGAATCAGAAGCCGCGAAGAACTACATCGAGAAGAACTATGAAGGGGTTCATTAGAGCATCGACATCACCTGCAGCCGCGGGCTTCTTCTTTGTTAAAAAGAAAGACGGTGGTTTACGCCTCTGTATTGACTACCGGGTCTCAACGACATCACTGTCAAGTTTCGGATATCCGTTATCGCTGGTTCCAGCTGCCCTAGAACAACTCCGCCAAGCCAAGTACTTCTCCAAACTGGACCTCCATAGCGCCTACAACCTCATTCGTGATCCGGGACGGTGATGAATGGATGACAGCCTTTCTACCAGCACTGGGCACTATGAGTATCTGGTTATGCCTTTCGGGCTGTCTAATAGTCCTCCGTGTTTCAATCATTTATCAATGACGCCTTCGGGACATGCTGAATCGCTGGGTAATTGTGTACATTGATGACATTCTCATCTATTCCCACACCTATGAAGAACATGTGCAACATGTGAGAACAGTATTGCAACGACTCATAGATCACCAGCTATACGCCAAAGCAGAGAAGTGCGAATTTCACCAGACTTCCACATCCTTTTTGGGCTACATCATCAGCCAGGAGGGAGTCGCCATGGACGAGAAGAAGGTCAAGGCCGTTCTAGACTGGCCCCTGCCAGTAACCTTAAAGGAGTTACAGCGCTTCTGGGATTTGCTAACTTTTACCGACGCTTCATCAGGAATTTCAGCTCGGTAGCCGCTCCTTAACCTCTATGACTAAAAAGAAACTCATCACACCTCACCTGGTCAACTACAGCACAGGAGGCTTGCAGAACTCAAGGCACGTTCACATCGGCTCCCATCCTCCACCACCCTAATCCTGAACTCCCGCTTACAGTTGAGGTAGACGATCTAACACGTGGGCATTGGAGCTATTCTTCACAGCGGCACGGATCCCCACTCAAGCTCTATCTGCGGCGCTATTATTCCCGCAAACTTAGTCCAGCCGAGCAGAACTACGACGTCGGAAACCGGGAACTGTTGGCCATAAAGCAGCTATGGAGGAGTGGCGTCATTGGCTGGAGGGAGCTAAACATCCCCTTCGTGATTCTAACGGACCACAAGAACCTGGAATACTTGAGGTCTGCCAAGAGACTGAACCCCAGACAAGCGAGGTGGGCACTCTTCACACGATTTGACTTCACTGTTACCTATCGCCCGGTTCCAAGAACACCAAGGCAGACGCATTATCACGCCTAACACGACGGTATAGCGCCCACTGAACCCAAGGAAACCCTGCTTCCTGAATCGTTAATCGTGGCCCCGATTCAGTGGGACATCATGACAGAGCTCACCCAAGCCAACTCACAAAGGACCCTCCGCTCAATGCCCTCCTAACAAAACGTTTGTACCTCAGACCTCTGTCAGAAAGTGCTAAAGCAAGTTCACTCCGTGACTCAGCTCCGGTCATCCGGGAATCGCGCCACGGTTCACCTGCTTCAGAACAGCTTCTGGTGGCCAACCTTGCGGAGCAGATTTAATAAAGTTCATTAACGACTGCACCATCTGTAACACAAATAAACATCTCAGACAACTACCATCGGGCCTACTGCAACCACTACCAGTTCCCCACCGACCATGGTCCCATCTCGCCATAGACTTCATTACCGATCTCCCCAAGTCCAATGGGAATACCACAATACTCACTGTCATAGATCGCTTCTCCAAGGCTTGCCGGTTGATTCCACTCCCCAAACTGCCTACAGCATTGGAAACTGCCGAACTCATGTGCAACCTGCGTTCCGCTTCTATGGTCTGCCAGAGGACATCGTGGACCGAGGGCCCCAATTCCACATCCAGAGTATGGTCAGCATTCTTCCAACAACTCAACATCAACATTAGCCTCACTTCTGGGTATCACCCACAATCTAACGGTCAAACAGAACGCCTCAATCAAGAAATCACCCGGTTTCTCAGATCCTACTGTCATCAGAACCAAGCAGACTGGAGTCGATTCCTCATGGGCGGAGTATGCACAGAACTCACTCCAGAAACTCCTCCACCGGTTTAACCCCATTCCAGTGTAATGGGCTTCCAACCTCCCTGTTTCCTGGTCAGGGGAACCCACCGAGGTACCCTCTGTCAATGACTGGCTCCAGAGAAGCGAGGGACATCTGAGTCAGGCCCATACCCACTTACTACATGCAGTCAGGAGACAGAGGGTGCAGGCCAATCGCCACCGCCAACCCCCGGAATATACTCCAGGTCAATGGGTTTGGCTATCCACTCGAGACCTACGCCTCAAACTCCTGCAAGAAACTCCAGTCCCAGGTATGTGGGTCCTTTCCAAATAGTCAAACAAATCACACCAGTTTCCTTCCGCTTGGCATTACCCGCTAATTACCGATCTCTCCTACTTTCCATGTATCTCTTCTCAAACCCGCTGGTGGTCCGAGAGCGGAGGAGGAGGAGCAGACCAGTGAGCAGGGCCCCACCCATCCTGGGTGGGCGGACGGCGAGGAAGGTATATCGGCCGAGATCTACTGATTCCAGACGCTGGGCAGGCTCCTCCAATATCTGGTAGATTGGGAGGGGTACGGACCGAGGAGCGATCCTGGGTTAATGCAGAGGACATACTCAACCCCGCACTCATGACTGAGTTCCATAGACGCACCCGAGAAACCGGCCCCCGACCTCGAGGAAGACTCCGGCGTCGTCGCCTTCTTAGCCAGAGCGCTCACAGGGCTCTGTAACAAACGAGACTCCCGGTTCCTCCTGCTCACCACCAGAGGGAACCCTCTCCTGAATATTAAGCCCTGACTACAACTCCCACATACCTGGTTCCAATCACCGCTGCACCTGTCTCCCATTAATAGACTATTTAGGCCTCTCTCCCTTTCTCTCCTTGGGCGTCTTGTATTCCCTGGTGATCAATTCCCTGAGCGCTTTTCTCCACGTGTCTGTCATATCGTGGGTTATACTCTGACTGTTTTCCTGTTTTGATTCTTGCTGCCTGCCCTGGACTATATTCTTTACTGGACTGATTTTTGTAAGCTTGCTGCCTGCCCTGACCTCATGCCTGTACCTGGATTACGATTTGCCTTATCCCTGCTGTTGTGTTTGCTGGCGATTGACCCTGTTCGCATGACCAAGATTGTAATAAAACTGCAAATGGATCCTCACTCTCAGGGTGCTTCATTACAATATTGCCTTCCTGTATCAATCCAAGCAAATTCTTTCGTTAGAATTTGCAAATTCGTTTTTTCAGTAATAATAGGCTAGCTAGTAGCTTCGTTAAGTTTTGGTAGTGGTTTAAGCTATGAAGCCTGTAAGAATCATTGATAAGCTAGTGGTGCTCATCCTGTCCAGCTGTGCGTGTTGGTAGGTGCAAATTATGTGTAGGCCTAAGGCAGCTACAGCTGCATTTGGGATACACATGTTGTAGTGGGGCGCATATCTTTCTTGTGTTATTATATAATGCGACGGTTGTTGATGTACACTACCGGTCAAAAGTTTTAGAACACCTTCTCATTCAATGGTTTTTCTTTTTTTTATAACTATTTTCTACATTGTAGAATAGTAGTGAAGACATCAATACTATAAAATAACACATATGGAATCATGTAGTAACCAAAAAAGTGTTAAACAAATCAAAATATATTTGAGATTCTTCAAAGTAGCCACCCTTTGCCATGATGACAGCTTTGCACACTCTTGGCATTCTCTCAACCAGCTTCAAGAGGTAGTCATCTGGAATGCATTTCAATTAACAAGTTGTGGTATTGTTTGTGGTATTTCTTTCCTTAATGCGTTTGAGCCAATCAGTTGTGTTGTGACGAGGGGGGGTATACAGAAGATGGCCCTATTTGGTAAAAGATCAAGTCCATATTATGGCAAGAACAGCTAAATAAGCAAAGTCCATCATTACTTTAAGACATGAAGGTCAGTCAATCTGGAAAATTTCAAGAACTTTGAAAGTTTCTTCATGTGCAGTCGCAAAAACCATCAAGCGCTATGATGAAACTGGCTCTCATGTGGACCGCCACAGGACAAAAAGACCCAGAGTTACCTCTGCTGCAGAGCATAAGTTCATTAGAGTTACCAGCCTCAGAAATTGCAGCCCAAATAAATGCTTCACAGAGTTCAAGTAACTGACACATCTCAACATCAACTGTTCAGAGGAGACTGTGTGAATCAGGGCTTCATGGTCGAATTGCTGCAAAGAAACCACTACTAAAGGACACCAATAAGAAGAAGAGACTTGCTTTGGCCAAGAAACACGAGCAATGGACATTAGACCATTGGAAATCTGTCCTTTGGTCTGATGATTCCAAATTTCAGATTTCTGGTTCCAACCGCCTTGCCTTTGTGAGATGCAGAGTAGGTGAACGAATAATCTCCGCATGTGTGGTTCCCACCGTGAAGCATGGAAGAGGAGGTGTGATGGTGAGGGGTTGCTTTGCTGGTGACACTGTCAGTGATTTATTTAGAATGCAAGGCACACTTAACCAGCATGGCTATCACAGCATTCTGCAGCGATACACCATCCCAGCTGGTTTGCGCTTAGTGGGACTATCATTTGTTTTTCTACAGAACAATGACCCAACATACTATCAGGCTGTGTAAGGGCTATTTTACCAAGAAGGAGAGGGATTGAGTGGTGCATCAGATGACCTGGGGCCGGATTCACAAAATTTCTTCTTAACTTCTTAACTTAAGAAAGTTAATCAAAGTTGCTATTCCTCAATAAAGTTATTGGAAATGTTCTTAAGGTTTTTCCTAAGTTTCTTCCTGAGAAAAAAATGTGATTCTTGAAAATAATGCTTTAGGATTTCTTCTTGGAAATGTACTTAACTTTAGGACAGCTAAACCCTTGTCTTGAGACGAGTGGATACTTTTGTAACCATGAATGTTTTCTTACGCCACAGACACAGTTGGCTACCGGATATTTAAATACAGCAAGAATACAAATTAAACACGCATTATCTAGCTAGCTAGTAATTAACAATATATTACAATATTCTAGAAGTGTTAAATAGCTAGCGCTATCTAGTCAATTTGCAAAGAAGAACTTGGCTAACTTAGCTAATGTTAACATCGTTAGCTATGTTGGCTATAATGTCTTTACACGTTAGCTAGCTAACGTAGCTAACTAGCTTATCGGTCACGCAGTCCCTCTACCATCATCTCTATGATGGACGACACCTTCTCATCCGGCTGGTCCACATGAAGGGTCTCTCAGCTCCCTTCTTCTTAGCAGCCGACTTGATGTCGGACCACTTATTTTTTACGGCGTCACTGTCCCTTGCCATACCCCCGACAGCAGAGACAGACTCGGCCACTCTCGCCCATCCTTTCTTTTTGGTCTCTGCAGTGACCCCGCTGTTATCAATTCCGTTGAGATGGTTTGGCATGAGTTGGACCACAGAGTAAAGGAAAAGCAGCCAACAAGTGCTCAGCGTATGTGGGAACGCCTTCAAGACTTTTGGAAAAGCAGTTAATGTGAAGCTAGTTGAGAGAATGCCAAGATTGTGCAAAACTGTCATCAAGGCAAAGGGTGGCTACTTTGAAATATATTTTCATTTGTATAATTTTTTTGGGGGTTACTACATGATTCCATAGGTGTTATTTCATAGTTTTGATGTCTTCACTATTATTCTACAATTTAGAAAATAGTACAATTTAAAATTTAAAAACTTGAATGAGTAGGTGTGCCCAAACATTTGACTGGTACTGTATGTATATTTTCTTAAGCGCTGCGTGACTGCAAGAGACAGGTTGGAATGTCTGACTGAAATACGGGGTAAATTAGGCATTTTTTTCTAAATTAGTGCTGTTTGAATTTGTTGATAAAATGTGGAACATGATTGTTTGGTTGCGGAACAAAGGGACAAAATGCAAGACTGTCCCGTACAGTCCGGAACATGTGGTCACCCTAGCTGTGGTGCCCAGCTCCAGGGGGCTCTCAGTGGGGAGCGGAGCATCTGGCAGGGCCCTCGTGCTGGAGGCTGGTGCCCATCTCGCCCTTTGCGCCTCTTCAGCTAATTAACTTTTAATCAGGCACTTAGCTGGGCATCTGTTTCAGTCACATTCGTTCTGGGCACAGATGACCTGTCGCCGAGGGAACCATGCCAAACGGTTCCGGTGGTGATACGCTGTGAGCTGTCCCAGTTTGAGACTGACGTCAGTCTTGTCATGTCAGGGCCAAGCTAGCATCTGAGCTGCGTAAGGTTATGTCCCAAATGGCACCCTATTCCCCATAGAGTGCACAGCATTTGGCCAGGTCACTATGGAATAGGGTGCCATTTCAGATTTTCCAAGTCTTTTGAGAGGTTATTAGGACCACAAGATTCAAGTCCAAAGGCAGGAGAACAATTTAAAACATATAAAGGTGGAAAGGCTGGAAAAAATATGTTCCCAGCAGGCATCATTATGATTACGTCAATATGGCATGATTATTATTTATTTTTTACTCCTCAATTTTTGTATTTATTGGATAGGACAAAAGTAGAGGTGAAATATAGAGGAGAGTGATGAAATAGCAGTTGGCCGGATTCAAACCCATGCAGCAGCGGTATCTTACTGGGCACAAACTGGTTGAATGAATGTTGTTTCAACACAATTTGTCCACATATTGTGACGTGGAATCTGCGTTGAAAATACATTCGATTTGAAAAAATCATCAACGTATATTGTTGTTTTGAGGGTAACCACAGGATTATGTCATCATGGTTACCACATTTCAGCATAGACAAACCTCATATAAAATATAAAAAATGTGTACCATTAACAAAATATATGTTGTATTCACGTCTCCAACTCCAAATAAAAGTTAAAGAATGGGATTAAGCCAGTTGATCAGATGGAACTAGCCAAGCAGTAGCTACATCTTCTTTAAATGTTGGTATTTGGTTTTGTTGTCAACCAAACACAATTCAATATTTATTTTGTAATACAGTAAATAGCCTAAAATTAAGCTTACCCGTATCTTACAAACTAATGTAACATTCAACCCTAAAATGAGTAACACATCCATGGCCACATTTTTAGGTTACTGTAACTATGATAGCATGCATAGGTCGTCGTAGGTCGGTAAAGATCTTCACATAGCTGTAGTAATCTGCGCAGAATCTTTAACAGCATTGATCACTTGCACCATGTACTTTTAACGTTATCTCAACTGCAAACCAGGTCATTTGGTTCTGCTATTAGATGAAGCACAGTGATAAGTAACACATTACTCCTTAGTATAATTAAACAAAATATCTGACATTGTACTACCATTTGAACTTTGCTGTGTTTTTAAATGGTTAATAGCGCAGTGATAGACATTTGGGTGACAACTAAAGCAAAAATCAGACATTGTTTTTCCATTGAAATTTGGTTGTGCTTTTAGATGGTTGAAAGCATAGTGATAACATATTGGAAATTGAATTAACATGTCTTTTTCAGTGGGTGATTATAGGTTGTTATCTCATTTATCAACGTCTCAACCAAATATTACCCAGTTATCCATGTTGAAATGATGTGGTGTGCCCGGTGGGAAATGTGCACTGGAGGCAGCGGCTTAGACTGCTAGACCACCCTAGGCCACAATATAGCGTAATTTCAACCAGTTTTGCCTGCTGTCACTAGATACTCACAGATAATAACTAATCAGCCTAGATTCTGAAGGCATGTCTCATCATGTTCAACACAATACCAGAAGCCAGATCAAGCATTGTGTGGCGGTGGTGTTCATAGGCTCAGTCGTCCAATACAGGAAAAGACCTTGAAAGAAACCATTCCCTCCCAGCCACAGGTCCATCACTATGAAGCTCAATGGACACAGAAAACTGTGTGTGTGCTTGTGTGTATTCATCCTCTCTGTCTCCATCCACTGAGCCTCTCTCCCCATACACTCAGCACAGTTTTTTTCTATAATCCCACACCCTTTCCCATCAGATCTCTTCCCTAGGAAAATTCTGTATACACTAAGAGCAGTAGCGTCTATGTGAAATAAGCAGGCCTAAAGTAGCGCCTTTGAAATTATACCAATTCAGCAAGCAAATGGCACTCCTGATTCAAGGTTACCAACTCCGAGAGATAAAGTGAGCTGACATGGAGATCTGATGGTGAGTGTGTGTGCGTGTGTGTGTGTGTGCGCGCGCCAGGTATATTTAGTGTGAATGCAGCTAGTGCTGCATAGGCCTCTGTTTTATATCTGTGACAGCACCGTGTCTTCTCATAGGCTGAGGAAATGAGTGAGACAGAGAGAGAGAATGAGTAGGACCGAGAGAGAGAAAGAGAGAGCGAGTGAGACAGAGCGAGAGAGAGGGAGTGGCTTAAAGAGACGGGTGCATGTCCTGATGACAGCAGTGGTCAGGTCACCTTCACAGCTGCTCCATCCACCAGAGATAACAAGCATCTCCTCTGATCCCCTGGTGCGTGCACACACACACACACACACACACACACACACACACACACACACACATACACACCCTATTGAGTGAGAAACTATTGGATTTGACGGGCGGACGTTGGCTAGCAGAGCATTTGGAGTAGGGGGTGTGTGTTTGTGTGCGTGTATGGGTTCCTCTGGTATGGGGGAGAGGAGCAGTAACCATCTCTTCTCTCCATCTCACACACACACACACAAACACACACCCTACCTCCCTCCCCCTTCCCTTGCCTGTCTGCCCACCCTGGCAGTGAGGTGACAGTGACGGTGACATCGGTTGTTTTTTTAAAGACAAGTTAAATTAGCAGTCTGGCAGCGATTCCCACTGTCTGCAGACTTCCCTCTGTTGCCACAGCGCGCCGCTCCTGTCAGCAGCCTGCCTGACGACTTAATAGTCCCTCCTGAGTGGATTTGAGCACTTTGCCTGCTTCTGTTTACATGCGCTTGTCATGCCTAAAATATTCATATGGAGATGTGAAATATTCATTTCCCGGGCTCTGTCAGTGGGCACCGGAGAGGAGAGACCGCCCACCCCCTCCCCTTGTCTATACCCCACGCTGTCACTCAGGACCCTCTGCTACCCTGCTCTGCTCTGGGGTCCAACCAGGCCAGAACCAGAGCCAGAGCCAGAGCCAGAACCAGGTTAGAACTACACGGGAACCAGGTTAGATCCAAGTCAGAACCAGGCTGGAACCAGGGACAGAATTGAACGAACCCCAAGAGACAGACAGGCACACAGGGGTTAGGGAGGGCTCAGGTCTGTACTGTAGAGACACTGGTGTGAACCATAACCATGTCAACAACGTCTGCACTGTTTATTTCGCTACTTTCTTGCTAGCACAGATATACTGACAGGGTCAATGAGGCATGACAGGCGATCACATGTGAAATGGTCTGATTGTCCTATGTCTGAGCCGGTGAGCCATATTTATATCTCCATTACACCCAGCCGCACCTACCCACCAGGCCCAGTGCCCCAGGAGGAGTGTGACCGTCTTGGGTCAGCATCGACAGGAAAGTGGGGGGTTTGACCGGGCCTGGATTTTGAACCACTGCAGGGCTCCTACTCAAAGAATGATTGACTGGTCTGGAAGTGTGTGTGTGTGTGTCCGTGTGCGCCACGGGGGGAGACCTCACATTGAGGCGCAGCGCAAGCTGCTCGTCTCCCTCCTCCTCCATTGTTCTCCTAGGGGCTCATTCTCCATTCACTGAATGGCTGCCATGTGTCCAGACTTATCTTCACACTGGAAGCGCAATCATGGGAGAAAGATTGAGCAGTATTTATTTTGTGTCAGTGGCGTGGTCGGGGAATGAATACAAACAGAGGAATGGTTTTGGAGAAGCGCAGGGGCCGCTCCCCTCGCAGGCTTCACCTCTTTCAATCATTTTGTTTAAAATGACTCTAATATCATGTCTTTCCCTCACTCTGCCACGCTCCTACAGTTATCTCAATCCAACTCCCCTTTGGGTGATCTGAAACCAGCAACCGCACTGCTATTTTATTTTTCTCCTATATGCCCTTTGAGTTTTACTTATTTTTCTTCTTCTGTGCGTTTGAGAAAAGTGTTTGAGCTCGTCGTGCATGTGTCAGTGTGTGCAGGTGCTGCACGCTACAAGGCTGTATGTTTCTGAGCCTCATTGAAAAGTGGAAGGATGAACTTTGTTTCCTGTACAGTCACACAGTCTGTATAGTCTCTGCATAGTGATGTTGAGGTTTACGGTTTGCGATGTTGAGGATGTTTCAGACCAATGTTCATGTATGGAGTACACTTTGCTATGTGATATGCGTGAGGAGAGACACACACCCCCCCCTTTTTTTTCTCCTTCAGTTTGTTTCTAAATAAAATGCCACCTATACTGTAGCTGTTAGCTTGTGAAGAGAAATATCACCCAGGTTCCTGTAGGTCAGTTCTTGTGTGAGTATTTAGTGTGTGAATCCGTGTGTTTTTTTTTTAATGGTTTTTCTTGTCTCTGTGTGTGCGTACATGCACACACACATGTACACTTGTCTCTGTGTGTGTGTGTGCGCGAGTGTGTGATGTTCCCTGAGAGTGCTGATGGCTGAGCAGACTGTTCTGTATAGAAATGGCGTGCTAGCTAGTTTATAAGTGACGTTAATGATAGAGCCCGGCAGACAATGGCAAGCTGTCAGGGTCAGTAATTGAGTGGGAGGGATGAGCTCTCTTCATTTCAGTCCATTGGTGTCACTGCGACAAGAGCACCAAGGCTACTCGTCGCCTAGAGATACAAGCTGGCCTGAACAATGGCGGCTGTCCGTGGCGGTCTTACCCGGTCCCCGCTCTACACTCACACACACCCTCACTAACACACACTGAGACCTCTGCTAAACTAAAGACCCCAACCTAACGTGACACTTATCTGCAAATGGACGCAGTTCATTGTTTTGGGTTATGCTGCGAAACACTGTTTTACTTGGCAAGAAAGTGGGCATATTACAGAGCAGGCTTAATTAAAGAAAGCTTAGTAATTATGGTTAATTAGTCAGAGTCAGCGTTTTCCCATGTGGCGAGGGTGCGTGTTTGTTCATGAAGGATCGAGAGCATCTGACAGTGTGCATGGTTATGTAAACTCCGAAAAAAAAGAAATGTCCCTTTCTCAGGACCCTGTCTTTCAAAGATCATTCGTAAAAATCTTCACTTCACAGATCTTAATTGTAAAGGGTTTAAACACTGTTTCCCATGCTTGTTCAATGAACCATACACAATTAATGAACATGCACCTGTGGAACAGTCGTTAAGACACTAACAGCTAACAGACGGTAGGCAATTATGGTCACAGTTAAGGTCACAAAACTTAGGACAGTAAAGAGGCCTTTCTACTGACTCTGAAAAATACCAAAAGAAAGATGCCCAGGGTCCCTGCTCATCTGTGTGAATGTGCCTTAGGCATGCTGCAAGGAGGCATGAGGACTGCAGATGTGGCCAGGGCAATACATTACTATGTCAGAACTGTGAGATGCCTAAGACAGCGCTACAGGGAGACAGGACGGACAGCTGATCGTCCTCGCAGTGGCAGACCACGTGTAACAACACCTGCACAGGATCGGTACATTCAAACATCACACCTGCGGGACAGGTACAGGATGGCAACAACAACTGCCTGAGTTACACCAGGAACGCACAATCCCTCCATCAGTGCTCAGACTGTCCACAATGGGCTGAGAGAGGCTGGACTGAGGGCTTGTAGGCCTGTTATAAGGCAGGTCCTCACCAGACATCACCAGCAACAACTTCGCCTATGGGCACAACCCCACCGTCGCTGGACCAAACAGGACTGGCAAAAAGTGCTCTTCACTGACGAGTCGCGGTTTTGTCTCACCAGGGGTGATGGTTGGATTTGCGTTTATCGCCGAAGGAATGAGCGTTACACAGAGGCCTGTACTCTGGAGCGGGATCGATTTGGAGGTGGAGGGTCCGTCATGGTCTGGGGGGGGTGTGTCACAGCATCATCTGACTGAGCTTGTTGTCATTGCAGGCAATCTCAACGCTGTGCATTACAGGGAAGACATCCTCCTCCCTCATGTGGTACCCTTCCTGCAGGCTCATCCTGACATGACCCTCCAGCATGACAATACCACCAGCATTGGGGTAACATCTCACAGCAATAACTGGCAAATCTGGTGCAGTGCATGAGGAGGAGATGCACTGTAGTACTTAATGCAGCTGGTGGCCATTATTTTGACCCCCTCCTTTGTTCGGGGCACATTATTACATTTCTGTTGGTCACATGTCTGTGGAACTTGTTCAGTTTATGTCTCAGTTGTTGAATCTTGTTATGTTCACACAAATATTATATAAGTAATATATAAGTTTGCTGAAAATAAACGCAGTTGACAGTGAGTTTCTTTTTATGCTGAGTTTATGTATGTAGTCTCGCAAATATTGATATGAAACAAATTGGTCTTTGTGGGCTGTACTGTATGTGAAGTAGACAGCAGTTGAGGAGGCAAAAGGTTAAAGTGCACCGTAATGTCATGATATCTGAGCAGACACAGTAGAGTGGGTTAGCTTTGAGAGTTAGCCGTGTCTCTACATCCGGACTGCTATCAGAAGTAGATGTCAGCCTAGCGTTTACAGTTTAGTCTTTGACTTAGCCTTGTCTCTCTAGTTTCTACACCTATCCTGCTATTGTGAGTGGCAGTTAGCCATGTTAGTGTTTAGCCTCTTTTAGCCTGGTGTCAGAGACAGTCAGCCGTGTGTGTGTGTGTGTGTGAGAGAGAGAGGGCCATCTGCAGAAGGCTGCCCACATCTACAGGGAACTAACACAATACCGAGAGCCATTTTGAGAAAAAAATGGCTTCTTCTCTCAGATGAAATATTTAGAAAAGCCTTATGTTCCCAATTATGGGCTCATGTTATCTGTACGCTGTGTTTAATGTCACAGCAGCAGAAGAGCTGCATGTTAGAGTGCAGTGCTCCACATCCACTGGAGAGGAGACATGGGGTGTGTGAGCTCCACAGTCTCCGATGTCTCCTTTACCAGTTTGTATTTTTTATCGCTGCTACACTAGGTTTTGTCTTTCTTTTTTTGTGTTATCTTTTTCTTTTATTTTTATCCATTTAGTTTTTGTTGCGGTACTAATTTTGTAGGTTTAAATGGGGTGAGTGTGTGTGTGGGTTTAAACATGAGGTACATTTTTGTGGGTCTAAACTGGCTGTGCACGATTTCTCTTCAAGCTCACAGTGTCTCTGGCCACTGTGTTATCAGGGTAACGAGGGTCCCCAGGCAGGCTGTGTGTGTGGTCATTCAGACTCCACTGCCTCCTTAGGCTAACGGCCATATCTCTGGCCACCGGTCCATTGGGTCCTGCTCATTTCTACTGCGCCTCCAGTCGATCAGCCCTTGGCCCTGGGCAGCACTCACACAGGGCAGCCTCACATTGTCTACTGCTGTCTTAAATTAGTTTGAATACCATCATAAAGCAACTTCAACGCCTTCACAAAGACTCTGTTGACCCGTCATCCCAATGTGCAGATACTGAGATCATAAACACACACAGACCCTACTACACATACTGTACAACACACATGGCTATTCAGAAATGTTCCATCAAGCTGCTCTCAGCACCAGTGCTGTGGGTTTGATTTCAGCATGGCTCAAATAGCTGACCAATCAGTCTGTTACCAACCCTTAGTAAACTTTTGGAAAATATTGTGTTTGACCAGATATGCTATTTTATAGTAAACAAATTGACAACAGACTTTTAGCAAGCTAATGGGAAGGACATTCAACAAGCTGGAAAAACGTATGTGCTATGGTTTTACACCCCCTGCTATATTGTGGTTAAAGAGTCTAACAGAACATAGAGGGTGTTCTTTAATGGAAGCCTCTCCAACATAATCCAGGTTGAATCAGGAATTCCCCAAGGCAGCTGTTTATGCCCTTTACTTTTTTCAGTCTTTACTAATGACATGCAACTGGCTTTGAGTAAAGATAGTGTGTCTATGTATATGGATGACTTAACACTATGCCCATCAGCTACTGCAGCGACTGAAATAACTGCAACAATTAAAAAAGAGCTGCAGTTAGTTTCAGAATGGGTGTCAAGGAATAAATTTGTCCAAATATTTCAAAACCTAAAAGCATTGTATTTGGGACATATCATTCACTAAACATAAACTAAATTGTGTAATGAGAGATGTGAAAATTGAGCAAGTTTAGTAAACTGCTTGGAGTAACTCTGGATTGTAAACTGTCATGGTCAAGACATGTTGATACAACAGTAGCTAAGATGGGGAGAAGTCTGTACATTATAAAGCACTGCTCTGCCTTCTTAACAACACTATCAACAAGGCAGGTCCTACAGGCCCTAGTTTTGTTTCACCTGGACCACTGTTCAGTCGTGTGGTCAGGTTCCACAAAAAGGGACTTAGGACATGTACAATTGGTTCAGAACAGGTTAGCATGGCTGGGCCTTAAATGTACACAGAGAGCTAACATTAATAATATGCATGTCAATCTCTCATGGCTTTAAGTGGAGGAGAGATTGATTTCATCAAGTGTTGGCAAGCTGTCTGTTAAAACTACTAGCACACAGATCGGACACCCATGCATACCCCACAAGACATGCCACCAGAGGTCTCTTCACAATCTCCAAGTCCAGAACAGACTATAGGAGGCGCACAGTACTACATAGAGCCATAACTACATGGAACTAGTATATTCCACATCAGGTAACTGATGCAAGTAGTACAATCAGATAAAAAAACTGATAAAAATACACCTTAGGGAACAGCGGGACTGTGATAGAGACATACACACACACACACTAGCACACGCACTCTACACACACGTACATTGTAATATTGTTGTATGGTGGTTTTATACATTTTGTGTTGTAGATATGTAGTGATTAATAATGTTACATCATGTACTGTTTTATCTTTTGTTTTATGTGTGATGTAAGTGCCTTAATGTGTTATTGTGTTTGGATCTCAGGAAGAGTATCTGCTGTATTGGCAGAAACTAATGGGGATCCCTAATAAATACACATACACATACAAATGGGCCACATATAGCAGGGGTCCTCTCCTGGACCTCATTACTGTTGCACTTCAGTGACTACAGTACAGTGTACTAGGAAGACACAAAAATGGTAGCAAGCTAATATTAACATTGAGTGTACAAAACATTAAGAACATCTAGACTGACCAAGTGAATCCAGGTGAAAGCTATGATCCATTGAAGGGGATTTTTAAACCTTGAGACAATTGAGACATGGATTGTGTATGTGTGCCATTCAGAGGGTGAATGGGCAAGACAAAAGATTGAAGTGCCATTGAACGGTGTATGGTAGTAAGTGTCAGGCGCACTGGTTTGTCAAGAACGGTTTGTCACACTCAACAGTTTCCCTTGTGTATCAAGAACGGTCCACCATCCAAAGGACATCCAGCCAATGACACAACTAGGGAAAGCATTGGAGGGGTGTTCTTAATGTTTCTGTATACATCTGGCCCTTCTTTGGACAGTGTGTTACCTAACCTCCAAACGAGCTTCAATGCCTCCAACTGCTCTTAAATGCTAGTAAAACCAAATGCATGCTTTTTAACCGTTTCGCTGCCCACACCCACCCACCCGACTTGCATCACCCCTCTAGACAGTTCCGAATTAGATTATGTGGACAACTACAAATACCTAGGTGTCTGGCTAGACTGTAAGCTCTCCTTCAAGACTCATATTAAACATCTCCAATCCAAAATGTCCTATTTCGCAACAAAGCCTCCTTCACTCACGCCGCCAAACATATCCTAGTAAAACTGACTATACTACCGATCCTCGACTTCGGGAAATGTCATCTACAAAATAGCTTCCAATACTCTACTCAGCAAACTGGATGCAGTCTATCACAGTGCCATCCGTTTTGTCACCAAAGCCCCTTATACCACCCACCACTGCGACCTGTATGCTCTAGTCGGCCCTCGCTACATACTCGTCGCCAGACCCTCTGGCTCCAGGTCATCTATATGTCTATGCTAGGTAAAGCTCCGCCTTATCTCAGCTCACTGGTCACAATAACAACACCCACCCGTAGCACGCGCTCCAGCAGGTATATCTCACTGGTCATCCCCAAAGCCAACACCTCCTTTGGCCGCCTTTCCTTCCAGTTCTCTGCTGCCAATGACTGGAACGAATTGCAAAAATTGCTGAAGCTGGAGACTTATATTTCCCTCACTAACTTTAAACATCAGATATCTGAGCAGCTAACCGATCGCTGCAACTGTACATAGCCCATATGTAAATAGCCCATCCAATCTACCTACCTCATCCCTGTATTGTTTTTATTTACTTTTCTTCTCTTTTGCACACCAGTACTTCTACTTGCACATCATCATCTGCTCATCTATCACTCCAGTGTTATTCTGCTAAATTGTAATTACTTTGCTACTATGGCCTATTTATTGCCTTACCTCCTCACGCCATTTGTACACACTGTATATAGACTGTTCTTTTTTTCTATTGTGTTATTGACTGTACGCTTGTTTATTCCATGTGTAACTCTGTGTTGCAGTTGTAAATGAGAACTTGTTCTCAACTAGCCTACCTGGTTAAATATAGGTGAAATGAAATGTTTTATACACTATATATTTATATTCTGGACTCTGACATTGCTCGTTCTGATATTGCTTAATTTCTTTATATAAATGTTTTGGGTTTGTGTGTATTGTTTTGTATTGTTAGGTATTACTGCACTGTTGGAGCTAGGGACATATGCATTTGTGTATGGGGTTGTGTGTGTGTTCCCCCTGTGTTGGTTGCATGTGTGTATCTTTGCATTCACATGTCCATGTATTTTGTGTGGAAATAGTAGCAAAAATTGTAGTTTGATTGTAGTGCTGTGCAGCTCTTGGTGAATAGTCCACTGCTGGGCCCCTCGCTGGCCCTTCCTACTGTTCTGAAAGGAGACGCGGGGGGAAATGACCCTACTTAGGTACGCAACACGACAGTGGTGCTCACACAATCAGCATATCAGAGTGGGCCAATTAGTGCCCCAAACACCTCACCAGCCTCCGGCTCCGCTTGGCTCTGAATAGAGCCGTTATGGTCACTCTGCCCCGGGGGAGCACTGAGGTGCAGAGGGCTTTGTGGAAACTGGGGGCCCTGGGGTGCTCTAGAGGAAAGGAATGAAACGGACTCACCTCTCCTGCTGCCTTGCCCCAATTCTAACCTGATCTCTCCCACCTAGGTGCTGTCCATCTCTCTTTCTCTCTCCCTTTCATCCACCCCCCCATCCTTCCATGCTCTATGTTGTCACTCTCTCCTGCATTCTCCTTCTGGCTCCTGCGTGTACTGTCGTTACTGTGGATTTTCATACAGGAGAAGGAATCTACTTTTAGCATCTACAGCACATTTTGGCATAAAAAGCCATGATAGTTAATGTACATCCAAGGATTTTGACTTAACGCAACATGATTAATTCTGTCTTAATATGATTTTCCACTGCAGACTAGTCAACAATAAAAACAAATGTAGGCACAGCTTTAAAGTGTAAGACACATTGTGTGTGTGTGTGTGTGTCTCTAAGTGTCTGTGTCTGTGTGTGACAGCGTGCGTCCCAGAGCCCAGTCATGATGATCACTCGGGTTCATTGGAAGCGTTCAGGCTAAGTCGTTAAGGCTAAGTCGTTAGAGAGGGGAACGGATGGGGTGGAAAATAGGAATCAGGATCCAAGCTGTTCCCTGGTTCCTCCCCATGTTAGCACCACTAACAGTCTGGAGGTCTGATGCCTTCATGCCCAAAGCCTGGTGCCTGCAGCTGAGTAGGAGAGGGACGTGACAGGGCTCTCCCTGAATGGGAGCTGTCACACTTAGCGTTAGCACCATGGCTAACATCTCTCTCCCTAGCTGTCTTTCTCTGTTGCAGCATATCAGGCCTGATGTTTGCCCCGGCGCTTTCCCTCTCTCATGCCTTTCTGGGAGATGAAGAAGTGTCAGGGAAGTGATAATGTGGCTTGTCACACACACACGCATACATACAAACACACACATACACACACACATACAAACACACACACACACCCAGACTTGTTTCACGAATCATTGTGCCTCCTTGAGTTGCCGTCTGTGTGTACAAGAAGTGTGTGGCAGTCGGTGGCTGGTGATCAGTTCTCTGCCTGGGTTGTCTGTTGATGATGTGGATGGGGGGTGCATGGAGAGGTCAAGGGAGCATTGCAGTGTTAATCATGGATAGAAGAGAACCTCATTTTAATTTGTGCGGCTGATACTTCGACTGGTGCGGAGACAGAGTCTGAAAGAGTATGTGTTTGTCTGACACTAAGAGTGGAGTGTCTCTCACACACACACAGACCCCCCACCCCGACCCTGCTGTTTCCTCTCTCAAAGCAGAGGGGCACTCCATTATACCCCTACTCAGACAGCTAAAAGCTCTTCCTCTATCCTTCTCTCTCGTTTCTCTCTCTATCCCTCTTCCTCTCCTTCTGTCTCTCCCTCTCTCTCTATCTATCCTTCTCTCTCTCCTCAGGTAGGAGATGCTATTTTGAAGCGACCTGTAGCACTAGCAGAATAATCCCCTGGGACACTTGACATTTACCGTAGAAAAGAGGGAGGGAGTGGGTGGCTGAAAGAGAGGGAGTGAGGGAGAGGGCGGATGAGAGAGAGAGAGAGAAAGTGAGGGGGGACTGGGAGGCTAAATGGTCCATGCCCCCTTGGGGGGCTGCGTTTGTGGTGTCCACGGTGAGCTTTGTCCAGGGCTTTCACTTTGATTAGGGCCGTTTGGGAGGAGAATTCACTTAATGGCTGAGAGAGGGAGAGAGCTACCTGTTATGCCCATGCTGTTCAGATCACAAGAGGTTTCCCTGTAATGCCACTTAATTTTTTGAGATGTGGCGAAGGTAAATGTGTGACCAGTCAAAGAGGGTTTTGTAATGCATCTGGACCTACCATCACCCCAGGGGGATAATGGTGGTGATTGCTGTTGGTTCCCGTCTCGCCCCAAAGTAGCGCATGTAAAATAAGTGACATTTAAAAGGCATCAGGATGGTAAGAGATTGTAGAGAGGGAGGACATGGGAGTGAGAGAGGGGAGAAAGGAAGATGCAGGGACTAGTCTTTTCACCAGAATTAGACAGAAATTCCCTGGTTCCTCTATCACACACTGCGTCTCCCTCCGGGCCTGCGGGCAATGACGGGGAAAACCCCCTGATAAGTCCCTGTGTCACAGCAGACCCAAGTAGCTCAGTTTTGTTAACTTCCTCCTGTCTCTTCCTTTTCCCCACCCTTCATCCCTCCTTCTCCCTGGCAATAAAAGAGAGGAGGCGGGTTGACATTGCTTCTGGGATGTGCTCCAAACGGAGCGTTAAAATCATTTCAGGTTAGATAAAGCTCGGCGTGAGCCTGGAGCGCGCCTGGGGACATCACCGCGTTCATCTTCGTTTAGAATTAAGCGGTCACGCAGAGAGGGGGCCTACAGGCACCCAGGGCCACGGCACACACACACACACACAGAGGGAGGACCCGTGTGTGTGTGTGTGTGTTGGCCTCTAGGAGAGACAGCCATGGGTGTAGCTAGCATACTGTATAGTTTGGCCCTTGTCTTCCACTGAGCCACCGACACAGTTCTACTGGGGTGCTGCTGGTAGATTGCGACTATTGTAACAAAACATTTTGCCGATTTCTTTTTCTATCTCTGTATTTCAGTTTAGTTTGTGATAATGTCAGAGGCCTATATTTGTTCATGTTTACTGTGACGATGGTTTAATCCACCATGTGCAAGAGTCTGTGTGTACTGTACACAGTCTGTCTGTGTTTGTTTTCTATCTCTGTATTGTTTCATTGTGTAATTCTTAACAGGTTGCCCTGTGATCTAAGTCTTGAGGTCTCTAAGCTAGCTTAAGCAGGGTTTTGTAAGAGGGAATATCTTTGTAAAATTAGGGATTTCCTCATGGCTAGGATTTAGCATAGTGGATGATCCAATGTTTTAGCATTGAGACCACATGGACACCTGTTTTCTCCTCTCTGACTGTAGGCTGTAGCCTGGCCACCAATCTGAACATGTTAAACCCAGCGACCCATCCTGTAAACATTACTGTGGAATGAATTGGAAACCATGCAAATATTCGGATTCACTGGGCATTTTTCAGAGGAGCAACATCGTACGGATTGTGTGTCAATCAAAACAGATGTGTGTGTGTGTGTGTGGATATATAGGCATGCTGCAATAGTGTGTGTTGTGTGTCTCAATATTCTTAATGCAAGAAAGGTACCGGTAAACTGTCAGATTCTGTGTGTAGAATGGTTACTGGTTACCGTGTGGTTACCGAGTGGTTACCATGGACACCATAACAATGTGGTGTGGTTGTTTCTCTGTCAGAGAGGTGATGATTAGAGATGCTGTTGCTCAGAACAATACTGGCATTTATCTGCTATGAATACAAGTCACATTCCTCTATCCCCTCTCTTTCTCTCTGTCTCTCTCTATCTTCTCTTCTCCATATCTCTCCCCATCTCTCCTCCCTTTCTCCTCTCCTGTCTGTTTCCTCTCCCCTGTCTCCGGCCCCTCTTCAGTGAGATGGAAAATCTCTCCCTCATGTTTTAAGCATCAGGGCTTGGTGGTGCTGGTGGATGGGAAACAAGAATCCTCATGAATGTAATTTCCTCTCTCTCTCCTTCTTGTATCCCCCTCTCTCCCTCCCCCTTTCTTTTCCATCCCTGTCTGTTAGCTACCATGAGGGTCATTTAAAAAGCCCAGTGGTATTCTGCCTCACCCTTTATTAGTCTTATGTACTTTCCTTCAGACAGATTATGATTGAAGACAGGGGTTAGACTAGGACACTTCAGACAGATTATGATTGAAGACAGGGGTTAGACTAGGACACTTCAGACAGATTATGATTGAAGACAGGGGTTAGACTAGGACAGTTCAGACAGATTATGATTGAAGACAGGGGTTAGACTAGCACAGTTCAGACAGATTATGATTGAAGACAGGGGTTAGACTAGGACACTTCAGACAGATTATGATTGAAGACAGGGGTTAGACTAGGACAGTTCAGACAGATTATGATTGAAGACAGGGGTTAGACTAGGACAGTTCAGACAGATTATGATTGAAGACAGGGGTTAGACTAGCACAGTTCAGACAGATTATGATTGAAGACAGGGTTAGACTAGGACACTTCAGACAGATTATGATTGAAGACAGGGGTTAGACTAGGACAGTTCAGACAGATTATGATTGAAGACAGGGGTTAGACTAGGACAGTTCAGACAGATTATGATTGAAGACAGGGGTTAGACTAGCACAGTTCAGACAGATTATGATTGAAGACAGGGGTTAGACTAGCACAGTTCAGACAGATTATGATTGAAGACAGGGGTTAGACTAGCACAGTTCAGACAGATTATGATTGAAGACAGGGGTTAGACTAGCACAGTTCAGACAGATTATGATTGAAGACAGGGGTTAGACTAGGACAGTTCAGACAGATTATGATTGAAGACAGGGGTTAGAGTAGCACAGTTCAGACAGATTATGATTGAAGACAGGGGTTAGAGTAGCACAGTTCAGACAGATTATGATTGAAGACAGGGGTTAGACTAGCACAGTTCAGACAGGTTATGATTGAAGACAGGGGTTAGACTAGGACAGTTCAGATATAATTTTCAGCTGTGTTTCCATGGAATATGTAAACGTGAAAACAGGGTTGGTTACATTTCATTGGCTGAAGACTGCATCCTTGTTGGATACACTGCTGCCGTATGAGTGACGGCATGTTTCCATGGAGACAGAGGGAACGTGTCAGCACTTTGCGCTACCTGTGGAAATGCGCCTCACAGGTGTGTTTGGCACACACACACACACCTATCCACAACTATTAGCTCTATGTAACTATTCACACGTCTGTAATAACGTCATCTCATGGATGGTCATTGGTCAGTCCTTGCCTCTGTAGCTATGAATTTGAAAGTGGTTACATTTCTCCAGCCCCATCCCTCAGCTGTTTACCAAAAATGCGGCGGCGTTGGCGATTTGTTGTTGATTAAATCTCATAACATTATGTATTGTATCTGCTGTTTGCAGGCTTGGTGGTTTATAGTCATCTGTTCTGATTGTGATAATGATGTGTCCAAATGAGGAGCATTCTGAGTGTAGGCCTAACTGTCCACTGGTGTGACTGAGGCAACGGACAGACAGACGGACACAGGAGAAGTAGGAATGTGCATCTTTCCCTTTCAAGACAATTCAATATGTATCTAGATACATGGGCTCCGACACGATACAGGAACGATACATTTTAGTTTGAAGCGATTCGGTTTGATTAGAGAATGAATCGAGCGATTCTGTTCGATGTGATACGATTCGATGCATTAACATTTGTTTTATAAACACATTCATTTTCCATTCGAAATAAAAAAAATATGGAGCTGATTAGATGAATATATAGCACCCCATCTCAAAATCAAATGGTTTTGACCGTTTGCACGTTTTTAGTGGTCGTGTGTTCTTCTGTTTTGGCCATGCGGTGCACTTCCAAATCCTAATATTGAGTTTGTCAGGGCATGGACTCTACAAGGAGTCCAAAGCGTTCCACAGGGATGCTGGCCTATGTTGACTCCAATGCTTCCCACAGATGTCAAGTTGGCTGGATGTCCTTTGGGAGGTGGACCATTCTTGATACACACGGGAAACTGTTGCGCGTGAAAAACCCAGCAGTGTTGCAGTTCCTGACACATCCCGGTGCGCCTGGCACCTACTACCGTGTCCTATTCAAAGGCCCTTAAATATTTTGTTTTGCCCATTCACCCTCTGAATGGCACATATACCGGGGCGGCAGGTAGCCTAGTGGTTAGAGTGTTGGACTTGTAACCGGAGGGTTGCAAGTTCGAATCCCCAAGCTGACAAGGAAAAAAATCTGTCCTTCTGCCCCTGAACAAGACAGTTAACCCACTGTTCCCCGGGCGCCGAAGACGTGGATGTTGATTAAGGCAGCCCCCCGGGTTAAATGCGGAAGACACATTTCGGTTGAAGGCATTTGGTTGTACAACTGACTAATAATGGTGACTTTGACTTTGATACTGTACACAACCCATGTCTTAAAAATACGTATTTAAAAACGACCAAAGCTGATGGTGAACCTGATGGTGAACCTGAACAATCAAAATCTAATCTATTGCAAGCCCCTTTCAGCAGGTAGGATATAGCCAGATGAGATGTGTCTCTGGTAGCTTACGTTTATTACGGTAAAACACCATTTTCAACAGTGCATAGATAACAATAACCTATTAGTCAAGTGATTCATCCACTGTTTCTCCATCCCACCATCTCTTTTTCTCCCTCCCCATCTATCTCCCCTTCTCTCATTTTCTCTCCCTCTCCTCCAGCCTCCCTCTCCTTTTGTTTATATGCATTAACATTCCCCAAGTTGACAGCGTTGGGTCCAGGTGACCAACATGTATTTTGAAAGCCGAGCCTTCCTTAGCCAGAGGAAGGTAAGCAATTTAAGCCCTGTGCTGAGCCCTAATCTTGGGTTGTCAAAAGGAGCCCAGGCATTCTCCCTATGCTAATCAATCAATGACGCCCTGCACCTGTTCATCTGTTCAGCTTAGCAGCCAGGCCCCAGCTCTGATATATCTATTAACTTACTGTCAGGACCGGGCAGAGGGCTGAGGCCTCCGCGCGCCCAGCACAGCTAGATGAGATTCCTCCAGCCCTGGCATTTGAAGGCAGATAAGTAAGCTATCAGAACAGCGGATAAATAGCAGAATAAAGATTTGGTGCTGCCCCTGAGAGTGAGGCGACAATGCAGCCATGGCGAGCCAGATAGCCTCCCTCATTATCCTGCCACACCAGCCCGTAATCCAAAAAGTTGTTTACCGAGAGAGGAGGCAAGTGTTATCTGCGACCGCCACAGTGTTTTCTGTGTGTGTGTGGTGGAGTTTTTTGGGGGGGTTTAAAAAATGCCCTTATGTGCGCATTTGGGCGAGACTGATTTTCTTTTTACCCTGTCAGAGGTGTCTTCCCTTTTGTAGGGGGTTGTGTGTGCGTGTGTGTGTGGGTGCATGTGCCTGTGCGTGTGTGTGTGTGCACTGTAAATAATTGAAATGATCCTATTCCAATGTAAAATAGAGGATGGCTGTTTTTCTGTCTCTCTGTCCTCCCATGTTGTCTTCAGTCAGAGCAGATAAAGAGCTCCTGGCTCTGCCAGACAGAACAGATGGGAATGATCACAGGTAGTCACTTCTTATGGATGTGTGCTATAGTATAGCATCTTGCTGGTTTTATATTTGGATGTGTTATTGAAGATTGTAAAAATGATGAGTTGAATGTTGATTGGTACTATCACTCCTTTATCTGTTCCTCCCTCTGTCCCAGTCCAAACTAGACAGACCCCCCCACACACACTCACACACTCTCCACCCTTGTGAACTCTTCCACCCCCGTACTGCAGTAATCCTGAGGAGCAGTCAGTAAACTAGAGGTGTGAGGGGACAGATTGCCAGTTGATCATGCCGAAATGCGCTCTTATCCGTTATTGGATCTGAAATGGAGGAGGCTTAAGAATTATCTGAGTCCTCAGTTAATGTGGAGATCATCTGGAGAAAGCTCCGCCGGGCTGGACTGGGTTGGCCGGATTGTTAGCTGGCTGCTACGGTTACGGACGGCGTCTGGGACTGATAACCTGAGGGTGGGGGTGTACACTCTACCCCTCTCGTTGATGTCTTTTCCTCCTCCTCCTCCTCCTCCTCCTCCTCTCCCTGGGGCCACACTAATATGCCCCATGCTGTGCACTGGCAGGGCTCTACAGTGCAACCATTTTACTCACGTATGCGCCTAAATATTTTCCTTTGCATCCTGGAATTTTTATTTAGGAGCACCAGTGCACCTAGAAAATTAAAGATTCTAGCTTGATATGTTTTTCATTGTGCTCCTTAATTTCTTTGTGTGTGCCTACATCATTCAATGTAGGCGCACACGTACTCCTTGTTAAAAGACCTGACTGGGGAGCTTGACTGGGGGAGCTTGGACAGAGACAGAGGTAAAGTCTTCTAGAATCTGAACCGCCTGCAGATTCATAGCAGTTATCCATCTTCCTTTACCCCCAGTGCATAGGGTTAATCATTTCCATGTAAAGCAGCCCATTCTTCTGAGACAAGGGAGCCGGCTAGATTGTAGGAGACTGGATAGGTGGGCGGTGTAAGCAATTAATATGGCTGAAATTCCACCTAACTTATCAGAGGAGCTCAGAAGTAGACGGTACGTGCCTATAGGGGCTGGGGATCATGTGATTAGTGTTGGCCACTCCCGTTGGATTAGCCCGGTGCTGCGCACCAAAGTTTGTGAGGTCACAAGTTCACCCCAGTCTTACCTCTACCCCCCTGTACCCCCTGCTCTGTCCATGTCTGGTAGTGTGGCTTCAATTGAATCTATGGGGATTTGCCAAGTACTAGTGGACAGTAAGAGGATCCCATTACACAGTCAGAGGAAAGCTGTCTTGATGCTTGGGGAATCTATCTGTTGCATCTGTCTGTTGGCACATCCTTAGTTGGGTAAAATACATGGCTCTGGTGTCATCTGATTGTATAACTCTGGTTAGAATGGCTAGTTGCCATGGCTAGCTGGTACAGTGTCCGCTTTACCATTTGTAGACGGGTTAGTCTGTCTGGTAACTGTCTAATAAATAAAATGTGAACAGTTATACTGCTTACTAATCCCAGACAGAAAGCTGGTCTAGTCCTCAGAACGCCTGTGTGAGAGTGTGTGTTTATGTCTACCTTTACCTCTGTTTAAGATGTCCTAGTCTTCTCTAGGCCGTTTGTGTAACAATGCGTGACAATGAGTCCTGTGCCTCTCTATTCACTTCAGTAGATGTTGGGTCTAGGTTGTATCCTGACTACAGGGAGGGCAGTGGATGAGCTGATCTTTCCTGGAACCTCTCTGTGCCACACATAATAGGCTAAGTCCTAGTAATGCCTGTAATTCAGTAATGATCTGCAGTGGGACATGCTGCTGAATGAGTTCCTCATATGCTCAGGTCTCCTAATGTGTCTTACAGCGTTGGTCATTTAATGCTACAAATAAAGAGAGATAGGTGTTGTAGAGGGGGGTTTTGGGGGCCAAACGTGGCGGATGAAGAGTTTATCCTGCCTACAGGCCAGGCCAAGGCAGACTCAACAACCCCCGCAGCTCCTTTTCTCATCTGGTAATTGAAGGTGAGAAATGATTTCATTATCCTCGGGAAGAGAGTAATCTGGTCTCGCCTCATGATCCGCTCATTTCCCCGAGTGCATCTCGACCTGGGAAACACATGCGCGAACTCACGTGCACACGTGCGCACACACACACACACAGACACACACACACTAACACAAACACACACACTAGGGGAGTCTGTGTTCTCTTCCCCCAGGATAGGCTACACACACACTCTCCCCTCTACTATCTCCCACGGCTGTTAGTGTTATTGGAGTGAAGGATCAGCCATCAGATTCCACATATGCTTTATTAATGCCTCAATCAAAGCTTTTCTACTGGGCTCGCACACACACACACACACACACACACACACACACATACACACACACACACACACACACCACACTGTCCAACCACACACACCACACTGCCCAATCACACACACCACGCTGTCCAACCACACACACCACACTGTCCAACCCCACTCAGGAAGGCCACACTGTTAGTCAAACACTGTAAACTTCATCATGGACCTTGAAAATGTTCTATAGAGTACCAGACTACCAGAGAAAATATTTAAAATACCATACGCTGCTTCAGGTTGGCCTCTTACGCTTTTAAAGTGGCGTGATACAGGCGCCTGGTAAATTGTAGCGTCTCTGGCTGTCAACGGGTTCATCAGGAGACAGGCGGGGTGTATTTGCGGGGTGAGGAGTGAGCAGACCTGTTTTTAATAGGAGAGGAATATTTGGACGTTTTATCAATAGGCATTATTAAATCCTCCTTGGTTGAGCTAATCTTTGGGCCGCCGGTGCAGGGAGAGACGAGCTGTGTCGGCCCTGAGAGGTGGAGAGAGGCTGCCTGTAAGCCGCTTATTATATCGACTGCCTTTTCTCTCTCTCTCTCTGTTTCTCTTTCGAGAACACATTCTCTCTCTCTCTGCTACCTCTCGTCTGCAAGATGAACACACACACACACACACACAAAGAAAGTCAACCAGAGCTGAGCAGAGCCTCAGCCTTCCCATCAAAGCCAGCTGCTAAGGCTGAAGTTTTATTCAAATGACTGTTTACTTCTTTCACTGCCAAGGAAGTGTGTGTCTGTCTCCTTCTCTTTCTCCCTCCTGTGTGTGTGTGTGTGTGTGTGTGTGTGTGTGTGTGTGTGTGTGTGTGTGTGTGTGTGTGTGTGTGTGTGTGTGTGTGTGTGTGTGTGACAATAGCAGCTTCATGGCACTTTCTGTACCTAACAGAAGGAGCAGGCTGGTAGTGGGTGATAAGCCAGGCAGACCGGCTCGCTCCTGGTGATTATCGCCCACCGGACCCCCTCTCTCCACACACACATTGGCCCAGCTTACAAGTCTAAGGAGCCATAGTGAGGAGGGGGGGAGACAGATAGACAGGGGATGCTTGTATCACAGGCAAGGTGGCAGCTCTGCGGAAGGCTTTCATAAAACACCACACACACACTAGGTCTACACCGTGAGGAGAGGAGACAGGCTTTATTATGTGTTGCTGTAGTTGAAACAGACGGATGGGTGTAAGGATGCTCCACGTTAAGGAGTTCTCTGGTGTAGCTATAGAGGTTGTTAGTTTGGTTGTGTTAGCTAGTTTACCCCTGGTGGGAGGTTTTGAAATGGACATTTACATGGTTATGCATGGTAAACATTCAAACGATTCAATACCTGTGGTTTTGATGGTGGTGGTGGACTGAGAGTGAATAGTTAATGCCAGTCAATAGTTGTATGACTTCATGTGGTCCTCTGTTCTTCCCTTTGTTGTTTTTCCCAGGTGTATGGCCCTCTGAGGAGGTGATGGCCCACTACTGCCTCAAGAAACGCCACATGTTCAGGTGAGTGGTTTTGGTCTGGTCCCTGACCTCTCTCTCCTCCCTCTGTCCCTGCCAGGCAGGCATTAGAATGTAGAATAGATGGTGGGCTCTGGCTCCTGCACTGCGTTAGGCTGCTGCGGCAGAGAGAGTTGAAAGGTGTGTGGGATGTTTGATTTGCACTCAAGGCAGTACACGACCCTTTGATTTCCTGTTTTTACATTCAAGAGGCAGGAGAGGAAGAGGGATATTGATCAGGGCGCTGTGCTGAAGGTCAGCTAGGCCGCAACAGTCAGGGAGGGAGGGAAGGAAAACCAGGGTGCAAGCCCCTGGCTGTGTGTGTTTTTTTGTGTGTGCACGAGATAGAGTTGTGTGTTTGTCCGCCAGATTGTCACTCTCTTTCTATCTCCCTGTTATCAGCCACTCAGCAAGAAAGAACGAGGGGAGGAGGATAAAATAAGAAAAGACTGTACCAAATAGCTACCTGTCACCGCCTCCTCAGCCCACTGTAGCTCATAACAGCAGCACTGGACAGCACACTGGTTTTTAATGGACCTTCTTCACTCCAATTGCTGCCTTGGTTGTGGATTTTGGGACAGAGGGAGAGGGGGAGAGGGAGGGGGAGAGGGAGAGAGAGGGATTCTGTACAGTAACTGTGTGTGGGTGGCAGTAATTGTAAAGAGGTGCATGTGTGTATGTAAGGAAGTGCATCTAATTGATAGCATTGTCTGTGTCAGTGTGTGACTCTGTGGTGTGTGTAGCCAGTACACAATGTCAGCAGCACCATGGGGAACCCAACAACCATCATTACCTTAATGTCCCTGCTGCAATACAAACTCCTATTTCCACCAGGAGATAAAGGCACAACAATGTCACTGCTTCTTCAAAGACACTGACTCTGGCTCGCTTAGGGAGGGGGAAATCAATGAGTCGACTGGAGTAGCATTCCAATCAATCCACACACACACACACACACCTTCTAAGAGGTATCCACAGTTAATTAGAGTTACTGCAGTGTCAGGCAGCAATGGCTGCCATGTGGTGCTCTAACCTACACCATGTTACCACAGGACCTGCAACCCTAGCCCCCAATCTAACAACCCTAGCCCCCACTCTAACAACCCTAGCACCCAGTCTAACAACCCTAGCCCCCACTCTAACAACCCTATCTCCCAGTCTAACAACCCTAGCCCCCAATCTAACAACCCTAGCCCCCACTCTAACAACCCTAGCCCCCAGTCTATCAACCCTAGCTCCCAGTCTAACAACCCTAGCCCCCAGTCTAACAACCCTATCTCCCAGTCTAACAACCCTAGCCCCCAGTCTATCAACCCTAGCTCCCAGTCTAACAACCCTAGTCCCCAGTCTATCAACCCTAGCCCCCAGTCTAACAACCCTAGCCCCCAGTCTAACAACCCTAGCCCCCAGTCTAACAACCCTAGCTCCCAGTCTAACAACCCTAGCTCCCAGTCTAACAACCCTAGCTCCCAGTCTAACAACCCTATCTCCCAGTCTAACAACCCTAGCCCCCAGTCTATCAACCCTAGCCCCCAGTCTAACAACCCTAGCTCCCAGTCTAACAACCCTAGCCCCCAGTCTAACAACCCTAGCCCCCAGTCTATCAACCCTAACTACCAGTCTAACAACCCTAGCCCCCAGTCTAACAACCCTATCTCCCAGTCTAACAACCCTAGCCCCCAGTCTATCAACTCTAGCTCCCAGTCTAATAGCCCCTGCTATTAATGTTAATGTACAGTCTCTAGCCCCAGATCCTGTGAGACCCTCCTATACACTATCCACAGCCCCTGCATGTGGTCACTACGTCCTCCTCCTTTCCATCTCTTTAGCCAGTTAAACATGACTCATGAAATTGTCTGTAGAGCTCTGAGACAGTATTGTGTCGAGGCACTGATCTGGGGAAGGGTACCAAAAAATTGCTGCAGCATTGAAGGTCCCCAAGAACACATTGGCCTCTGTCATTTTTAAATGGAAGAAGTTTGGATCCACAAATATTCTTCCTAGAGCTGGCCGCCCGGCCAAACTGAGCAATCGGGGGAGAAGGGCCTTGGTCAGGGAGGTCAGAGTGACATTTAAATGTGTTAACCCTCGCAAGGCTGCTGGCCCAGACGGCATCCCTAGCCGTGTCCTCAGAGCATGCGCAGACCAGCTGGCTGGTGTGTTTACGGACATATTCAACCAGTCCCTATCCCAGTCTGCTGTTCCCACATGCTTCAAGAGGGCCACCATTGATCCTGTTCCCAAGAAATCTAAGGTAACTGAGCTAAATGACTATCGCCCCGTAGCACTCACTTCCGTCATCATGAAGTGTTTTGAGAGACTAGTCAAGGATCATATCACCTCCATCCTGCCAGACACCCTGAATCCACTCCAATTTGCTTACCGTCCCAATAGGTCCACAGACGACGCAATCGCAATCACACTGCATACTGCCCTAACCCATCTGGACAAGAGGAATACTTATGTAAGAATGCTGTTCATCGACTACAGCTCAGCATTTAACACCATAGTTCCCTCCAAGCTCGTCATTAAGCTCGAGACCCTAGGTCTCGACCCAGCCCTGTGCAACTGGGTCCTGGACTTCCTGACGGGCCGGCCCCAGGTGGTGAGGGTAGGAAACAACACCTCCACCCCGCTGATCCTCAACACTGGGTCCCCACAAGGGCGCGTTCTCAGCCCTCTCCTGTACTCCCTGTTTACCCATGACTGCGTGGCCAAGCACGCATCCAACTCAATCATCAAGTTTGCTGACGACACTACAGTGGTAGGCTTGATTACCAACAACGACGAGACGGCCTACAGGGAGGAGGTGAGGGCCCTCGGAGTGTGGTGTCAGGAAAATAACCTCTCACTCAACGTCAACAAAACAAAGGAGATAATCGTGGACTTCAGGAAACAGCAGAGGGAGCACCCCCCTATCCACATCGACGGGACAGTAGTGGAGAAGGTGGAAAGTTTTAAGTTCCTCTGCGTACACATCACGGACAAACTGAATTGGACCACCCACACAGAGAGCGTGGTGAAGAAGGCACAACAGCGCCTCTTCAACCTCAGGTGGCTGAAGAAATTCGGCTTGTCACCAAAATCACTCACAAACTTCTACAGATGCGCAATCGAGAGCATCCTGTCGGGCTGTATCACCGCCTGGTACGGCAACTGCTCCGCCCACAACCGTAAGGCTCTCCAGAGGGTAGTGAGGACTGCACAACTTATCACCGGGGGTAAACTACCTGCCCTTCAGGACATCTACACCACCCAATGTCACAGGAAGGCCAAAAAGATCATCAAGGACAACAACCACCCGAGCCACTGCCTGTTCACCCCGCTATCATCCAGAAGGCGAGGTCAGTACAGGTGCATCAAAGCTGGGCCCGAGAGACTGAAAAACAGCTTCTACCTCAAGGCCATCAGACTGTTAAACAGCTATCACTAACATTGAGTGGCTGCTGCCAACATACTGACTTAAATCTCTAGCCACTTTAAAAATAGGAATGGGGTGTAACAAATGTATCACTAGCCACAATTTTGTATATAATGTATATAATGTTTACATATCCAACATTACTCATATCAAATGTATACACTACTCTAAACCATCTACTGAATCTTGCCTATGCCGTTCGGCCATCGACTCAAATCTCTAGCCACTTTAATAATTATAATTGGATGAAATAAATGTATCACTAGCCACTTTAAACAATGCCTTTATATAATGTTTACATATCCTACATTACTCATCTCATATGTATATGCTGTGCTTCGTACCATCTACTGCATCTTGCCTACGCCGATCAGCCATCGCTCATCCATATATTTATATGTGCATACTCGTATTCATTCCTTTACTCTTGTGTGTATAAGGTAGTTGTTGTGAATTTGTTAGATTACTTGTTAGATACTACTGCATGGTCGGAACTAAGCATTTCGCTACACTCGCATTAACATCTGCTAACCATGTGTATGTGACAAATACAATTTGATTTGATTTGATTTAGAGAACCTTCCAGAAGATCAACTATCTCTGCAGGACTCCACCAATCAGGCCTTTATTGTAGAGTAGCCAAACGGAAGCCTCTCCTCAGTAAAAGGCACATGACAGCCCACTTGGACTTTGCTAAAAGGCACCTAAAGGACTCTCAGACCGTGAGAAACAACATTCTCTGTTCTGATGAAACCAAGATTGAACTCACAGCGTCACATCTGGAGGAAATCTGGCACAATCCCTTCGGTGAAGCATGGTGGTGGTAGCATCATGCTGTGGGGATGTTTTTCAGCGGCAGGGACTAGGAGACTAGTCAGGATCTAGGGAAATATAAACAGAGCTACTTGAGAGATACTTGATGAAAACCTGCTCTAGAGTGCTCAGGACCTCAGACTGGGCTGAAGGTTCACCTTCCAACAGGACAATGACTCTAAGCACACAGCCAAGACAACGCTGCAGAGGACAAGAAATTCCACAAATTAACTTTTAACAAGGCACACCTGTTAATTGAAATGCATTCCAGGTGACTACCTCATGAAGCTGGTTGAGAGAATGTCAATAATGTGCAAAGAGTGGCTACTTTGAATGATGTCTTCACTATTATTCTACAATGTAGAAAAATAGTAAAAATTAAGAAAAACCCCTGAATGAGTAGGTGAGTCCAAACTTTTGACAGGTACTGTATATATACACTGAGTGTACAAAACATTAAGAACACCTTCCTAATATTGAGTTGCACCCCCCGTTTTGCCCTCTGGTGTGTGTATCCAGTACACAATGTTAGCAGCACCAAGGGGAACCCAACAACCATCATTACCTTAATGTCCCTGCTGCAATACAAACTCCTATTTCCACCAGGAGATAAAGGCACAACAATGTCACTGTCAACAGCCTCAATTCTTCGGGGCATGGGCTCTACAAGTTGCTGACCCATGTTGATTCCAATGCTTCCCACAGTTGTGTCAAGTTGGCAGGATGTCCATTGGGTGGTAGACCATTCTTGATGCACACGGGAAATTGTTGAGTGTTAAAAACCCAGCAGCATTGCAGTTCTTGACACACTCAGACCGGTGCGCCTGGCACCTACTATCATACCTCGTTCAAAGGCACTTAAATATTTTGTGTGGCCCATTCACCCTCTGAAAGGCACACACACAATCCATGTCTCAATTGTCTCAAGGCTTCAAAATCCTTATTTTTGATTTTATTTATTTAACTAGGCAAGTCAGTTAAGAACAAATTCTTATTTTCAATGACAGCCTAGGAACAGTGGGTTAACTGTCTTCTTCAGAGGCAGAACGACAGATTTTCACTTGTCAGCTCGGGGATTCTATCTTGCAACCTTTCGGTTACTAGTCCAACGCTCTAACCACTAGGCTACCTCCTCCCCTTCATCTACACTGATTGAAGTGGATTTAACAAGTGACATCAATAAGAGATCATAGTTTTCCCCTGGATTCTCCTGGTCAGTCTGTCATGGAAAGAGCATCAGGTTTTGTACACTCAGTGTATATGTACAGTATCTCTTTCTCTCTCCTAGGGGTGCAGTGTGTGAGTTGGGAGGAGGGATGACCTGTCTTGCAGGGCTCATGGTAAGTCACATTTCTCCCACACACTTTCAACCATACTACCCAGATGTCACAACCGTGTCTGCTCTCTTACTAATCAGGTTGACCCCTTGTGAATTCATACACACACACACACACACACACACACACACACACACACACACACTCCTACTGTTACGTGTAATTCTGTGCAGTGCATCTGTGTGTGTGTGTGTGTGTGTGTGTGTGTGTGCAGGGGGAGCAGAGCAGAGAGCCCTAGGCCTGCCCCTTGTGCTGACAGGTTGAGGGATTGTTAGCTGAGGTCTTAAGAGCCCCTCCACATCGACAGGCTTTAGCGTGTCATCGATCCGCCACCGTCTTCAGAAGACCAGCCTGCCTTTATCTCCCTGGAGTCAATATCCCGTGTTGTGACATTGCAGGCTGCTGCTGGAGACCTTCATTCACACCTCTCCCCTCCTCCCTCCTTTCTTCCCAACCTCATTCCTTACCTCCTTACCTCCTTCCCTCCTCCTCTTCTTGCCCCTTGGCTTCCTGTATCTTTTTTCTTCTCCTCCATATCCCCTGCCCTCTTCCTCATCAGTTCCTACTTCCTCCATCCACACCTCCTCTCTCCCCCCTTCTCCTTTCTACTCCTTCATCCCTCTCTCTCTTCCATCATCTTCTCTCTCCATCCATATGCGTCCTTTGCATCTCATCCTCTCCCTTTCATACTCTCCTCTCTCTCTCTTTCTCCCTGTCCCTCTCTCTGTGTAGTTCCCTGTAGGGGGTCTGCCTCAGCAGGGTTTCCAGAGTGAGTGGAGTCCTTCTCTTCTCTTCTGCATGGCTGGCCTGGCCCTGTTCGGCCTGGGGCTCCTTCTCCCCGTCTGGCCAGCTGGTGGGACAGGGCTTGCTGTCCCCTTACACCCCACAGGGAGAGAGGGGGAGGGAGCGAGCAGCCCACTAGGGCGAGAGGGAGGAAAGGAGGGAGGAAGAGGGGTGAGGGAATGTTCATGGCTCTCTCTGTGTATTTTCTGGTGCTGAATTGGAGTGGAGGTGTGTGTGTGTTTAGGGGAGGGGGTGGGGGTGGGGGTGACTGACATCTGATGGTCTTGTCAGTGTGTCATAGAGCATTTGACAACACTGATCTTATATGAATGTGCACACACACACACACACACACACACACACACACACACACCAATGATAAAAAAAAGGGGGAAAAAAAGGGTGCAAAGACAGAAAAGATGGGGTTGTAAAGAAGCTGAAGCGTGCAAGCAGCAGCACAAAGCACTCCATCGTCTGCGGTGCAAAGTTATATGAAGGGCATCTGGCAGGCCGAGAGCAGAGAGCAGAGTGACAGCGCGCGTGATGGCTCCGCCTGATAAACACAAACTGGCAAATGAAAGGCTCTCTGCTCGCCATCATCCCCTGTCACAATGCAATTACTGAACAGACTGATAGCAAGATAGAGGCCCACAGCTAACGGGAATGATAAAAGTATTGACTGATTTGATTGAATGATTAAAATAATGCAGACATAAAATGGAGGGAAAAAAGGATGACTGAGAAAAGGAGGGGTGGGAGGGAGGGAGGAGGGAGGGAGGGAGGGAGGGAGGGAGAGAAAAAGGGAAGATGGAGAGAGGGAAGGAGAGGGAGCTGTTGAGAATGAGGCTTTGTAGATGAGGCGATGCTTCTGTCCTGTGTGTTTGGAGAGAGGGAGTGACTAACTCTCTCTAGGGTCTTTTGCTTTTATTTTGGGTTCTTGTCCTCTTTTTGTCTCATCTTTCACTCTCTGATTTCTCTCTCTCTCTTTTCAGATTGCCATTTGTGCTGACGTGAAGGAAGTTCTGTTATCAGATGGGAACGGAGAAGGCTATTCAGAGTATCCTCCTCTCTCTCACTCCATCAGAGACCCAAACACAGCACTCAGCCCTGGGTCATTAGCAACCCCATAGAGACACTGTGTGTGCGTGAGCGTTTGTGGGCATGTTGGTTGTCTGTATATGTGTGTGTCTGTTTGGTTGAATGTGTGTGTCTGTTTTTTTACAAGGTCAGAGAATATTACAGTTGTCTGAGAATGTGAGGGAATGTGCATTTTCACAAAGACACACTCTGCACTCTGGTGCCCAATATCACTTAGAATCCAGCAGAATGTTCCCTTCCATACCATTTCAATCCATCCTTCTACAGTTGTGTTATATGAGTGATTGAAAGTGGTCGGTAAGACCTTGCCCCATTTGAGTGAAATAATTGCATACTATCTCAAAGTATCTCCAAATGCATGTCTTTTCAACTCCCTCTCAGGGCCAAAGCCACAATGCTAGATGACTGAGCATTTAATTCAATTAAATTAAATTCAATTCAATAAAGGGGCATTCCATACAAGATTGTCACAAAGATATTTCTAATGTTTTGGATCTTCCTGAAATTAAATCCATAGAAAGGCCATTGGTGGAAGGATGCTTGACATACCTTCGAAATCTGTATCCAAAATAGTTATTGACAAATAACTAATTAAAGTTGGGAAATGTGTGACATTTTAGTCTTACCCAGGCCTCCTTTAAGACACTACAATGATGGATGACTCTGTAGATGCTAGAAAGCCATTCTAGGTGTCATTTAAATCTGTACAGTGTGCTCTGAAACATGAGTAGTCTTCAAATATAAACGTAAATATCATAAAAGTGTATATATATATTGTTATATGTAACACATACTCTACGAGAACATCAACATTTCCAGAGTGGGCTCTCTGTTAAATGTTTTGATGGGATCAGATACAGGGAGGAGATATTGGGGCGTTGTTGTTGAGTGACTGGACTGCTTCAGTGATTAATGTGGCTTTCCTTCTGTTTGTTTTGCTTGGGGCGACTTGGGGCAACAAAATGGCCTACCCAGAGGTAATGGGTCTCATGCCCCTTCACCTGTACCCACACTGCCAGCTCCCTGCTCTCTCATTGGTTTGCACTGATAGCTCCTTGCACTCTCATTGGTTAGCGCTGTCTACCCACCCTCCCCAACCCTCTCCTTCCATCCTCTCTTCTCCATTGTACCAGCACGATAAAGAGAAATCTGTGGCTTTTACAAAAGCAGGAAACCTACACACACTAAGCTTGGACAAAATACATGGGTAAGATTTAGCTGAAGAACTGCTCACCACAATGAGACGTCATTGAATATCACGGAGGCTGTAACAATAGCATCGCTAGGCCTCTGATGACGGAAACATACACAATTCAGTGTTGGACTGCAGCTTTGTTTAAAGAGAAAAGAAAGAAGGTGGCGGGAAAGGCGGCCACAGAGATGGACAATCAGCTCTGTTGCCCAATAGGCCACTTTCACAACATTCACAGGCTTTTTCCCAAGATACTATTTTTGTGTAGTCGTTCTCATAATAGAAATAGATGGAATGGTGTGATAAGTGTGAGAAAAGAGAAAGAATGGAGAGAAATAGATGAGCAGATATGGCTATTGAGAGTGGATGAAATAGAACAGGAGTTTCTCTCAATCAACACAAAACATGTACAGTAAGTACCCTCTCAAAGTTGCTTTTTCACGTTCTTAGTGTAAATATGTAGCAACTAGCATATATTATTATTTAACCTGGCCTCGCACATACACATTGTGCCATACAGCCGCTCATACACATTGTGCCATACAGCCGCACATACACATTGTGCCATACAGCCGCGCATACACATTGTGCCATACAGCCGCGCATACACATTGTGCCATACAGCCGCGCATACACATTGTGCCATACAGCCACGCATACACATTGTGCCATACAGCCGAGCATACACCTTGTGCCATACAGCCGCGCATACACATTGTGCCATACAGCCACACATACACATTGTGCCATACAGCCACGCATACACATTGTGCCATACAGCCGCGCATACACATTGTGCCATACAGCCACACATACACATTGTGCCATACAGCCACACATACACATTGTGCTATGCAGCCACACATACACATTGTGACATACAGCCACACATACACATTGTGCCATACAGCCACACATACACATTGTGACATACAGCCACACATACACATTGTGCTATGCAGCCACACATACACATTGTGACATACAGCCACACATACACATTGTGCTATGCAGCCACACATACACATTGTGACATACAGCCACACATACACATTGTGACATACAGCCACACATACACATTGTGACATACAGCCACACATACAGTAGACACACGCTCACCAAGCACCCTCACTCCTGACCTTGAATTACAAACTGAAAATCATTTGAAATGTTTCCATTGTCTGATTCATGAATGTTGGCTGCTTTCCCCCTATGTGAAGACCCAGAAGGACAAATATTCCTCTGCTTACACACCCAGAACAGACAAAAAAATGCACTACTACTACACAATTGGCAGTAGGAATATGAGTATCTACTTACTGTATAGATTAATGTGTTTATGTGAGAACCTGTTGAATTCTTGAGTGCTTGTTAAGTGTAACGTTATTTCTGAATGCCTGTCGGTTCGAGTACTGTATTTGTCCATGTTTGTGTGAGTGACTGAGAGAGTGTGTTTTACAAGCCTGTTAGGGTTGACCTTAATTTGAATTGACCCCAACCAAACCTGTTACACGACTGTGTGTGCATGGCTGTTACAGCTATTGGCTATATGTGTGTGTGTGCGTGCATGGTTGTTACACCACTTGGTGTGTGTGTGTGTGTGTGTGTGTGTGAGTGAGAGAGAGTGTGTACACCACTTGGCAATGTGTAGGATGACCTCTCCCCCAGTGCGGTGGTACTGATGAGATTACCCTGTAAGCTCCTCTCCTCCTCAGCCCATGATCCCAGTGCGATGACACTCTTACTACGCAGACCTGCCCTGTGTGTGTGTGTGTGTGTGTGTGTGTGTGTGTGTGTGTGTGTGTGTGTGTGTGTGTGTGTGTGTGTGTGTGTGTGTGTGTGTGTGTGTGTGTGTGTGTGTGTGTGTGCGTGCGTGCGTGCGTGCGTGCGTGTGCGTGTGTGTGCGTGGTGTCCGTGTGTGGTGTTTGTCCGAACATTTGTGTGTGTGTGCGTGTATGTGTAAGCGCCTATCCCTTTGATCTAGGATTGGCTCTCCATCCATCCAGCAGATACCTCTCCCTCTCTCCCCCTTCCCCCTCTCTTTCCTCTTCCTCTCTTCGCGCTCTAGATTGGATTTGCTACAGCTCTTTGCTGCTTTAAAGACAGATAAATCCTAATTGAATTGCCTCAGCACCGGCCCTCCAGACAGTGTATTAATAGACAGGTTGACATCAATCAGCCTGTGTGTCATAGTAGTGATGTGGTGAGCTCCTCTCAGGCGTAGGCTACAGGTTAAAAGCCTTCTGATTGATCTGCTGGCCTCCATTAAGCCCTGCCCTGCCCTGCCCTGCTCTGTTCTGTTCAGGTCTGTTCTGCTCTGTTCTGTTCTGCTCTGTTCTGCTCTTCTCTGCTCATTTCTGCTCTGTCCTGTCAAGCATCTGGCAACCTCTCACTTTGCCCCTGGAGATCAGGGATGGTGTGTGTGTGCGTGCGTGCGTGACCGCAGCTGATAAGTTACCACCAAAGACCCAAAACCTGCCTAATAAAATGCTAGAACATGTCAGTAGCTGCATGTGACTAATGTTAGTTGTGAACGTGAGATGTTTAGTTGTAACCTTAACCAGGTCACCAGATGTGCGTGGAGTCATCGAGAGAAACAGACAGGCCGGTGTCTTTGGCTCCACAGATGTTTCCAGCAGGTGAGATGTTTATCTGATAACACCTCCCCCTCTCACACCTCTAAAATCTCTTTCTATCACTATTACTTTAATGAAATCCATATATGGGTTCCGCTCATTAAGTCACCTCAGTTATCATCTTTGACCGGTGACCAAAGCGTCATCTTTTACTTTCTACTTCTTTCTGAAAAAGAAGGTAGATTGAGGGGTTTTACAATTGGAACATCACTATGCAACAGTCATTCTTATTCCCGTGTAAAATAGCCTTTTGAGTGACTAAAATATCACCCATAATATTTTTGATGGATAGAAATGCAAAAAAATAAATGTATAGTAATTTCTCATGGCTTACTACCAGGAATGTTTGAAAAGAGGCTTGCGTTGACTAACTGCTCTTTGAAAGTAAGCACTGTTGTAAGCAGTGTTGCAGTAAAATCATCTCAAGCAAATGTGGTGATACACAAAGCAACTCAAACAACATTGAAATTGCATAAATGATGACAACTTTTTTAAACATCCCCCATTTGGCATGTCTCTTGTGATGCCTTTCACAGCAGCACTGACTGATGTGTTGACATGAAAACTGCATCAGAGTTTTGAACAAACCTTCCCCCCTTTTGTTCCATGCTGGCTGAAGACCTAGCTAGCCAGTAACTAGCTAACACCAGACACAGATGAAAGGGGAAACATAAGTATCTTTGCCATATATGAATCGAGTAAACTTTTAATTATACTGAACAAAATTATAAAAGCAACATGCAAAGTGTTGGTCACATGTTTCATGAGCTGAAATAAAAGATCCCAGAAATGTTCCATATACACAGAAAACGTATTTCTCAACAAAAACAATTGCACACATTTGTTTACATCCCAGTTAATGAGCAGTTCTCCTTTGCCAAGATAATACATCCACCTGACAGGTGTGGCATATTAAGAAGCTGATTAAACAGCATGATCATTACACAGCAACTGGGGACGATAAAAGGCCACTCTATAATGTGGAGTTTTGTCACACAACACAATGCCACAGATGTCTCAAGCTTTGATGGAGCATGGAATTGGCATGCTGATTGCAGGAATGTCCACCAGAGCTGTTGCCAGAGAATTGAATGTTAATTTCTCTACCATATGCCGCCTCCAACGTCATTTTAGAGAATTTGTCAGTTCCTACAACCGGCCTCACAACCGCAAACCATGCCAGCCTAGGACCTCCACATCCAGCTTCTTCACCTGCAGGGTCGTCTGAGACCAACTGATGAAACTGTGGGTTTGCACAACCGAAGAATTTCTGCACAAACTTTCAGAAACCATCTCAAGCTCATCTGCGTGCACTTCGTCCTCACCAGGGTCTTGACCTGACTGCAGTTCGGCATCGTAACTGACTTCAGTGGGCAAATGCTCATCTTCGATGGCCACTGGCCCGCTGGAGAAGTGTGCTGTTCACGGATTAATCCCGGTTGCAATTGTTTGCTGATGTCAACGTTGTGAACAGAGTGCCCCATGGTGGTGGTGGGGTTATAGTATATATTTTAATGGTATCTGTGACCAACAGATGCATATTTGTATTCCCAGTCATGTGAAATCCATAGATTAGGGGCATAATTAATTTATTTCGATTAACTGATTTCCTTATATGAACTGTAACTCAATAAAAGCTTTGAAATTGTTGCATGTTGCGTTTATATTTTTGTTCAGTGTATATTTGCTGACACCCTACAGTCAAATGATGGCTCCAGTAGAGTAGCTAACTAGCTATATAAACCACGCCCCTCTGCAAACACGCCTTCTCCGATGTTGGTTCTTTAAATTAGATAAGAGAATATCATGTTACCATTGGTGTATTAAAATGAGAGTTGGGGTCACCCTATCCCCTTAATAATCCGCCTCCTGAATCCAAGTGTTTGACATGGGGAAGGGGACCAGTAACTTTATGATCAAACTTTATCAATGTAGAAGCAACAGTCATTTTTCACACTTTGGTCATCATACTGGTTTCGTCCGAATATCATCAAATTTAATGAAAAACATAATTTGGACTGTTCATGAACTTTAAGGCAAATCGTTAAGTCTGGGTTTGGGTTAGACATGCTTAACTGGTGCTGTTGGAGAGTCAGGGCTTATTACGTGGTAAGGTATGTAACCGTCAAGGTATCACCCGTCCTGATTGAGGTAGAGGTAAAGGAGGTGTGTCTGTGTGTGTAAATGTATCAAAGCAGAATGATTTGGTCTAATTGGATGTCCTCATCCAGAAACCATCAACAGAAACCCCCCTGTCACCAGACATTCTGTTGTATCCTGGATACAGGGATAGTTCTAGCTGAAAAACACCATTCATTACCTCCCTAAAAAGTCATTTTGGCGATCTCACTTACTTGATCCCAGTCTCCCTCGCTTCCCCTACTCTACTCTCCCTCCCTCGCTCTTTCCCTTGCTCCCTGCACCTCTTCCCTCCCTCCTCCTCGTGTATTTACACGGGGATGATGAAGTGAAAAAGTAAACGTATAATTAGCCTGCATTACTTTGATTGTTTTCTTTTCAGATTAAACCTCCTGTCAGAACGCACGGTTTGAGAGGGGTGAAGGTCGCCCCGCGATTGGATGAGGGGGGATTGCTTTTCTCAAGTCACTGAATAAAAAGCAGGCGCGGGCCCCCTGCCGGGAGATGAGATTGTATTTCCACAAGACATAATTTTTGTTTACTGAGTGTTAATAATGGTTTATTAATAATCCCATTTGGCTGTCTGGGGCCCGGGCCCGATCTCTTGAGAGAGAGAGAGAGAGAGAGAGAGAGAGAGAGAGAGAGAGAGAGAGAGAGAGAGAGAGAGAGAGAGGTGTTTAACTGGCTGAAGAGATGGGGAGATGGAAAGGAGGACGTAGTGACCACAGGCAGGGGGCGTGGATAGTGTATAGGAGGGGGCTGTCAGGAGCCGAGGCTAGAGACTGTACATTAATAGCAGTAGCAGCCCTTGCGGTACACTACAGTAGTACTGATGACGCTCCTATAGACATGGAGAGTACCTGTCAGTGGTCACAGCAGTCCTAGTACTAGCAGTGGGATTCCTGGGCTGAGACAATCGAGCTGTTGATTTCAGGTGTCATGTCAGATAGGGCTCTCTCTGAGCGGTCTGACGAGGTGTGTTTTACCTCTGTGCACTGAGGCACACACACAGTGGGGGGCGTTGAGACGCCAGGGGACAACACACTGAGAGGGGAAGAGAGGAGGGAGGAAGGGAGCAGGACAAAGGGAAAAGGAGCATAACTTATGTTTAATGGAGAATGAGCATATTTGTACCTGATTGTGTGTCGTAAATGATAGTTAGTTACCCTACAGTATGTTACTCTCCACTAAGCCCTTTGCCATTCTAAAAATACTCCAGTATCCCTGCACATTGTACATGTGGTATTGGCACTGACCCTGTATATAGCTTCCTCTGTTTTCTTTATTATATACAGTACCAGTCAAAAGTTTGGACACACCTACTCAATCAAGGGTTTTTCTTTATTTTTACTGTTCTACATTGTAGAATAATAATGAAGACATCAAAACTATGAAATAACACATATGGAATCATGTAGTAACCAAAAACGTGTTAAACACATCAAAATATATTTGAGATTTGAGATTCTTCAAAGTAGCCACCCTTTGCCTTGATGACAGCTTTGCACACTCTTGGCATTCTCTCAACCAGCTTCACCTGGAATGCTTTTCCAACAAGGAGTTCCCACATATGCTGAGCACTTTCCTTCACTCTGCGGTCCAACCCAAACCATCTCAATTGGGTTGAGGTCGGGTGATTGTGCAGGCCAGGTCATCTGATGCAGCACTCCATCACTCTCCTTCTTGGTCAAATAGCCCTTACACAGACTGGAGGTGTGTTGGGTAATTGTCCTGTTGAAAAACAAATGATAGTCCCACTAAGCGCAAACCAGATGGGATGGTGTATCGCTGCAGAATGCTGTGGTAACCATGCTGGCTAAGTGTGCCTCTAAATAAATCATTGACAGTATCACCAGCAAAGCAGAGAGACTGGTGTTTTTTGGGTACTATTTATGAAGCTGCCAGTCGAGGACTTGTGAGGTGTCTGTTTCTCAAACTAGCCACTCTAATGTACTTGTCCTGTTGCTCACTTGTGCACCGGGGCCTCCCACTCCTCTTTCTATTCTGGTTAGAGACAGTTTGCGCTGTTCTGTGAAAGGAGTAGTACACATCGTTGTACGGGATCTTCAGTTTCTTGGCAATTTCTCGCATGCAATAGTCTTCATTTCTCAGAACAAGAATAGACTGACGAGTTTCAGAAGAAAGTGCTTTGTTTATGGCCATTTTGAGCCTGTAATCGAACCCACAAATGCTGATGCTCCAGATACTCAACTAGTCTAAAGAAGGCCAGTTTTATTGCTGCTTTAATCAGAACAACAATTTTCAGCTGTGCTAACATAATTGCAAAAGGGTTTTCTAATGATCAATTAGCCTTTTATAATGATAAACTTGGATTAGCTAACACAACATGGCATTGGAACACAGGAGTGATGGTTGCTAATAATGGGCCTCTGTACGCCGATGTAGATATTCCATAAAAAATCTGCCGTTTGCAGCTACAATAGTCATTTACAACATTAACAATGTCTACACTGTATTTCTGATCAATTTGATGTTATTTTAATGGACAAAAAAATTGCTTTTCTTTCAAAAACAAGGACATTTCTAAGTGACCCCAAACTTTTGAACTGTGGTGTATATACTGAACAAAAATATAATGAACAAAAATGTTAACACAACATGCAACAATTTCAACAATTTTACTGAGTTACAGTTCATATAAGGAAGTCAGTCAGTTGAAATAAATTCATTAGGCCCTAATCTATGGATTCCACATTACTGGGTAGGGGCGCAGCCATGCATGGGCCTGGGAGCCAGGACCACCCACTGGGGAGCCAGGCCTTGCCAATCAGAATGATTTTTTCCCCACAAAAGACCTTTATTACAGACATAAATACTCTTCAACTTCATCAGCTGTCTGGATGGCTGGTCTGTGGAGGTCCTGGGCTAGAGTGGTTACACGTGGTGTGCAGTTGTGAGGCTGGTTGGACGTACTGCCAACTTCTCTAAAATGACGTTGGAGGTGGCATATGGTAGAGAAATTAACATTCAATTCTCTGGCAACAGCTCTTGTGGACATTCCTGCAGTCAGCATGCCAATTCCACGCTCCATCAAAGCTTGAGACATCTGTGACGTTGTGTTCTGTGACCAAAGTCAACATTTTAGAGTGGCCGTTTATTGTCCCGAGCACAAGGTGCACCTGTGTAATGATCATGTTGTTTAATCAGCTTCTTCATATGCCACACCTTTCAGGTGGATGGATTATCTTGGCAAATAAGAAATGCTCACTAACCGGGGTGTAAACAAATTTGTACACAAAATTGGAGAGAAATAATATTTTTGTGCGTATGGATCTTTTATTTCAGCTCATGAAACATGGGACCAACACTTTACGTGTTGCGTTTATATTTTGTTCGGTATATATCTATCTATTTTTTTAAAGATTTTTTTTAATCACTTTTATTAGGTATACTATTTTGATATTGATTATTACGCTGTTGGGTAGAGCTTGCAAGTTAAGCATTTCACTGTACTTTTGCATGTGACAATAAAACTTGAACTTGAACTTCTACCCATCCAACAGAGTGGTGAGGTGGGACTGTGAGACAGATGTCACAGCGCTGGAGGGACACTTTGACATCGTCATGTGCGCAGACTGGTAGGTACAACCGCCAATGACCCCTGTTGCCCCTGGCGAGTTGCAAGCGGGCTCTCGGCTGGGCACACCTACGAAGTTCAATTTACCTCTCTACACACACACGTACATACATACTGTACATACATACAGACGTACACACACACACCTCGTGGCAGCCTGACGTGGCCACCTTATTATTTCTGCTCCTGTGACAGTTATCAGATGGGCTCCGTCAGACAGCCCCTCTCCCCGGGTTATTTCCCCTAGGTTGACTCCGAGAGGCATTTCCATTTTGACAAAATTGCCTATTTTTCATGCTTGGCGTCCCAGCAAATGGATGACTTAGGCAAATTGCAAATAATTACGCCTTGGCGAAAAAGAGAGAGAGATGAGGAGAGAGCGAAAGACGGAGAGAGAATGAAAGAGAAAGGGAGTGGAGGAATAATAAGGAGCAACCCAAACATCTCAATTAGCTCCAGCTCCTTAACATAGATCTTAGTGCTGATCAGGAAATGAAGAGCTCTCTCTTTCTCCCTCGCTGTCCTCTCATCATCTCATCTCAGTCCCCTATCTATTTCTGTGTGTTTGTTTTCCCTTGTCCTCTGTCTCTCCTGCTCTCTGTCCATCCCGTTGACGTCAACTTTTTGGGATCATCTTTTTGTAGAGCCCAAAACGTAATCTTGTGGTTTCTGATGTTGTTTAGTTCAAATATATGAAATGTGCTTTATGGCCCTGAAACATCTTTATCCAAAATACCTCTAGATCAGGAAAGGGACTATCTGGATGTCCTGTCGCTCAGTGTTCCTCAACTCACTCAATGTAAGGAGCGCTATAGCTAACTCAAGTGTAAATGTAGCTGTGAATAATCCAGAAAAAGAGGGGATGCTCTAATGACAGGGATCCTATGATAAAGATTCTTCCTGGTTCTTACACCTCACTTCTAGTCTCCATCATCAATCTACACCATCTGTCTGCCACTCACATAGAGTAGTACTAGCTAGAAATCCCTCCAAAGTGTCTGAAACGCTTGACCTGTGTCCACCCAGGAGGGGAACATGGCTCTCAGCCCGTCTCATTTCTATGATACGTTTATGACCTCCTAGATAAGTGGAGCATTAGGAAAGTTAGCATTATTCTAATGTCACACAGATTCCAGGTAATGGGCAGGTGAAATGAACAGCTGTACAGAGTGGGTAATAGGGATACTTTGTGTGTCTGTGTGCGTGTGTCTGTGTGCGTGCCTCTGATGTGTCGATGCATCATTTTTTCATGTGTGTGTTTACATGAGTGTGTGTGTGTCAGTGTGTGTTTGTGAGTGCATCATTGTGTAAGTGTGTGTGTCTGCCTGGTGTGGAAGTGGCCGATTGGACTGTCGCTCTGTGCGCCGGGCGACCGGTGTGTAATTGTCGTAGTCAGGAGCGAGAGAGAGAGTGATGGCTGAGCGATTAACGAGCGGAGCGCGGCAGGCTGACGATCACCTGCGAAAAGGTCAACAGCCACACTTCTCCTCCAATTAATTATAGTCTTTCAGACAATGGCGCTGCAGCAGAGAGCCCACTGACTGCTGGAGGAGAGAACAGACCTCTCACATACAGATATACTGTACACACACGTATGCACACAGTCACACACGCACGTACACACACACTTATGCACACACACTCGCACAAACGCAGATAACCACACATTCACACATACATGGAGAGTGGACGCTGACTGAGGAGAGAGACAGACACAGAAACACATGCACACATGTATAGCAGGAAGAATAGCACTGCAGAAGGTATGTGGTGTTTGGTGGAGCTCGTGACCTAAGAGGTTGAAATAGAATTGACTTTGTGGATTGTTCATTTAAGGGAGGGAATGATCATGAAAAAGTCTTTAAGTATCTGTAGCCAAACATTGTCTTTATGGTCCATAGAATGAGACACCTGCTCACACAGACAACATATGTGAAGAGGTGTGTTTGAGCGTGTGTGTGTGTGTGTGTATGTGTGTGTGTGTGTGTGTGTGGCACTGTAGAAGAAGAAAATGATCACACACTGGTGTGGTGCTGTGCTGGGATTCCTGCAGAGACATAGTGGGAGGTGTGTGTGTGTGTGTGTGTGTGTGTGTGTGTGTGTGTGTGTGTGTGTGTGTGTGTGTGACTATGTCTGCTTGGCGACTAGGACACTGGCACGTCTGCTGGCTCCTCTAAGCTGCCCATGTGTGGGCATGAAGATAAAGCCCTTTGTGTGTTCACCATTGCTCTGTGTTTGTGTGTCTGTGTGTCATCATTGTGTCTTATACAGTCACACATACAGTCTATTTTGTATCCTTTTTGAATCTCTGTTCTCCCTGATTTACTAATTTCTATCCAATACTGATAATACTGACCCCACTTTGTTATATACATCCACCTGTGAGTAAGCCAGGTGTACGTGTTTGTGTGTCTCTATCAATGCGTGCGTGCATGTGAACATGCGTGTGTATGTGTGCAGGGACTGGGCTGGGGAGGCTTACATTTTAGAAATCCCTTTCATTTCACAAAAAGCTTTGCATCAGCCGCAGCCACAGAAGAATTAGTGATATGCAATAAACAAATAACACAATGCAACATCTGTAAAGAAAAGAAGCCTGGCTCAAAAAAGGGAGGTTTTTACGCTAACCGTCAGTAGTGTCAATCATCTGATTAGAGTATGCAGCTAAGCAACACCCTATGATTTCCCACTAGTCATTTAGTAAATGCCTTCCTGTCACTGTGTCCTAATGGGTCAATGGATCCTTCAGGTTTCACTGTACAGATGAAGTTAATGCTGCCAGGATTAGTCCAGATTTAGTGCGGAAGTCGGGTCAGAGCCACAGTCCCCTGCCCGTAAAATACACACGCGCACACACACACACACACACACACACACACACACACACACACACACACACACACACACACACACACACACACACACACACACACACACACTGAGATCACACCTCAAGCCTAGTCAAATTACACACACCACAGGGTAACCGTCCTAGATTATCAGCAGTGAGTTTAGTCACTTGTCGAGAATATCTAAGTCACTCACATTCACTTCTCAGACCATCCCAAAAGAACCCAGACTACATCCTCAATTGCTCCCTGCACGCGCACATACACCCATAATTCCAGTCCACCCATTTCTGCTCTGTTGTTCTCACCATGTCATCCCATTTGGACCCCGGGGCGATAAGAGATGGATCTGGGTTAATATACTTCTGTAATGCTCTACTACTGCTATTTATAGAGCCTTAAGTGGCCTTGTTTTTCTTGGAGCGTCTTGGAGTGCCGGGAGAATACCTAGGACAGGACAGGACAGCTCTGTATCCAATCCAAAGAGGTTTTAGTGACATGTCCAAAACACTGGATATACTGTAGTGCCCCATAAGGAGACAGATGAGAAGTATTGAGAGTATTATCCAGTCATTGTGTGATACACAGGGACATTGTGATTTGTTCTGTCTATAGAAAAGGAATCCCAAGTAATTATAATTCCATGGTTCCTTTCCTATCATGTTAAGAGAGAGAATGTGTTCCAATAGGCCCAAATTACTTCCTCTTCACGTCTCCTTTTCTCCACTGCGACTGATAGGTAAAAGCACTAAATGCCTTTCCATTATATAGCCTTTTCATTAATCAGGTCCTCTGAGCTAAGTGATCAGGAAGGGAAGAGGACAGAGAGAGGAGGCTATTAAAGAGTATTAGTAGACATGACAGATGTGGGATTTTAATTTTACCAGTTTCTCACAGCAGGAAAATAATCCTGCATCAACAGGAAATGTGAATTATTGTGTGGAGATTTATAATTAATGGACAGGAAATGTCCTTCAACAACAAGGTTGTCCAATTAAGATCCTACACCTGTAGATGTTATACATACATTTATATATAATTTCCTAAATGGACACTTTACTTGATTAGTCTAAGAGAAGATGGGATTGTATGTAGTGTTTATATGTATGTATGTGTATATATGTATCCAGTCCCAGTTTGGACACACTTACCCATTCAAGGGTTTTTCTTTATTTTTACTATTTTCTACATTGTAGAATAATAGTGAAGACATCAAAACTATGAAATAACACATATGAAATCATGTTATAACCAAAAAAAGTGTTAAAAAAATCTAAATATATTTTATATTTGAGATTCTTCAAAGTAGCCACCCTTTGCTTGATGACAGCTTTGCAAACTCTTGGCATGTTGGGTCATTGTCCTGTTGAAAAACAAATGATAGTCCCACTAAGCTCAAACCAGATGGGATGGTGTATTGCTGCAGAATGCTGTGGTAGCCATGCTGGTTAAGTGTGCCTTGAATTCTAAATAAATCACGGACAGTGTCACCAGCAAAGCACCCCCACACCATCACACCACCCCCATGTTTCACGGTGGGTACCACACATGTGGAGATCATCCATTCACCTACTCTGCATCTCACAAAGACACGGCAATCGGAACCAAAAATCTCACATTTGGACTCATCAGGGCAAAGGACAGATTTCCATCAGTCTAATGTCCATTGCTCATGTTTCTTGGCCCAAGCAAGTCTCTTCTTCTTATTGGTGTCCTTTAGTAGTAGTTTCTTTGCAGCAATTTGACCATGAAGGCCTGATTCACACTATCTCCTCTGAACAGTTGATGTTGATGTGTCTGTTACTTGAACTCTGTGAAGCATTTATTTTGGATGAAATCTGATGTGTAGTTAACTCTAATGAACTTATCCTCTTCAGCAGAGGCAACTCTGGGTCTTCCTTTCCTGTGGCGGTCCTCATGAGAGCCAATTTCATCATAGCACTTGATGGTTTTTGAAGAAACGTTCAAAGTTCTTGAAATGTTCCGTATTGACTGACCTTCACGTCTTCAAGTAATGATGGACTGTCGTTTCTCTTTGCTTATTTGAGCTGTTCTTGCCATAATATGGACTTGGTCTTTTACCGAATAGGGCTATCTTCTGTATACCACCCCTACCTTGTCACGACACAACTGATTGGCTCAACCGCATTAAGAAGGAAAGAAATTCCACAAATTAACTTTTAACAAGGCACACCTGTTAATTGAAATGCATTCCAGTTGACTACCTCATGAAGCTGGTTGAGAGAATGCCAAGCGTGTGCAAAGCTGCCATCAAGGCAAAGGGTGGCTACTTTGAAGAATCTCAAATATATCATATTGTCACGACTTCCACCGAGGTCGGTCCCTCTCCTTGTTCGGGTGGGAACCCTCTGTTTCCCCCATGGTTTTGTGCGTGTTTATTCTATGTTAGAGGTTCTTGTTTATGTGAGCTTGTATTTGTACTACCAATTTTGGTAGTTTTGTATTTTGAGTAAATATATGTGATTACTCATCTCTGTTGTCCTGCGCCTGACTCTGCCTACCTGCTACACAGAGACTTCTGACACATATATTTTGATTAGTTTAACACTTTTTTGTTTACTACAGTACATTATTCCATATGTGGTATTTCATAGTTTAGATTTCTTAACTAGTATTCTACAATGTAGAAAATAGTACAAATAAATAAAAACCCTTGAATGAGTAGGTGTGTCCTACTACCTTTGAAAGGTATTCTGACTATTTTACTTTTTCACATTTTGTTACGTTACAGCCTTATTCTAAAATAGATTTATTTTTTTATCTCATCAATCTACACACAATACCCCATAATTACAAAACAAAAACAGTTTTTAGAAATGTTTGCACTCTTATTAAACATTTAAAACAGATACCATATTGACATAAGTATTTAAACCCTTTAATATGAGACTCAAATTTGGGCTCAGGTACATCCTGTTTCCATTGATCATCCTTGAGATGTTTCTACAACTTGATTAGAGTCCACCTGTGGTAAATTCAATTGAATGAACATTATTTGGAAAGGCACACACCTGTCTATATAAGGTCCCACAGTTGACTGTGCATGTCAGAGAAAAACCAAGCCATGAGGTCGAAGGAATTGTCTGTAGAGCTCAGAGACAAGATTGTGTCAAAGCACAGATCTGGAGAAGGATACCAAAACATTTCTGTAGCATTGAAGGTCCCCAAGAACACAGTGGCCTTCATCATAAATGATAGAAGTTTGGAACCACCAAGAGTCTTCCTAGAGCTGGAAGCCCAGCCGAACTGAGCAATCGGGGGAGAAGAGCCTTGGTCAGGGAGGTGATCAAGAACCCGATGGTCACTCTGACAGAGCTCCGGAATTCCTCTGTGGAGATGGGAGAACCTTCCAGAAGGACAACCATCTCTGCAGCACTCTACCAATCAAAGAAAATGTTTTTGCTTTGTCATTATGGGGTATTGTGTGTAGATTGATAAGGCTGTAACGTAACAAAATGTGGAAAACGTCAAGGGGTCTGAATACCTTTTTGGGCATTCAAGTTGCCATCGATAAAATGCAATTGTGTTCATTGTCCGTAGTGTATGCCTGCCCATACCATAACCCCACTGTCACCATGGGCCACTCTGTTCACAATGTTGATATCAGCAAACCGCTCGCCCACACAATGCCATACACATGGTTTTCGGTTGTGAGGCCGGTTGGACGTACTGCCAAATTCTCTAAAACGACTTTGGAGGCGGCTTTATAGATAGAAATGAACATTCAATTCTCTAGCAACAGCTCTGGTGGACATTCCTACAGTTAGCATGCCAATTGCACGCTCCCTCAACTTGAGACATCTGTGGCATTGTGTTGTGTGACACAACTGCACATTTTCGAGTGGCCATTTATTGTCCCCAGCACAAGGCGCACCTGTGTAATGATCATGCTGTTTAATCAGCTTCTTGATATGCCACACCTGTCAGGTGGATGGATTATCTTGGCAAAGGACAAATGCTCACTAACATGGATGTAAATACATTTGTGCACAAAATTTGAGAGAAATCAGCTATTTGTGCATATAGAACATTTCTGGGATCTTTTATTTCAGCTCATGAAACATGGGACCAACACTTTACATGTTGTGTTTATATTTTTGTTCAGTATACTGTATAGTGTATAGTACACTGCATGACGAAATGTATGTGGACACCTGATCGTCGAACATCTCATTCCAAAATTATGGGCATTAATATGGAGTTGGTCCGCCCGTTGCTGCTATAACAGCCTCCACTCTTCTGGGAAGGCTTTCCACTAGATGGTGGAACATTGCTGCGGGGGACTTGCTTCCATTCAGCCACAAGAGCATTAGTGAGGTCGGGCACTAGCCCCGAACAATGAAAAACAGCCACAGACCATTATTCCTCCTCCACCAAACTTTACAGTTGGTGCTATGCATTGGGGCAGGTAGCGTTCTCCTCGCATCCGCCAAACCCAGATTCATCAGTCGGAGCTGCCAGATGGTGAAGCGTGATTCATCACTCCACAGAAAGCGTTTCCACTGCTCCAGAGTCCAATGGTGGCGAGCTTTACACCACTCCAGCCAACGTTTGGCATTGCGCATGGTGATCTTAGGCTTGTGTGCGGCTGCTCGGCCATGGAAACCCATTTCATGAAGCTCCCGACGAACATTTATTGTGCTGACGTTACATCCAGAGGCAGTTTGGAACTTGGTAGTGAGTGTTGCAACTGAGGACGACTTTTACGTGCCTTCAGCACTTGGCCGTTCCGTTTGTGTGGCCTACCACTTCGCGGCTGAGCCGTTGTTACTCATAGACGTTTCCACTTCCCAATAACAGTTGACTGGGGAAGCTATAGCAGGGCAGAAATTTGACAAACTGACTTGTTGGAATGGTGGCATCCTATGGCGGTGCCACGTTGAAAGTCACTGAGCTCTTCAGTAAGGCCATTCTACTGCCAATGTTTGTCTATGGAGATAGGATGGCTGTGTACTCGATTTTATACACCTGTCAGGTTTGGCTTAAATAGTCAAATTCACTCGGGGTGTCCACATACTTTTGTGTAAATAGTGATTATCAGATGACTGGTGGATTAGGTTCAGATTGAGGGGAAGTAGTGGAAGTGTCTCAGAGTGTGTTTAGAGTGGTGGGGTGTCCCGCTGACCAGGGGAAGGGGACAGAGAGAGGGGCAGAGACAGGGTAGACTGTCCACCCCTCCCCTCACCTCCCCTCCCTAAGGCCCAACCTCCATTGTTCAGCAGGGACCCCACCCGCCCAAAACAGGGGGGGTCACCAGTTCACCATATAATGAACCTGATTTGAGGTCAGAGGTCATGACCCCAACGTATGTTAGACATCGTCATTTCTAAACTCATATTCTTACTCACCACACACACAATCTGCTCCCGGTACAAAAGACAGGTTAATGGAAGCATTATGTCATTGTGGTCAATAGACTAGAAAGTGTTTTTACAACTCAAACTTCACATCTGTGTCCTTACAATGGATTTGTGAAGTGACATTTCTTGTAAAGCAAGAAAATGAGTCTGAAACCATCTTAGATAAGTGCGGGAAGTGATTAGTGGAACAATGAGACTGAAAAAGGAGAGGAAAACTATAAGCTTTATCTCATTTGTACAAAACAGTACAAGGGCCTTATCATCACCCATCTGCATAAAATCCCTATTCTCTACAGCGGCCTATCCCCTACACATCACCAACTATACCAAAACCCTGTTCACTACATGTATTACCTCAGCACCCCACATAACACCCACATGGCCTAAGGTCGGAGTTCACTCAGGAAGCTGATCTGGTGTGTTCCCATTGGAGGGAGCCAGAGATACCTCAGAGATAGCGTATTACTACTGAGCCTTACTGTATCTCCTTCTGCTGGTACAGCCTGCTTCCTCTTACCAGTACAGAGAGGGACTTTCTTTCTCCATAGATGGAGGTCAATGTATCCTTCCACATACAGTACATGTCCCCGAATGTACTCTCACTGTTTCCCAAAGCATTATTAATCCCATCACATTGAGGCTAAGTGCCCACTGTGATGCACTGTCCTGCCCCCCTGTTTTGTTACTGAAATCAAGTGTATTTCTTGTATTGTTTAATTCCAGTCTGGAATTCTAAACCCAGGTCACAATGTTCTGTGTGTAGTAAGGGACACAGTCAGGCCCGTCAGTCGGGTCAGTCAGTCAGGCCTTGCTGTGCACCCTCCACTCCATCCCGCTCCACTCCCCTCTGCTCCATCCCGCTCTGCTCCATCCCGCTCCACTCCCCTCTCCTCCATCCCGCTCCGCTCCCCTCTCCTCCATCCCGCTCTGCTCGCCTCTGCTCCATCCCGCTCTGCTCCATCCCGCTCCGCTCCGCACGGATTTCCTACAGAAGAGACAGATTTGCATAGGGAAGGTCACCAGCTAACGTGATTGGAAAGTTTCCCCCCCAGATTGCAGCGCTGCGAGCCAGTAGGGGCTTTGTGTTGGATTATGCTAGATCTGGGTTGTATTGTTGCATTTAGTCAAATTACTTTAGCACTCATTTGGGATAATATTGGTCCTGACAGAGGCTATTGTGATTAGAGTGACGGCTGCTTTGGGTGTGATTGGAGGGGGAGGGGGAGGGGGGGTGACTGAAGCCCAGCATGGTGCTGATCTGACCGTGAGTGTGTTACCAGGGTGATCACCGTGGGCAACGAGGCGTGCATGAACACAAGTCTGTTTCCTCTTCTCATCTCCTGCTCAATGACGCTCCTGTCACCCGTCTCCCCAAAGAGAGGACAAACATGAGTGGCCACGTTAACACACACACAGTCTCTGTCTGTCAAACTCACTCACTCTCACTCATATTTGAATACAATTACACTCCACTTCCTCCACTTTCTCACACAGGTTTAATCTCTTAAATCTTAATATCACCATTATATTCATTATATTCTCATCTGTATTTAAACTATTTCTCTTAACTACTCCTACAAACAGGCAGATACAGTATACTATCTCATTCCAACCCCTCCACCTTAGTCTTGCCATCTCTTTTTAAATCTCTCATTCCGTTTCATCTAAAGTTTTACATACATTGCACAAGTGTTCAATAATCTGATAATGGTCATTACTAAGTAATGACATATGATAGCTTGTTGAGTTCCTATAGAATTGCAAAAAACAATTATTCAAATGTCCTTATCTCTGGCTTATCACTAGGGTTGTACAGTTTTATACCATGTCACTGTTGAGGTTTGGGGATTAAAATTATGGTTGTTACTTGTAAATGATATAAATTGAATGTTGTTTATATCATTTTCTAACGTTATCATGTTTTATTTATATAAATACAGTGAGCTCCAAAGGTATTGGGACAGTGACATTTTTTGTTTGATTTTGGCTCTGTACTCCAGCACATTTGAAATAATACAATGACTGGGGTTAAATTGGAGCCCCCCTGTTTTGCCATCAGAACAGCCTCGAATCGTTGGACTCCACAAGGTGTAGAAAGCGTTCCACAGGGATGCTGGCCCATGTTGACTCCGATACTTCCCACTGTTGGGTCAAGTTGGCTGGGTGGTGGACCATTCTTGATATACACAGGAAACTGTTGAGCATGAAAAACCCAGCAGCGTTGCAGTTTTTGACACAAAACCAGTGCGCCTGGCACCTACTACCATATCCCGTTCTAAGGCACTTCAATATTTTGTCTTGCCCATTCACCCTGTGAATGGCACACATATACAATCCATGTCTCAATTGTCTCAAGGCTTCCTTCTTTAACCTGTCTCCTCCCCTTCATGATTTAACAAGTGACATCAAGAAGGGATCATAGCATTCACCTGGTCAGTCTATGTCATGGAAAGACCAATATTTTGTAAAAATTGTTAAATAAAATATGATGTGTTAACTTTTATTCAGGATAGCCCAATTGAGACCAGGGTCTCATTCCCAATCCTGGCATGAGTACAAACATTTTCCACAACAGGAAGAAAGATTTACATTACATTTAAAACAAGAAGAATAAAAATAACCACAAAGCACAACCTCAAGACCACAACAAATGAACCATTAAAATCAATCCTCAATGAATGAATTCAACACTAGAGTCCTAAACTGCGCTAGTGGCACCAGGGAATCATTTTGTATGTTATTCCAACAATGGGGGGGCACTAAAACTAAAGGAGGATTTACCTCAAGTTAACCAATCCTGCGAGTGGGTTTGGTAGCTTATTCTTTTATGCATTAGCAACGAAGTTAGGTAAGTTGGAAGCTTGTGTAGTAGGGCTTTGTAAACAAAAATGAAGTAAGGAATTGTTATATGGCACTTTAATGAGGACCAGCCAAACTTTTTGATACAGGATGCAGTGGTGAGTATTAAAACTGTCACCAAACGAATGGCGCTATGGTAGACGGCATCCAAAGGTTTAAGAGTAGTGGCTGCTGTATTCTGGTAAATAGTGTCGCCATAATCAAGGACTGTCAGGAAAGGTGACTGTACAATCTGCTTCCTGCTATTTAGGGAGATGCTAGATCTATAAATATATATATATTTTTAAACACACTTTAAATCTTAGCTTTTTTAACTAGCTCATCCAAATGCTTTTTAAACATTAAGTCTTTGTCAATCCAAATGCCCAGATATGTGTAGGCGGGAACCCGATCAATGGGAGGACCATCCAATGAATACATATGTAGTCCATCTGAAACATTCTGGAGAGAACTAGAGAACATCATGTATTTAGTCTTGCCTGCATTAAGTACACATTTTAAACCAACCAGGGCTTTTTGTAAGGTAACAAGGTCAGATTGCAGCTCTAACATAGCCTGGTCAACAATTGGCTAATGGCATGCATAACAGTGTCATCTGCATACAGATGAATATTAGAAGTTGTATTAAAGTAGTCAAAAGTTTAGTATTTGGTCCCATATTCATAGCACGCAATGACTACATCAAGCTTGTGACTTTACAAACTTGTTGGATGCACTTGCTGTTTGTTTTGGTTGTGTTTCAGATTATTTTGTGCCCAATAGAAATTAATGGTAAATAATGTATTGTGTCATTTTGGAGTCATTTTCATTGTAAATAAGAATAGAGTGCATTCGGAAAGTATTCAGACCCCTTCGCTTTTTTCCACATTTTGTTACGTTACAGCCTTATTCTAAAATGGATCAATTGTTTATTTCCCCGCATCAATCTACACACAATACCCCATAATGATAAAGCAAAAACAGGTTTTTATAAATTCAGAAATACCTTATTTACATAAGTATTCAGACCCTTTGCTATGAGACTCGAAATTGAGCTCAGGTGTTTCCTGTTTCCATTGATCATCCTTGAGCTGTTTCTACAACTTCATTTGAGTCCATCTGTGGTAAGTTCAATTGATTAGAAAGGCCCACACCTGTCTATGTAAGGTCCCACAGTTGACAGTGCATGTCAGAGGAAAAACCAAGCCATGAGGTCGAAGGAATTGTCGGTAGAGCTCAGAGACAGGATTGTGTCAAAGCACAGATCTGGGGAAGGGTACCAAAAAATGTCTGCAGCATTGAAGGTCCCCAAGAACACAGTGGCCTCCATCATTCTTAGTTTGGAACCACCAAGACTCTTCCTAGAGCTGGCCGCCCGACCAAACTGAGCAATCGGGGGAGTAGGGCCTTGGTCAGGTAGGTGACCAGAAACCCGATGGTCACTCTGACAGAGGTCCAGAGTTCCTCTGTGGACAAGGGAGAACCTTCCAGAAGGTCAAATATCTCTGCAGCACTCCACCAATCAGGCCTTTATGGTAGAGTGGCCAGCTCAGGACCTCAGACTGGTGCGAAGGTTCACCTTCCAACAGGACAAGGACCCTAAGCACACAGCCAAGACAACGCAGGAGGGGCTTCGGGACAAGTCTCAATGTCCTTGAGTGGCCTAGCCAGCGCCCAGACTTGAACCCGATGTAACATCTCTGGAGAGACCTAAAAACAGCTGTGCAGTGACGCTCCCCATCCATCCTGACAGAACTTTAGAGGATCTGCAGAGATGAATGGGAGAAACTCCCGAAATACAGGTGTGCCAAGCTTGTAGCCTCATACCCAAGAAGACGCAAGGCTGTAATCGTTGCCAAAGGTGCTTTAACAAAGTACTGAGTAAAAAAAACGTTTGCAAAAAAGACAATTAAATATATTTTTGCTTTGTCATTATGTGGTATTGTGTGTAGATTGATGAGGGGGGAAAACAATTCAATACATTTTAAAATAAGGCTGTAACATTACAAAATGTGGAAAAAGTCAAGGGGTCTGAATACTTTCTGAATGCACCTGTATGTTTCTAAACACTTCTTCATTAATGTGGATGCTACCATGATTTTGGATAGTCCTGACTGAATGGTGAATAATGATGAGTGAGAAAGTTATAGATGCACAATCATACCCCCCAAGAAATGCTAACCTCCCCTGTAATGGTGAGAGGTTAGCATGTCTTGGAGGTATGATATTTGTGCATCTGTAACTTTCTCACATCATTATTCACGATTCATTCAGGATTATCTGTAATCATGGTAGCATCCACATTAATGTAGAAGTGTTTAGAAACATACAGGTGAATTCAGAAAGTATTCAGACCTTCTATGCTTATTTACAATAAAAGTGACACAAATGACCATTCATTTATATTGGGTACAAAATAATCTGAAACACAACCAAAACAAACTGCAAATGCATCCAAAAAAATGTTTTTAGTCACAAGCTTGATATAGTCATTGCGTGCTATGAATATTGGACCAAATACTTTTTACTACTTTAATACACCTTTAAGTGAGTTTGTCCTTATACTTTTGGTCACCAAAAATGGGTGGACATGTACAAAAAGTGCTGTAATTTCTAAATGGTTCACCTGATATGGATGAAAATACCCTCAAATTAAAGCTGACCGTCTGCACTTCAACCTCATTTCAAAGAGCCAAAACAACAGCTCACTGTACATGAATACAGATAATTACTTTGTATGCTTGTGTTCAAATCATTGTTTAGAAAAATCAAGATCTGTTAGCGATTTGAAGTGTGTGTGTGTCATATGTTTGATATCTGTGTACATTTTAGACTTAGATGAAAATAAAGGGAGGAGAATATAAATAAAAAATAAATGAATTTTACTCATGCAAATTGTTTTTCTTCTGTTTGTGGATTTATTTGTAAACAAAGGAAAATAAATAGCCTCCTTGTCACTATCGCTGAAATGCATTCTAATCTATCTCTTTCTCCCCCTCTCTTTCTCTTCCTCCACCTCCTCCCTCCTTCCCACCCTCCTCAGCTTGTTTCTGGACCAGTACAGAGGCAGCTTGGTTGATGCAATAAGGAGATTACTGCGACCAGACGTAAGTGTGTTTCAATTCACTCTGCAGCAACGGACTCCCCCGTAATTAGGCTTCACCCAGTGATTGAGACAGTAATGGAATGGCAGGATTAATATCATGTAATACTTTAGTACTTATTGTGTACAACTTGAATTGAGTCCTATAATCTATTTAATGCTTTCCCCCTAATCATAAAGTGGGGAACTTCTCATATTTGCCCCCGGTGATAAGAGACACGCTACGAGAGGCAAAGTAAATGAAAAAAGACTTCAAAGATAATGTGTGATTTCTATTTATCTGTCGGGCTTTTTCAAGTATTGGCTTTGATAGGAAATGTCTTTATATTAAAAGGGGAGGGTGAAAGGGAGAACAGGAGGAGGAGAGGAGGGGGTGTGAAAGTGCTGACGTGGTAACGGTGGAGAGTCCATGATCTTTGTAATCCATTCAGAGACGAGGAAGTGGTACTGATCCAAAACAATACAGTTTGAACCCCTTGCCCCATCTCTTTCCTCCCTGGGTGTCCAGAGGGTATAGATAGATACACAGGTCCCCCTCTAGAGTAATGCTATACTTAAATCTCCTTTAAGTTCACGATAAATCATGTACTATGGCCGGTTTACCAGATGTACACGTATAATGTATGCCATCCAGAGCAGGTTTAATCAGCACAGCTCTCTATACTTATCCTGTATCCTTCTATACCTTGATATATTGTTGGTTTGGAACTTTCTCCCTCTTTTCCACAAGACCACCGTCCATATATAGACTACGCTCCCTTCATTTGAATGCAATGGCTTTTGATGCCTTGTTTATCTCTAGTTATAATGAAGATAATTGAGATTATCTCAAAATTAGTCTTTAGACCTAATTTCCCTCTTTAATCTATCTCACCCTAAAACCACAGTACCACCACCAGACTGGCCCCTGAACAGATTCCACAACAGATTGACAAAACAATTAATTTCTACTACTAATGATGTTCATTTGTTTTTCCAGCATGGAGGCGTGCCATCCCCATCCTAATCAGCCCATTACAGTGGAATTTTTTTTGTTTTGTTTTTTTGGGCTGATGTTTTTTTGGGGCGGGGGGGATTGTGACTCCTCATACAGATGAAAAAACAGCTGTCAAAACTAGCTCATCCCCCTGTTATTCTTGTTTTTTAATGTTTATTTTGTTTGTACTGCTGTGTGCCTTCCCATCCTCCCATTTAATTAAAACAAATAATATGATCAAAAATATGAAATAATATTTAAAGCCGAAGGATTTCAAAGAAACTTTGAACCTGGAGCTAATCCCCTTACTGCTGGTGGTCTGACTGTGCTAGCCGTACTGGTTCATCTAGAAAGTGTGGATGCGTTTCAGCCATTGATTGGATTAGGTGAGCTTTAATATTTTAGTTTATTATCTAATATAATACCTTGGAGAAATCAAATAGAATGGAATCACAATAATACAAATGGCCACTCACTGGCTGGCTCACTGGCTGACTGGCTGGCTGAAAGGAGAGGAGAGCAGAGTGGTCAGAGTTAAGAGTTCAGCCTGGCCACAGGAGAGGCAGGACTCAAATAACTGGGTCCACACGCACATACATATACACACACACAAACACACACATACACTTTTGACAACCCAAGATTAGGGCTCAGCACAGGGCTTAAATTGCTTACCTTCCTCTGGCTAAGGAAGGCTCGGCTTTCAAAATACATGTTGGTCACCTGGACCCAACGCTGTCTACTTGGGGAATGTTAATGCATATAAACAAAAGGAGAGGGAGGCTGGAGGAGAGGGAGAGATGGAAAGAAAATGAGAGAAGGGGAGGGAGAAAAAGAGATGGTGGGATGGAGAAACAGAGATGGTGGGATGGAGAAACAGTGGATGAATCACTTGACTAATAGGTTATTGTTATCTATGCACTGTTGAAAATGGTGTTTTACCGTAATAAACGTAAGCTACCAGAGACACATCTCATCTGGCTATATCCTACCTGCTGAAAGGGGCTTGCAATAGATTAGATTTTGATTGTTCAAATCAAACTTTATTTGTCACATATACAACAAATGTAGACCTTACCGTGAAATGCTTACTTACAAGCCCTTAACCAACAGTGCAGTTCAAGAAGAGTTAAGAAAATATTTACCAAATAAACTAAAGTAAAAAATAATAAAAAGTAACACAATAAAATAACAATAGCGAGGCTATATACAGGGGGTACCGGTACCGAGTCAGTGTGCGGGGGTTCAGGTTAGTTGAGGTCATTTGTACAGGGTAAGGTTGAAGTGACTATGCATAGATAATAAACAGCGAGTAGCAGCAGTGTACAAACACATCGGGGTCAAATGTAATAGTCTGGTGGCCATTTGATTAATTGTTCAGCAGTCTTTTGGCTTGGGGGTACATACACTTTGGTTGGAGTCAATAAAACTCGTTTTTTAACCACTCCACAAATATCTTGTTAACAAACTATAGTTTTGGCAAGTCGGTTTTGACACAAGTAATTTTTCCAATAGTTTTTTACAGACAGATTATTTCACTTATAACTCACTGTATCACAATTCCAGTTGGTCAGAAGTTTACATAAACTAAGTTGACTGTGCCTTTAAACAGCTTGGAAAAATCCAGAAAATTATGTCATGGCTTTAGAAGTTTCTGATAGGCTAATTGACATCATTTGAGTCAATTGGAGGTGTACCTGTGGATGTATTTCAAGGCCTACCTTCAAACTCAGTGCCTCTTTGCTTGACATCATGGGAAAATCAAAAGAAATCAGCCAAGACCAAAATTGTTGACCTCCACATGTCTGGTTCATCCTTGGGAGCAATTTCCAAAAATATATATTTCACCTTTATTTAACCAGGTAGGCAAGTTGAGAACAAGTTCTCATTTACAACTGCGACCTGGCCAAGATAAAGCAAAGCAGTACGACACATACAACAAAACAGAGTTACACATTGGAGTAAACAAACATACAGTCAATAATACAGTATAAAAAAACTCATCTACCACATTCATCTGTACAAACAATAGTATGCAAGTATAAACACCATGGGACCATGCAGCCGTCATACCGCTCAGGAAGGAGATGTGTTCTGTCTCCTAGAGATGAACGTACTTTGGGGCGAAAAGTGCAAATAAATCCCAGAACAACGGCAAAGGTCCTTGTGAAGATGCTGGAGGAAACAGGTACAAAAGTATTTATATCCACAGTAAAATGAGTCCTATATCGACATAACCTGAAAGGCCGCTCAGCAAGGAAGAAGCCACTGCTCCAAAACCGGCATAAAAAGACAGACTACGGTTTGCAACTGCACATGGGGACAAAGATCATACTTTTTGGATAAATGTCCTCTGGTCTGATGAAACACAAATAGAACTGTTTGGCCATAATGACCATCATAATGTTTGGTGGAAAAAGGGGGAGGCTTGCAAGCCGAAGAACACCGTCCCAACCGTGAAGCACGGGGGTGGCAGCATCATGTTGTGGGGGTGCTTTGCTGCAGGAGGGTCTGGTGCACTTCACAAAGTTCATGGCATCATGAGGCAGTAAAATTATGTGGATATATTGAAGCAACATCTCAAGACATCAGTCAGGAAGTTAAAGCTTGGTTGCAGATGGGTCTTCCAAGTGGACAATGACCCCAAGCATACTTCCAAAGTTGTGAGCAAAATGGCTTAAGGACAACAAAGTCAAGGTATTGGAGTGGCCATCACAAAGCCCTGACCTCAATCCCATAGAAGATTTGTTGGCAGAACTGAAAAAGCGTGTGCGAGCATGGAGGCTTACAAACCTGACTCAGTTACACTAGCTCTGTCAGGAGGAATGGGCCAAAATTCACCCAACTTATTGTGGGAAGCTTGTGGAAGGCTACCCGAAATGTTTTAAAAGCAATGCTACCAAATACTAATTGAGTGTATGTAAACTTCTGACCCACTGTGAATGTGATGAAAGAAATAAAAGCTGAAATGAATCATTCTCTCTACTATTATTAGACATTTCACATTCTTAAAATCAAGTGGTAATCCTAGCTGACCTAAGACAGGGAATTTTTACTTTTGTGAAATTGTGAAAAACTGAGTTTAAATGTATTTGGCTAAGGTGTATGTAAACCTCCGACTTCAACTGTAGGTCCTGGATTGCAAGAAGCTTGGCCCCAGTGATGTACTGGGCGGTACGCATTACCCTCTGTAGCGCCTTGCGGTCAGATGCCGAGCAGTTGCCATACCAGGCGGTGATGCAAACGGTCAGGATGCTCTCGATGGTGCAGCTGCAGACATTTTAAGGATATAGGGACCCATGGCAAATATTTTAAGTCTCCTGAGGGGGAAAAGGTTTTGTTGTGCTCTCTTCACGACTGGCTTGGTGTGTTTGGACCATGATAGTTCATTGGGGATGTGGACAGCAAGGAACTTTAAACTCTCAACCCGTTCCACTACAGCCCCGTTGATATTAATGGGGGCCTGTTCCACCCTGCATCCCACTGCTGGCTTGCTTCTGAAGCTAAACAGGGTTGGTCCTGGTCAGTCCCTGGATGGGAGACCAGATGCTGCTGGAAGTGGTGTTGGAGGGCCAGTAGGAGGTACTCTTTCCTCAGGTCTAAAAAAATATCCCAATGCCCCAGGGCAGTGATTGGGGACATTGTCCTGTGTAGGGTGCTGTCTTTCGGATGGGACGTTAAGCGGGTGTCCTGACTCTCTGAGGTCATTAAAGATCCCATGGCACTTATCGTAAGAGTAGGGGTATTAACCCCGATGTCCTGGCTAAATTCCCAAGCTGTCCTTCATACCATCATGGTCACCTAATCATCCCCAGCTTACAATTGGCTCATTCATCCCCCTCCTCTCCTCTGTAACTATTCCCCAGGTTGTTGCTGTAAATGAGAACGCGTTCTCAGTCAACTTACCTGGTAAAATAACGGATAAATAAAAATGATGGTGTTGGAGTCGTGTTTGGCCACGCAGTTGTGGGCGAACAGGGAGTACAGGAGGGGACTAAGTACACACTCCTGAGGGGCCCCAGTGTTGAGGATCAGCGTGGCAGATGTGTTGTTGCCTACCTTTACCACCTGGGGGTAAAGGTAGTCAATACAGCCCTGCCACATCCGACGAGCGTCAGAGCCGGTGTAGTAGGATTCAATCTTAATCCTGTATTGACGCTTTGCTTGTTTGATGGTACATCTGAGGGCATAGCGGGATTTCTTATAAGCGTCCGGATCACTGTGGGGACAACATCGTCAATGCACTTATTGATGAAGTCGATGACTGAGGTGGTATACTCCTCAATGCCATTGGATGAATCCTCTGGTTGCACATGTGACATCCTGGTAAAAATTTGGTCAAACTGATTTAAGTTTGCCTGCGTTAAAGTCCACGGCCACTAGGAGCGCCGCTTCTGGGTGAGCATTTTCTTGTTTGCTTATGGCCTTATAGAGTTGGTTGAGTGCGGTCTTAGTGCCAGCATCGGTCTGTGGTGGTAAATAGACGGCTACAAATAATATAAATGAGAACTCTCTTGGTAGAGAGTGTGGTCTAGAGCTTATCATTAGGTATTCTACCTCAGACGAGCATTACCTCGAGACTTATTTAAAGGTTCACCATCAGCAATAGTTTTGGTAGTTTTGCTTTAAACAATCAGAGTGTACAAAACATTAAGAACACCTTCTCTTTCCATGACATAGACTGACCAGGTGAATCCAGGTGAACTATAATCCCTTACTGATGTCACTTGTTAAATCCACTTCAATCAGTGTAGATGAAGGGGAGAAGACAAGATAAAGAAGGATTTTCAAGCCTTGAGACAATTGAGACATGGATTGTGAATGTGTCCCATTCAGATGGTGATTTGGCAAGACAAACGATTTAAGTGCCTTTGAACGGGTTATGGTAGTAGGTGCTAGGTGCACCGGTTTGAGTGTGTCAAAAACTGCAACACTGCTGGGTTTTTCAAGCTCAACAGTTTCCCATGTGTATCAAGAATGGTCCACCACCCAAAGGATATCCAGCCAACAGCATCCCTGTGGAACGCTTTGAACACCTTGTAGTCCATGACCCGACAAATTGAGTCTTTTCTGAGGGCAAAGGGGGGTGCAACTCAATATTAGGGAGATGTTCTTAATGTTTTGTACACTCAGTGTATATTGTACATATAAATATATACATACAGTGGGGTCCGAAATGATTGACACCCTTAAAGATGAGCAATAATGACTGTATAAAATATATAATACTGAGCTATATTGTATGCTCCAAAAAATTGGGAAGTTATATTATTTTATACTAATACAATTGGTCAGAGAAAGAGATTTTGTTTAACAAGTAATAACACATTTTCTCAAATTATCTCTAAGAAGTTTGTTATCTCTAAGAACATGTTGAAACTTTGTTGCTCCTTTTGCTGAAACAAACAACAAATGAGTCTTTGGTTGCCTAGGCCTCCCACAATGCAGTAGCAGCACACATAGAAATATAATGAATAGAACGACCTTGGACCCTCTACTCTCTGGCAACTTGGTCTTCACTATTTACCACAGCCACAAAGTCTAAATTTCTAAAATGTATCTTATTAAAATGTTATTTTAGATCTAACTTTAACCCTAACCTTAACCAAACTGCTAACCTTAAATTAAGACCAAGAAGCATTTTTTTTATTATACATTTTTACAAAATAGCCAATTTTGACTTTGTGGCTCTGCTATCTAGTGGAAACCTGATTTGATTGGTAAAGTCATTGCAATGCAATAGTTTCTATGTTAATGTAGATTGTTCATTCAAATGATGTTAACTGATGTGGCTCATGTAATGGAATGTATTTGTTGTAATATCACTTGAGTTGAATCAACAAATCACAGGACATATTGATGGGTACACTTGCTGCTTTTGCTTCCTGCTTTGCTCTTCTGGGTACACTCTCAATGGCCTCCAGTCCACCCATTATGCCATCATTGTCTTAAATCGGGACGCCCGTTATATATTCATTTTATGTATATGGCAGCACATGCAGTCAGGAGCGGAGCAGAGGAGAAAATTTGCAATTAACAATTAATTTATTGCAAACAATAAATTAATTGTTTGCTATTCGAACGGTTATTCACGGAGACCGTGGTCATTTGGCTGGCCAATTACCATCATCCAAAATTCCATGACAGTCACAGCCCTAGCAAGCACATACATAAGCAGTTATAAATACGCATTAACCTGATTCAGAAAAATACCATTACACACGTAAAGTACAGGTGTACTTTTGAAATACATAGGTTTTTCTATTGTTTTTTAATAAAGTAATAGACTGTGTATCTCTTTCTCTGTCTGTCTGTCTGTCTGTCTGTCTGTCTCTCTCTCTCTCTCTCTCTCTCTCTCTCTCTCTCTCTCTCTCTCTCTCTCTCTCTCTCTCTCTCTCTCTCTCTCTCTCTCTCTCTCTCTCTCTTTGTAGGGTACAGCCTTGGTGTTTGCCCCCACTAGAGGAGACACTCTGGGGGAGTTCTGTCAGTTGGCCGAGGGGGCGGGGCTCCAAGTCTGTCGCTATGAGAAGTATGATGAACAGGTGTGGGATCTCCACTTAAAGGTGAGCGAGACGCCTGGTACTGGAGCTAGAGCTCTGTCTGACAGGCCCTGTCCTAACCCTGAAGAGAAATGTATTCTGTCCTCCAAACTCTTACAGGGAGGGGTCTCTTGTCGAAAAACATAAAGGGAAGGGTGCTGTCCAAAGTTCATAAGATGTAGGTAGCCCAGGATCTGAATATAGTGCTGTAAAGGCCTTGCACATTGAGAAAGAACAATCTCTAGTGCAGTTGCTATATAATCTTAGTGAAAGAGAGAGCGAGGGAGAGAGAAAGAGGCAGTGTTAAGAGCAGCAGTCAGTGTCCAGCTGGTTAATGGAAGAGCGTGGGCGTGGGCGGCGCCTGGCGTGTGGTGGGCAAGATGGCAGGCACACTGAGTGGCCCATTCAACTGCCTGGAACCGTCAGAATGGACCGGCCTACTGAAGGGTAAAAGGGTCTGTCAACAGGACTCAGTCTTTCTCCTCTCAGGGGTATTGTATCCTACAATGGAGGTCTGGAGTACTGCTGGTTTTCTGTTATACCTGATAATTTATTGCACCCACCTGGTCTCCCAGGTCTAAATCAGTCCCTGATTAGAGCAGTGGAACTGGGTTTGAGTTAGAGATTTGAATTTGAGGTCTCTATTCTATGAGTGACTGAGTGATTGAGCTGCAGCCTTTTGAGCTCCCACCATTCTGCTGGGTTGTGGGCCACCAAGGACTGATAATAATAATGTATTGGATTAATTTAGCGCCTTTCTACATACTGAGGTACTCAAAGTGCTTTACATACAGTAGTAAGTGGGAAACTCTCCTCTCTCTGGCAGTCTGTGAGGTTACCTAGGCCATGAGAAACTAATATACTAATGGTATAAATGGTTCAGTAGAGATTGAATGTGGTTGTGGTTAAAGCTTAAACACACCGGTAGGATTGTCAAACGTTTGCCTACCGACAGTATCTCTGAACCTAGTGTTGGCAGTCAATCTCTTTTGTGTTCACACAGCAAAGACCAAGTCGTCAGCCACTAAGCCTTGTTCAAATACTCCAAACCAGAAGGTGGCAGTAGCGTTGTTTGGCAATGCATGTCCGTGTGTGTTGCTTATGGTCCAGATTCCAATGTCAGCTAGCTGCGCTAATGTTGCTATTTTGCAGAAAGCCCTTGTTTATACTAGCCAAAAGGCTACAGCTAGATAACTACCTAGCAAGATGACGAAGAAACAATTGAATTCACTCTCCATAATCCCATACTGCCAGTACCAGCCCATAGTCAAATGTTTAGCTAGCTAACAAATGTTAGCATATTCGCTAGCTAGCAACATAGCTAGCTAGCTAGCACAACATAGCTAGCTAGCTAGCACAACATAGCTAGCTAGCTAGAACAACATAGCTACCATCCATGGCGTCTGTGCACTTAGGTAGCTACCATCCCATAACCTCCATTGCATATGAAGTGTGACTAGCTCATCCGTGGATGTATGAATAAAATGCCCACTTTTTGTATTATTTGTTTTTGTTGGCTCCCCCACATGTGGGTTCGTGCTCTCTGATTGGGTGAAAGTCAAGTTGTTGTAAAAGTAGAAACGGTAGGTTTGTTGCTACCGGGTTGGCACGCAGCAGGTACCACTTTTGTTCTAGCAAGAGAAGGAACAGCCTCCCACTGTGATAAGTACATACCGGAAGTCTATCAGCAGTGAGATTCTCAGTGTGTTTCATGCTTTAGATGGTTAAGGTTTGTTGTCTTTGTCCCTATGGCGTCAGCTATAAATTATATAGACCGACTAGGTAACAGACAGATCGACTAGGTAACAGACAGACAGTAGAATATAAAGTGGCACTTAGAAGCCCATTAGTCGGGGGATTAGCCAGAAGGGTGGGGCGCGGTCAGGTTTCTCTCCATTTAGCAGCCTGGTCCTGGGACTGACCTCTAGGTGGGACTGGGGTCAGGGTTCAGCAGTTAGGATGGGAGGATGCAGCATTACAGAATGTTCAGGTAATGGCCATGTTGTCAGGTGGGTTGGGATAGTTAGTATAGCAGGCAGCCAGTATCAGGCAGGCAGCCAGTATCAGGCAGGACCCCCGTGATCTAAGTCAGTATTCGACATCCATCCATATCTGAGGAAGTCGGGAGATGATGTTGGAACCGGCCACTAGGGGCAACAGTGAGCGCTTTTACCTTCAAGCAATGGACGGGATGGTGGATGGACGTAAGCATCTGCCTCTGGTTCCAAAGGTGTTCGAATCCAGTGATAAAGTTGTTTTTTATATTTTTGTTTTAAGCCTATCCCAAACCTTAACCCTTATTTTAACCATTCGGAGATAATGCTTAACCTTAAGAATTTGGAGTGAGTTAATTACTAAACGTTACCTTGAAACGATACAGAGAAGTAACCAAACACTTCGGAATTTGAGGTTTGGAGCAACTTCGAAATTTTAAGTTTGAGAAACATGGATGAACGTCTAATTCTGACATGAGACTGAGAGCCTGTTGGCAGGTATATAGGGTGCCTCCCTTCATAACATAACACTAGTATTTACAGTACTGGTCAAAAGTATGGACACAGTTACTCATTCAAGGGTTGTTCTTTATTTTTACTATTTTTCTACATTGTAGAATAATAGTGAAGACATCCAAACTATGAAATAACACATATGGAATCATGTAACAACCTAAAAAGTGTTAAACAAATCTAAATAGATTTTAGATTTTAGAATCTTCCGTAGCCACCCTTTGCCTTGATGACAGCTTTGCACACGCTTGACATTCTCTCAACCAGCTTCACCTGGAATGCTTTTCCAACAGTCTTGAAGGAGTTCCCACATATGCTGAGCACTTGTTGGCTGATTTTCCTTCATCCCAAACCATATCAATTGAGTTGAGATTGTGGAGGCCAGGTCATTTGATTTAGCACTCCATCACTCTCCTTCTTGGTCAAATAGCCCTTACACAGCCTGAAGGTGTGTTCGGTCATTGTCCTGTTGAAAAGTAAATCATTTTCCCAATAAGCGCAAACCAGATGGGATGGCGTATCACTGCACAATGCTGAGGTAGCCATGCTGGTTAAGTGTGCCTTGAATTCTAAATAAATCACAGACAGTGTCACCAGCAAATTACCCCCACACCATCACACCTCCTCCATGCTTCACGGTGGGAACCACACATGTGGAGATCATCCGTTCACATACTCTGCCTCTCACAAAGACACAGCGGTTGGAACCAAAAATCTCAAATTCGGACTCATCAGACCAAAGGACAGATTTCCACCGGTCTAATGTCCATTGCTAGTGTTTCTTGGCCCAAGCAAGTCTCTTCTTCTTATTGGTGTCCTTTAGTAGTAGTTTCTTTGCAGAAATTCGACCATGAAGGCCTGATTCACGCAGTCTCCTCTGAACAGTTGATGTTGAGATGTGTCTGTTACTTGAACTCTGTGAAGCATTTATTTGGGCTGCAATCTGAGGTGCAGAGGATAAATTCATTAAAGTTACTCTAATGAACTTATCCTTTGCAGTAGAGGTAACTATGGGTCTTCCTTTCCTGTGGCGGTCCTCATGAGAGCCAGTATCATCATAGCACTTGATGGTATTTGCGACTGCACATGAAGAAACATTCAAAGTTCTTGAAGTGTTCTGTATTGACTGACCTTCAGGTCTTCAAGTAATGATGGACTGTCGTTTCTCTTAGCTTTTTTTAGCTGTTCTTGCCATAAAATTGACTTGGTCTTTTACCAAATAGGGCTATCTTCTGTATACCACCCCTACCTTGTCACAACACAACTGATTGGCTCAATTGCATTAAGAAGGAAAGAAATTCCACAAATTAACTTTTAACAAGGCACACATGTTAATTGAAATGCATTCCAGGTGACTACTTCATGAAGTTGTTTGAGAGAATGCCAGTGTGCAAAGCTGTCATCAAGGCAAAGGGTGGCTACTTTGAAGAATCTCAACTATAAATATATTTTAATTTGTTTAACTTTTTTGGTTACTGTATGATTCCTTATGTTATTTTATAGATTTGATGTCTTCACTATTATTCTACAATGTAGAAAATAGTAAAAAATAAATAAAAACCCTTGAATGAGTAGGTGTGTCTAAACTTTGGACTGGTACTGTACATTGAATGTCCTCCATTAGCCAGTAGATTCTCAGGTGTCCAAGGAACTCTTAACACACTGCTTTTTTTTACGCACACACGCAAACACACACACACACACACAGTCTCTCTCTCCACCACCTCCTCTTTATTGTGCCCTTGATGTACCTGAAGTCTGCTGGGGTCTTTGTTGGAGCCGGACCACCTACGGTGTCTCTGTGTAGATAATGATGGGAGACCAGAGGGGGCGGGATAGCTGAGTCAAGTGTCCCACTCCCATGGTCTTTGTGCAATTACACAGAGGTGTGTGTGTGTTTCTGTGTCTGTGTGTGTGCGTGTATGTGTGCGTGCATCATAAGGCCAACACACACACGGGGTCAGCTGCTGTGTGTGGATATAGCGGCAGGCTGAAGTGGCCTCATCATATCAGAAAGTGATTAATTCTCCTCTGCTTATCTTCTGATGAACATTCTGCCCCCTGTGTGTCAGCTGATCTATGTGCACGCAGGACACACACCACACACACCACTAAGACTTCTATCACACCCAGCAGATGACTTCAACACACACATGCACGCAGACACACGCACGCACACACAAACACCATAAGATACACAGCCTACAGGCAGGAGGTGGTCAGAGACTTAGCAGTGTGGTGCCTGGACAACAACCTCTCCCTCAAAGTTAGTAAGACCAAGGAGCTGCTTGTCGACTATAGGAGAAAAAGGGGAGAGCAGCGACTGGGCTGTAGTGGAGTGGGTCGAGCGCTTCAAATTCCTTGGCGTCCACATCACTAAGGACTTAACATGGTCCACACACACCCGCACAGTCAAGAAAAGGACACAACAGCTCTTCTTCCCCCTCAGGAGGCTGAAAATGTTTGGCATGGTGCCTCAGGTCCTCCATAAGTTCTACAGCTGCACCATAGAGAGCATCTTGACTGGTTGCATCCCCGCCTGGTATGGAAAATGCACCACCCTCAACCGCAAAGTGCTACAGAGAGTGGTGCGGGCGGCCCAGTACATCACTGAGACTGAGATCCCAGACATCCAGGACCTCTGTGTCAGAGGAAGGGACGAAAAATTGTCAAAGACTCCAGCCACCCAAGTCATACTGTTCACTCTGCTATCGTCCGGCAAACAGTACCAGAGCATCAGCTCTCGGAACAACAGCTTCTACCCCCAAGCCATAAGACTGCTAAATAGCCAGGCTGCTAAATAGTCAATTAATGGTACCAAAACTATCTGTACTGACTCTATCTTGCTCTGACCCTATGCACACTAGACTATATATACACACTCACTAGACTATATATACACACTCACTAGACTATATGTACACACTCACTCACACACACTACATTGACACACCCACACACGTTCACATACAACACACACACATGTACTGACACAACACAAACACACACATACATACATTTTACACACACACACACACACACACTTTTACACTCATAATTTTCAGCTGCTACTCTGTTCTTTATTTTATTCTTATTATTATCTATCCTGATGCCTAGTCACTTTACCCTGCCTTAATGAACATATCTACCTCAAATACCTTATTGTTATCTATCCTAATGCCTAGTCACTTTACCCTGCCTTCATGTACATATCTACCTCAAATACCTTATTATTATCTATCCTAATGCCTAGTCACTTTACCCTGACTTTATGTACATATCTACCTCAAAAACCTCGTACCCCTGCACATTGATCTGGTACTGGTACTCTCTGTATAAAGCTCCATTCTAGTGTATTTTATTGTGTTAGCTATTTTATTATTATTTTTTAACTCTGCATCATATTCGTCGCATGTGACAAATAACAATTGATCAGATTTTTTATTTTACACAAGCACTTGCTTCCAATCTGCTACGATGTCAAGTCCGATCAGGTGGTCTAATATGATGCAATAAGAAATGGGATGGTCCCTCACATCACTATACACTAATACCCGAGACCAAAATGTATGCAGTCTGAAACTCTGCCAAACACGCCACTCTCAGACCTGAGCTTATAGGAAATGCACTGAGCTGTGTGGCAGAGTTTTACGGAGGTGAATGTTGTGGACGTAAGATATGGGTGTTAGCGGTGGGAAATGTGTGCGTATGAGTGTTGCTGTTAAAATTCTTTAAGAACCATTCTCTAAGACCCCAAAGACCCTCAAATATGCAAGCCCCTCTTGTGCATGAACACCCACACACACCCGCCCCCCTGCAGCAGGCCTTCCCTTGTCTCTCCAGGATGAGCCGGTCTCACCAGTGTGGAGCAGGGAGACGGCTTCTTTTTAGCAGGGCTGCGTGTTATCCTCTTATCCCCACTGTTCTGGAATAGAGCGCGACCAGCTGGAGGACTGTAAGGAGCCTGATAATGTGATCTATTTTCTGCCTGCCGTCTTAATCTTGTTACTCAAATGGTTGTGAAGAGAGTCATGAATTTAAATTTTGCCCCCCACGCATTAACCCCTCTGTGTCCATATCCCTCTTTTCCTCTCTCTCCCTCTCTCCCAGCTGCCTATAAGTGAACACCCCCACCCCACCCACACTTCTCCTTCTCTTCTCTCTATCCACCCCATCCCTCGCTCTCCGTTACCCAATCCCACGAGAGACCCCAGATGTCCGGTTCATCCTCCTCTCTCCCAGGAGCGCCTTCTCCTCCCTTTTTCTCTCTCTCTCTCTCTCTCTCTCTCTCTCTCTCTCTCTCTCTCTCTCTCTCTCTCTCTCTCTCTCTCTCTGTCTCTGCGGAAAGCTAAGGGAGAAATGAGGGAGGGATAGACAAGGACGGAGGGAGAAAAAAGCAGGGCGAAAGTGGCAATGAAATAAATGACTTGCATCTTGGCAGCGGCGCGATTAAAACGTAAGTCCCGATTTATCCAGCCACCCATGAAGCTGATTAGCAGTCTGTGATCAGGAGGAACAGCTTTGCTTGTTAAACTTTTCACCTCTGCGAGCTCGCCAGGGTTTTTCCTCCACCCGGCCCCCCAACCACACCAACCCCACCATCCCCCTCACAGGCCAGATTTGAATGTGAATGCGGCCGTCCGTCCTTTGCAGTTGGGCTTAGTGTTGGGAGGCTGGCCTTCCCCGCATACAGGCGGGTCACGGGTTCAACCACCGGCCGGTTACGTGGAGGGGTGTGCAGAGAGATAACACACATCAAGGACACAGGAGGGGAGGGGGTCTTATCTGTCCTCTCAAAAGCCAGGAGAGGGAGACTGAGACTGAGAGGGGATATGTCTGCTGAAAGTAGCTGGTTGTTTTAGGAGGAGAGAGGGAGCCAGGCAGGGAGGTAAAGTGTTGGTTGGTACCACTGGGTCCCAGGTGAGAGGAAGGCTGGGAGATCTGGAGGAGGAGTACTGTCAATGTCTGCGATGCGTCTGTGTCTGTGATATACACTGTTGGGCCTTGGCGGCATTACAAACACCACTACTTCCTTTAATGAGACATGCAGTATATAGAAGTAGTAAAAGTAACAAAGATGTCATAAATTAGTTGATATCAGAGGCCACTTATTTTTTTCATTTTCTCTTATTCTCTGAATCTGTCGACTGGGGTTGATGTTTGTGAGGGAGTTGATTTACATAAACGGATTTCACATTTTGTACAAAACTCACTTTCCTAAGTCCTGGCGTGGTGCAGACACCAATCAGCGATCTGATTGGCTGAGAAAGAGCCCGGCTCCTAGACCCTCAGCGCCAAGTCAGCCGAGGTGGGCACTGGTCACCACCAGGACTTATCCCATAGAGAGACTGTAGCTTATTGTGTAGCTCATTGTGGGCATGGAGAGGCAGTATGCTAGGGGGCATACTGTACATGTTGTACTCAGTCCCTTTGTAACTGAGAGAAGTGTGAGATAAGTACCTGGGAGAGAGTCACTGTCGACTGATCCCCTGTTTAAGAGAAGTCAGCTGGTAGTAGCTGGGCCAGTTAGTATCATCTGAAGCAGCAAACTTCTTCCACCCCCTCTGACCTCATCCTAACCTGATAACTCTAGGAACCAAACAGAACAAAACGGGCAGGGACGAGACCTACCAGAATTTTTTCAAATAGAAACTCTAGTTTTTCTTGCGAAACGCAACTGTTTGCGACGGTTTGGACTAATGATTACACCCCTTTCCTGTGTCTGTTTCAGATGCAAATTGAAGGGAAGGAGGCATATGATGACAACATCCACTACCCTCTCCTCATCACCCTGACCCGAGGAGCCAGCCCCACCCATCTCCATCTCCTCTGAGACCCGGCTCACCATCCTCCCCTCGCTGCCCAGCCTCTTGCCAATCAGACTCCCAGGGTTAGGGTTAGCCCGTCTAGCTTCCTGGCAGTCCTGCACACCAGTACTTATGCCACTGTGTCCCTGGCTCACATAGGGGTTGCGGTTGTTGAGATACAAGCTTGGGGATGAATTGTTTGATTTGTTTGTATTCCAGTAAATAGTTCAGTATTACTATTACCTAACATTACAGAATAGTTTTTTCTTGACTTTTGGAAGTTTTGTGGCAACGCTTTGAAGAGTGTGTGTGTGTTGTGATAACGACATGTTGTGTGTGGCTGAATCGGTCTCTGATCACGTGCGACCTTGTTACTGTGCAATACAACAATGTGCGATGTGCAAAACCGAATGGTGGAGATTTCAGGTTTCCCTCGCAGCCTCAATGAACTGTCAACACTGAGAGGGCTGAAGCATATATATAGAATCACTAGATAATGTTCTGATGTGCTAACCAAGTAGTATGCCAACAACGTTTATGTATATGGGCATACCGGACAGTATCTTTCACTAAAAGTCTATGGTGAACTTTTAATTTATTAATCAACAGGGTTCAGGTCACTTCGATCCATGCCCAATTCCCATCAGAACAAGTGTTTCTGAACGCACATCAAACTGAAAATGTTCTTCTGATTTGTCATCTATGCTCTGCAGAAGTGTCTTAAACCAAAGGTTCCATGGCAGGGTTCCACAGAGTTGAATGGCGATATGTGGTTCACTGTGAAAGTGCTTCTCAGCCAATACCTCTCTGGGGTTGAGTTTCCCAAAAGCTTCGTAGGACCCAGATCTTTAGTCCATTGCCTACAAAGCTTCCAATTGCCTCCAATGGATTTTCGGTGATCTTAATGCTGCGAAGCTTTTAAGAAACTCACACCTGGTCTCTTGCTCACTGCGCTCAGCTCTATAAGCCAAGACCTTCTACACTGTCTCCAGCTGAAACTGTGTTACTGTGAGATTAACATGGACAACATGATCCCACAAACTCACTGCTATATTTGACGTTTGTCCATAAAATGCAAACATCAAGTATTATTTCTACCCACCACTCAGCATTATGGTCTTCAGCTGGCTCTGGTCTACAGTTTGCTCTGACGCTTTGCTCTTTACATCCATTAACCTGTACTCTAACCACAATTGTATTAGACATGGATTGATTGATTGTTTTATTAGAGTCTCAGGTGGTTTTAATAACTGTCCAATAAAAACATATTGCTGTACATTACAGTCCTCTGTGGCTACTTTTATAACTAATGTTCTATTCTGTTTTAATAATAATACCCACCGAAAATAACATTATGTCATAGTTGTTGTGATATAAAAGTTTTTACCCTTTTTGGACCCCAAGAAGAGTTCATGGGGATCCTAATAAATACAAAATATGGTTAGAACATGTCAAAGTTGTTTTATTTTATAAAATGTGGTTGATTTGATTTCAACACATTTCACCTTGATCTCCTATTATGGGCCTGTATAATTCCCTCCTTTCAGATGCTTGGATCAGTTGAAATGATACTCAACTCATACAATAACATTCTCTGCAGATCGTCGTCATCCTTATTGGTTTTCTCAGACAGTGGTCCTCGCTCTCTAAGCCGCTCCCAGACAGGGTGGTGTTTTCAGTGCAGGCCACAGGCCACAGGCCACAGCCCACAGCCCTCTCCAGACTACTCCTCCACAAAAATAATAGAGAGAGGGGAGGGAGAGAGGGGAGGGAGAGAGGGAGGGCAGCATAGAACAGCTAATCCTGAGGGCTGTGCTGGTCAGGCCGGTGCTGGGCGGCAGGGGTAGGGGGAATACAGGGGAGGAGCAAGCGAGCCCCCCCTCTATCTCTCTTTTGATATTTTAAACAGGCCTGTTCTCTCCTCCCCACACTCTGCAGAGAGATTGAGAGAGGGAACGAGAGAGAGAGGAGCAGAGAGAGAGAGACTGGGAGAGCTCCCTGCTCAACACAAGGGCCCCATTAACTTGACCACTTGCCCTTTGCACACAAAGCCTGGGACGGCCCCCTGCCCCTCCCACCCAATTATGTGTGATTAGGCTCAGTGTGCTATGTCAAGATGCAGGAGGGTGGGAGAGAGAGCTCTGTTAAGGACATAGAGATAGGCATCTGTTTAGGCCTGTCAAATTAAAGTTTATTGGTCGCGTACACAGATTTGCAGGTGCAGTGAAATGCTTGTGTTTCTAGCTCCAACAGTGCAGTAATACCTAGCAATATGAAACAATACACACATAATCCCCCCAAAAATTATTAATAAATTAAGATATATGAACCTCATTTTTAGATAAAACTATACTAAATATATTCACGTCACCAAATAATTGATAAAAATGAAGTTCTACAGTAGCCTCAACAGCACTCTGTAGGGTAGCACCATGGTGTAGCCGAAGGACAGCTAGTTTCCGTCCTCCTCTGGGTATGTTGGCGTTAATACAAAACCTAGGAGGCTCATGGTTCTCACCCCCCTTCCATAGACTTACACAGTAATTATGACAACTTCCAGAGGATGTCCTCCAACCTATCAGAGCTCTTGCAGCTAAACTTGTTGTCCACCCAGTCAAAGGATCAGAGAATGAATCTAGTAGTGAAAGCATAAGCTACAGCTAGCTAGCACTGAAGTGCATACAATGTGGTGAGTAGTTGACACAAAGAAAGAGAAAGACAGTACTTCAAATCAAATTGTATTTGTCACATGCGTCGAATACAACAGGTGTAGACCTTACAGTGAAATGCTTACTTATAAGCCATTAACCAACAATGCAGTTTTAAGAAAATACAAAAAAAAAAGGTGAGAGATAAGAATAACAAATAATTAAAGAGCAGCAGTAAATAACAATAGCGGGGCTGTATACAGGGGATACCGGTACAGAGTCAATGTGCGGGGCACCGGTGTTGAGGTAATTGAGGTAATATGTACATGTAGGTAGAGTATTTAAAGTGACTATGCATAGATAATAACAGAGAGTAGCAGCAGCGTAGAAGGGGAGGGGGGGGGGCAATGCAAATAGTCTGGGTAGCCATTTGCATTTGATTAGCTGTTCAGGAGTCTTATGGCTTGGGGGTAGAAGTTGTTTAGAAGCCTATTGGACCTAGACTTGGCTCGGAGTACACGTCCTTGTAATCCGTCTGGCCCTGTGGCCTTGTGAATGTTGACCTGTCTAAAGGTCTTACTCACATTGGCTTCAGAGAGCGTGATCACACAGTCGTCCGGAACAGCTGATGCTCTCATGCATGTTTCAGTGTTACTTGTCTCGAAGCGAGCATAAAAGTTATTTAGCTCGTCTGGTAGGCTCGTGTCACTGGGCAGCTCTCGGCTGTGTTTCCCTTTGTAGTCGGTAATAATTTGCAAGCCCTGCCACATCCGACGAGCGTTGGAGCTGGTGTAGTACGATTCGATCTTAGTCCTGTATTGACGCTTTGCCTGTCTGATGGTTCTTCGGAGGGCATAGCGGGATTTCTTATTAGCTTCCGGTATAGAGTCCCGCTCCTTGAAAGCGGCAGCTCTAGCCTTTAGCTCAGTGCAAATGTTGCCTGTAATCCATGGCTTCTGGTTGGGGTATGTACGTACAGTCACTGTGGGGATGACGTCCTCAATGCACTTATTGATAAAGCCAGCGACCGATGTGGTGTACTCCTCAATGCCATCGGAATAATCCTGGAACATATTCCAGTATGTGCTAGCAAAACAGTTCTGTAGTTTATCATCGGCTTCATCTCACCACTTTTTTGTAGACCGAGTCACTGGTGCTTCCTGCTTGAATTTGTGCTTGTAAGCAGGAATCAGGAGGATAGAATTATGGTCAGATTTACCAAATGGAGGGTGAGGGAGAGCTTTGTATGCGTCTCTGTGTGTGGAGTATAGGTGGTCTAGAATTTTTCCCCCTGTGGTTGCACATTTAACATGCTGATAGAAATTAGGTTAAACTGATTTAAGTTTCCCTGCATTAAAGTCCCCGGCCACTAGGGGCGCTGCCTCTGGATGAGTGTTTTCCTGTTTGCTAATGGCGGTATACAGCTCATTGAGTACAGTTTTAGTGCCAGCATCGGTCTGTGGTGGTATGTAGACATCTACGAAAAATACAGATGAAAACTCTACAGCTGATCATGAGATACTCTAACTCAGGCGAGCAAAACCTCGAGACTTCTTTAGATATCGTGCACCAGCTGTTGTTTACATATATGCATATGTCTTACCAGAGGCTGCTGTTCTATTCTGCCGATAGAGTGTATAACCCGCCAGCTGTATGTTCTTAATATCGTCGTTCAGCCACGACTCGTGAAACAAAATATATTACCGTTTTTAATGTCCCGTTGGTAAGATATACATGCTTACAGTTCGTCCCATTTATTTTCCAGCGATTTAACGTTAGCTAGCAGGACGGAAGGCAAAGGCAGATTAGCCACTTGTCGCCTGATCCTCACAAGGCACCCTGATCTTTTTCTTCAAAATCTTTTTCCTTCTCCAGCGAATGACGGGGATCTGGGCCTGGTCGGGTGTCGGTAGTATATCCCTTCCATCCGACTCATTGAATAAAAACTAATTGTCTAATCTGAGGTGAGTAATCGTAGTTCTGACGTCCAGAAGTTATTTTCGGTCATAAGAGACGGTATCAGCAACATTATGTACAAAACAAGTTACGAACAACGCAAAAAACTAACTAAAAAAAAATAACTAAATGGCATGGTTGGTTAAGAGCCGATAAGACGGCAGCCATCACCGATAAGACAGCGCCATCATGGACAGTTTTGAACAAATACATTTTTTCAAAAATAAAGGAAAAGCAAGAGAGAGAGAGCTGGCTATATTTCATTGTATTTGTTTTTCACTTTCACTTACTTAGCTAGCGAATGCAGCTAGCTAGTTTAGCCCACTCAAACACAAGCCTCAAACAGAGAGGGATGCCATGTTAGCTAGCTGGCTATGGCAATACAAAATTGGAACTTTTCCAAGTCAGGGTAAGATTTTGGTTTTATAAATGTATTTCCACCGGGGCCCGCCGGTGTAACTGCTAAACTGCTTGCTTGACTGTACACTGTACTGCATGATTGTAGCAGGTTTACTAACGCGTTAGTTCTAATAGTTATGTTGACTATGACATTAGCTAAAATGGTGACAACGATGTAGCCTGTATGTAGCGATTATGATATGAAGATTTGGCTTGGAAAGGTTTTTTCGTCTGGTCACAGACGGCTTATGTCCACAAGCGAAGGGAAAAGGTGTGAGGAGGAGAGTGCGTAGATGCGAGAAGGAATCAACAAGCAAATTGTGTTTGCGTGTGATCAGGGGTGTATTCATTCCACCGATTCTGTTGAAAAATGTTTCCTAAACGGAAGCAAACAGAACAAAACATGGATAAACATACCTGAATTTGTCCAATAGAAACTCTCGCTTGCAACTGTTGGACTAATGATTAGGCTGTAGATCAGCTAGATGCAGGCAAGACTGTGCAAGGCAGTATTGAATGTGTAATCAAGGTCTGTCACCTTGATTACTTCAAATGTTCTCTCAACCTGTGCACCTACATTGTAAACTTTCATTCATAGGCTAGGTTGTAGCAACCTCATGATGGGTATAAGGAACATTTGAGTATCATGTAGTAACCTAAACCTATCGATGTAATATTGAGCTGGGTGAATGGAATATGAATGACAGTCATCCAATATGCTGTAATAGAAATAAGGCCATGCTCATAAAAAAAAAAATTGTCCTCCCTAATCATAAATGGTACCGACCGCCACTGATACACTGAACAAAAATATAAACGCAACATGTAAAGTGTTGGTCCCATGTTTAATAAGTTGAAATAAAATATCCCAGACATTTTCCATACGCACAAAAAGCTTATTTCTCTAACATGTTGTGCACAAATTTGTTTTCATATGTGCTAGTGACCATTTCTTCTTTGGTAAGATAATCCATCCACCTGACAGGAGTGGCATATCAAGAACCTGATGAAACAGCATGATCATTACACAAGTGCACCTTGTGCTGGGGACAATAGAAGAGCACTCTAAAATGTGCATTTGGTCACACAACACAATGCCACATATGTCTCAAGTTCTGAGGGAGCATGCAATTGGAATACTGAATGCAGGAATGTCCACCAGAGCTGTTTCCAGAGAATTTAATGTTAATTTCTCTACAATAAGCCACCTCCGACGTCATTTTAGAGATTTTGGCAATACGTCTAACTGGCCTCACAACCGCAGACCACAACAACCCAGGACCTCCACCAGCGGCTTCTTCACCTGCGGGATCGTCTGAAACCAGCCACCCGGACAGCTGATGAAGCTGTGGGTTTGCACAACCAAAGAATTTCTTCAGAAGCTGTCAGAATCTCAGGGAAGCTCATCTGCATGCTCGTCGTTCTCACCAGGGTCTTGTCCTGACTGCAGTTCAGCGTTGTAACCTACTTCAGTGGGCAAATGCTCACCTTCGATAGCCACTGCCACACTGGAGAAGTGTTCATTTCACGGATTAATCCTGGTTTCAACTGTAGCGGGCAGATGGCAGACAGTGTGTATGGCGTTGTGTGGGCGAACGGTTTGCTAATGTCAATGTTGTAAACAGAGTGCCCCATGGTGGCGGTGGGGTTATGGCATGGACAGGCATAAGCTTCAGACAACGAACACAACTGCATTTTATCGATGGCAATTTGAATGCACAGAGATACCGTGACAAGATCCTGAGGCCCATTGTCGTACCATTCATCCACCGCCATCACCTCATGTTTCAGCATGATAATGCACGGCCCCATGTCGCAAGGATCTGTACACAATTTCTGGAAGCTGAAAATGTCCCAGTTCTTCCATGGCCTGCATACTCACCAGACATGTCACACATTGAGCATGTGTGGGATGCTCTGGATCGACGTGTACGACAGCATGTTCCAGTTCCCGCAAATATTCAGCAACTTTTCGCACAGCCATTAAAGATGAGTGGGACAACATTCCACAGTCCACAATCAACAGCCTGATCAACTCTATGCGAAGGTAATGTGTCTAGCTGCATGAGGCAAATGGTGGTCACACCACATACTGTCTGGTTTTCTGATCCACACCCCTACCTTTTTAAAGGTATCTGTGACCAACAGATGCATATCTGTATTCATGTGAAACCCTAATTTATTTATTTTAATTGACTGATTTCCTTATATGAACTGTAACTTAGTAAAATCTTGGAAATGTTTGCATGTTGCATTTATATTTTTGTACTGTGTATTAGGTACACCACCCCGTTCACGAAAATGGATCGCTCCTACATATAGTGAGTCACTTGGCCATGACTTGCTGTATAAAGCAGGCAGACAGGCATCGAGGCATTCAGTTACTGTTCAATTGAATGTTATAATGAGAATGGGCAAAACTAGTGACCTAAGCGACTGAGTGTGGTATGATCGTCGTGCCAGGCGAGCTGGATCCAATATCTCAGAAACAGGGGTTTACTGAGAATGGTGTGACAAACCAAAAACATCCAGTCAGCGGTAGTCCTGTGGGCAAAAACAGCTTATTAATGAGAGAGGTCGAAGGAGAATGGCAAGAATCTTGCAAACTAACAGGCGGGCCACAGACAGACAAATAACGGTGCAGTACAACATTGGTGCCTTTCCTCAGCCACTATGTGTTATATGTGCAAAAGTACTATCTCACAACTCAATGAAACCTTCACTCTTGCGTAGACATTTAGAAACAAAACATTCCAATTTGAAAAATAAGCCACGGGAGTTTTTTGTGCGAGAATTAAGATGACTTTCAAGTAGTAAGACATGTATAAAAGCAAAAGATACCATTAGTAAGAAGGGGCTAGAAGCATCTTATATGGTGAGCTACCGAGTGGCTAGGACAGGCAAGCGATATGGCTGGGACAATGCTGGGGGAAAAGGCCAAAAAAAACTTCAAACAACACAGTTTCACGACGCATCAGTGACATGGCAGGAGATGTTTTGAAACAAGTACTGCTTCCCATACAAGCCAGTGAATTCTATGTGTTACAACTGGATGAGTCAACAGACAGGGCGGCCCTGGCACAGCTCCTGGTATATGTCAGTTACGTTTTGGGGGGGTGTAAATTAAGGAAGACATCCTCTCCTGGAAACCAGGACAACAGGAGAGGATATTTTTTAAGTACTGGACAGCTTTGTGATATCAAATGGACTTTGGTGGTCAAGATGTGTTGGTATCTGTACTGATGGTGCAAAAGCCATGACAGGGAAATATAGTGGAGTGGTAACGCGCGTGCAAGCAGTTGCTCCCAACGCCACTTGGGGACACTGCAGCATCCACCGAGAGGCTCTTGCTGCCAAGTGAATGCCTGACAGCTTGAAAGACGTTTTGGACACTACAGTGAAACTGGTTAACTTTGTTAAAGCAAGGCCCCTGAACTCTCATGTATTTTATGCACTACGCAATGATATGGGCAGCTACTGTGTAACTCTTTTACAACACACAGAAGTGCGCTGGTGATCAAGGGGCAAAGTATTGTCACGGTTTTTAAAATTGAGAAACGAGCTTAAAGTTTTCTTTACTGACCATCATTTTCACTTGTCTGACCGCTTGCATGATGACGAGTTTCTCACACGACTGGCCTATCTGGGTGATGTTAAGTCTCGCCCGGAATGATCTGAATCTAGGATTACAGGGACTTTCCACAGCTATATTCAATGTGCGGGACAAAATTGAGGCTATGATTTAAGAAGTTGGAGCTCTTCTCTATCTTCATTAACAAGGACCTTCCTCCATGCCCTGCCTCCAGTCCACTTACCGATATCTGAACAAGAGATCCTCATCGAAATTGAATTTAATCAGAAGCCAAATTGGCAAATCACGCTGTTAAGACTGATGCCCTTTGCATCCACGTACCTATGTGAGAGTGGATTCTTGGCCCTCACTAGCATGAAAACTAAATACAGGCACAGTCTGTGTGTGGAAAATGCTTTAAGACTGAGACTCTCTACAATACAACCCGACATTGCAGAGTTATGTGCATCCTTTCAAACACACCCTTCTCATTAACCTGTGGTGAGTTATTCACAATTTTCAATGAACAAATAAAATGTTATATGTAAGATGGCTAAATATAGAGATAAATTATTGATTATTATTACATTATTATTTGTGCCCTGGTCCTATAAGAGCTCTTTGTCACTTCCTACGATCTGGGTTGTGACAAAAACTCACACTCATTCTCATTCATGTTTAATAAATGTAACGTATAGTGTGTGTGTGGCAGTCTTACAATGATGGAAAAAAAAAACATTTGAGAGTGCGCTGACCCTGGTGCTAGAGGGGGGGTATGCAGCTGGAGGTTGAATGTTTGAAGGGGTATGGGACTATAAAAGTTTGGGAACAACTGCAATAGAGCATTTTTGGAATGAGATGGAACGGGCTGTTAGCAGCATGAATGTACCGCCTTCCAATCTGCAGCAACTGCGTGATGCCATCGCGTTAGCTGGACCAACATCCTTGTTTAACGTTTCCGAAACCTTATCCCAAAGAATTCAGACTGTTCTGGAGGCAAAGGGGGTCTGACCCGGTACTGAGTGTACAAAACATTAGGAACACCTGCTCTTTCCATGACATAGACTGGTGAATCCAGGTGAAAGGTGTGATCACTTATTGACGTCACACTTCACTACACTTCAATCAGTGTAGATGTAGGGGAGGAGACAGGTTAAAGAAGGATTTTTATGCCTTGAAGTAATTGAGAAATGGATTGTGTATATGTGCCATTCAGAGGGTGAATGGGCAAGACAAAATATTTAAGTGCCTTTGAAAGGTGTATGGTAGTAGGTGCCAGGCGCACCGGTTTAAGTGTGTCAAAAACTGCAATGCTGCTGGGTTTTTCAAGTTCAACCGTTTCCTGTGTGTTTCAAGAAAGGTCCACCACCCAAAGGACATCCAGCCAACTTGACACAAATGTGGGAAGTTTCTAAGTCAACATGGGCCAGCATCCCTGAGAAACGCTTTCGACACCTTGTCCATGCCCCGACAAATTGAAGCTGTTCTGAGGGCAAAAGGGGGTGCAACTCAATATTACGAAGGTGTTCTTAATGTTTTGTACCCTCAGTCTACTGGTGGTTGCGTCATCCGTGGATCTGTTGGGGCGGTATGCGAATGGTAGTGGGTCTAGGGTGTCAAAGCACTTCATGATGACAGAAGTGAGTGCTACGGGGCGATAATCATTTAGCTCAGTTACCGTCACTTTCTTGGGTACAGGAACAGTGCTGGACATCTTGAAGCAAGTGGGGATAACAGAGATTGTCCTTAAACACTCCAGCCAGCTGGTCTGCACATGCTCTGAGGACACGTCTGTGTGCGCACTGCTTGCATTTAGCAGAGTTTAGGAGTGAGAGTGGCATCTGCCAAGGTCAGATAGAAAGAAATTAGTATATAGAATACTTTTTCTGTTTTTATTTTTTTTTACTTTGTCCATTTCAAAGAGTAAAGGACAGCTGGCAGTAAACCTGCCTCTCAGTTCTATTTCCAAGTATCTACACACACACACACACACACACACACACACACACACACACACACACACACACACACACACACACACACACACACACACACACAGCCCCAGATGATGCCATGTCACTGAGAGCTCAGTGTTGATGTAGTCAGTGTTCAGGGGTCACATGGGAGGGGGCAGGTTGCGAGTGCTCCTGTGCGTGGCACTACCAGGTCAGTGCGTGCCCCCTCTCCAGGACCTGGCCCACTAGGTGAGCTTCTGAACCACCAACCCTCTAGCCCCCACCCCAGCCATTACATCACTCTGATATGGACTCCTGTATGAGCAAGTGGCTTGACATTGTGACACCTGCTTTTGGGTGTAACATGGAACAGAGAGAGATAAAATGTATATAATAACCTACTTTCTACAGTACATGAAATCTGCTGGGCTGCGTGGGACACTTATAACCTAGGTGTGTGAGAGTGTGTGTTCTTGTGTGTTCTTGTGTTTGTGTGTTCTTGTGTGTGTGTTCTTGTGTTTGTGTGTGTCCAAGTCACTTGCTTGCCCTTTTCCTCAACATTTCCCCCCTGCGCTCCTCCAGTTGTTGTTGGTGTGGAAAAGCCTCTAAGCCCTTTCCTTCTTCCCCCTGAAGTTGATTTCAGTATTTTAATCATCCAGTTTAATTAGAAGAAGTGGATTCCTTTTCTTGCTTTTCTGCACTTCCTAAAATAGTTTTTTCTGTGCCGGTGAAGTGGAATGCTGAAAAGTCCCTGAAAGCATTTTAAATTTAAAAAGCCACTGAGTCTGTCAGTGGCAGAAATGGGAACGATTCCCCATGAACACCTGCTCCTGTCCTTGAGGGCCAATATGACTTTTCCATTACATACAGACAAGCTGAAATGTGACGTCTACATTTTCAACGGTGTCATGTTGAAACATGGCTGTTCTTATAAGGAAGGTGTATCAGCTGTGGGTTGCACTTAACTTGATGAGACCGTGTGTTACAGAACAAGGACTGTATCTCCCTCTAGGTGAGCTTGTGGCATATACTCTTACTCATACCATAGGAGGACCATGGAGATGTTGTGCTCTCCATATCAGCTAGGTCTTGGGGAAGACACCTCTACGTCTGCATAGGGATGGAATGGTCCAAGTGTCTAAACTCCCAGGACTTAGTTGTGTTCGCCTATGAATTCATGATATGAACAATGCGATATTAATGATCTGGAGTAAAAGGCAATGGAACTCATACTGTAGCCTAATTAAACCAAATGTGATTCTACTTGGCAATGCTGTGAGATACACATATCAGATCAGACCAGCCTCTTGGTGTGGAGGTTGACTCAACAAACAGCACTTTAGATATGAAATCATATACATCACATAGAATAACGACAAAGGTTGCTTATATCCAGGAAACTAGTATTTATATGAGAGCTGCACCTCATTTGAATGACACACAGTATTAGGCTAAAATAACACATGCACAGTGGGAGGAAATACCTTTTCATTTTTGTTCATTTTGGGGTCTATAGGCCTAACTGCTGGCCATGTTTCTGGGTGTATTGTATCCCTTTATGCAGGACATTGATATTTCAAGAGTATCTTTAATTAGGCACTCACAGAACCTAGTTCAGGCAATTACATTTCCTCATCGTTGGATTTCAACAATGTCGGTTAGACGAGACAATTTCAGCCCATTCAAATCCTAATGAAACTCATAGCTATGGTGTTAAGGTAACATACATCCAACACTAAAAGGCCAAGGGAGCTGGTGAATTGGGAGAATTGACCTCTCCTCTCAGAAGAATATAATACATAATAAAAAGGAATATAGGTCACGGCATATTCAACTATAGACCTATAGACAAAATGCCAGACAGCAAAAATATACGAAAATATAGGATTTAAAGGTCTAACACACACACACACACACACACACACAAACACACACACACACTACAGTGTTTGGAAAGAGGCCAACATTCTACAGGAAGATTGTTACCTTTAAACAAGCCTCTTTATCATTCAGGATGAACTCTGTTCCATCCACCTGGATATGACGTTAAGCCTCTGGGCAGAGTGCCGTGCTGGGAAAGGAGAGGCAGTTATTGTACAAATGGCTTATTGCTCTTAATTGGGGTCTTGTAATGTTGACGTAGACACTCAGCTTCACTGATTAGTTAGGGGGACGTATGTAGGGAAAATTACCGGCTCTCATTGAGAAGCACTTGTTTCCTGTAACTGTTATAGTCCTCTATATGACAGTGTTTTCTTATGTGGTAGCTGAGGAGGCAGATCATCAGTTGAATGAGCCCAGTCTACACCTGCATGTCAGCTGGGTCTGTTCTGGCCTTGGTCACACACAGACAGTTACACACACAGGCAGTCAGTCAACAAGTTTTATTGTCTGGAAGCCTTGCACGAACTGGTGCCTTCAAGTCCTCTAAGCCCTGCTGGGCTGCAGTCACCAGGGCAACGGTACAAACCCTCTCCGATGTTCACAACCCTTTAGCCCATTAGGATTGGTCAACGAGCCTCTTCCTGTGACAAGTGGCCTGCTGAACATCAAGAGGGTCGTTCCCTTTCTCTGAAGGTCAACAAGGCTGCAGTGTGTTCCACGATCGACCCTTAGCCTGCCACACACACAATGTTAAATCTCCTAGTATTACTTCTCTACTCTCTTGGACAAATACCAATACCCGAGCCCAATGTACATAGATTATAGTCTTTCAATTTGCTGTACAAAAGGCATTGACTCACTTGATAAATAAAAGCATAGCTTAGACTATAGAGGTTGGGTAACATACATACTGACACACCCCCCATATGTAGCCACATGTACTAGAACTGCTCTGCAATTAACCTTTGTCTGATTCCTTTCCCCTACTCCATTTGAGTCAATGAGTTTGAGTGTGTTTTAACTGGTAGTACGGGTCTGACTCACTAAGAGCATCCAGCTACCACTCTAGCCAATGGTTTTAGATTCAGTCAGTTTCTGTGCTGCGGTGCTGCTGGCTCATTGTCGTGAATCTGAGTGCAATCGGTAGAATAGTTAGTCTTCTAGCCTGTAGTATTGGCATGCTAGAATTTTCCAGTGTCTATAAGGCTGTAGTCGTTGTTGGCTTGATGGGTGAGTGAGTTCAGAATATGTGGGGCCTGCAGAGTTAGCGTGATTCTGAGAGGACGTGTTGTGTAGTCTGTGGAACATACAGTATCTAAAGCAGGGTCTAAAGCCGTATTGTATAGACAGGCTTTTCTGCAGGGTAAACTTTCACCATAGAGACGGGTGTGCTGCTCTGCGGTCTAAAACTCACACAGCTTTATTAATTAGCTGTTTGATGCTGTTAATTGAGCTCCCACAGCTGCACTAATTGATAACACCATTGCCATTGACAACAGGAAACACATATCTGCCTATTCGACAGCCCTATTCAAGCTCTTAGCAGTGTCAGAGAAGAGACTTCCAGCACGGCTATACAGTTGAAGTCGGAGGTTTACATACACCTTAACCAAATACATTTCAACTCCGTTTTTCACAATTCCTGACATTTAATCCAAGTAAAAATTCCCTGTCTTAGGTCAGTTAGGATCACCACTTTATTTTAAGAATGCGAAATGTCAGAATAATAGTAGAGAGAATGATATATTTCAGCTTTTATTTCTTTCATCACATTCCCAGTGTATCAGACGTTTACATACACTCAATTAGTATTTGGTAGCATTGCCTTTAAATGGTTTAACTTCGGTCAAACGTTTCGGGTAGCCTTCCACAAGCTTCCCAAAATAAGTTGGCAGAATTTTGGCCCATTCCTCCTGACAGAGCTAGTGTAACTGATTCAGGTTTGTAGGCCTCCTTGCTTGTACATGCTTTTTCAGTTCTGCCCACACATTTTCTATAGGATTGAGGTCAGGGCTTTGTGATGGCCACTCCAATACCTTGACTTTGTTGTCCTTAAGCCATTTTGCCACAACTTTGGAAGTATGCTTGGGGTCATTGTTCATTTGAAAGACCCTTTTGCAACCAAGCTTTAACTTCCTGACTGATGTCTTGAGATGTTGCTTCAATATATCCACATAATTTTCCTTCCTCTTGATGCCATCTATTTTGTGAAGTGCACCAGTCCCTCCTGCAGCAAAGCACCCCCACAACATGATGCTGCCACCCCCTGTGCTTCATGGTTGGGATGGTATTCTTTGGCTTGCAAGCCTCCCCCTTTTTCCTCCAAACATAACGATGGTCATTATGGCCAAACAGTTCTATTTTTGTTTCATCAGACCAGAGGACATTTCTCCAAAAAGTACGATCTTTGTCCCCATGTGCAGTTGCAAACCGTAGTCTGGCTTTTTTTATGGCGGTTTTGGAGCAGTGGCTTCTTCCTTGCTGAGCGGCTTTTCAGGTTATGTCGATATAGGACTTGTTTTACTGTGGATATAGATCATATTGTACCTGTTTCCTCCAGCATCTTCACAAGGTCCTTTGCTGTTGTTCTGGGATTGATTTGAACTTTTCGCCCCAAAGTACATTCATCTCTAAGAGACAGAACGCGTCTCCTTCCTGAGCGATTTCCCAAGCTGTTTAAAGGCACAGTCAACTTAGTGTATGTACATTTCTTATCCACTGGAATTGTGATACAGTGAATTATAAGTGAAATAATCTGTATGTAAACAATTGTTGTAAAAATGAATTGTGTCATGCACAAAGTAGATGTCCTAACCGACTTGCCAAAGCTATAGTTTGTTAACAAGAAATTTGTGGAGTGGTTGAAAAACGAGTTATAATGACTCCAACCTAAGTCTATGTAAACTTCCGACTTCACCTGTGTATATATATATACATATATATACAGGTATATATATACACTGTGGTATTTATGTACTGTATACATTTATAATTGTGTTGTAATGCTCATCAGCTCAGGTTACAAATGCCATCATTGTTATAATTCCAGGTTTCAATGCACGTAATGACAATATCGTCCTACTATTTTCTTTCACCCACATAATTTACATAATTAGAATTCGACATCAACTGTCCTACCTTTGTATTGTAGTCTGGAATGCATTTGAAAAGCCTATTATCTTAGAGGTAGAATGTGTTTCACCTGTCGTTGACTGAGATAATGATACTGAGGGAAGAAGGTTGACTAGTACAGTAGTGGAATCAGACGACTAGGTCACAGGAATGCATACAGTGGAAGAGGAGGAGGAGTAGAGGAAAGGAGAAAAGAGGAGAGTGTTCTTAGTTAATGACCACACTTGTGCGTTATGGTAGCACCATACTGGGCTGAGCGCTGGTAATGGAGCTCGGCGGGGGCCAGTCACTGTGGTATAATGGAGGCGCGGGGTGGGGGGGTTGAGAGAGTGGCGTTAGAGCTGGCTATAATCGTGACAGTGTCGTGACTACTCTAAAAATGACAGGCCAGGCACCAGGCCAGGCGGGGAGGGCTGGGGCTGGGGGACGTCTTTTATTATGGTCAAAGTAATTTCCTGTAATGGCAAGAAAATATAATGACCGCATTGATTTAACCAGATGAAACATAAAAGAACAGCACCTTTGTTTAGAAATAGTCCAGAACACTTGGTGGAACTCCCCCCGTAGCCACCAGAGTTCCACCAAGTGTTCCGGACTATTTCTAAACAAAGGTTCTGTTCTTTTATGTTTCTCCTGTTTCTTTACGTGCTGTCATTACATTTCCTTGCCATTCCAGGCAATTAACTTGACCAGATTAAAAGAGCTGCATTTCCCCATGCCCTTGTGTACATTAAGGTTATTAGCTTATTTTACATTTTACATCCAGCACTATAGAGCCTAATTTCATGTGGTAGTGGTTTACATATGGTTACCGTTGTTAAGTCACTATTGAAGCAGGCATAAATAGCTAATAATGTTATGATGCCTGGATAGAATCACTTTTTTACCAAAATACCAAAATGTGAAAAGTGCACCTCAATCACGCAATTGACAGAGTTGTGCTGTGAATCAAAGTTATTTTTAATATCAGGAGATCCAGAATTTGTATTTAAACTGAAGCCTGAAACATTTGATCTGATATAGAATCCAAACATGTTTTGCTTGTAAAAACAGGACTATGAATGTAAAACCTTCAAAATGGCAAATTACCAATTTTGCAATTGATGAACTCAGGAACAAGTGAGTTTAACAACTTGAAAAGCTGTCATGACCGGACAAAATGGTAGATAAAGGGATGGGGTTAGCTCCTACAAACTTCCTACATTTGACCCAGCAGCCAGTAGCAGTCTGCTCCACATCAAACAGCTCATAAGGAAATGTCCAATGACTGACAAAAACAATCTAACAGCCTTTGATGACAGGCTACTGTACAAATACATCACGCAAGGCTGTGTACTGCAGCCAAGATGTACATGCTGGCTCTGTGTGTTATCCGTAGCTCAGACAGCAGGAGGACTTCCTGCCAGAAGGGCTGTGGGTTTCCTGTGTTGTGGGGCAGCAAGAGTGTGCAACATTGGGCCTCATTGTAACTGGCAAATTCTGGGTTTCCTCTACAACCTCTGGTGAACCAGATCACAACCCCACAACCTTCTCATCTATACCCTCTCTCTGGTCACAGCAGTGTGGGCTGATGATTCAGATTCTGACCCCCTCTTCAACACGCCCAATATACAGTTGAAGTCGGAAGTTTACATACACTTAGGTCGGAGTCATGAAAACTAGTTTTTCAACCACCACAAATTTCTTGTTAACAAAATAGTTTTGGCAATTGGTTAGGACATCTACTTTGTGCATGACACAAGTCATTTTCCAACAATTGTGTACATACAGATTATTTCACTTATAATTCACTGTATCACAATTCCAGTAGATCAGAAATGTTACCCGTTACATCTCATCGCAATGGCGATTGAGTCAATGCACGGGGCGCGCGCTTCTTCACCAAACTAGATCTCAGGAGCGCTTACAACCTGGTGCGTATCCGGGAGGGAGACGAGTTTAAGACGGCATTCAGTACCACCTCAGGCCATTATGAGTACCTCGTCATGCCGTACGGGTTGATGAATGCTCCATCAGTTTTCCAGGCCTTTGTAGATGTGATTTTTCGGGACCTGCACTGGCAGGGTGTAGTGGTGTATATTGATGACATTCTGATATACTTCGCTACACGCGCCGAGCAGGTGTCCCTGGTGCGCAGGGTGCATGGTCGACTGTTGGAGCATGACCTGTACGTCAAGGCTGAGAAATGTCTGTTCTTTCAACAGTCCGTCTCCTTCCTAGGGTACCGCATTTCCACTTCAGGGGTGGAGATGGAGAGTGACCGCATTTCAGCCGTGCGTAATTGGCCGACTCCCACCACGGTAAAGGAAGTGTAGCGGTTTCTAGGGTTTTCCAACTACTACCGGAGGTTTATCCGGGGGTTTTGGCCAGGTAGCGGCTCCCATTACCTCACTGCTGAAGGGGGGACCGGTGCATTTGCAGTGGTCGGCTGAGGCGGACAGGGCCTTTGGTCACCTGAGGGCTCTGTTTACCTTGGCTCCCGTGCTGGCTCACCCGGATCCCTCTTTGGCGTTCATAGTGGAGGTGGACGCGTCCGAGGCTGGGATAGGAGCCATGCTCTCTCAGTGCTCGGGTACGCCACCAAAGCTCCGCCCCTGTGCCTTCTTCTCGAAGAAGCTCAGCCTGGCGGAGCAAAACTATGACGTGGGGGACAGGGAGCTGTTGGCTGTCGTCAGGGCTTTGAAAGCGTGGAGACATTGGCTTGAGGGGGCTAAACACCCTTTTCTCATCTGGACTGGCCACTGCAATCTGGAGTTCATCCGGGCGGCGAGGAGACTGAACCCTCGCCAGGCAAGGTGGGCCATGTTTTTCACCCGTTTTGTTTTCACCCTGTCCTACAGACCAGGTTCCCAGAAAGCAAAGCCAGACGCACTGTCCCGGATGTATGACACATCGGAGCGGTCCATGGATCACACCCCCATATTCCCGGCTTCCTGCCTGGTGGCACCGGTAGTGTGGGAGCTGGACGCGGACATCGAGCGGGCGCTACGTGCGGAGCCCACTCCCCTCCAGTGTCCAACCGGGCATTTGTACGTTCCGTCTGATGTTTGCGACCGGTTGATCTATTGGGCCCACACGTCACCCTCCTCTGGTCATCCGGGCATCGGTCGGACGGTGCGCTGTCTTAGTGGGAGGTACTGGTGGCCCATTTGGCTAAGGACGTGAGAGTTTATGTTTCCTCCTGCTCGGTGTGCGCCCAGTGCAAGGCACCTGCCCAGAGGGAAGTTACAACCCTTACCCGTTTCTCAACGGCCGTGGTCGCACCTGTCTGTGGATTTCCTAACCGATCTTCCTCCCTCACAGGTAACACCACGATCCTGGTCGTTATGGATTGATTTTCTAAGTCCTGCCATCTCCTCCCTTTGCCCGGTCTCCCTACGGCCCTACAGACTGCGGAGGCCCTGTTTACACACGTCTTCCGGCACTACGGGGTGCCTGAGGACATAGTGTCTGATCGAGGTCCCCAGTTCACGTCGAGGGTCTGGAAGGCATTCATGGAACGTCTGGGGGTCTCGGTCAGCCTTACCTCGGGTTTTCACCCCTAGATTAACGGGCAGGTGGAGAGAGTGAACCAGGATGGGGGTAGGTTTCTGAGGTCTTATTGCCAGGACCAGCCGGGGGAGTGGGCGGCGTTCGTGCCCTGGGCAGAGATGGCCCAGAACTTGCTCCGCCACTCCTCCACTAACCTCTCTCCCTTCCAGTGCGTACTGGCCATTTAAAGTCCTGAGGAGAGAGAACGAGGTTTGTTACAGGTTACAGCTTCCCCCCGATTACCGTATTAACCCCTCGTTTCATGTGTTCCTCCTCAGGCCGATGGTGGCTGGCCCGCTCCAGGAGTCTGAGGTGCGGGAGGTTCCTCTGCCCCCTATGGACATCGAGGGGGCCCCGGCGTACTCCGTTCACTCCATACTGGATTTGAGGCATCGGGCGAGTGGGACATTGAGGGGGCCCCGGCATACTCCGTTCGCTCCATACTGGATTCGAGGCGTTCAATATCTCGAGTGGGAGGGGTACGGTCTGGAGGATAGGTGCTGGGTTCCGGTCGAGGACATTTTGGATCCTTCTATGCTGCAGGAGTTCCACCGTATTCGTCCGGATCGCCCTGCGCCTCGCCCTCCGGGTCGTCCCTGAGGCCGGTGTTGTCCCCGAGGCCGGTGTCAAGTGGGGGGTACTGTCACGAATTCCGCCGAAGTCGGTGCCTCTCCTTGTTCGGGCGGCGTTCAGCGGTCGGCGTCGCCGGTCTTCTTGCCATCATGGATCCATTTTTTATTTTCCATTTGTTTTGTCTTGTCTTCCCACACACCTGGTTTCAATTCCATTCATTACATGTTGTGTATTTAACCCTCTGTTTCCCACATGTCCTTGTCAGGAATTGTTAGTATTGTTAGTATTGTTGCACGTTATGTATACTGGTGTGCTACGGGTATTTGTGCCCATTTATTCTCGTGTTGTTTTGTATCGTTTTATGGTCATATTAAACAACTATGTTTTGTACTGTGTTGCTCTCCTGCGCCTGACTTCTGTGCCACCAGTTACGCAACCCTAACAACCGCTCAGGAAGGAGATGCGTTCTGTCTCCTCTAGATGAACGTACTTTGGTGCGAAAAGTGCAAATCAATCCCAGAACAACAGCAAAGGTCCTTGTGAAGATACTGGAGGAAACAGCGACAAGTATCTATAGCCACAGTAAAACGTGTCCTATATCGACATAACCTGAAAGGCCGTTCAGCAAGGAAGAAGCCACTGCTCCAAAACCGCCATAAAAAAGCCAGACTATGGTTTGCAACTGCACATGGGGACAAAGATCATACTTTTTGGAGAAATGTCCTCTGGTCTGATCAAACAAAAATAGAACTGTTTGGCCATAATGACCATCATAATGTTTGGAGGACAAAGGGGGAGGCTTGCAAGCCAAAGAACACCATCCCAACCGTGAAGTACGGGGGTGGCAGCATCATGCTGTGGGGGTGCTTTGCTGCAGGAGGGACTGGTGCACTTCACAAAATAGATGGCGTCATGAGGAGGGAAAATGATGTGGATATATTGAAGCAACATCTCAAGACATCAGTCAGGAAGTTAAAGCAGGGTCGCAAATGGGTCTTCCAAATGGACAATGACCCCAAGCATACTTCCACAGTTGTGGCAAAATGGCTTAAGGACAACAAAGTCAAGGTATTTGAGTGGCCATCACAAAGCCCTGACCTCAATCCTATAGAAAATGTGTGGTCAGAACTGAAAAAGTGTGTGAAAGGAAGGAGGCCTACAAACCTGACTCAGTTACACCAGCTCTGTCAGGAGGATTGGGCCAAATTCAGCCAACGTATTGTGGGAAGCTTGTGGAAGGCTACCCGAAACATTTGACCCAAGATAAACAATTTAAAGGCAATGCTACCAAATACTAATTGAGTGTATGTAAACGTCTGACCCACTGGGAATGTGATGAAAGAAATAAAAGCTGAAATAAATCATTCTCTCTACTATTATTCCGACATTTCACAATCTTAAAATAAAGTGGTGATCCAAACTGACTTAAGACAGGGAATTTTTACTAGGATTAAATGTCAGGAATTGTGAAAAACTTAGTTTAAATGTATGTGGCTAAGGTGTATGTAAACTTCCGACTTCAACTGTATCTAATATCGTGGTATCGACTCCCCTTGAAAGGTCTCGTATTATTTTAGCCGGGAGAGCGAGGGAACGCCGAGGCCTTTTGTGGGAGAAATCAAGTTGTAAAATGGAGCCTGGGAGAGAGGGTGTCTGTCACAGATCTCAATGCCAGCGTTATGTAAATCTATGACTTTTCCTGATGTAAAGCTGTATAAAAACACATTAATGCTGTGTGTATATTTAAAAAGCTCCCTGACTCCTTCAGATTTTGGCAGAAGATCCAGTAATCATGTTGACAAATTAATGGTAGAGAATTAGTTGTCCATTAAAGTGTATTATGCGCTATGCTGGCATGTAAAATTACTCACAAATAGTGGAGGGAGAGAGAGAGAGATGGAGGAGAGTGGGAATGAATTCCACCGGCTCTGATTCTGGGAAAATGCTTTTGATTGACATCTTTGGACTGTGAGAAATCAAAGCAACGTGGATGTCAGCCACAAAGGCTCTGGTTCTCTCTCTGTAACACACACACATACTATGAGGCTTTTGTCCCAAATAAGTATTTTTGCCAGACAGTTGGTATGTCATTGAGTCTGGGCAGATCTCAGCAGTGTGAGTTGAGATGGAGTATAGGGCAGTAAAGTCAATTCTACCCTCTGCTAAAAAATTATGTAAATGTCAGTTTATTTGTCAGTACATGCCTTGATAGCCAGTGTTGTTGCTCAGAGCTTTGCAAGTTTTCAACATCAGGCAAATAAAGTTGAAGTTAAAATAAACATGTAAGCGGTAGTTATTTCTCCACTTTTCTTCTCTTTGGCTCTGAGAAATGTAATTCAGATGTCAACCCCCAGTCTTTCTGTCTTCATCTCAGTACACTGTCTTTTTCTTTCCATTGTTCCCTTTGTTCTCTCTGCTGTTCCTTTATCCAGCGAGACATTGCCGAGTGGGGAAGAAAAGATGACACGCTTTCAGAGACGTCTCTCCGTGTCCTGGCTCGAGTGGCTGTCATTTTTACAGCGGTGCACTGACAGCTCCCACTGTATGGGAACACCCCCGTCCCATAATGGCCCTGATGAAGCCACGTCTGTCTGCTGTCCGTCAAGCTGTCTGCTTGGCTGGCTCTCTCTGACTTTCGTCTGCAGCTTCCCATATCACATCTCTCTTATAGTACATTATCACATTATATCCTGCTACATCCGCCCGTTACACACATCACAGTCACATCAGCCATGACATTAGCCATATCGCTCCATAATGTAGTCACACCACCCATCACATTAACCATATCTTATACCAGATTCTCAGCTTGACATCTCACCATATAACTTCCATAACCCCCCTCTGATCTAAAGCAGACATCACTATGCCAAACTAACTGCTGTGTTATGGCGCTGGATTGGTCTAGAGTTATATTACGGCTGTTCTAATTCTCCTGAATGATGAACACACAGTGATCAGCTCCTTAGAATGGATCCAGGTCTGGTCCAGGGCAGCTAGACCTCGGCTCTGGAAATTCTGACCCACGCTGAGTCTCCTAATCAGGAGGACCCAATTCTAGAGGCCTGAAAGGAGAGGAAGGGGAAAGGCCGTAGCACAATACTCCCAGGAAGCATTAGGACTAGCCTGCCACTGTGGCCACATTCCCTCAGCCCAGCCCACCCGACCATCTGCAACAATACCTCTCAGAGCCCTTTAGAGCAGGGCCACCAGGGCACAAAAGCACAACGGAAATGGGGCTAACTTTTGGGAGATTGGATGCCCCCACCCTCCCTCCACCCCCAGCACTGGCAGCCCTACAGGGACACAGAGGGCAGGGAGCAGGGGGCCATTGTGGAGAGGGGGAAATAAGTTGTAGTAGTTAGTAGAGGGCCAATGTTTCTCTGTACGGGCAGTGGGGAAAAAATAATCTTTTGTGGATTGTTGTGTTCTCTAGTAGTATTCTCGTGGAAGGAAACAAAAAAAATGGAGCAGGGGTTATTTGGCCGCCCCTTTTCCTCTCCCCTCCTGTCCAATCAATGGGATTCAGTTAGTTACTTAGGACCCCACTGTAGTGGTAGGAATGTCTTAAGGAACAAGGGAGCCACACAAATAGTGGGCCTGAGTTTGGACGTGTTTGTTCAACAGAAAAGGAGTCAGTCAGGAAGACTCCCCTTCCATTCCATTTCACCCCTTTGCCTCCTCTTTATTCATCCAGACTGTTGACAAAGATGTTCAGTGTTTTGGAGAAAAAGTCAGTGGCTCAACATCTTGTTTAGAGGAGAAGCCACAGACACTGGGAGGGGGGACTGTCCTTCAGAGGGCCACACAACAAGGACGAATAGGTCACTGTTATACTAGGTGAGGGAGCCCTGGTATCTCAAATAGACATGGATGGTATTCTCCATTATGGTATATTGAAAGCTGCACTTGCACTGCACTGGTTGGTCTCATATAGGAAAAGGAATAACATAAATATGGCTAAGGTAAGAGATGATTACCATCTCTGTCATATCCTTTTAGACAGTACTCGCACAAACTAAGATTGTCCAAAATACTTTCTTTAACCTAATCTGTCTGCATTCCAAGAAAAGGTCATTGTTTTGCAATCTCGATGACAGTTTGGTAACACAGTTTAGGCGTACACTAGGGCAGAGGCCTCTGAACTATTGAGACATGACATATGGGATTTGAAAATAAATGACATCCATAATGGTAAACATTGACGGATGGAGTTGGTTTGTTTCCATTGGGGTGAGATTGGTACACTTGTGATAAGTGGTCCATTGCAGTGAAGACTGTGTACTGCTGAAGAATACCACTAATAATGCCCTTAAACAGGACCCTTTGTGCGACCTGCTATTCTCAGGCTGCAAAATTAGGCTTCCCTTTTTCCTTCTTTCTTTGGCCTCCTCCTTTCTTTTTCGGTAAACTACCATGTGAAGTGGTTCATTACTGCGCCTTCCCACTCCAGGTAGTGGCCCGGGCCATTCCCAGCACTCGAGCTCTGTAACTCCCCGCTGAAGGAAAACATGGCACACAAAGGTCTTGTTAGCACTTCCTATGCGAAATTAGCAGCTTTCTTGAAGGTACAACTCCAATTACCTATCATCGAGGAGGATGCGCCCATAGCCCACAATGTGGCCCCATCTCGCCATTGGCATTCTGCAGGGTCCGTAGTACCTCTCTAATTAAGACGAAGACGCTCTTCTCCCCTCCTGTGTCTGAGTGCATTTATTTACCTCATACTCAGAGACGCTACCCCCTTCTCCTCTCCCCCCCTCCAGAAATACTCCCAAGATGCACCATGAAGAAGACACAGAAGGGCTCTTTTACTCTGAGCTGCTTGTAGATTTGGGCCGTGGTATAGTTCCTCCTATACTGTTACACCCTTCAAGACCTCTGGGCCCCGCCCGCTTCGGATGCATTGTTCGCAACTTGAGAATTCTTCCTCCTGCTCAAAGGTGGCTGGAGAAGGGAACAACGGGCCACAGAACAGGAGAGGCTGGGATGGGTGCTAAGGGGGATGAGGGGATGGAGGGATGGGGGGGTTACATCCTTGGAAGCGACTAATGATGGAGGAAAGGAAAAATATTGCTGGGCTTGGTCAGGCTCCTAAAAAGCTGGGATCCTTGTGCTGGCTGTGTATTATGATGGGAGATGGTCCCCATACCCCACCCTGCTCCAACCCCCAAGGCTGCTCACAATACCTTAGGTGGTCAGGGCCCATTGCCTGAAATGAGAGAAGAAGTGAATTAGGAAGTGGATATGAGTGTTGAAGGAACCTATGTGGGATTGAAGGGATGGAGTGGCTAAATTAGGAGATTAAAGCAATAGTTTGGATTGCTGTTTTACTTAACCCCTTCACACTACCGACTACAATCCACTAAACTACAATCATACATTTCACTGGTGAGAAACCGAACAAGGCAAAACTTCTGGATGAGAAGAAGCTTCAATTAATTTGTAACAGTTCTGGTTAACAGGGTGGACATTGATTGTAGTGAGCACATACAGTATTGCCTTTGGAATATGGATGTAAAGTGAAAGCATATTGCCATTAGAACTGCATGCATATTACCAGAATGATTGTTCTGGTTTGTCCAACTGTTTGTCCAACTGTTTACATGTATACAGACTTTTCTTGTGTTACATTTGCACACTGCACCCTAATACAGTAGAGTAGATTGTGAACAATATTAATGGTGTTAGTGTAATGTAACTAATGTTCGGGAAGAAAGACGATACCTGAAACTATTTACAAGTCCTCCCCTCACCAAATAATGGCTGAATATATACTCATCAAATCCAGTTTCTCTTATCCTAATATGTTGTAGCATTTTGCATCCCTCCACCACCTCTCTCTCCTTCACTTATGCTTTTCTCCCTATTTCTTACCGGCTCAGGGTAGACTTAATATAGTAAATGAAAATAAGAGACACTCCAATGAGCATGATATGTTAAGTTTGGTATGGTATGTATTCATTTGTGGATGTCCATCATCCATTTGGTATATGTCACAAATTACAATTCATAATGTATGATATGCTACGAATTGTAATTCGTACAGTATGTTAAAAATTACCATTTGTTGTTCCTAAAGGGTTACGGTTAGGGGAAGGGTTAACTAATGTCCTAAGTAGTAGCTAAAAAGTAGTAAGTAGTAAGTAAGTTGCTAATTAGTTAAAAAGCTAAAGTTGTCCATGATGAGACTAGAACACACAGCCTTTTGGTTACTAGACATTCACATTATAAGTAGGTTCGTTTTTGCCTGTCTTATATAACCATAACAAGCTTAACATATCATTTTAATTTGCGTGTCCCATATTTTCATTTACTATGTTACGTCTAGTCTATGAGACCAGGCTGTGTTTTCCATGATCCATAAGGGGGATTTACTCTGCACAGAGAAGCAGAGTCCACCAGGACTCACAACATAACACTCAGTCTTCATCTCCCCCTCCCGATCCTGCAGCATTGTTGAATACTCGTTTAGAAAGGCAATCTAGAATGGGAAATACATTTAGATATAAAAGATGGAAAAGACATAGGACACCTCTGAAGTAGTACCAACAATAGGCCCTTTTTTACAGTTCTAAAGTAACCATGGTAGGCTATAAGCAGCATGAACGCCTCAGCTCTGTACATTATCTGGTCGTCCATTATTTCCAAGATAATATACAGAACTTCTGCGTTTATCCTTCCCTTATGTATACCCTACAGTCAGAACTGATTCCACTAGGCGTTCATATAGATTAATGGCACATTTATCCAATCTCAACTCCTTTCTGTGACGGTATCACTGGATGAGATCAGTGGATAGAGAACATAGCTTTCTGCTTGAATTAAACTGCCCCCACCAACCACGTTGAATGTAGACAATATCATTGATCGGATCTGCAGGGCAAAACTAATCAATAATAGCTACATGAATAACCCTAAAAATCTGTCATTCTGTTTGACATGGGCTGCACTATTTATTAAGTTTCACAAATTATATAAAGACTTTCACAGTTACAATGAGGGAGAATAGGGTCTAGCCAACAAATTAGTGTTTTGCATAATTGAGGGCTTGTGCTATAGGCCTATTGCTAAATCACTCAATAAATATGCACAATGTGTAAAGAATAATAGAGTTTATGAGCTTAGAATGAACCTAAGAACAATCCCCTGTTGATACTTCTAGGCTATAAATTGCTGAGACAATGAATAGACCTATTTTTAGTTTGCCAAGGGAACTATAATCCAGGTACCAGAATTCAGTCAATGTAGGTTATTTGAATGAGATGGTTATTCACTAATCTCGGAAACCCAGAACTAAAATCTTGCGTAATTGCATCAGATGCTCGGTTTAATTTACGTGCTTCTGTTCACCAGAGATTAGTTATTCACCAACCATGTTGTGTTGTAGACCTAGTTAATTAAAACACATTTTCCACACCTCAGAAAATACAATGCCTCTGCATCTAGGCTACATCCAAGTCGGTATATAAAAAATATGTTGTATTTCCCCACAGACATAATTCAAAGTGAAAAATTAAGTATATTTTCAAGGTCCAATGCAGCCGTTTTTATCTCAATATGAAATCATTTCTGGGTAACAATTAAATACCTTACTGTGATTGTTTTCAGTTAACATGGTAACATTTTGGTAACATTTTTTACAAAAATAGCTTCTTAGCAAAGAGCAATTTCTCAAGCAAGAATTTAGCTAACACTTTCTTGGAGTGGTCTGAATCTGGAGGGGATAACTAAATACTGTTATTTCAGAGAGGTATGAAACTATTATTGGTTTAGTAATTTACCACCTGATGATGTCACCAGGCAGGCTAAAACTCCATCCCACTAAAACAGGCTGACATTTCAGGCGGTCTTTTGAAACAGCTCTTACACTAAAAGGGCATTATCCTCATTTTCATATTTTCACTATATTATTCCAACTTCAAAGTTTGGAAATATATATAAAACACAGGAAACCACGTTTTGACTGAACTGGGCCTTAAACAAATAAATAACCTATGTATGTATTATATTTCCGCAAATGTGTTGGATAGTCAATAGTCAATGTGGGAACCTTGGCTGTGCAACCTGTAGGTGCCATGTGGATGTTCTGTTTGAATTGAATGAATCTCCAGAATATATTGAATATTGTGGGTTCGATTCCCATGGGGGACCAGTATGAAAATGTATGCTCTCACTACTGTAAGTCGCTCTGGATAAATGCATCTGCTGAATGACTAAAATGTAATTGTAGTAGCCTAGTTAGTCTTAAGAAAAAAACTAGGCTGTTGGAGTATTGTTCCCTCTAGCAATGATGAATGGACAGAGGCATGTGCACAAAGAAGAGTGAGAGAGAGACTAAAATGTGTGTGATTTATTTGAGGTTTTACCTCGTTGATTTACTAAAAAGCCTTAGACTTTTGTGTTTCCACCTCCATGGCCCGGTTCCTCGGTCTCACTGGGCCATGGTCTCAGTGGGCCTGCTCTGACTTGGGGCCAAGGAAAGACTGCTGGGGTTTTCGGCTTCATTTACATAACAATGGCTAACTGTGAACATGGGTTTACACCTCTGATGGTTAACACCTTCTCACAAAGCAACTGTTTTGATTATGCAGAGGTTGTTGATTCTGCTCTTCACAGGTCCTCACTGTCAGTTCTAGTTATGTAAACACAATTTCCAGGGTGTATACACTAGTGTAACACTGGTGTTACAGTCGAAAAGCAGCAGTTAATAAAAAATATAAAACATTTTGACCTAGCTAAAGGACCAAGCCTATGTATGACATGATGAAATCTGTCATTTCGTTTTAGCTAAGATGGCTGTAAAAAGTATTTTTGCTCTCTAGCCTATCAAATTCAAACCTGAAAAGAAATGTCTTGATAGCAATGCTTGATAGTCTAAGCTAAACTTGGAGTTGCACCTTAGGCTAGGCTACTAAGGAGCCCTATGAAGGTGAAAATAAAAAATGATAGGATAATATTTCTTATTAAATGTAGTCAAGAAAAAAAGGCATGTCCAAGTAGAATTGATTGGTTGATTGACTGACTGATTAAATCATTGATTGGTAGGTGACATATATGTTTATTCTATAGGCCTACCCTACCTAATCAAAATGATTTGGGGGATGTGTGTAAATGCACATTTCTCTTCAAATTGTGTCTTAGACCCCACCCCTCATGATGATGAGGATGATAGTAGGATTAGACTATTTCTATTACTAGGCTATTATTACAGGCCTGTTTGTATTCTCATTATATGCATTATTAGGCTAGATAAACTATTTATTATTCACCATAAAATATGAATATACTGTATCTTGAAGCCACCAGAATAGAAGACGATCAACAAAAATGATCTATATTTTTATCATGACTTAAACCATCAGTTCTAGTGCAGAGCCTTATCCAGGAACTGTAGACAGGACTCGAGCTGCAGAAGTCGTTGAAATCCATGTTTTCAGCCCCTCTTCTTTCTCTCCCCTCCCTCTCCTTCTCTTTCTCCGCCCTCTCCCTCTCCGCATCTCGAAAGCTGATCCTGAAAGACTAGCCGCATCAGTTATTAAATATTTAATCAAAACAATGAAACTATATGAAAGATTAAGGGTGCCTACAAATAATTAAGGATTATTGCAATGAAAAATGCATGCTTATTGTAACCTATGAGTTCATGATATGAACAATACAATATTAACTATCTGAAGTGAAGGCAATATAAACCAAATGTGATTATACTGGCCAGTGCTGTGAGAGACATATCAGCCGCTATACTCAAAACAAACAACACTTTAGATATGAAATCGTATACAACACGTAGAATAACGAAATATGAAAAAAACTAGTATTCAAATGAGAGCGGCACCTTATCTGAATGACAGTATTTGGCAAAAATGAGCCTACACATGCACAGACATTAAGAGGTATTTCCCCCCACTTTTGTTAATTTATGGGACTATAGACCTAACTACTGGCCACATGTCTGGGTGTATTGTGTTCCTTTATGCAGGACATTGATATTTCAGGAGTATCTTTAATTGGGCACTGACAGAATCTGGGCCAGGCAATGAGATTTCCTCTTCGTTGGATTTCAACAATGTCGGGCAGACGATATATTTTCAGCCCATTCAAATCATAATGAAACTCATAGCTATGGTGTTAAGGTAACGTAAATTGCAACACTAAAAGGCTGGAGAATTGGCCTCTCCTCTCAGAAAAATATAATACACAATTTAAAAAAAAATCGGCCACTGCATATTCAACTATAGACCTAGACAAAACGCCACAAACACACATACGTCACAATGACACAGTAAAATGTTTGTCATATTTGTCTTCAGTCAGACGCTGCTCGAGTGATTAGTCTGGGTCAGTGCGCGCGGCAGTGTGGATTGCAATGCGCCCAGTACTTTGTTAAAAGATTAGTAGCAGATTCTAGGGCATTATGGATCCAGCATCAACGTGATTAAAGGAAATTATTAAAATACCACTACAAACAATACTACCAGTAGGCCTACTACTAGACTACAACAAATAGCGGGCAAGGTTACTAAGAGCTCAATTCAATCCATATCGCGAAAGTTCAGCGTTACAACGTGATTGAAATGTAAAGGAAATGTTAGTGGAAACTGAATTCATGGTAAACTCTGCATATGTTGGCTCAATCGGAAATTACCTTTTAATTTCTATCATGCAATCTGTTAAACTTCAGCAAAACAGATTGAATAGAGCCTGAGGCTGCGTTTACACAGGCAGACAAATTCTGATCTTTGTCCACAAATTGGTCTTTTAACTATTCAGATCAACTCTTTTGCCAATAATTGGGCAACATATGAGAATTGTGCAGCCTGCCTAAACGCAGCCTAACAGCCTGATAATGGGACAAGTACACTGTAAAAAAAATATACCGGGAATTAATTTATATTACCCCCCAAAATCTATGATTTTCACATAAAAATGCAGGTTTCTGGTTTTACTTCAATATTTGAATAGCCTACCTTACTTAATTTGTATGTGTTCAAAAACATGACAGTAGAACATGTAAATTCAGTTTAATATACTGTGTTAAATTTACTAAATATTTACTCTCAACTTAATCATTTAAATGTTTTGCCATGCAGCTCCACTTTTAAAGGATTGTGTGTAATTCAACATTTTTAGAGGATTGTGTGTAATTCAACATTTTTAGAGGATTGTGTGTAATTCAACATTTTTAGATAAGTTGTGAATAGGCTAGTAATGCTATGTGGTATTAATTGATTTATAGGCCTACACATGTTTTAATTCATGATTGTAAAATGCTTATTTTGTTAATCGTCTTCAATTCTGGTGCCTCCAAGTTATGTCCATATTTTATGGTGAGGGCTACATTGAAAAAAGGATTTTCAGGCCTTCTTACAATCTTAGCCTACTTTATAGCCTAGGGCAGGGATGGGCAACTTAAAATGAGTAAATTATTAGCTGGGCTAATTGAGTGACTATCAATGACTGACATAACAAGAGAAAAACTGTTGATGCACAAACAAATTTCGAAATTTCAACTTGTGTATTCTACTATTCTTCCTCACAACAGTAAAAATGTAATTCATCTGAGGACCTTCAAAATGGGGGTCGCGGGCCGCCAGTTGCACATCCCTGGCCTAGGGCCTACTGTGTATTTATGGTGACAATCTAGAGGCCTATAGGACTCAACACTGTACTCATTATCAGTAGTAGAGGAAGCTCCGGTATTGCTTATTAGACCTGCGATTGAATGTATATACAATATTTATAGCCATTGTGGCAGAAATTGGCAGCAGGTTGCCTACTGTAGCAGTTAGAGGCCAGCTAGATACCAGAGGATTGCCAGTTTGAATCCTGGGTCCGACAGAAAATATCTCTCTGGAAGTGAGCTGGCAACCCGAGGTTTGCTGGTATCAAATCCTAGATGTGATTGCCTGCCGTTATGCCCTTGATCAAGGCACTCAACCCCCCACAACAACAGCTCCCCTGGCGCTCAGTGTAGCAGCCCTCCTCACCTCTACAAAACCTGTACATGTATGTTTGTCTTTCGAAGGGAATGGGCTAAAAGCGTAAGTCAAATTTCACCTAGAACTACTTATTTGAGCAGGCAGTCCTATTGTTTGTCTATAACATAAGTTAGCTACGTAATTGTCAGAGTTGGTCTGTAGGATACTTAAAGATATGGAATTGAGCGGAAGGAACCACATGAACAACATCAGAATTGCCAGGGATGTGAAAAAGCAGGCAGCAAGCAGGAAGCAATAAAATGATTTTCAGTTTCAATAGGCCCACTGCGAACAGTGCTGGGATACTGAAGACAAGTGCCTCAGTCTGGGACAAGTATTTGGTTCTGTTTACAATTGAAAAAATGTATTCATAAACTGCACTTACATTTATTTGCCGTGTCATTTTAAATAAGAACTTCCAGTTTGTAATGTCAAGGGTATAGGCCAAGAATAGGGGTACTCAGTAGGCTAGGCTACAATTAAGCAATATGGTCGGATCAAAACAGAAGGGAGAGAGCACGGTAAAAATTAGCTCTCTGTTTGTGCATAAATTCATACTAATATGTGTGCCTCATAGAATCCGTTTGCTGCGGAAAGCGATAGTTGCATTAACCCTTCAACTCTCATTTCATTGCGCATTCATTAAGGAGCTTTGGTATTTAATTACCATGAGGCAACGCGGGAAAAGGTAGGCTCTTTCGCTGTAATTGTTACCTTGTCTGTACCTAACTTAACATTTTCCCGGAATATATAATTGTCAAGCACAATTGTTAGTTATTATTAAGGGGAATTACAGCGTGGTTTTGTGTTAATTGTGGAGATAGTTATGCAATGAAAAGTGCCCACTTAGGACACCTTATTTAATCTGAGCCTGGTACACAGTGCTTAACAAAAGTATTAATTACAACCAGGCAACAATATTTTCACAAGACCCTTTTTTGTTTAAAGATATTGTTTTTATATAATTGTTGATATTGGAAATTAATACTGTCTCAATAAGCTTTAAAGGGGGACTCTATCCCCAAAAATAAATAGTGTTGATTTTTATAATAGATAGTATAGATGTTATTCTTCACATAATTTGTAAATCTATGGTCAAACCCAAAGCTTTAGTCTAACTATGAAGCTGATCAGATTAACACATGATGATGTCACAAGGTTATGAACACTCCCCTTCAATTAAAGCACACTGTATGATAATGTATTGTTTAGACTACTGCTTTATTCATTGGCTTAGAAAAAGAGGGATATGGTGAGATGGTTTAGAGGTGCATGTCTTATCCATGTCTCTTCCCACCTTCAACTTTCTCCCTCTCTCTCTCTCTCTCTCTCTCTCTCTCTCTCTCTCTCTCTCTCTCTCTCTCTCTCTCTCTCTCTCTCTCTCTCTCTCTCTCTCTTTTCTCTCCTCCCTCGCCCCCTTATTCGGCAGCCCATTCTTCTGTCATATCTACTCTCTTATATTAATCACTGTTATGTGAATGGCAACATTTACAATAAAAAGCCGCTCTTTATTTTCTCTCTTAAAATTGTCTCGAGTCGATGGCAAACAAGAAATAGAGAAATCAAACGATGACAGTTGAGGCGAAGTGAGCCATTGCGAGCCATTAAGTCCTCACTCCATTAAAGTACGGCCCGCGTTATCAATCTGCAAGTTTATTATTGCCAGTCCTCATTCCGCATTATCAGAAAACACTGTCATTAAAAAGCATTTGACCTTTTTGAAGCGAGTATCGAGAAATTACTTTTCTTTTTTTTCTACTTTACCCTTTTTTTCAAATAATGCTTCTCAGCAAATTGTAATTCAACCTCCTTCACCATGCGAAGCTTCGCTCTGACAGCCCTGAGGAGATACCACCCTAATTAAATGTTACTTCTGCCAATTGTTTCATGGAGACAATGAGTGGGAGGAGGATGCTACGTGGGGAGAGACAGTGCTGTGCTGGAGGCGGGCGGATGGTGTGGCGTGGAGAGGAAAGGATAAACTGAGTGCCTCTTGGCCACACATTCAGGATCTAGCTAGCATAGGAATTGCTTCTATCGATCTGCAGAGGCAAGCTAGAGCAGACAGATGGGGAGTGTTTGTGGTTTAACAGGGCATCCTAACACTTTGAAATCCCCACTCATCGCTATCAGCGCCTATCATCCGCTCTCAGGGTCGGCTCCTGTGTTCCCTTACTGGCACGTGGAACCAATCTCACCGGGTCTGATGTTCCACTGTGGAGTGCGACCACCACAGCCTTCCCTCCTCTTCATCTCTTGACGGGTTTGATTTAGTCTGGATGCTCTGCTTCAAATTAACCAACATTGGACCTGAATCACTGATATTGCAATGAAGTCATGTTTGTTGAAAAATGTACTGTTAAATGAAAATAGCGCAATTATCTTTTTCTGATCCTGCAGGTGGTGCTGTCAATAAGGTCCTCCTGTTGACTGACAGACAGATAGGCAGGCACGCACGCACGCACACACACACACACACACACACACACACACACACACACACACACACACACACACACACACACACACACACACACACACACACACACACACACACACACATGCAGACACACTCAGAAACACACACACAAACATGTCACAATCCACAGGGCTTTGTTTACAAGCCTTAAACAAAAACTGCAACAGGAGTTGCTAGTCATTAAAGATCGCCCCAGGAGCAATTATCAAACTGCATGGGGGGTAATGAATAGGAGGAAAATCCAAAATGGCCCAATCCATCTTCCATCACAGCCATGTCTCAAGGTCACATTAACCTCCGCTGTGGCACCGTGGCGGATGAAGAAAAGGATAGAAAGTGTAAAACACGGCTTATGCACTGGGGGTGACTAGCATTTACATACAGCAGAAAATTGGATTTAACGCCTCATCACGACAACAATGACTGAAGATACTTGGACGTGTCAGCGCTCCCTAAACCAAGTCCAGCAATGGGGAGAGACGCCCTAAACTGCCTCATCTAAGCAGAGTATGAAATCAATCTGACCATGGCAACTTCCTCTCAACACGCGTGACTCTTTATCCGGTTAGGAGGCGATGGATAGGCCTGCCCGGAGGGGAGAGAAGAGGATGCCATCACAGTCTCTCTATCTCAGCCCCGCCGGGCAAACTCTGAGCTGGGATGCCGATTTACCACAGGCCCAGGCTTCTGAGGCCTACAGGTGCATGCCATAGGGATGTCTGGGATGTTTGTTGGGAGTGCAGGTCAGGAATGCACCGTCAGGAATTGTATAATACAAGCAAGGAAATATTGTAATACTTTTTTAAATGTTTATTTGGGCTGGAATATGTACTAAACCCTGTGAGCCCTCTGTGTTTGTTTTTCAAATTGTATGTTTTTTCTAATGAATTAGTTTTGTTACTCTATTCTTTTCTCCTTACCTTGAAAAGAGGAAGCCCTTGACTGTCACAAAATTACACAATTGGAAAATAGCCACACACACACCGTTGACAGCTGAAGGAAAAATCCAATAAAATGTTGAGAGTATTTTCCTTATTAGTCAATGCCAAGATAAATGCTCAGGTGTAGAGAAAAATAGAGAAATCATTTCAAATGAAGCCCCCACGCCCGCAGCCGGTGATAACAGACATTCATTAGCATCTGAAAAAAAACAGCCAGCCACAGTGCAAACAGATGCCTGCTTCCCTATTAGCAATGATTACCCCACTACCTTAATATCTTCGTTTTTATGGATGTCTCTCTCTCTCTCTCACACACACACACACACACACACACACACACACACACACACACACACACACACACACACACACACACACACACACACACACACACACACACACACACACACACACACACACACACACACACACACACACACACAAAGTCCTGAAGCAAATTCCCCTTTTCCCCCTCTCATAAACACATACACACAATAAAAAAAAACTAAGCCAATTTCCTTCGTACCCTATCCTCCCACACACTAATTTCCTCAGGCTGCTGCACTGGCAGGGAGTGTGTATTGTAGCACAAACAGTGATGTGTTTTGGGTAATTGGTCTTGCTGTGTTTGTATGGAAATCTCTGAGTGTGTGACAAGGCTAGATAGCTTCCAATGTTGTTCTGATCCACGCTTTAGGCCCACAGCCAAAGTATTTTATCTCTTAATGCATTAGAGGGATCTTCCAATTAGCCGCAGCTCATAATACCCCCATTTCTGGTGGCTGTGGCTTTGGGGGTAGAGGTAGGGGAGACAGGGAGGGTGGTGGGGGGACTCCTGTGGCTGGGGGACGGGGGCGAAGCGATAGTTCTGCTTGAGAGGTGAAATGAGGTGCTTGTTGTGAGCAGTGTGGGGGTTGCGCTGTTGCCGGGCTCCTGTTGTAAAGTTTGCTGATAAGGGGAACCAGGCCCTTGAGCATCCATTCTGCTCGGTATATTAACACTCCTTATCGGGCCCAGATAAAACTGCATGCCATTTGCCTTCGGTGGAATTAGCTCGTCTTCCTTGGCTAACCAGGCAGTGGTGATTAACCTTTACGCTGTCCAATATTCTCAGCAGACTTCAGCTCGCAGATTAGAGACTATTAGTTATGACCAACTAAATGAACCGCTCCCTCTCCCGGAGAGCACTACGAGCTGTGTGCACTCTAAAGGGGTCAGTTCCACCTCACACACTCAGGAACTAAGTATACTCACACAAACAAACACATGCTGCATGTGCAAAGGTGGGTATAGAAATGTACATACTCATCCGGTCCCCCATACAAGTTTGTGTAGCGTGCACGCACACACACGTGTACACATGCACAAACATTGTGCACAATATTATATGTAATTTTGCCTGCCTTCACTGCTGTTTCAATTATTTTTCAAATGTCATCTGTATTACAAAATATGCAAATATAATCATTGTTTTAATGGTCAAAAAACCTAATTATTATGATAATTGTGTTTGTAGGTATTTTTGGCTATATTTCAATTATATAATTTGGTTGAAGGGAAGTCTGGTGAAAGTAAATCTCTGTTAGGATTTGTCGCCTCAGACTGTAATCAAATGTTAATTAGTTTATTATTAACTATGGGGTATAGTTATACAGGATTTTTCAATTTTCGCCATCAAAATATAATACTACTTTATGCTTAATATTCATTAATATTCATTGTATAAAGTCTATGTGCACACAGGACACTTTATATAATAGAAAGAGGTGGGTAACCCAATTACAGACAAAACGCATCTTTCCTACATACACTCCCCTTCATAACTGCTAACCTCTGATGTTACCACATTGTTAACCTTCAGACATTTTTATTTGACCTTTATTTAACTAGGCAAGTCAGTTAAGAACAAATTCTTTTTTCAATGACAGCCTAGGAACAGTGGGTTAACTGCCTTGTTCAGAGGCAGAACAACAGATTTTTACCTTGTCAGCTCAGGGATTCGATCTTGCAACCTTTCGGTTACTAGTCCCACACTCTAACCACTAGGCTACCTGCCACCCCATATAAGTTACCAGACCCGGACTCAGGGATGGCTAACCCTGGATATCCCTTCAAGTTAGGTAAATGTGCTTTTAGTTATTATTGCGCCCGTCATAAGGAATGATCTCCAAAACTCTTTAAAGTTGGTGGAGTTGGTGCCTCTATGGCAATTCAGGCGGATGTTAGAGGGGTTGGCTGGAGTCTTTGGCCACCCTCTGTAGGGTGTTTCGGCTGCAGGCAGGGCAGTTGCCATACCAGACAGTGATACAATCAGTCAGGATGCTCTCAATGGTGCAGCTGTAAAAGTTCCTGGGAATCCATACCAAATCACATGTTCTGGTATGAGAGGACCATGTTAAGTCCTCATTGATGTGGACACCAAGGAACTTGAAGCTCTTGACTCTCTCCACTCCGGTGCTCAGCTTGAGATGTGGGGATTACAGACTGGAAAAAGGTAGTATCCACATTAATGTAGAAGTGTTCAGAAACATATTTTATTCTTATTTACAAGTGACTCCAAAATGACACAATACATTATTTACCATTCATTTCTATTGGGCACAACATAATCCAAAACACAACCAAAACAAACTGCAAATGCATCCAACAAGTTTGTAGAGTCACCAGCTTGATGTAGTCATTGCATGTTAGGAATATAGGACCAAATACAAAACTTTTGACTACTTTAATACACTACAAGTGAATTTGTACAAATACTTTTGACACCTTCAAATAGGGGGGACTAGATACATAAAGTGCTTTAATTTCTAAACGGTAAAACAGATTTGTATGAAAATACCCAGAAATAAAAGGTGACATTCTGTACTGTTGGCTCATATGAAACAATTGATCTCAAATCCAAAATGCTGAAGTATGAAGTCAAATAAAAAGTTTGAGATTCACTGTCCAAATAAAGTGTGTATTAGGCAATGCTGCATTAAATATTGTGAGCGCGATCCCTCTATGTTTCAAAAAATGAATGTCAGCAATATTGTATTTATTTGCTACTGGACACAAGGGTCTGTCTTAGAGCGGAGTAGAGAGTAGTAGAGAGGAGGAGAGAGGAGTAGAGCAGAGTAGAGAGGGAGTAGAGAGGAAGAGAGAGGAAGAGAGAGGAGTAGAGCGGAGGAGAGAGGAGTAGAGAGGAGTAGAGTGGAGGAGAGAGGAGTAGAGCGAGATAATGAGAAGTATAGAAGTAGAGAGATATGAAGAGGTGAAGCTTCACTCCTGCCTATAGGCTTCACTCCTTGGAGGCTGTGTTTGCTAGCAGATCGGGGCTAGCTGCTCTTGACAGAAGGTCACAGGAAACAATGTGATAGGGACAATATGGCGAGCAGTGTGTGTGTGTGTGTGTCTTCACTACGGAGATAACTGCGTGGTGGCTGTGAGGTAAAGAGACGTGGAGCACACACACTGCCATTCTGTCTGCATGACACACACACACATTAAGCCATCACATCTGGAAAGGATTGACAAGAGATGTGATGAGGCGATTCACAAAAGCCTGTGTATGACTGCAGCAGCCTCAGTGCCAAAGGCAATTGCTCCTTTCTCTTTTCTCCTGTCTCCTTTCTCCTTTCTCTATGCCTCCCTTCTACTCCTCTTTTTTTCACTCAGTGCAGATATGATATTGCTATTCATATTACTATTACTGCTCTATGTTCAGTCAAAGCAAACATACACTAATCTGGAACTGACACACAACCCATTTACTGTATCGTCCTTGTATTTACTTCGTGAAGTAAATCTGACTTGCCTAGTTAAATAAATAAAAAATAAAAATAAACTTTATGTACTGGCATATGTGGATAAATTGACATATTATGATTTTCAATAGTAAACAAAGCATATTGGATATGAACTCAGAATTCAGATTAAAATGTTAGTCCACAACCACATTGTTTGTCTGCTTGTCCTATGTATCAATGTACATTATCTTGGGCCGTAACATACTGTACATTCTTTGCAGGTGCATATTGTACTTAACCAATTTTCTGCCATAATTAAGAGCCGTTATGTAAATTGCTTTTATTATTTAGTATTCATTACCCTTTTGAAAACATAGCCAAAAGTTAATAGGAAACTAGTTCTTTCAAAGACATACATGGCCGTTACCACCCCTGTAGTCATCATGGGAATATGTCCCCCACACTGAAAACCCCTTTATCTACACAAACAATTAAGAGTGTGAAATTCGAACACGCTGCGTTAAATAAGAAACCGCTTTTGTCACAAAGCAAACAAAGCCTGAGGAGAACGGGAAAAAACGAGTTTTCAGCCTTGAGAGAGAAAGACTTCCAAACCACACTGATACCCAGAATAATCACATTTTCCCTCAAATCCAGCTGGCTGGCACTGACAGTAGCACGTTTAAGACCGTCCACAGGCAGCCACAGGAGAGAGGCAGCACAAGAGGCTGTTCCTATCACACACAGACACACTTCCTCAGTCTGCTGTGGAGCTCTGTAGCAGCCAGCCCACCCCACCCACTGTGTTCACCCCTGTTCTGGTCCACAGCAGCCCCTGGCATAGTGGGTGAGACCACCCCAACCGTCCAGCCTCTCAACGTGTTTGTTAACAGAACCAGAGAGTCAATAATGACTTCCACCATTACTCCACAAATGAAGCTTCGCTCCTTTCCACCTTAAGAGAATGAGTAATCAAGAACAGGGGCCATTTGCAAACTGTCAGTCAAAAGGCGCTATCTACCCGCCGAGGCTTCCTCCTCTAATACCAATTTAAATCATTCACGGGCCTTCCGCTGCTATTATTCAAAAGATCATAATAGTTTTCCTTGCGCCCAAAGCACAAAAAATCAATTATTTCCCCACAAAGACTTGAAAGTACTTAGCGCGGGGCTGCGAGAGGAAGCTGTGGGTTATATCAAATTGAAACTGCACTCATTACACAGCGCACAATTAGTTACCTCTGGTCTGCGAGGCTCTTTAATTCCGAATGGCATATCTGTATTATTACAGAAACAAGCATGCAAATGCTATTGTTGGGGATTTAGAGAAATCAATAGGACAGTGTCGCGAGCGTTTGGTGGGCCGTCACTCAATCTGCTGCGGCCCAGAGATAAAGGTCTGAATTCAAATGAACGAAAGCAGCCAGTGACATCACAAGTGACACCCAAAATAAAAGAGACGGCTCCATGATATATGTAATTATTCTCTGCACATTCGCACTCTTTTTTCCTCCTCATTGTATATAGTTGTGTAACTGTGTTTCGCATAAAGGGATTAAGAGTATTTTAATGAGAAACTGTAATTGTTTTTTCCCGCACTCTATGGATATGTGTGTGTGTGTGTGTGTGTGTGTGTGTGTGTGTGTGTGTGTGTGTGTGTGTGTGTGTGTGTGTGTGTGAGTGTGTGTGTGTGAGTGTGAGTGTGTATGAGGAGGGAAGTGTGTTGTCTCCCATTCATCATAGACAGTGCATTTCCATTGAATGAATACTGTATATATATTTTTTCAGTTGCTAGGACTGTTGGTTTGAATTGAAAGTGAGGGAGTTGGAAAATGTTATGAAGAAAACATACCACATAGAGTCTATACCCATGACTAACATTGGGCACTGAAGACATATTGTACTAAAAGGCTTAAGAACGGATATTACCTGAAGTAGTATAATACCTGGCATTAACAAGGTCTTTCATCAATGTATCTGACATTTCAATCCAAGGGCTCTGCACTGTCCTGTTCTTCTTCTTGGCTCTTGTCTGCAATGGAACATATTCCATTATAGACAATTACAGAAATAATTGAAACTCAGCAAACTACGAACAACAAGCTATTAATGGAAAAAAGCTAATGGGAGATTAAGAGACAGAGAAAGTGCTCTCTCCTGGCTGACTTCACATGAGGACAGGTGATAGCGACGGCACGGCAGAGGGGTTGGTAGGGGGTCTGGAGGAGGAAGGGGTTAGGGGGTTGGGGGTCAACTCTGGCTGAAGATGCCGTGACCTGTCACCCAGGTGATCCCCTTCCTGCTCAGACAACCTTTATGTGATCAAAAGACGGATAACACTTACAAACGACCCCCTCCCTAGAAACAAAAAGGAGCTGGAATGTGTCTGGCTAGCAGGGGAGGGTCAGATCCATACATTCCTCTCTCCAATAAACCCTCCATTCCACCCAACCTCCCACTACCCCACAACCTTGTCCCATCCCAAGTCCCATTCCCCCCTCATGCCCCTGTAGGAGTTTGGGGTGTCTCTCCTCTCTCATCCTCTCTCCACTACTCTGTACCCTGATGCTCATTTTGGAATGAAAGCAATCACCAATATTCCTCTCTATTGAGTGAAAGAAAGACATGCCTTTCGTTCTGCAGGGATGAAGAGGAGCAGAATGCTGGGGAGGCAGAACATGCCCTTTGTTGGCCTCTCATTCTTCCCCTCTATATCCTGGCTCCCCCTTTTCCACCCCTCTAACATTGGGACGGGGGGGAGGGGTGCTCATTCAACGTCGGTTAAACGTTTTCACAACAGCACAATGCCAGACCGAGATGGCAGGTGCAAGCCAGGGAGAGAGGGAGAGAGTCAGGGAAAGAGAGATGGAGGGAGAGCGAAAGAGAGAGAGAGCGAGAGAGAGATGGAGGGAGAGAGAGAGAGACAGATAGAGAATGAGAGAGGCCAGTCTATTAAGTGCAGTAATCACTGCTAGGTTATTATCTAAGACCCAGGTGTCTGTACTTGACCCCATGGACCAGTGCCTTTAACCCCCGGCCCCGGGCCTGGACCCAGGTCCAGTAGTCTGGCTGTACTTAGCCCCAGCCAGCCCCCTCCCTATCTCTCTCTCTACAGTAGTATCACAGAGACCAGCCCCTCCATTGACGTCAGCAACCCCTGCCGGACCTGACCTGCTTACACTGAACTAGTGCCTCAGCAGGCCTATTCTCAGACCTGTACTGGACACACACACTTATCGCACTTACACACACAGACCCCTGTGACACATGTACGCTCATTAAGCATAGATGAGTACTCAAACATACAGTATACAAAAACACAAGATCCATGCACACACACACACAGACTCACACATGCAGAGCATATAATACACTGACAAGATAAACATTCAGACTCCCTCTCACATAATACGGACACACTCAAGCACACACACCCTGCCTTTCTCTGGAGTCAACCAAGTGAGATAAAGACCAGCAGGCTGGCTTAGAGGAGGGGGAGCCCGGACTTGGGGTTGCTTGGGGCTCCTGCCCGTCATTCATCTGCTGCCAAGGAACACATTTCACAACGCCTAGTTGTGTATTCATTGTGTTACATTGTGTACTGTGTGTGTGTGTGTGTGTGTGTGTGTGTGTGTGTGTGTGTGTGTGTGTGTGTGCGTGTTTACATTTTAGCATTGTATTATACTATGTGATGTACACACTGTGTGGATTTATGGATTTTTGTCATTGTGTGAAATAGGGAGTTTTTGGATGTCTTTGTATGGAATGATAGCACAGTCACCCATCTTGCTATCTTATACAAGTGTGACCTTGTGTTGGCTAACAATAAAATGAAGTACTACTCACAACACACCTCTGCACAGTCCTATAAATATCCTTGAACCTTGAACTTCAGATACAATATTATCTCTTCTAAGCAAACCTCTACAAAAGCATTTACAAAACACATTTTTAGTTCATTTACTTGAACATTTACAGGATGAAATTTCTTGAGATGCACTATCTCGTTTTCAAGTCAAATCAAATTGTTTTGGTCGCATACACATATTTTGCAGATGCTATTGCGGGTGTAGCAAAATGCTTGTGTTCCTAGCTCCGGAAGTGCAGTAATATCTAACAATTCACAACAATACACACAGATCTAAAAGAAAAATAATGGAATTAAGAAATATATAAATATTAGGACGAGCAATGTCAGAGTCCGGAGTATAAATATATATATGTGATGGGATGTATAGACATTATGGACAGGATGTGGTTAGAATATTTAGTATATCTATAGAATACGTAAGATAGAATAGTATATATACAGCAATAGGATGGCATTTACTAGAACACAGTATATACATAAAGTGCCTTCGGAAAGTATTCAGACCCCTTGACTTTTCCACATTTTGTTACGTTACAGCCTTATTCTGAAATGGATTAAATAAATAGAAATCCTCAGCAATCTACACACCATACCCCATAACGACAAAGCGAAAACAGATTTTTTTTTTATATTTTGGCAAATTTATTACAAATTAAAAACAGAAATACCTTATTTACATAAGTAATCAGACCCTTTGCTATGAGACTAAAAATTTAGCTCAGGTTTATCCTGTTTCCATTGATCATCCTTGAGATGTCTCTACAACTTGATTGGAGTCCACCTGTGGTTAATTCAATTGATTGGACATGATTTGGAAAGGCACACACCTGTCTATATAAGGTCCCACAGTTGACAGTGCATGTCAGAGCAAAAACCAAGCCATGAGTTCGAAAGGAATTGTCCGTAGAGCTCCGAGACAGGATTGTGTCGAGGTACAGATCTGGGGAAGGGTACTAAAAAACTTCTGCAGCATTGAAGGTCCCAAAGAACACTGTGGCCTCCATCATTCTTAAATGGAAGGATCTTGGAACCACCAAGACTCTTCCTAGAGCTGGCCACCCAGCAAAACTGAGCAATCGGGGAAGAAGTGCTTTGGTCAGGGAGCTGACCAAGAACACCATGGTCACTCTGACAGAGCTCTAGAGTTCCTCTGTTCCAGAAGGACAACTATCTCTGAAGCACCCCACCAATCAGGCCTTTATGGTGGAGTGGCCAGATCGAAGCCGCTCCTCAGTAAAAGGCACATGACAGCCCGCTTGGAGTTTGCCAACGGGCACCTAAAGACTCAGACCATGAGAAACAAGATTCACTGGTCTGATGAAACCAAGAATGAACTCTTTGGCCTGAATGCCAAGCGTCACATCTGTAAGAAACCTGGCACCATCCCTACGGTGAAGCATGGGTGGCAGCATCATGCTGTGGGGATGTTTTTCAGCTGCAGGGATTGGGAGACTAGTCAGGATCGAGGCAAAGATGAACGGAGGAAGTACAGAGAGATCCTTGATGAAAACCTGGTCCAGAGCTTTCAGGACCTCAGATTGGGGTTTTGGCCTTTCTAGGTTTTGGCCTTTCTAGGGAGTTATTCCTAGCCACCGTGCTTTTACACCTGCATTGCTTGCTGTTTGGGGTTTTAGGCTGGGTTTCTGTACAGCACTCTGTGACATCAGCTTTATAATTTTTTTTAGAAAATTTGAAATTTGATTGGTGCGAAGGCTCACCTTCCAACAGGACGACCCTAAGCACACAGCCAAGACAATGCAGGAGTGGCTTCAGGACAAGTCTCTGAATGTCCTTGAGTGGCCCAGCCAGAGCCCGGACTTGAACCCGATCAAACATCTCTGGAAAGACCTGAAAATAGCTGTGCAGCAACGCTCCCCATCCAACCTGACAGAGCTTGAGAGGATCTTCAGAGAAGAATGGGAGAAACTACCCAAATACAGGTGTGCCAAGCTTGTAGCATCATACCCAAGAAGACTCGAGGCTGTAGTCACTTCCAAAGATGCTTCAACAAAGTACTGAGTAAAGGGTCAGAATAGTTATGTAAATGTGATGTTTTTTATTTTGTACATTTTTTGCAATTTTTGTATTTTGTTTGCCATTATGGGGTATTGTGTGTAGATTGATGAGGGGATAAAAACTTTTAATACATTTTAGAACAAGGCTATAACGTAACAAAATGTGGAAAAAGTAAAGGGGTCTGAATACTTTCCGAATGCACTGTATGAAATGAGTAAAACAGTATGTAAACATTATTAAAATGACCAGTGATTTCATGTCTTGGCACACAGGGCAGCAGCCTCTGAGGTGCAGGGTTGAGTAACCGGGTGGTAGCCGGCTAGTGACTGTGACTAAGGTCAGGGCAGGGTACTGGGTGGAGGCTGGCTAGTGATGGCTATTTAACAGTCTGATGGCCTTGAGATAGAAGCTGTTTTTCAGTCTCTCGTTCCAAGCTTTGATGCACCTGTACTGACCTCGCTTTCTGGATGATAGCGGGGTGAACAGGCCATGACTCTGGATGGCTAAGGTCCTCTGGTGGCTAAGGTCCTTGATGATTGTTTTGGTCTTCCTGTGACATCGGGTGCTGTAGATGTCTTGGAGGGCCGGCAGCGTGCCACCCTCTGGAGAGCCTTGCGGTTGCTGGGGGTGCAGTTGCCGTACCAGGCGCTGATACAGCCCGACAGGATGCTATCAATGGTGCATCTGTAAAAGTTTGTGAGGGTCTCAGGGGCCAAGCCAACGTTTTGTCAGCCTTCTGAGGATAAAGTGGCACTATTGCGCCTTCTTCATCACACTGTCTGTGTGGGTGGATCATTTCAGATTGTCAGTGATGTGTACGCCGAGGAACTTGAAGCTTTTCACTTTCTCCACTGCGGACCCGTCGATGTGAATGGGAGCGTGCTCCCTCTGCTGTCTCCTGAAGTCAACCATCAGCTCCTTCATTTTGTTGACGTTTAGGTTATTTTCCTGGCACCACTCCGCCAGGGCCCTCACCTCCTCCCTGTAGGCTGTCTCGTCATTGTTGGTAATCAGGCCTACTACTATGGTGTATGCAAACTTGATGATTGAGTTGGAGGCATGCGTGGCCACACAGCCATGGGTGAACAGGGAGTACAGGAGGGGGCTGAGCAATCACCCTTGTGGGGCCTCTGTTTTGAGGATCAGCATAGTGGAGGTGTTGTTGATCCTTAACTAGCCTCTCAAAGCACTTCATGATGACAGAAGTGAGTGCTACGGGGCGAGAGTCATTTAGTTCAGTTACCTTTGCTTTCTTGGGTACAGGAACAGTGGTGGACATCTTAAAGCAAGTGGGGACAGACTGGGATAGGGAGAGATTGAACATGTCTGTAAACACTCTAGCCAGCTGGTCTGCGCATGCTCTGAGGATGCGGCTAGGAATGCCGTCTGGGCCGGCAGACTTGGGAGGGTTAGCACCCTTAAATGTCTTACCCACATTGGCCACGGAGAACGATAGCCCACAGTCCTCGAGAGTGGCCCCGCGTCGGAGGCGCTGTGTTATCCTCAAAGCAAGCGAAGACGGTGTTTAGCTTGTCCGGGAGCAAGACGTCAGTGTCCGTGACGTGGCTGGTTTTCCCTTTGTAGTCCGTGATTGTCTGGAGTCCCTGCCACATACGCCTCGTGTCTGAGCTGTTGAATTGTGACTCCACTTTGTCTCTGTACTGACGTTTTGCCTGTTTGATTGCCTTACAAACTGCACTGTTTGTATTCAGCTATATTCCCAGTCACCTTGCCATGGTTAAATGCAGTGGTTTGCGCTTTCAGTTTTGCGCGACTGGTGCCATCTATCCACATTTTTTGGTTTGGGTAGGTTTAATTAGTCACAGTGGGAACAACATTCCCGATACACTTCATGATGAACTCAGTCACCGTGTCCGTGTATACATCAATGTTATTCTCAGTGGAAACAAGGAACATATACCAGTCCGTGTGATCAATACAATCTTGAAGCACGGATTTCGATTGGTCAGACCAGCGTTGAATAGACCTTAGCATGGGTACTTCCTGTTTGAGTTTCTGCCTATAGGAAAGGAGGAGGAGAATGGAGTCATGATCTGATTTCCCGAAGGGAGGGTGGGGGAGGGCCTTGTAGCCATCCTGGAAGGGAGAGCAACAATGGTCGAGAGTTTTTGAAGCGCGAATACTACAGGCAATGTGTTGATAGAATTTTGGTAGAGTTTTCCTCATATATGCTTTGTTAACTTCTTAGGGGAGCGGCAGCAGAGGTGACGGTTTTGGAGAGTCTGGCGTGCCCAAAGTAAAATGCCTGCCACTCAGGCCCAGAAAATAGGATATGCACATAATTAGTACTATTGGATAGGAAACACTCTGAAGTTTCTAAAAGTGTTCAAATAATGTATGTGAGTATAACAGAACTGATATAGCAGGCAAAAACCCGAGAAATGTCTGTCCGGAATTTTTTTTTTTGTGACCTTTGCTCTGTTTGATACTCTCCCTATTGATTTTAAAGGAAACCAGCTCCTATACTGCAGTACCAATGGCTTCCACTAGATGTCAACAGTCTTTATACAGAGTTTGGAAGCTGTAGCCCTGAGCAGAACGGATAGGAACAGGAAATAGTCGAGGTAGCTCAGATGTCAACAAGATTTTACGGGCGCGAGACCGTGTGCGTGCCCCCTCTGTATTTTCCTTTCATAATGTTTAGGTTACCATCCGAGTGAAATATTATCGCTAATATTCATAAAAGGAGAGCTAAGGATGCATTATAAATTATCTATGATTTGTTTAGGAAAAGTTGATAGGTATATTTGAACGCGTTCTCTTCACGGTTCAATGGGCGATTCGACGTTGGATTTTCTGATCATAACGCGCCAACCAAACGGAGATTTATGGATATAATAAATGACTTTTTCTAACAAAAGAACCATTGGATGTCTTCGTTGGACACTTGGGAAGGCCTCATTAGAAGTTCTTCGAAAGGTAAGAGATTTATTTTAGCTGTGATATGGGTTTTGTGTGACCCGCGCTGGATATGAATTTATGCTAATGTGGAAAAAATATGTGGGGTGCTATCCTCAAACAATCAAATGTTGTGCTTTCGCCGTAAAGCCTTTTTGAAATCTGACAACACTGTGATATTGCCAAGAATCAGAGCTTTTGATGACTATGCAACACTTGTATATTGATGAATGTTTAATAATTCAACTTTTGGATTTTGAATTTGGCGCCTTACATTTCACCTGGTAGTGTCGGGAGTGGCCCGCTAGCGCGCCGCTACTCCCTAAGTCCCCAGCTACAATAAATGCATCCTCCGGATATCTGGTTTCCAGTTTGCACAAAGTCCAGTGTAGTTTTCTTTCTTGAGGGCCGTTGTGGTATCGGCTTGATGGGGAATATGCACGGCTGTGATTAAAACCGTTGAGAATTCTCTTGGGTGGTAATAGGGTCAGCATTTGATTGTGAGGTATTCTAGGTTGGGTGAACAAAAGGACTTGAGTTCCTGTATGTTATCACAATCACACCATGAGTAGTTAATCATGAAACATACATCACTGCCTTTTTTCTTCCCGGAGAGTTATTTATTCCTGTCTGCGTGATGTACCTAGAACCCAGCTGGCTGTATAGATGGGGACAGTATATCCGGAGAGAGCCATGATTCCGTGAAACAGAGTATGTTACAGTCCCTGAAGTCTCTCTGGAAGGAGATCCTCGCCCTGAGATCGTCTACTTTATTGTCCAAGGACCGAACTTTAGCGAGTAATATACTCGTAAGTGGTGGATGGTGTGCACTAGAAGTCCACTCTGAATACCTCTTCTCCGCCAGTGGGGTCTTGGAGAAGCCTCTGGGATAAGTTCAATTGCCTTGGGGGTACGAACAAAAGATCCAATTCGGGAAAGTCGTATTTCTGGTCGGAATGCAATAACACAAAAAACATTCCGGGCTAATAATGTAAGAAATAACGCACAAAAAAATGAAATACTTCAAAGTTGCTGTCAGCGCCATCTGTGTACTCTGTCTACTATATCAAATTGTCAAAATAAGTTTAAAAGCATATACATATATATTGAAAACAACAATTTTCATTAATGGCATAAAAAGGTTGTTGTACAAATACTTATAGGCCTACAACAAATAAAAAATACTGCTACAACTATTAATACAACTAATAAAAACTACTGCTACAACTACTAATACAACTAATAAAACAAAGTACCTATACTATTTACATACAGTGCCTTACAAAAGTATTCACCCCCTTGGCATTTTTCCTATTTTGTTGCATTACAACCTGTAATTTAAATAGATTTTTATCTGGATTTCATGTAACGGACATACACAAAATAGTCCAAATTGGTGAAGTGAAATGAAAAAAATAACTTGTTTCAAAAAATTCTAAAATCACGGAAAAGTGGTGTGTTTTCTTTCATACTTTTCGAATTCTCCGTGCAGCTCAAGCAATTTCTCCAACTGTCAACACATTCAAATGAATACAGGATGCGTACTGGAGTTGCATTGGATGGGAATTTTGGGAAGGAGCACGTTCTGACTGTGCGTCCTCCGGGCAGATGGTGGTCTCAGAGCTGCATAGCTATGTCACAATGCGACGCCAGGCTGTCGTGTCTTAGCGTTTGTGGACTATGATTTGCGCTTTACTCCAACCTCATGATGAAATTCCCTTGGAATTTGTAATTGCAGGAAAAGGTAACGTATGGAATTGCTGACAAATGTAATTGTTTTAGATGATCATGCCATAGATAATTTAGCTATTTGATTTAGAATTTTAGGACCCCTGTAGGTATAAAAAAATAATATAAGAAAATGATTAGATGAAACACTGAATTTGGCCTTAGTGCGACTAGTCCATAGAAATGCATTGAATAACATGTTCATACATGGCAAAACAGAAGCTACAGACCTTTTTGTGAAAATACAGATTTTCTGGATATATCCTGGTCTGACAAACACTGCTGTAGCTCGGCCACCTTCCACTGCACATGCGGAAGGCGGATATCGGCAGATGTGGTGGATTGAGACACAGCCCATGCACAAAACTGATATCTCTAGCTTAAACAGATGGGTTTTGATTATGCTAATTAGATGGACTCAATCAACTCTAGGGGGAAATTTAAGTTACATCAAAAATAAAAATGGTTCCAATGCAGTTGTGTTCTGTTTGTGAGTGACAGCCAATTTAGTGATCCATATATTTGGCAATGATATGTCATATAATTGCATCCAAGAATGATTCTGCAAAAAGTTTGTTATAAATGGCATCTAACTCACAAAGTAAGATCTTCGTTGTGTTTTGGTAGATGATGTCACCATAGTCTAGGATAGGAAGCAGCAGTTGGGTTATTAATAAATGCATAAAAACAGTTCTGTATAGTAACCCAACCTTACAATATAGTTAATAGTTTTTCCAATATAATCAATATGCTTTCCAAAAGATCATTCAGAATTAATCCTCAAACCCAGATATTTCAAACAATCAACACTTTCAAGCGTTGTTACATCACTTGCATGACATTTGAAATTTCCAGCTGTGGAGCTTATTATTTTCCAAGTACCAAATAGCTTAATATAGGACTTTGTTTGATTTAAAACCAAATGATTTGCTGGAAACCATTTTTGTAAAGTGTTAAAATCATCTGGGAGACTTTCTTGTATCTGCTAAATATTTTAACCTCATGTATAGAGCACTGTATCATTAGCGTATAAGTAAACATGTGAATTCTGACAAATTAGTGGTAATTCATTTATGAATATAGAGAAAATGGGGGCGAATACTGAACCTTGAGGTACTCCTCTACTGAGGCCAATAAGTTTGTCTCCTTCTATGAAAACACATTGTTTTCTATTGCTAAGATATGCATGAAACCATTTTAGTGATCTGTTAGTGAATTTTTAGGTGTTCCTAGTAAGATAGAATGATCAACTAAATCAAATGCTTTTGATAAATCGATAAAGAGCGCCCTAGATAGTTTGCCTTGGTCAGATGACGAATGTATATAATTTGTAAGTTTTACTAATGCTGTAGTAGAATGGTTGGGTCTAAAGCCAGATTGAAAAGGTGAAATTCAATTACATTTACATACCACATATCACATATGCAATTTCAAAACCCTGTCCTTGAGGTAAATGTAACCCTATGAGCGTCATCCCAGCCAACACCCACACAGACAGACAGTCACAGACTCATTCCAGCCAACACCCACAGACAGTCTGTAAGATGGCGCCGGAGCAGAAGGCAGATGTTTTACGTGCCCCCAACCGATTGTGTTTTTTTGTTCGTTTATCTGCGTTGTTTGTAACTTACTTTTTTACTCTTTTTGTACATAATGTTGCCTCTACCGTCTCTTATGACCGAAAATAACTTCTAGACATCAGGACTGCGATTACTCAACACGGACTAACTCTGACAAGCCCAAGGCGGAGGATTTACGGCTCCCTCGGGAACAGGCCCCGACCCCAGTGATCTGCGTGAAGAGGAGGTGGAGAAAGAGAGGCCGGAGAGCGGGCTGCCTTCTGAGAAGTTGGAGGCGATCGAAGAAACCCCCACTTCCCTCAATTCTGCTAGCAAACATGCAATCTTTGGACAATAAAATGGACGAGCTACTGGGAACAAACTACGAATGGGACATTAAAAACTGTAACATCTTATGCTTCACGGAGTCGTAGCTGAACAACGCCAATATCAACATACAGCTGGCTGGTTATACGATGTATCCACAGGATAGAACAGCAGCGTCTGGTAAGACAAGGGGCGGCGGTCTATATATTTTCAGAAACAACAGCTGGTGCACGATATCTAAGGAAGTCTCGAGCTATTGCTCGCCTGATGTAGAGTTTCTCATGATAAGCTGCAGACCACACTACCTCCCGAGAGTTTTCATCTATATGTTTTGTCGCTGTTTACATACCACCACGGTCAGAGGCTTGTACTAAGATAGCATTGAATGAGCTATATTCTGCCATAAGCAAAGAAGAAAACGTTCACCTGGACTTCCGGACGGGCCAACACATCCGCCACGCTGATCCTCAACACAGGGGCCCCTCAGGGGTGCGTGCTCAGCCCCCTCCTGTACTCCCTGTTCACTCATGACTGCACGGCCAGGCATGACTCCAACACCATCATTAAATTTGCAGATGACACAACAGTGGTAGGCCCGATCACCGACAACAATCAGACAGCCTACAGGGAGGAGGTCAGAGACCTGGCCGTGTGGTGCCAGAACAACAACCTCTCCTTCAACGTGATCAAGACAAAAGGGGATGATTGAGAACTACAGGAAAAAGGGGACCGAGCACGCCCCCATTCTCATCGACGCGTCTGCAGTGGAGCAGGTTGAGAGCTTCAAGTTCCTTGGTGTCCACATCACCAACAAACTAACATGGTCCAAGCACACCATGACAGTCGTGAAGCGGGCACGACAAAACCTATTCTGGGTCCTCAGATCCTCAAAAGGTTTTACAGCTGCACCATCGAGAGCATCCTGACTGGTTGCATCACTGCCTGGTATGGCAACTGCTCGGCCTCCGACCGCAAGGCACTACAGAGGGTAGTACATCACTTGGGCTAAGCTTCCTGCCATCCAGGACCTCTATACCAGACGGTGTCAGAGGAAGGCCGTACAAATTGTCAAAGACTCCAGCCACCCTAGTCATAGACTGTTCTCTCTAATACCACACGGCAAGCGGTACCGGAGCGCCAAGTCTAGGTCCAAGAGGCTTCTAAACAGCTTCTACCCCCAAGCCATAAGATTCCTGAACATCTTGTCAAATGGCTACCCATACTATTTGCATTGCCCCCTCTCCACACCACTGCCACTCTCTGTTGTCGTCTATGCATAGTCCCTTTAATTAACTCTACCTACATGTACATACTACCTCAACTAACCGGTGCCCCCGCACATTGACTCTGTACCGGCACGCCCCTGTATATATTGTTATTTTTTACTCCTGCTCTTGAATTACTTTAAACTTTTATCTCTTATTCTTATCCATATTGTTTTTAACTGCACTGTTGGTTAGGGGCTCGTAAGTAAGCATTTCACTGCACCTGTTGTATTCGGCGCATGTGACTAATACAATTTGATTTGATTTGACAGTCACAGAGCTGACTCACATCCATAACCACTCATGTTCAGTTTGAGAGAATGAACTATTCATGGGAAACATTATCTTGAGGAAATCTAAATATATCATGATGTGCAATTCTTCTTCTTCAAAAGAAACTTTCCTGGAACATCTCCCTTTTCTATGTGACCGATCGACAATACTTGAAGCCGAGTGACAATACTATGCTCAAAGGTTGTGAAAAAGTAACAGACAGTTTCTTATATCAAATGAGGGAGTTTTGTTTGTTCAATGTACCAGTATATCCCTGGACACTATGGTCACTATCTCAGATAGCGTCAATGCCACAGGAATATCATTGGTGAGATGAGGGCAGTGGAAGGCAGGCCCCTAAATGGCAGGTAATCAAAGAAAGAAAACAAGTAGATGGCCAGTAACGATGCAGAAAACTTTTGTAAAATATTTCCAGATAATATATACAATGACAGTGTATAACAAGGAACAGATCAGCCTATAGTGTATACCATCAGGACGCACAACTGCTGTCAGTCAAACACCCTCACCTCAGGTGCCCTTTTCCCACAGTCAGACGTATTTGTTTGTAGGTGCCCAGTCCTGGATCAGCATTCTTGTGGTAACGCATCAAGAGGATCGACTACACATCAGCCCGAAGCAGGAACACACCATACCATGGAAACAAGGGCTGGTGTGTGATAGGGCAGGGGTAGACTGACGCCATCGCTCCGGGATACCATTGCCATGGAGACTCCGCCCTGGCATTCAGGTGTCAAAACAACAGAGCTGGCGCATGCTGCCACGCTTCCCGGACGGCTGGTGCAGGGCTAAACCTAAACAGTAGACTGTTAAAGTGGAAAAGCCCCTGACTGATCCACACACAGCCGGCTGAGGCTGAGACGCTCCAGGCACTGTGTTCTTGTTCTCACACAGCACTGTGCTGTCTGTCAGAGCGGGAAGATCATAATAATTACCCCCATTATGTAAGATGGTTCTGTTGACATCACACCCCTGGATCACCTTTCCTTGACGGTGGCACAAACAAAAATGCCTAAGCATTTGCTCTTAAACTGTACAAAGCTGTGCTCCCAATGCTGAAATGACCTTGTAGTACTTGAATATAATACACTGAACAAAAATATAAATGCAACATGTAAAGTGTTGTTCATGAGCTGACACAAAAGATCCCAGAAAATGTCCATACGCACAAAAAGCTTATTTCTCTAAAATGTTGTGCACAAATTTGTTTAAATCCCTGTTAGTGAGCATTTATCCTTTACCAAAATAATCCATCCACCTGACAAGTGTGGCATATCAAGAAGCTGATTAAACAGCATGATCATTAAACAGGTGCACCTTGTGCTGGGGACAATAAAATGGCACTTTAAAATGTGCAGTTTTGTCACACAGCCAATTTGGCAGTATGTCCAACCGGCCTCACAACCGCAGACCACGTGTAACCACGCCAGCCCAGGACCTCCACATCCGGCTTCTTCACCTGCGGGATCGTCTGGGGGGGTTTGGAGGCAGGGTGCTGATGAGTATTTCTGTCTGTAATAAAGCCATTTTGTGGGGAAAAACTCATTCTGATTTGCTGGGCCTGGCTCCCCAGTGGGTGGGCATGGCTGCCAAGTGGGTGGGCCTATGCCCTCCGAGGCACACCAATGGCTGCACCCCTGCCCAGTCATGTGAAATCCATAGATTAGGGCCTAATTAATTCATTTCAATTGACTGATTTCCTTATATGAACTGTAACTCAGTCAAATCTTTGAAATTGTTGAATGTTGCGTTTTTTCAGCATAATTTAACTAGTGTTAGGTCATTTGTTTTCATGGCGAGGAGGTTACTTCTGTTATTCTTAACTCATGTAGTATATTCAATCAAGCAATTATATAATTTACAGGTTGATTATATGAGCCCCTAATGCCAGGACCAAAACTAGATTTATTCTCTGAAATGTTATATATTTGTTATATGAATGATTATCACGTATTTTCAGCATGGTAGTAACTCTTGTATGGGGTCAGAAATAACAATAACCAGTACAGCTGTTGTTTCCTTCCTCCTGACATTGTAGCAATGATGCCACCTGTTTCACCTTCTCTCTCAGCACAGCTCACACTCTCCTTTACCCATCCACCTCTCACCGCTCCCCTCCTCCCTCCCTCCTTACCACCCCCCTCCTCCCTCTCCCCTCTCCCCTAACCCCCTCCCACCACCACCCCCCTGTGTTTGATCGATGTCCCTGTGAACATGAAACTTCCATTAAATCTCAGGCGGGGGAGACTATCACAGAGATCCCTTACTGCTCCGGGTCCCTCTTTGCTATGAACACAACCCTATAAATATTGCATTTTTATATATATATTTATTTAGGGGAGGGATATCAGTGTTGTGTGTGATGCAATATGATCAACTTTATTCTGCAGGGGGGCTGGACACATTTTTATTGGAGTACCGGCCGCATGTCCAGAGTCAATGAGGAACTTGAGAGAGTTCTGGCAAAGTTCAGTCAACCAGCTATCATCGTTAGCCTAATTGAGGCTATAAATCCCATATGTCTTCCAATAGCTGAGATGTCATATGCTAGTAACATAGGCAAATCAGGTTACATCTGCCTCAACTGTGGCTTGACAAGTAGACAACCGAACAGACCATGACTTCTCTTTGTCTCTCTAAGTTCCTTTCTTTAGCCTGCTTTAGAGCTCACCGTTTCTATTCTGTTCCCAGAGAATAAAGACAGCTCAAGTAACACACAACATATTTATCAGAGGTCTATTAGCATGAAGTTTCCTTTAGGCATCTCTCACCTTTCCCAACCCCATCTCAAAGGTTGCTGTCTTCAAAGAACAGAGGGGTGTAATTCTAAGTGTCACAAAGATTGTTATTCTCAGAGCGTGTCTGAACAGTCACGACACACTGACACCATGCTTCTGAAATGTTATAACCTTCAAATGGAGAGCACAAGGGGAAAACCCCCTGGATATTGAATGAGAGGTGGTGTTTTTTTCTCTCAGAGTTGGCAGTTTACTTTGGATTGGCGTGAGGGGATTAGGGGAAGCATTCCTGTGTAATTAGTGACGGCTGTTCTGCCAGTGACACACACACAGCTGAGTGACACATCTCGTTGTGGACCCGGAGCTTAGCCCGGCCCCCAGGCAAGGCCCCCTGTCTCCCTCTGGTCTGCTAGCTGAACCACCTGCAGCACTACAGTACATAATATCTTTGGATTATACAACTGTTAGCCGAGCGCTCACTGCTGGGAGCAGGCTAATCCAATAGCTAGCTGCAGGATACTACATTGAATGTATCATCTCAGTCTAAGTGTTTCAAACCCTATATGGGAGTGAACGGTTGTTTAATATTGACATTTGAGGAAATATGGTCTAACTGATTTTCCTGGTGTTCCTGTAAATTTGTCTAGATTTTTGGGCTGAGTTGACCACTGGAGTGCTCTGTTCTCTTGGATTTGCCATTCGGTTGCTCAGTCATATCTGTCCCACAACCACTGAGGGGGATGATGTCATCCGGACTGTTTCAGACAGAGAGAGAGAGGCAGAGAAAGGTAGACAGAGAGAGAGAGAGAGGGGGGAGAGAGAGAGAGGGAGAGAGAGAAAGTCTAGATCATAGGTCTGCTGTTGAATGATACATGAGGCAAGCATAAAAAAAAACACAACAGAAACATTGAAAATCTCCTTCCAAGAACGCAGCGTCCTGTGACTGACCCAAACATAATGGGAAGTGTCTCGCTCTCTTGCTGTCAGACAAGTGCTCCTCCTGTCATTATTGGAAAGGGAGTCTTCAGTCCACCTTTATTTAATATTTTTCTGTTACTTTCTTTTTCTATCTCAGTCTTATTTTTTTTAGAAATTATTATTTAAAAAAATATTTGTAAAGTGTACTGAGGCTATTATTAAATAAATTGTGATTTGATTAGACTCTCATTACTTCGTTTATTTTCGCCCATTAATCTGACTTTCCTAGTTAAGTAAAGGTTAAATGAATAAATAAAACATTTAAATCTACGTGTTCACTCTGTATTGATCATTGTTCATATGTTGTAAATGCGAAATAGAGAAAAACATGAAATTCTTTGCAAATGTGAATGACTCAAGGTTTTACCTTGAGATGTTTTGAGGCCTGTTCAGAGCTGTCAATGTCAATATCTGTGAGTGAGCCATGTAAACAAAGGCCATTCACTGATTCACAGACTCACTACTACCAATACATAAAAAAAGACTTGTAAGAAGAAAACATATAAATATATATTTTAAGAACTGTTTACAAATCTCATATAACAAAGAAGTTGTAGGTTCAAGTTAGTCCTCCTCATATACTAACCATATATTTGATGTGAGAAAATGATTAAGCAATGCACAAATAGCAGCAAACTATCACTTGAAGTGCTGGAATTGGACTAAGCTCATTTGACGTGGAGTGTTTGTGTAAAGTTGAATTGTCTGCTTAGTGCGGGCGTCTGGTGTGCAAGGATACATCAGTTGTTTCTGAGAAGCTGAGCACTTCCTTTCAGACGGTGAACATGTGTATTGGAGGAAGGTACTGAGAGAAGAGGGGAGGAGAGGAACGTAACAGCACACTGGGGACAACAAACAAGCACACAAGGCAAGCACTAAACTAAACAGATGAACTGCAGGGGGGGGGGCAGACCTACAGGAAAGACAGGGTTATTCCACCACATCTCTCCCCTTCCCGTTTCCCCTCCCTCTCCTCCCCAAATCCAAGCTGCCCGTGGAAGGCAGGTCAAAGAGAAGTAGGTAAAATCCCTCCAGGTGATGGTGATTGCCTCCAGTACCCCCACCCTCTATCCAAACTCATCTGTCAGGGTTTAGCGCCTGTAAGGTAGGTGGGCTGCCACGGTCAGTTAGCTTACTATTACCATCTCTTAAGGAGGGCTAATGAAGTGCTAATTGTCTGAGTGGCCAGTGGAGGCTTTACTGTAAAGCCTCGGACACACAGGTAGGATTGTCTACCGTTAGCCGTTCGTCAGTACTTAGAACCTCTTAACAGGGTCTCCTGTTTCCACTAGGTAGAGAGGAAACAACAGGCCGGCAGTAGAGGAGCTCACACCGTCTGTGTTAGATTAGGGCCTGGCCCAGACAGTGGAGGAGCTCACACCGTCTGTGTTAGATTAGGGCCTGGCCCAGACAGTGGAGGAGCTCACACCGTCTGTGTTAGATTAGAGCCTGGCCCAGACAGTGGAGGAGCTCAGATCTTCTGTGTTAGATTAGAGCCTGGCCCAGACAGTGGAGGAGCTCAGATCTTCTGTGTTAGATTAGGGCCTGGCCCAGACAGTGGAGGAGCTCAGATCTTCTGTGTTAGATTAGGGCCTGGCCCAGACAGTGGAGGAGCTCACATCTTCTGTATCAGACAGGAGACTCTCAACGAATCAACTCATTTCCTGCTTCCTTCTCTCCTTTTGCTTTCCAGATGGAAGGATAGGCAGTGAGTGAGTAATGCCTGGGGAAACTCATGTAGCTGCTGGAGGTATTTCCTGGATAGTTTGTACATTTCCTAGCTGTTGGGGTGTTCTAAGATGTTAATGTTAAACATGCTGTAGGACTTTTCAGAGATGTTCTACAAGAACACGATTCACATAAAAACACCTGCATCCTAGGGGGATACAGGCCAAAATGCACTACAATCCTAATGGTGCCATACAATTCACACATCAACAAACGGCATAGGCAACAAAGAGAAGAGAGGGAGGAGTAGGGAGTAGAGAGAAGAGAGGGAGGAGTAGGGAGTAGATAGAATAGAGGGAGGAGTAAGGAGTAGAGAGAGGAGAGGGAGGAGTAGGGAGCAGAGAGAGGAGAGGGAGGAGTAGGGAGCAGAGAGAGGAGAGGGAGGAGTAAGGAGTAGAGAGAGGAGAGGGAGGAGTAGGGAGCAGAGAGAGGAGAGGGAGGAGTAGGGAGTAGATAGAATAGAGGGAGGAGTAAGGAGTAGAGAGAAGAGAGGGAAGAGTAGGGAGCAGAGAAAGGAGAGGGAGGAGTAGGGAGCAGAGAGAGGAGAGGGAGGAGTAGGGAGTAGATAGAATAGAGGGAGGAGTAAGGAGTAGAGAGAGGACAGGGAGGAGTAGGGAGTAGATAGAATAGAGGGAGGAGTAGGGAGTAGAGAGAAGAGAGGGAGGAGTAGGGAGCAGAGAGAGGAGAGGGAGGAGTAGGGAGCAGAGAGAATAGAGGGAGGAGTAAGGAGTAGAGAGAAGAGAGGGAAGAGTACGGAGTAGAGAGAGGAGAGGGAGGAGTAGGGAGCAGAGAGAAGAGAGGGAAGAGTAGGGAGTAGAGAGAAGAGAGGGAAGAGTAGGGAGTAGAGAGAAGAGAGGGAGGAGTAGGGAGCAGAGAGAAGAGAGGGAGGAGTAAGGAGTAGAGAGAGGAGAGGGAGGAGTAGGGAGCAGAGAGAAGAGAGGGAGGAGTAGGGAGCAGAGAGAGGAGAGGGAGGAGTAGGGAGCAGAGAGAATAGAGGGAGGAGTAAGGAGTAGAGAGAAGAGAGGGAGGAGTAGGGAGCAGAGAGAAGAGAGGGAAGAGTAGGGAGTAGAGAGATGAGAGGGAGGAGTAGGGAGTAGAGAGAAGAGAGGGAGGAGTAGGGAGCAGAGAGAGGAGAGGGAGGAGTAGGGAGCAGAGAGAGGAGAGGGAGGAGTAGGGAGTAGATAGAATAGAGGGAGGAGTAGGGAGTAGAGAGAAGAGAGGGAGGAGTAGGGAGTAGAGAGAAGAGAGGGAGGAGTAGGGAGCAGTGAGAGGAGAGGGAGGAGTAGGGAGCAGAGAGAGGAGAGGGAGGAGTAGGGAACAGAGAGAAGAGAGGGAGGAGTAGGGAGTAGAGAGAAGAGAGGGAGGAGTAGGGAGCAGTGAGAGGAGAGGGAGGAGTAGGGAGCAGAGAGAGGAGAGGGAGGAGTAGGGAACAGAGAGAATAGAGGGAGGAGTAAGGAGTAGAGAGAGGAGAGGGAGGAGTAGGGAGTAGAGAGAAGAGAGGGAGGAGTAGGGAGCAGAGAGAGGAGAGGGAGGAGTAGGGAGCAGAGAGAGGAGAGGGAGGAGTAGGGAGCAGAGAGAGGAGAGGGAAGAGTAGGGAGCAGAGAGAGGAGAGGGAGGAGTAGGGAGCAGAGAGAGGAGAGGGAAGAGTAGGGAGCAGAGAGAGGAGAGGGAGGAGTAGGGAGCAGAGAGAAGAGAGGGAGGAGTAGGGAGCAGAGAGAAGAGAGGTAGGAGTAGGGAGCAGAGAGAGAGAGGGAGGAGTAGGGAGCAGAGACAATAGAGGGAGGAGTAGGGAGCAGAGAGAGGAGAGGGAGGAGTAGGGAGCAGAGAGAAGAGAGGGAGGAGTAGGGAGCAGAGAGAAGAGAGGGAGGAGTAGGGAGCAGAGAGAAGAGAGGGAGGAGTAGGGAGCAGAGAGAAGAGAGGGAGGAGTAGGGAGCAGAGAGAATAGAGGGAGGAGTAGGGAGCAGAGAGAGGAGAGGGAGGAGTAGGGAGCAGAGAGAAGAGAGGGAGGAGTAGGGAGCAGAGAGAATAGAGGGAGGAGTAGGGAGCAGAGAGAGGAGAGAGGGAAGAGTAGGGAACAGAGAGAGGAGAGGGAGGAGTAGGGAGCAGAGAGAAGAGAGGGAGGAGTAGGGAGCAGAGAGAATAGAGGGAGAAGTAGGGAGCAGAGAGAAGAGAGGGAGGAGTAGGGAGCAGAGAGAAGAGAGGGAGGAGTAGGGAGCAGAGAGAGGAGAGGGAGGAGTAGGGAGCAGAGAGAAGAGAGGGAGGAGTAGGGAGCAGAGAGAAGAGAGGGAGGAGTAGGGAGCAGAGAGAGGAGAGGGAGGAGTAGGGAGCAGAGAGAAGAGAGGGAGGAGTAGGGAGCAGAGAGAAGAGAGGGAGGAGTGGATCAATGGAAAGAAAACAGACTACCAAGTGAGAATAATGAATAGAGAGGAAAGGCTATTGAAGAGGAATGGCTAATTAAGTAAGAAGGAATGACAAATAGACAGATGAGTTAAATGAGGAGAGAAAAACAGAGGCAGTGTTAAAGGCCTAGATGGAGGATGAGTGGCCAGGGCTCTCCCCTGCATTAACATCATAGCGTCTGCTATCCTAAATCTCCTTATGAAATCTACTCCTGCCACGGGTAATTACAATGAACAACTTCATATGGCACGTCTGCCTGGCTCCCAGATAAGGCAGGCCAGCGCGTGGCACCGACTCCTTCGCTTTGGAAGGGAAAATCCTTTATCTTATCTCTATCTTGGCAGAACAACCGGCTTCTGCCCAATTCCACCCTAATCTTCTGCGTAAACAATACTGATATTTCACCACCGCAGCAGAAAAAAAAGAGAAAGAGAGAGGGAGGGAGGGAGGGAGAAAATGGAGGAGAAAAGAGAGGAGACTGATAACATCACTCATTTACAAAGCTCGCCCCTTCTGCCAAACCCCTGGTCCACTCTCAAGTCATTTATTCTGCTGAACACTACCTCAGCATCCAAACGCTCCACATGTACACACAGTCATACCGTATTTCATTCCAAGGCCATTTTGTAGAGCCTTAGGGCTAGATTCAATATGTAGTGTGGAGATCCGCCTAATAGCCCAAGTGAAATTCAAAGGTAATTTCCAATTGAGCCGACATACAGTATGCACCGTGAACGCCGTCTCTGCAAACTTGGGAACATTGCCTTTAAATATCAGTTGCACTATAGCACAGATTTTCGGATTGAATCTAGGCCTTAACGTATATAGCTAAAATGTGCTGCATGGTCAAAACTGACGTCTGCAGTTGCTGTGCAGCATTTACGGTGATACAGCCTCTTCAGAAGTCAGGGAATTCATACCTCTTGTGTTTCACAGAGCAGAGCTGTTGTGAAGTTTGTGTTTATACAGGATCTCCTGCCCCCACCTCCCTTCAACCAATCATGTCAATGCAGAGCTATACGGAGCTAAGAGGAGCCTTCCGTATTGTTAAAAAATGTACTTTAATACTTTGTCTGTGAGATAGGACCAGTCTGAAATTATGACCCACTGAACATCTTTATAATTAAAACGGATACAATGCAGCAAATGTTTCCTTGGATTCCTCTAGATATTTTACCTTTAGAGCCAGCGTCTCTTACAAGTGAGTAGGAAAGTTATACAGTTGTGTAAGAATCAGTCCAATGAAACACTCACTCATATTCTACAAAGATTTAGTTTTTCTTCTATTCATGTCCCCTAAGGTTCTGTCTCACATCATGGGAACATTGCCTCACATCATCCCTCCCTTAGGCCATTTCTCCCCCCCACCCCGTCTCTCTCTCTCTCTCTCTCTCTCTCTCTCTCTCTCTCTCTCTCTCTCTCTCTCTCTCTCTCTCTCTCTCTCTCTCTCTGTCTCTCTCTCTGTCTCTCATTCTCTCTCTCTCTCTCTCTCTCTCTCTCTCTTACATCTCTCTCCTTCCGTTTGTGTTTTGTCCTCTCTCAGAGGAGGTGAAGAGCTTCATCACTCTTCCGTCGATGGGGCTGGATAACCCTCAGGGCTCTGGTAAATTAGAAATTAACTTGATTTAATCAGTACCACTCACACCTCCTTGGTCCAGGTGACAGAAAGAGGGATGTGTCAAACACGTTACTCAATGGCAATGTCAACACGTTCCCTTACTTCAATGCTGGTGTGGTACCTTTACTGATGGTGACAGTCAGTCCAACTACAAACTCTTCAATGATACAATATCTACAGACATAATGAATAATAATATACACAGCGTTGAGGGTCTCCCCAACTATGTTGTAATATATATAGATAAATACATAGATATTAGTAGAGTAAAAGGTCTGGTTCAGAGATATGTTTAGGAAGAATAAGTGACAGTTTGTAACCAAGCTAGCCGGGTGTGTGTTGAATACAGAGGCATCATTGCTTCTAGAGCGGTTTGCAGGAGAGGGATTATTTTGACCAATCTACTCCAAAACAAGATTAAGGGGACAGGATCATGTTTGATTGTCAACTACAATAGCCACAACTGTGAAACATGTCGGATGGCGCGGGATCACACACAGGACATGCGTGAAAATCAGGGCATGGAGTAATCTCTTCTCTTAAGAACCGCAGGAGACACTAAACCCATTTTGAGCGACTGTGATAAACAAGGTAGGCAGACCACTACTGTAGGCAGCTAGTGTGTACGGGAGCTCAGAAAAATGGGCCAGTGACCACATAATCTAGTGCCTTCATAAAGTATTCACACCCTTTGACTTGTATCACACATTATGTGTTACAAAGTGGGATTAAAATGGATTTATATGCACACAATACTCTGATGTTAACGTGGAAAAAACTTCTAACATTTGTAAAAACAAAAATCATGAAAAATGTTAACTAATGTATCCTGATTAGATAAGGGTTCAACCCCCTGAGTCAATACATGTTAAAATCACCTCAAATCAAATCAAATCAAATTTTATTTGTCACATACACATGGTTAGCAGATGTTAATGCGAGTGTAGCGAAATGCTTGTGCTTCTAGTTCCGACCATGCAGTAGTATCTAACAAGTAATCTAACAAATTCACAACAACTACCTTATACACACAAGAGTGTAAGAAGTAATACATAAAAAAACAAAATACTGCATGGTTTCCTGAGAACGTGAAGCGAGGCTGCCATCTCTGTCGGCGCCGGAAGTAACAAACCTTTAGCAGCGATTATCGCTGTGTCTTTCTAGGTAAGTCTAAGAGCTTTCCACACCTGGATTGTGCAACACTTGCCCATTATTCTTTTCAAAATTCTTCAAGCTCTGTCAAATTGGTTGTTGATCATTGCTAGACAACCATTATCAGGTCTTGCCATAGATTTTCAAGCCCGGCCACTCAGGAACATTCACTGTCTTGGTAAGCAACTAGTGTAGATTTGACCATGAGTTTTAGGTTATTGTCCTGCTGAACGGTGAAGTCATCTCCCAGTGTCTGGTGGAAAGCAGACTGAACTAGGTTTTCCTCTAGGATTTTGCCTGTGCTTAGCTCCATTCTGTTTATTTTTTATCCTGAAAAACTCCCCAGACCTGAACGATTACAAGCATACCCATAACATGATGCAGCCACCACTATGCTTGAAAATATGGAGAGTGGTACTCAGTAATGTGTTGTATTTCTCCCTCAGGGGCAGGGGCAGGCAGAGGGGTCAGAGTTCTTGGATACTGGTCGGTGCTGCGAAAGTGAAGTGGCCGGGCCTTACTGAACCCCTCCCGGAGGTTCTGGGATTCCGTGGGAATGGCGGAGAGGTCCGGGGCAATTTTCAAGCCCCCAGGAAGACATCCCGGGGCAGACAGAGCTGATTTTGGGCAATGAGTGTGGCAGAACAGGCTCCAGCCCACGATGGCACCAGTAGACCAGTCAATCGAGGGGTGTCGCTGGAGCCAAGAGAATCCCAATACCACAGGAACCTGTGGAGACTCAATTAGCAAGAATTGGATCGTCTCGCTGTGGTTCCTCGACACTCGTAGGTTGATGGGGGTGGTATGGTGGGTTGATGGGGGTGGTATGGTGGGTATGGTAGGATCCTTGAGTGAGCGATTGGTACCGCAATCACACCTCTTCTCCCTCCTACGTTCCTGTAGCCGACCATCGATCCGGATGGTTAAAGCGATGAGTGAGTTGAGATCCGTAGGTAGTTCCCCTGCTGCAAGCTCTTCCTTTACTTCCTCCGATAAACCGTGCAGGAACGTGTCGAACAGCGCTTCCGGGTTCCAGGCACCCTCTGCTGCTAGCGTGCGGAAATCCACTGCATAGTCTGCCACACTGAGGGAGTCGTGCAGAAGCTGGAGTAACTTCCGGGAAGCCTCTCTCCCGGACACCGGAGCCTCAAACACCTTTCTCACCTCCGCCACGAATACATCCAGACTGAGGTAGACTGCGGATTGTTGCTCCCACACCACCGTGGCCCAGGCGAGTGCCCTCCCAGACATCAGCGTAATAATGTACGCTATATTCGAGCGGTCCGAGGGGAACGAAGAAGGCTGCAGCTCGAAAACGAGGGAGCACTGGGAGAAAAAGGACCGGCAGGTTCTGGAATCTCCATCCTAGTGCTTCCGGGGTGGTAAGCGGGTTCGGGTTACTGGGGGGCTGGGAGGTTACTGTCGTGGTAGGCTGCCTAGTAGGCAACCCATGGAATTGCTCCCGCAAAGCTTCCAATGCTAGGTCGTGACGTTCTATCACGTCCTGGAACCCTTCCATCAGATGGCGTTGCGGAGCTGGTCCAAGTCTGCTGGGTCAGTCATGGCCAGTTCATACTATCAGGTTTCAGGTAAGACCCAAATGCAGACTGTGTTGAAGTAACAATGTTTATTACAGCAACAGGGGCAGGCAAACAACAGGTAATGGCAGACAAGGGTTGGTAATCCAGAGTAGTGGGGCAAAGGTACAGGACGACAGGCAGGCTCAGGTCAGGCAGAGGTCGGTAATCCAGAGTGGGACCAAGGTACAGGACGGCAGGCAGGCTCAGGGTCAGGCAGAGTGGTCAGGCAGGCGGGCTCAGAGTCAGGACAGGCAAGGGTCAAAACTGAAGGGCGAGAAAAAGAAAGACTGGGGAAAAAGCAGGAGCAGAGACAAACCACTGGTTAACTTGAACAAACAAGACGAACTGGCAACAGACAAACAGTTAATACAGGTATAAGTACCCAGGGGATCATGGGGAAGATGGGTGACACCTGGAGGGGGGTGGAGACAAGGACAGGTGAAACAGATCAGGGTGTGACACAACAAAATATGGAAAAATTCTAGGGGTGTGAATAGTTTCTGAAGGCGAGACAGAACTGTCTTTTATGTGTGGGCATTGTATTGTGGGTGTGCAAGAAGTGTATATGTGTAAGTATGTAAGTGTGTGTGCGTGCAAGCGCAAGTGCAGATGTGTATCTGTGTCTGTCTATTTTCAAGTGACCATGTGTTACAGTAAATAATATGTGTGTATGTCTTAAACCTAGCTAAGGCTTCAGTCTGTTTCCTGGCTGCACTCAGAAGTGAATGGAATCAGTGATGGTATGTGACCTGAAGTGACACAATGAGCAGAGCACCATAGGACATGAATGAAGGAATGCAGGAATGATGGTCGTTAGCTACACACCAAAGAAGAAATAAGCTTTAGTAGGTCTATAGCAAAAGAATCGGACAGACATACCTTATTCTTCCTCTACAGCGTTTACTCAGACGACTGTAATCCAATCAGTGAGCTAGACACTATAGTGTGTTTAGATACATCAGTCAGCTGCCTGGACAAAGGACGTCAGAGAGTGAGTAATCTGTGCTGGGCTTTGTGTCCTGAATGAGTCAGGCTGCCATGTCTATCTTCAGACATGACTCAGCGATCACTTAAGCGAGCAGTAATTGGAATGGAGACACTCCGTACGCCACTGTCGGAGAGAGAGGTATTGTCCTATCACATTAAAGCCCTCATTAGTTCTTTACTTTTTAAACAAGAACAATTCCTCTAATGGGAGGTCCTAAGAGGACTGAGATCATTGATAGATTTGGACCATTATGTGTTGAATGTGTGAGAATGTGTATCACTATTGGTGTGTGTGTGTGTGTGTGTGTGTGTGTGTGTGTGTGTGTGTGTGTGTGTGTGTGTGTGTGTGTGTGTGTGTGTGTGTGTGTGTGTGTGTGTGTGTGTGTGTGTGTGTGTGTGTGTGTGTGTGTGTGTGTGTGTGTGTGACTGTCTCATCAGTCTACACTCCCTCCTCACATATCTTTAGCGGGCCAAAGTGCGGTGGTGTGATGTCGCCTGGGTGGCTGGTTGTGAGGAGAGCAAAGAGCGGCCCAGAGAGGTGAGTGTGTCTGGGGCTTTCTGTCCCTGGCCGTCCCCTTGTCAGCGCTGGAGGCTGGGCCCTGATGTGATGGCTGGAGGGGCAGATGAGACTGGATGGGAGATGATCCCTGAATGGAGAGAAAAACACAACCCTAGTGACATGGCTCACCACCAACATGATGATGTGTAAATGAGACAACACCCCCCTCCTCCCCCTGCCTGTCCCGCCCGATCATCCTCACAGAGTGGTGAGCTCAGCACAGTCTGGGAGAAACACACGCACACACACGCTGAAACATCATCCTTTCCAAAACTAACATGCAATCAGCCAACCTGGCAACCCAGGACTCTGTAAGTTCTGAGGACTCAGTGGCTTGGCTTTGTCTGGATAGCTTAGCTGACCACTGGAAATACCAAAGGTGACCAAACAGGCACAATCAATTTTTGTTATTTAAGATTTATTTAGGCAGGGTGGAGTCCAATTGAGAGGCCTCTTTTACAAGGGTCACTGCATGACAAAAAAGTACCAAATCAAGGCAGAATAGGAGTATAGGAAATACACAAAGACACATACAAAAAAATTGCCACAACCATGCCCTCTCATGCAGTTCAACTTCATAGCCAGAGCCAGGAGTTGTCCTGATTATGTGATCGGATCAGTAAAAACCCTGGACTCTATAACTGTTCATTCATAGAATACAGTGACACCAGGAAAATACCTAATGCTCAGTCAAAAGTAACCTCGGAGATTATTTCACACTAACCCACTCTCTTTCTCTAACTCTCTCACACTCTCTAGCATCAAGGGTTGCAGTCAAAGAACATTTAAGTTTCCCCATTCCCCTTTAATGGTTTTATTAGAAGTGGGGAGAATGTGTGATTAGGGATGTGACCCCATCCTTTTAGAGAGTTAATAATCCACAGTAGCTAGTGCAGCAGAGCTAGATGACACACATGGGCCCGCTGCCTTTGTCTGGGAGGGAGAACATGATTATTAATAAATTATTCACATCATTGGAAGGAGAATGGGAAGAGGAGAAGCTGGTGAAGGCAGCAGCCAGCCAGTCAGCCAGCCAGCCAGTTGACTGCTGACGGTAATTAAACTCATGGTATTAAAAGTGTGCCGCGTCTCCTCCAGGAAGAGAGAGAGGAGAAGATCTGCTGTGATACTTTTCTGCCCCCCTCTATCTCTCTCTTCACCACCACCCCTCCCCTCCACTTTCAGGGGAAATTATAATCTAGCATGCACACTTTAATATTTCAGCATCTAAGTGAGTGTGACAGCCTCTCTTTGTGTCATTCTCCCCTCCCACTCTTTCCCTCCTCTGTCCCTCATTCCCTCCTTCTCTCCCTCCACCTTCTCTTCTCATCTCGTTTGCTTAGCGTTCTCAACGGCGGAACTTTTTTATCATGTGACGGGAACGAGAGATGAAGAAAAACAAAAACAAATCAAACTCAAAAGCAGAGAAAACACGGAGGTATCAGGGCGTGCTCTGCTCAGCGAGAGCGTCTCAGTCTCTCTGTGAGTTTAACCACGCCACATTGCCGTGGCCAACCTAAAGTGAGGAGATGTATATTACTCCTCGTCTCGTCACCGTCCCCGTCCCCGTCCCTCTCCACCCCATTTGCGGTGTCAGGATGAGGAACCAGGAAGTGATATCTTCTTCAGAGAGGGTTAGACTGATACGGAGGTACAGCTGGGGGGGGGTTGTAGTGGAGTACACAGGCAAGACTCAGTTACGTCACAGCTTTGGGTTTTGTTCCGAGCCTGATAACATCACCTTCAATCTCTCAGCAGACTCCTGTTTGTGAAAGTACAGTACACACTTAGAAAAAAAGAAGCTATTTAGAACCTAAAGGGGTTCTTCGACTGTTCCCATAGGAGAACCCTTTGAGGAACCCTTTTTGGTTCCAGGTAGAACCCTTTTGGTTCCAGGTTGAACCCTTTCCACAGAGGGTTCTACATGGAACCAAAAAGGGTTTTACCTGAAACAAAAAAGGTTTCTACCTGGAACCAAAAAGGGTTCTGCTATGGGCACAGCCAAAGAACCCTTTTGGAACCCTTTTTTCTAAGAGTGTAGGTGGAAGTTAGGATGGTTGGATTGTTGGATGAACTTACCTCGAGACGGAATCAGCTACAGCCACAGCCAGCAGAGGAAGCCAGACAATCCATCGTATACTGTATGTGTATGACACAGAATGTGAGCTGTATAGCCTACCTGTATGTGTGTCAGTGTGAATATGTGCATATAAACTGAATGTGAGTGAGATGTATAGCCTACCTGTATGTTTGTCAGCTGAATTATAGAGCATGTTATTCAAGGTCAAGGGACTGGAAGAGGTTGCAATATGTCTGTGTTCATAGCCACTATGATACAAATCAATTATTCACCATTCAGTAAATTGTTGGTATAATGTTTGAGAATTAATACTCAATTAATATGTATTTCAAAATGAAACCTCCACACAAAGAATAAATAAATGTTTATTTTGAAGATAAAAAAATAAATAAGATCATTGAACTAAGTTACGTGTTTGTCAAACAGACAATTACACACATGCACTTGCGCACACACACACACACACACACATAGCAGAATTGATCATATAATTTACTCTTCTCTATTATGCTACAATGATATTGATCAAATAATTCCTAGAGCAGGATTCAGACTGCCAAAATGGCAAAAATGTTCTTGCTGTACTTAAGCATGTTCCATAATGGCTTTCTTATTGATCATCTCTCCCATCTTCCCTCTGCATGCAAACAATTCCTTTTCATAGGACTATAGAGTGAACAGCACAAACAAGAAATGGCTCATGGGACATGTTTGTGTGTTCATCAAATTCTGAAATTAAGTAACTGAAGTGGCCCTCTCATCCGACTCCTCAGAATAGAAACAAATTGTGGGCACTCACTCCTGCTGTAATTTAGAAACAATTTGAAGATTACGGCAACTGAAAGGCAATTTGACCCCATTTTCCTATAGCTAAGGCTCCTGTGCTTGATTTCCTTCCTGTGTACTTCTGCTGTAGGGCTCCTGAGAGGCCTGAATCAGAGGAGACAGGGAGGGAGTGAAGGAGGAGCAGAGGAGAGGTGAGAGGAGCAGAGGAGAGAGGGAAGGGAAGAGCAGAGGAGAGTCTCTCTCTGTCTCACACTCCAGAGGCTCTCTAGATGAGCAATAGACACTGACAATCACACTGTCCAGCAAAAACAACCCTTCCCCCTATACCTCCACCCCCAACCATCACGCCTCCCTACCTTCCCCCTATACCTCCAACCATCACGCCTCCCTACCTTCCCCCTATACCTCCACCCCCAACCATCACGCCTCCCTACCATCCCCTATACCTCCACCCCCAACCATCACGCCTCCCTACCTTCCCTATACCTCCACCCCCAACCATCACGCCTCCCTACCTTCCCTATACCTCCACCCCCAACCATCACGCCTCCCTACCTTCCCCTATACCTCCACCCCCAACCATCACACCTCCCTACCTTCCCCTATGCCTCCACCCCCAACCATCACGCCTCCCTACCTTCCCCTATACCTCCACCCCCAACCATCACGCCTCCCTACCTTCCCTATGCCTCCACCCCCAACCATCACGCCTCCCTACCTTCCCCTATACCTCCACCCCCAACCATCACGCCCTACCTTCCCCTATACCTCCACCCCCAACCATCACGCCTCCCTACCTTCCCCTATGCCTCCACCCCCAACCATCACGCCTCCCTACCTTCCCTATGCCTCCACCCCCAACCATCACGCCTCCCTACCTTCCCCCTATACCTCCACCCCCAACCATCACGCCTCCCTACCTTCCCCCTATACCTCCACCCCCAACCATCACGCCTCCCTACCTTCCCCCTATACCTCCACCCCCAACCATCACGCCTCCCTACCTTCCCCCTATACCTCCACCCCCAACCATCATGCCTCTCTACCTTCCCCTTACACTCTTAGAAAAAGGGTTCCAAAAGGGTTCTTCGGCTGTCCCCGTAGGAGAACACTTTTTGGTTACAAGTAGAACTATGTTGGGTTCCATGTAGAATCCTCTGTGTAAAGGGTTCTACATGGAACTCAAAACAGTTCTACCTGGAACCAAAAGGGTTCTACCTGGAACCAAAAAGGGTTCTTCAAAGGATTCTTCTATAAGGACAGCCCAACCAGGACAGCCCTACCTACCCCCTATACCCCCAGCCATCACACCTCCCTACCTAGCCCCTATACCTCCAACCATCACACCTCCCTACCTACACCCTATACCTCAACCCCCAACCATCACACCTCCCTACCTACCCCCTATACACCCAACCATCACACCTCCCTACCTAACCCCCTATACCTCCACCCCCAACCATCACACCTCCCTACCTACCCCCTATACCTCCAACCATCACACCTCCCTACCTAGCCCCTATACCTCCAACCATCACACCTCCCTACCTAACCCCCTATACCTCCACCCCCAACCATCACACCTCCCTACCTACCCCCTATACCTCCAACCATCACACCTCCCTACCTACACCCTATACCTCCAACCATCACACCTCCCTACCTACACCCTATACCTCCACCCCCAACCATCACACCTCCCTACCTACCCCCTATACCTCCAACCATCACACCTCCCTACCTAGCCCCTATACCTCCAACCATCACACCTCCCTACCTAGCCCCTATACCTCCAACCATCACACCTCCCTACCTACCCCCTATACCTCTAACCATCACACCTCCCTACCTACACCCTATACCTCCAACCATCACCTCTCCCTACCTACACCCTATACCTCCACCCCCAACCATCACACCTCCCTACCTACCCCCTATACCTCCAACCATCACACCTCCCTACCTACACCCTATACCTCCAACCATCACACCTCCCTACCTACCCCCTATACCTCCAACCATCACACCTCCCTACCTACACCCTATACCTCCACCCCCAACCATCACACCTCCCTACCATCCCCCTATACCTCCAACCATCACACCTCCCTACCTACCCCCTATACCTCCAACCATCACACCTCCCTACCTAGCCCCTATACCTCCAACCATCACACCTCCCTACCTAGCCCCATACCTCCACCCCAACCATCACACCTCCCTACCTACCCCCTATACCTCCAACCATCACACCTCCCTACCTACACCCTATACCTCCACCCCCAACCATCACACCTCCCTACCTACCCCCTATACCTCCAACCATCACCTCCCTACCTACACCCTATACCTCCACCCCCAACCATCACACCTCCCTACCATCCCCCTATACCTCCAACCATCACACCTCCCTACCTACACCCTATACCTCCACCCCCAACCATCACACCTCCCTACCTACCCCCTATACCTCCAACCATCACACCTCCCTACCTACCCCTATACCTCTCCATCACACCTCCCTACCTACCCCCTATACCTCCAACCATCACACCTCCCTACCTACACCCTATACCTCCAACCATCACACCTCCCTACCTACCCTATACCTCCAGCCATCACCTCTCCCTACCTACACCCTATGCCTCCACCCCCAACCATCACACCTCCCTACCTACCCCTATACCTCCAACCATCACACCTCCTACCTACCCCTATACCTCCAACCATCACACCTCCCTACCTACCCCCTATACCTCCAACCATCACACCTCCCTACCTAGCCCCATACCTCCACCCCAACCATCACACCTTCCTACCTACCCCCTATACCTCAAACCATCACACCTCCCTACCTAGCCCCTATACCTCCAACCATCACACATCCCTACCTACACCCTATACCTCCAACCATCACACCTCCCTACCTACACCCTATACCTCCACCCCCAACCATCACACCTCCCTACCTACCCCCTATACCTCAAACCATCACACCTCCCTACCTAGCCCCTATACCTCCAACCATCACACCTCCCTACCTACACCCTATACCTCCACCCCCAACCATCACACCTCCCTACCTACCCCCTATACTTCCACCCCCAACCATCACACACACATCGTCGTCTCAAACAGGAAAGGCACACTGGCTGGCCATCAAACAGTTGCCATGGGTAACGGTGACATGTCGACCCTGGAAGTCAAGAGAACACAGCCTTTTGTCACAGAGGTGAACTTCACGGGCCAATGGCTTGACGGACGGCTCTGAGAAACCATGTCACTGTGATGACATCAACTACCTCTGAGAGCAAGGTGAGACTGGGGACACGTTTAACAGTAGGCTCACACACAGCCGAGGCACCATTGAAATGAGCATCATGACCTGAAAATCTAGCAAAGGAAATGCAAACACAATACTCCCACCCAGCAATTACTGTACCACCAATGACATATTTAATACCAGCCCCTCAATAAGGAAAGATACCCCCCTTAATAAGGAAAGATAACCCCCTCAATAAGGAAAGGTACCCCCCCCTCAATTCATACTACACAGTAGAGTCAGTGCACCAACACCGCACCGGACAATAACAGTGGACTTCCCTAGTGCAAGCAGACCCTGTTTATATCTGTCTTTGTGAGTGTCAGAGGCCCATGGCCCCCAATGTTGATGGCCCAGCTCCAGCTTCAGCTCCAGCCCTGTTTGTGGCGAGAGAGAGCGTCCTCAGAAGTGCAGCTGGTGGCACAAAGGCAGCGATGTGGGGATGTGACACCTCCTGTCTCGGTACACAGGCCTCAGCGGGGACACGGGTGACAGGCGTGTCAGGCCCACTCACTGATAAAGCTCTCTCCCTCTCCTCTCCCTCGCTCCTCTCCTCTCCCTCTCTCCTGTCTGTCTGATCCTGTGTGAAAGGCTTACAGGGGGAGGAAGGGAGGGAGAGAAGGAGGGAGAGAAGGAGACGGAGGGAGAGAGATTAAGACCAGAGCAAGAGTGACATTGGATCAACTCACTTTCACTTCCCCTCCACTGTTGTGTCTATCAGCCGTCCATGCTGCTAATGTCCTTGACACACAACCAGCCTCGCCACACACACTGGTGTGTACATTGGATGCACACACACACACACACAATCCCCCTCCAATGCACTCAGCCACTGCCTGCCACCCACCCCTCCAAAGGGAAACAGAAAAAATTAATCATTAAAATGTGGAAGTGCCTCTAATGCTCGGTCACTCTGACAGCGCAAGGATAATGTTTAAAACAATCCTACTTAACCCTCTCTCTCAGTACCACATATACACACAACCACACACACAGTCCCTCACACACTCGCACACACACTACCACCCCCTCCACTTCAAATACTCATCCACTCCCCCTCCATCCTTTATCCATCAATATTCATGCACAAAGGGAAGCATCTCTGGGAGTCCTGTGATTTGCATGCGATAAATAAATGAAAGAAGCCAATCAAGCTCTTCCACCGGAGCCTGGCAGCCTGCAGTGGGGGGACAGAGGCGCTGAGCTGGTTAAAATTGCATGACAATCGCTCAGGTTAAGAGAAGGAGACAACAACCAGGAGGGGGGAAGAGAATAAAAATCGGACCAGACAGCGGTTTATAAAAAAAAGGTTAATGGGAAAAAAAGAAAAAGAAAACAAAATCTTGGAGGGCCCCAGCGTTTGCTCCATGCAGTAATGAATTTCAAATAACTTATTCACTTCAGGAGTAAGTGGCTTGCACAAAGTCCTTACAGCTGGTTTGTTGAGATAATTGATTTTCAAATAGTTTGAAGACGAGGGAGGCAGGCAGATGACAACTGCGACGGGGTACCAGCCAATTCTGAGAGTTGTATCAGTTTAATTAGAACTGCGCCCGGCCTCCGACACGGCCTCTTTCCTGTGCGAATTAAAACATCCCTGTGACTCGCCGCCGCCACACTGATAAATGTTTCATGCCGGCCCACCACCACCACCGCTCCTCTCCGACTCCCCCTCTCTGTCCTCGCTCAGGGCACTGTATGCTAGCTAAACTTCTTGCTCCTTTTTAATAGACCGTTGACATGGCATGCAAGGCTGGGCTGGCTGACACAGATAACTCTGGGGACAGCAGAGCCACGGCCTGAATGAGATGCATTAGCGGCTGGATTTGAATTGGCAATGTAATTTACCACAACTCCCTGTTTAATTTATAGAGAGAGAGAAAGAGAGAGAGCGAGAGAGAGAGAGAGAGAGAGGAGGCAGCCTTCCATGCATATGCTTACGGAATGACAATCACAAACAGCAGAGAGGGATAGAGAGGGATAGAGAGAGATAGAGAGAGAGAGAGAGAGAGAGAGAGAGAGAGAGAGAGAGAGAGAGAGAGAGAGAGAGAGAGAGAGAAAGGAGATAGAAAGAGAGAGAGGGAGAGGAAGAGGGAGAGGGAGAAGTGAGAGATGTTAGTGTTTTTGTCAGGAGACACAAACACATCCGTACGTTGAAGGACAGATGGATGGAAGGGTTACATGCATATATGATGAGTGTTTGTGTGCCCAGGTGAGTTGAAGAATACATTTTCCCAGGTTTATGTTGCAAAGAGGCTGGACAATTGATATCCCAATTAATCTTATCTAAATATGTGCCTCATACTTTTTCACACATCTTGGCTTGGCATGTTATGTGTTTATTAATGATTATAGTCAATCTGTGGCAGCCACATTTTGCTTCATAAGCTCACTCAGGATCATTGGCTGGTTGACACCATTGGGCCTCAGGCCCAGATCCACACAGTACACAGAATTGGTTGTGGACTAAGAGGGTAATCTCCTGCCCCTGTTTTGTGATTGATCATTGCTCCCTGTGTAAACTGGAGCAAAATGACATCCAATCCCCTGTCATTGAGGAACAAGGGGTGCTGAAAGCAACACAGAGTGCAGGCTCTGCACAGACATGCACTTTTAGGGGTATTTCTGACAGACAGACACGCACGTGCACACACACATATACACACACACACACACACACACACACACACACACACACACACACACACACACACACACACACACACACACACACACACACACACACACACACACCTCGCCCATGCTCGGAGAAGAGCTGTGAGTTTGTTTGTGATTCAGATTGACAGGGCTCTTAGGAAGCGGTGTGCTTACTGTAATTACATGCACTTGAGAAATGCCCGGTTGGAGAGTGTAATCAACTCTCACACTTTACATTCCAGCCCAGATTAGGAACAGACCTCTGTGTTCACTGGAATCCTATCTGGGAGAAGAAATACACACCTGTTTGTCCCGCAGGCCTGTGTCCAACACATCATCATCATCATCAGCTCCTCTGTCATTATCACCTGGCTCCATCATCATCATTGTCACCACCACCACCATCATCACCACCATCACTGTAACTCTGAACCCAAAAATCACTCTCTTTCTTATAATCACTCCCCAAGTAATGTATTTTAAAGTTAGGGCCTAAGCCACTATGAATAGTTTCTGGCTATCCAAATAGGCCCAAATAGGTCTTCCTTAAAACTTCTTAGGGAGCAGCTCCCGAGGTGACGGTTTTGGAGAGCCTGGCGTGCCCAAAGTAAAATGCCTCCCACTCAGGCCCTGAAAATAGGATATGCACATATTTAGTACCACTGGATAGGAAACACTCTGAAGTTTCTAAAAGTGTTAACATTTTGTCTGTGAGTATAACAGAACGGATATGGCAGGCGAAAACCCGAGGAATTTCTGTCCTGGAAAAAGTGATTTTGACACATTGCCTCGTTTGGAACCCCTCCCTTATGAAAATGCCCATATAAGGGCATATGAATGCAGTACCTATTGCTTCCTCTGGATGTCAACAGTCTCGAGACACTGTTTTGATTCTGTTTAGTTGCTTTAGATGGCAGAAGAAGAAGAATTAGGAAGTGGCCTCACAGAAGTCAATAGAAGAGAACGTGCGTTCCCCCGGCTTGCGCGCTCTGTGTTTTTTTCCTTTCTTATCACCCAGTTTATATTCCGGTTTAAATATTATACTATATATACATAAAAGTGTTCCTAAGGATACATTATCAATGATGTTTGATTGTTCTTGGACAAGTTTATAGGTATAGGTTGAACGAGTTCTCTTCACGTTTCAATGGACTGTATTTTCTTATAATGCGCCAACCAAACGGAGATTTATGGATATAATACATTACTTTTTCTAACAAAAGAACCATGGATTGTCTTCGTTGGACACTTGGGAAGCCCTCAGCAAAAGTTCTTCTAAAGGTAATTGATTTGTTTTCGCTGTGAAATGTATTTTGTGTGAACAGTGATTGCTTATGAATTTATGGTAATGGGAAAAATATGTGAGGTGCTATCCTCAAACAATCAAATGTAGTGCTTTCGCCGTAAAGCCTTTTTGAAATCTGACAATGCTGTGATATTGCCAAGAAGCAGAGCTTTTGATTACTATGCAACACTTGTATATTGATGAATGTTTAATAATTCAACTTTTGGATTTTGAATTTGCCACTTTGCATTTCACCGGGTAGTGTCGGGAGTGGGGCGCTAGCGCCCCAGCGCTCCTTGCTGCTCCTTAAGAGGTTAAAAACTATAATGGAAGGTCAATGGTCAGTACAGAAATGATGTCAGTGAACAAAGAGATGTTGAGAGAAATGGACAATATGGCCTATATGGCTCTTCCTACTATTCCTGTCAGTGACCCTGGCTGTGTCCTAATACCCATACTAGCGTACTACATACTTAAACTGCAAACTATGCACTGATCGTCGCATACTATTTAGCATTTACCGTTTTGTAAAAAGTATACAGTAAGCCACGGCCTCAACGCAGTAGTGGCTCCTGACTGGCTGAGTAGGTGGGGCTGGGCCGACTATGGGTGCGGGTGGATATTTCCAAATTCAACAGACATGCATTGCATTAACCAGTCTGATAAGAGCTAATTTCCAATTCAATGAATTTCTATAAAGTCTGAATAAAAAACGAATGGAGCTTTAGGCCTACTTTGGCTGGTTAGAGGCAGACCATCACATTCAACCTAGACCGTAGTCCATATAGCCCATCTATCCTGTTTAAAAAGGACTGAAGACAGAAAAACATAATTTGGTTCCATTTCAACATCTTTTTTATTGAAACTAAAGTGCTCTAACATACAGTGCTGTGAAAAAGGATTTTCTCCCTTTTTGATTTTCTCAAATGTTTCATATTTTTGATACTGAATGTTATCAGATCTTCAACCAAAACCTAATATTAGATAAAGGGAACCTGAGTTTACAACTAACCAAAAAAACAGAAGGATGGCCTGACATTGTCCTGTAGAATTGTCTGATACAGAGCAGGATTCATGGTTCCTCCTATAAAGGCAAATTGTACAGGTCCTGAGGCAGCAATGCATCCCCAACTATCACACTACCACCACCATGCTTGACCGTTGGTTTGAGATTCTTTCTGTGGAATGTAGTGTTTTGTTTTCACCAGACCTAATGGGACCCATGTCATCCAAAAATTTTACTCAAGTTTGCCAAAAAGCATCTGGAAGCACCTGGATGATCATCAAGACTCTTGGAAGAATGTTCTATGGACAGATGAGTCAAAGTATAAATATTTGGATGACATGAGCCTTAATAGAAGGAACCATGAATTCTGCTCTGTATCAGAGAATTCTACAGGAGAATGTCAGGCCATCTGTCTGTGAGCTGAACCCTAAGTGCAGCTGGGTCATGAAGCAAGACAATGATCCAAAACACACAATAAACTTTACATGAAAATTTATAAAAAGGAATGACCTAGTCAAAGTCCAGGCCTAATCCCAATTCAGATGTTGTGGCAGGACTTGAAACGAGCAGTTCATGCTTGAAAACCCACAAATGTTAAAGCAGTTCTGCATGGAAGAGTGGGCCAAAATTCCTCCAAAGCGATGTGAGAGACTGATCAACAACTACAGGAAGCATTTGGTTGGAGTCATTGCAGCTAAAGGTGGTACAACCAGTTATTGAATGTAAGGGGGCAATTACTTTTTCACAGAAGGAAATTGGGTGTTGCATAACTTTGTTCATTAAATAATTGAAATAAGTATCTAATTGTTGTGTTATTTGTTCACTCATGTTCATTTTATCTAATATTAGGTTTGTTTAAATATTCAGTATCAAAAATATGCAAAAGTAGAGAACGTTAGAAAGGGGGCAAATACTTTTTCACAGCACTGTATATACATTCAATCAAATAGCCTTGTACACACACCAAAACTTTTCAAATGTTCCAATCGAAAGACTATTGCACACAAAAACGTGAATAGTTGGGTGCATCACAAATTCAGAACTGCTAGACAGCAACATAATAAAAAAATACTTCTGTTTTCAAAGATGTAGCCTACGAAGTAGTCTCGCGTTGCCATACCTCCAAAATCACGTCGTTGTCACGCCTCAAGCCTGGTTCTCTACGAGGCTACCTACGATGCAATACTTATGATCATTTTAAGTAGATCAAAAACAACTTAGCCTGCATTTGAACAGCACCGCAGAAGCTTCGCTATTCGGCATCTTCCCAACTAAAGTAGCCTACACTCTTAGAAAAAATGTGTTCTTTGGGGTTTTATATAGACACTTTTGGTTCATTAGACAAGATTAAATAACCCTTTAACAAAAATGGTTCTATATCCACTCAGTGACCAGTTTATTAGGTACACCAATCTCGTACCAGGTCGGACCCCCCTTTGCCTCCAGAACAGCCTGAATACTTCAGGGAATGGAAACATTGCTCAATTGGTATCAAGGGACCTAACGTGCAGCAGGAAAACATTCCCCACACCATGCCACCACTGCCACCAGCCTGTACCGTTGACACCAGGCAGATAGGCCATGGACTCATGCTGCTTACGCCAAATCCTGACTCTGCCATCAGCATGACACAACAGGAACCAGGATTCGTCCACTCCTCACTTGCCCTGAGTTGGTGATTGCGTGCCCACTGTAGCTGCTTCTTCGCTTTTAGCTGATAGTAGTGGAACCTGGTGTGGTCGTCTGCTGCAATAGCCCATTCGTGACAAGGCCCTTAACTCCACAAAATGCTCTCCATCCAGAGGCACTGCATGCAGCATGAACCTGTGCTTGTCTCAACTGTATTTGGGGGGATGAAGACACATTTTTGTTCACTGTAACTAATGGACAAAGTATATTGTGTTCTATTGTATTGTATTGTAAAGTCATCAGCCAGAGTTGACGTGGCCCATCATTCAAACAAAGAGATGCCTCCCTGGCCACCAGTGCACATTTAATATAATATAATGACAATACATTCTACAAACTGTGCTGGTATTCTTTTTTCCATTATTAAATTGTTTAATAATGATATTCATAGCTCAAAATATTACTATTTAATAGTAGTAGCCATAATTCATAAATGGCACCATGCTGGGTTCAATATGGAACCATTTTGGTTCAGTGAAGAACCTCTATGGTTCTGCATATAACTTTTAGGAGTTCCATATATGAGGCAAGAAATAGAACCCCTTTTGGTTCTATATGGATACTTTCTTTCTAAGACTGTAGTGTTAGGGACTATCACTCGCAGCCCATCTCTTCCTATGCATTGTGGGAAAGTGTGCATTGAATTCTAGAATTCTATTAGATGAAGAGCCGAAATTAGTATAACATCCTGGCATTAAAACCATACTCTATTTTAAAAAATGTGCATAGTCTTACTCTGTTTTCGCATACTGAGAATGCGTCATGTGCGATTGCATTGTTTCCTGTTATTATTCGTTGATTTCAGTAGCGCATACCCATATGTAATTGTAATCAGCTGTTGTCAAAGTCGAAAAGAGTATGACATCCGGGCATTTATGCTCGCATACCTACTATTCAACTTTATTTTCTCGTGTATTAAAACAGCCTACTATTTAGGATACAAATATGGTTATTTGGACAGAACCACTTTCTGAGAATGAGGGCGGCTCAAAGGCCTTCCTCCGCTGTGTGATGTCTCTCTAACTAGCAGAACAAGACAATTCCCCGCTCCTCCCAGGAACTTTGATTACCTGAGAACACCATTATCCCAGGTTAATAAAGAGACTCTTCCTCTTCCAGCTCTCTCTCCATGCACTCCCATTTAAGACCTAAGCTACCAGGCTGCCTCTTTGCATAGCAGGCGCGTGGATGGTTGTGCCCCTGAACATTATTCAGCACCCTGCTGTCACCGAATTCCCAGTGACAGCGGACTAACCGCAGGTCTCGGACACTTTAAGTCACTCATTTTCTTCACACCGCGATTCATTAAATGGCGGACTTTAGGACGGTGCTTTCATTAAATACCACCACAGAAATCAAATGGAAACTGTCGACCTTGCAACGGTATTCAATTCCAGCCCACCAGGACTTCTTCCCCCGGAGCTGCTGGGTTTTCCTTGGCTAAACATCGTCGTCGTCGTCGTCCCCCTTCCCCGCCATCACCAAGCTTTCCCCTTCCTCAAAGTTCAAGACTAGGAATTAATTATGCCCTTTTTGATCTAAAAACAATTATTATTATTGCATTGCTCATCCTCAAAGCAGTTCAACCCCTCTACTTCTTTTGAAGTGCATTAACCACTGATGACACTATTAGTTGAACAAAACAATCTTATTATGGTCCCTTTTCACCCTGTTTAGAGGTTTGAGCATTTAGTAGGACTATATTAGTGCCCCATTAATAATTAGCAAATCTCACAGATGATGTTTTCTCATTAGAGAGGGACGCTTCTGATCATTCTCAGAGGCCTGTGTAGTGGTAATAACTGAGTTCACACAAAGGAAGGAGAGAGGAGACCCCAGCTCCTTGCCATATGAACAGAATGTTAAATCATGTGACACATGTGAGATGGAGACAAGATGGCCAGGCAGTTTATTTTCATGGCATATCATAACGCCGACAGATTCTAAGACATGCTCACTTTGGCTCTCTGTCAGTAGCATAGCCATCGAATCTGTGTGGCACATGGACGAAAATACAGAAAAACATCCTCACTCACACCTCCTGGCTTTTACAGAGAAATGCACTTTTACAACATGCTGTCTTTGGAGAGGTGTGGACATCTTCTGTGCAAAGAATGGCCTGCTCATATATTCTAATAGACCGGACATAGCTCTTCCTCATCTCCTCCTCTGGAGAGGGGTTTTACTCTGCTGTGTGTATATGGCCCTGACAGCATCCAAGTCACTGAAAAAAATATCCCTATTGTCCTTATTCCACACAATCCATCACCAAGAGGGAGAGAGAGAAAGAGGAGAGGGAGAGAGAGAACACCACCATCCTTCCACTCCCACAGTCCTGCAGAGGAGGTACTGTTAAGGACATCTTCTTTCATGCCAGCATACTCTGCCAATGGAATTTCTACAAGAAAATACTGTCTGACCCAAAAGGTCACCTCCATTCTGAAGTCTTTGTATGTAAGTCCATCTTCCTATGAATACGAGGCCTGCTTATCAATAAAGGGCCAAGCTCTATTAAAGGACACATGGTTGGAAGAAAGGGCTGACTTTTAAAGGCTCTGTGCTCACAGCTCCCTACTGTCAGACTAAATGGCAAACTGAACTCACTCATCCTCACCCGGACCTGGAAACAACATGTGTGTGTGTGTGTGTGTGTGTGTGTGTGTGTGTGTGTGTGTGTGTGTGTGTGTGTGTGTGTGTGTGTGTGTGTGTGTGTGTGTGTGTGTGTGTGTGTGTGTGTGTGTGTGTGTGCGTGCGTGCGTGCGTGCATGTCAGTTTAATGTAGGTGCATACCATTGCATTTGACTTAGTGACCTGCCTACTAACTGGGACTTCTAAATGAATTGCAGTTCTTCAAAGTTGTATTCTTTGTACATCTCCCTGTACAATGATTAGAGCATAACCCTTTTTCATTAATAAATATTTATAGTTTTGATTGATTGATGTATTGGTAAAAATATGCCCCTGAGTACAACCCAGTGTTCTGAATTGTGAAAATGTAAAAACAACCTGCAAACGTAAAACATGTGTGTGATTGAGTAAGCTCACATGATCTGTAAAGAGTAATCGGAATACTGAACCCCCGTGCAATTTCACTATAGTTCATTAGCTGCGTTCCATCAGTCTCTGTGGCTGCAGGCACATGGGAGTCCTGTCAGTGAGTGCATTAGTATGTGCTGCTGTGTTCCCTCCACCGCCCTCCACCCCCCCAGCCCCGCCCCCCTGAAGCACTTTACCTCATCCTCACCCTGACACTGTCGCCTTATTCACTGCTGTACATCTCCCTCGTATAATAACATGATTAACTCATCCTGAATGGGGCTGGGGGATTGCGGACCAGGCCGTGGCTACCACTTCCCTCCACCTCCTCAACAATGGCTCTTGGTGTCTTCTCCTCCCGCTTCCATGACCTGGCCATTGTGGTAGCACAAAGCACTCTGAAGAGCGGCGCCTCCTACCGCATTAGCATTTTAATCACAATCTACAGTGTGTGATGCACCGCGCCACGGCTGCGCAAATGCTAAGGCTGAGGCATGGGCCGCCAATGGGAGGACACAGGTTCATAAACTTACAGGTATAATCAGTGTGATTACAATATGAGGTACTGTATATACAGGTTGAAGCACAGCAAGGAAAGAAAATGTAGGACAAGAAAAAAAGTAGCATTCATTTTCGAGGTTGGGTCATTCAAATTCATCCACATTTGTGTGAAGTTACAGTGAGTCGACCATAGAGGGCTCTCTCATGGGTACATCTGTGCTACTAAATAATCTATTTCGTGATTGGTTCTAATATTTGTCTGGCTTCCCTTTGGAAAAACATCATTAGTGAGCTTGTAGCTTACCTCCCCCAAATGTGGGCCCTACAATGTCAGTTTGAGGCTCACATTTTTCCAAACATGTAGTTGTAATGAGTCTAGTGAGCAAGGCCACTATCAGCTCTTCCTGCTCGACCACATAAGAGTTCCCCAGGGAAAAGGGGACACTGATCAACAGGTTCACAAGGTTCCACGGCAGAGAAAAAAAAAAAACACTCCTTAATATTAGTCATCTACAACAGCCCTAGGATCTAGACCAGCTATCAGGATAAAACAAATACATAACCAGGCTATTAATATGCAGCCATGGAGATGGCAGCTCCAATATCTCTCCTTTAAAAGCAGTCTACCTGTTTCACCGCCCCCCTTGCTCCGATTGGTATAACTGGTAATTAGTGGTGTGCCGTGGCCTCGGGGGGAGCCAGGGAGATGTGGGAGAGGGAGGGAGGGAGGGAGGGAGGAGAGAAGAGCTCCAGAGATTTCTGATTACCTGACAAGTTGGGGCCGGAAAGGCTACACTTAGCCCATTAAAGATTTTCCAGCGTGACATTTGAGAGCAGCTGCAGAGCCGTGCGCCACCTTGCCATTTCCCATTCGCTGGGCATCAATTTAAAGGTGGGAGAGAGAGCGGGGCCAGCAGCTCTGACACACCAGCACAAATGGATTTCATTCACCGAGGTGAACTGTACTACGCTGATAAATGCACTTCCTTGAATGTCAGCAAATGTCACTTGAGAAGCCATTTGCTGTTGCTTTAATAGCTTCCCCAAACTTGAAAAGAAAAAAATGAAAATAGGAAGACAGGAAAGTGAGAGTGAGAGTGAGAGAGAGAGAGGGGGACAGAGAGAGAGAGAGAGAGAGAGAGAGAGAGAGAGAGAGAGAGAGAGAGAGAGAGAGAGAGAGAGAGAGAGAGAACAGGGTTGGGCTATTGTCACTTCCACATGATTAAGCAATAAGCCATTTGAGACGCCTCGGTAAGAGAGTGGTTAAACTTGATGGAAGAAGCTGTTTAAACCTAAATACAAACTCCTCCATGCTAAAAAAGACATCATCAATTCAGTGTAAAATGTGATGACTTTCTAGCACACTTGACTCACCAATTGCCCCTTGAAAACTGCTCTCCGATGCGTCAATTTAAAAATGTTGAATGCTGTCAATCTCACCAGACAGAATTTTGTGCCATGACAACAACAACACAAATATCAATTATTAAATATAACCAAGACACTTTAGGAGCCATGTGTACAAAATAAGATAAAATAGTACTTTATTAATGCTCCAAATGGGAAATTTGATTGCACCAGCCAATACATACAACACCAATAAATACACAACAAAGGACAGACACTAAAAGCAGCACATCATAAATGAATATGAAAACTGTGTTCATGTTAAAAAGCCTCATAGCGTTTATATATATATATATATATATATATACAGAGCGCACTGAGGACAGGGGACATGTCCCCCCCCCACATTCTGAAATTGCATTTTTGTCCCCCAGTTTTATCATTGGAATGTTGGAATGTGCTACAAAACGAGGCAACGGTGTGCTGTAGGACTATGCGGACGCCTCCGAGTGGCCAGGTAGGCTGTTTGGAGTGTTTATCTGACTGAATAAAAAAATATATATAATATGTCCCCCCCACTTCTAAAACCAAAGTTGCGCCCCTGTATCAAATCCAGCCTTTTATCTAGGTAGTATTCAACATCGTAGCATACTTTAGACCCTATGACCTGTTGCTCAAGCTGTCACTTTCCTCTCTATATCCTGCTTCTCATAGAGCCTGTTTCCATATTTTATCAACTTTTGTCATGCATTTTCTTGAAGCTGGGGCAAAGCCATGGTGTCAAGTCCACAAGGACAACCCACACTGCAATGATAATCCTCTTTTCCAGTAGTTGCTAAGGTTACAAATTACCTTTGGTGTTGGTAAGTGGTTCCTTTATGACACTGGACTAATCCCTTAATGGAATTCATATTTCATTTAGGATTATTATTGTACCAGATACAGTGAGTATTATACAGAACCAGAAGTTCATTTAGTTTAGTTGTTTGTTAAACAGAATCCTGAAGATCAAATTCCCCCCTCCTCTTACTTAATCATTTATCCCTTTGCTTCTTTGTCAGTCAATAACATAACAAGTGTACAAATGCAGTTGCCTGGAGGAAGGGCACACAATTAGCCGGCTAGTGTTTCCAGGTGGCAGTTGTTAAGGACTGTGCTATTATCACATAAACAATCGATTCGAGAGCCCTTTGTGTGGCTGTGTTTGGTGACTGGCACAAAAGCTACTGTTGTATTCTATTCCTCTCTCTAACGACTGATACATACTGATCTGAGGTTCACACATATAAACACGCATACATGGCTACGCAATGACAAACACACATAGCACAATTATCGCGGCACAGCTGACCCTTTCACACAGAGTAGGGTTCGGGGGTAGAGTTTACGAGGAAGGAGTTCATAGGAAGGTTGGTCAGAAAAGGTAAACAACATGACAAAACATGGCGGGGTGACGATGAGGAACAATGATATGCAGCCGCTCCATTCTTCCTTGTCTGGCTACTGGGGTCACTGCTACAATGTGCTGATATCATCAGAAGCCCCCAGACAACAAAAGAGCCTGATGGGAAGGGTGCTCACCTCTTAGTCACCCCCCACCCCCATGTGGGCAGGGGAGGGGTGTGGGTGGGCGTAAGGTTGGATTAATTCCTGGACTATCTGGACTCACACTGTCCAATGAGGGTGAATCATCCAATGTCAAACCAGACCGTCATTTCTCATCTTTCATTATCTGAGCGGGCAGGACATCAAAAACCATTCAGGATAAAAGACACCAGAACGCTCCCAATCAAAATAGCCAAAGTGGACAACAAGGTGAAGTGGTCCTAGAAGAACTGAACTCTGGGTCATCATTGAGAGGGATACAACAGGAATGTGGATGAATATCTTCAGGAGAAGCCCTACAACTAAATATCTTGGTTACAAAAATATCTGACAAATCTGGAAACATGTGAGGGTGAAAACCATGCCAGAGGTCTATAGACAAAAAACAATAACATAGAAAGTTCCACTATAAAGAGACTCATTAGAAAAACTCTCAAGGGTCAAGCCTGGCACAGGGACAAGAACACAGGGCAATGGATACCACCTCTGATCATTTGACCCTTTCAAGCTGTGCTGAAGTTTAGACATATAATGTGTAGAATTGACTGTATGGACAATATGCTGCCAGTGCCATGGATCAATGACATCCACAGCATGTAGCACGTCACTGAATGGACGGTCCTGTCACACTACAGACAACTCACTCATTTGCCCATTGACAGACAGAGCTGCTGTCTGTCTATAAAGGCTGTCAAACATAGGAACTAATGGACAGGCAAGGCTAAGGTCACTGCTGTGTCAATGAGAAACCCACTAGACCGTCCACAGCTGACCTTTTGCTTTTAATATTCATTTCATACTGGGAATTTACAGCTTCACTTTCACTACTATTGGTCTCATTTCAACCTTTCATAGGAACACAAATAAACATCAAAGCCATAAGTGTAGGAAAGATATTTGAGTAAATGTCATTTAAATACGTGGTCATCATAAAATACTGACACAGCCACTGTCTCTTTTTAACTGCCCTGTTTTTGCTCTAGAAAAGAGAGACAGATCACTCTTACCATTTTGGGGCATGTAAATGTGGTTGTGCCTCAGTGAGAGTCAGAGCAACAGTAAGAGGGGAACCCTAAAAACTAGCACGGGTGGGCGAGAGATATTGGTTGGAGGGGGGAAGGTTTTTATTGTGACACCCTGCCAACACTCTCCTCTCTGTACCAGCAGATCCTCCCTCCTAGGTCCTCCCTGTGCTCTAAGGCTGTGAGCTGATAGGCAGCTGACCAGCATATCTCTCCCCTCTTGCTCTACCAGATGAGTGTATTCATCTATTGTAGACTGAGGCAGTGGCACTGCTGAACCTGATGAACAAACAGGAGGGAGGAAAATCCAAACGGCACTGGCTCACCTCTGCCAACCAACACAAATCCCCACCACACACCATAGATGGGACTCTCTCTTCTCTCCTTTCTCTCTCTCTCTCCCTCCCTCCGTTTGACCTGACGTGTGGAGATGAGAAGTGCTCTGGTCCCAGGATGGATGGAGGGATGACAGCTGATGAAGCCAAAAGGAGTGGGAGATCTCCTTGTCCTGTACACCCTCTCCCTAGGAGAGGTGGGTTCATTCAAATGCATGCCAAAAGTGTTTGTTCAAATGTGATGTGATATAAAAGAAGTGTGGGGAATAAAAACAGAGGCATGTTCATAAAACGTCAGAGACATTTCTCCCAGGGATATAGCTGTTTACACGGGTACGTAAGTGTCTGTAACTGAAGTGAGCAGTTACTTACCTTCAGATTGGACATTTATCTTCACATCTCGAAAGGAGTAGACTGTGTATGTGTGAGTTTGTGTGTGTGTGTGTGTGTGTGAGTTTGTGTGTGTGTGTCATTCACTATGGTGGATTTTCCATTCTAAACAGCATGTTATCAAATATAACAACAATACGCTTGTCACCAGTTCAGCATTTTCCAGTTTGAAAGAAAAATCAAAACAAACTGTTTTAAAGATGATTTTATTTAATTTTAATATGGGACTCAAATTCATATTCACCAATAACCTAGAGAAGAAACACATATAAATACTTATAATAGAAAGTGCTGGACAAATATCTGCAATCAATTATTGAAATAGCCATTTATTTTAACATGCATTCCACGTATGACTGATGTAATTACATAGTTATACACTATTGATATTATCATTTCATTCAATGACAAAGCTACTGAAATGAGTCTGGGGTAGGCTACCGAGGACAAAAATAGCAAAGTAGCTTTGGAAGTCAAACACTAAACTTTCTCAGGAGTTCGACGACAGGGTCTATAACAACACGCACAAAGAGGAGAACAAACCTTGCAGCCAATGACGTCTTGATATTGTTTGTTTTCCTGTTGGGGGAGAACTTAATAAACGTAGAAAAACAAACATGGTACAGACTGGTGACTGAGCGGGGTGAAAGCTGCACTGGCAAGCAGGACACGTCCTTTTTTAGGAAGGAAGCGGATTTCTGGAGAAAGCAAGAAAAATGTATAAACAGTCTCTTTAACCCCACCGTGAACCAAAGACCCCGTGGACACCCTTATCGGACTACCTTCCAATAACTTCCCCATTACCTCTGCACGAAATGTAACCCTGATATGGTCCTGGGCCTATTGAGTGCACAAGTCTATGGTCAATGATGGAACATTTCCAAGTGCACTGACAAAAAAAACAGGCTATATGGACATCAAAACGACTACGAATAATTGGTTGAAATTGTGTGAAAAGTTCAAAATATTTTGATTGTGCATAACAGCCTTATTCTCCAGTAGACTAGGCTAATTTAATTTCACATTGAAAGAGACACAATTAACAAGTAAAAAGTGAGTATATTTTCTGACTATATATAAATGTTTCCAAAGTCATGATTTGTGGCCTTTCCTTTCACTTAATTGCTCTGTTAATGGTATGCATCGCCCAGGGAGACCATTCACCTGTTCCCAGAAGTAAGTAGGCCTAGCTTATAAATCAGCCTCTGATTAAGGCAAGGATGAAACTGGCTGAAGTGGTCCGTCTCAGTCTGACAGCATTGTTGGCTAATGAAACATCTAGAAACGGCCGGCGGATACAGCTGCCGTTCATAAATGTTTGATATCGTGATTGGATAATGCATCCCTAACCAGGCACATACACTGACACATAAACATCTCCGAGACGCTCTGACATCTGCTCGAGTGTTCGCTATTAATTTCGTAAACAGTGTTCATGAAATATGAATGAACTTTAAGAATATTATAGGAGAAACATAGGCCTAGGCTAGGATATACAAAGTATTGTAAGTAAAAACGTTTAAAAAATAGATGCATGGTGCAATATAGTCATGAGCCTCAGATACAGTGGTTTCAGAAATGTATAAGTCACATGCGTATGAAAACACTGTCTTCTCAATAGCACAAAGCGGTGAGCTGGTGAGTGCACAGTTAATCTAGCTATGATGTAAACAGTAGGCCTAGCAAGACGCCATCCAGAGATCAAAATCGAGACAAAAGATTATGTTCTAGAAAGAAGCCACTGAAGTATACATTCCATTATGTAAATGAAATGCGTCTATAAGAATCGAAACGTTAGTAAACATGTTGAACTTACATTTTCAGAGGTCAGTTCAATGCAACTCATTTATCCGTAACTATTTTAATTTCAATGGGTGGATGAAATATAGATTATTTGAAGTGGACAGCCTTTGATACAAATGGAAAATCCAATTAATACAGACAGAAAAATATGCACATAATAGGGTTTTCAGATGAACATGAACAATATTTGATGTAAATCAAACTCTTGGTCACCACTTTACTTCGATGTTCGTTGATGTGTCCAAACACAGGATTAAATGTTTAAAGATAGTGGAAGCATGACTGGTTAAAAAAAAAAAACTATAGCCTATCATAGCACTGTTAAAGGCCACTAACTCATTGTATCACTAACTATTTTGATAAGCACATGTGCTGTCATTCTTGCTCACTAATAGAAATGACAATTATAATGTTTTTGATCAACATTTTTATATATTTTCCTATTTTCCTATTTGTTTTCAATCGCCTTAACGCGAATCAGACGTTTTGGTGGCCCCCTCTTGTTGTGAAAAAGTAGGACGCAACTGTAGGCTACAAAACTTTCCTGTTAACATAAGCCCCAAAAAACAAACTTTTGAGAGGCGTCTCTTTTGTTAGTGTTTCCTGACGGTAATCTGCAGTATATATATATATATATATATATATATATATATATATATATATTTGAAAACGCATGTATAAGCAGAATTCACCAAAAGTGGGTTGATCAAACACAAATCAATAATAATAGAAATTCTGACCGATGCCAATTTCAAAATCCCAACACACGTTTGTAACAAAGATTTATTACAAATATATATTTAGAACATTTTGGGATGCTGTTAATCATGTATAATTGATTAAACCACCCAAGTCACAAAACATATGAAAGTTAATACACTACTATTATTAGTATTATCAACAATATTTTGTTTATTATTATCAGCAGTATTTTTAAAACAACAATAATATTACCACAAATAATATAGGCTATTAATAAACGTGTTATTATTATTATTATTATTAGTGTGACTTGCTTCAGCAGTAACATTCTCAATCTTTGACTTATTTCAGTTTTTTATACTTATTATTATTTGGAACAATATTTTTCTTACACAATTTAAGCTTGAAACGCCATTCAAACGTACAGACTGGTCTGGAAAAAGGTACAGCTTTTAAATAATATTTATACTTTTGAAAGTATATAGGGCATATATGAAACAAGGGGTCATGGAGAAGGAAACCCTTCACCGGGCACCATATTAGTGTTTTTCAGTCTATTTTAAAAACACTTGATCCCTAAAAAATAAATATGAATAATTTTAAGCCCAACCAGTCGAGAAACTGAAGCATATTAATACAAAAAAGGCCGTAGAAATAACCAATTTTACCCATTGCCTAATACCAGCATTAAGATAGACCTGCAGAAAAAAGAGGAAGGGAAGCGCTGCTAAGGTACACAATAGTAGGTTTTGGTAGGCAGAAGGGGTAAATTGGTCAATTGGGGTAAATTGGTCATCAAAAAGAAAGGAGGACCAAGGCACTCTTCATATAATTAATTAAAATGTCTTTATTTGTATTGCATATTCAATGGAAACAAAGTTTAAAAACTGCATGGCCTTCATCAGGGAGTATGAAACGCGTCGGAGTTTTTAAACATTGTTTCCATTGAAAATGCCATACAAATAAAATCATTTTAATTAATTATATGAAGAGTGCCTTGGTCCTCCTTTCTTAAAGATAGACCTGCCTTTTAATTCATGAAGTTAGAATTACTAACGCTAGTTATTGATTTATTAAAATTACCTTAGCATTTTTCTGTTTTCAAAAGCATTTGTCTGTTTTCAAAATTGCAGACAATACAGTAGGCCTAGAAGATAAGCTACAGTAGCCTATTTGAAAGTTGGCTGTGGCACTGAAAATGTGGAGACCAGCGTGCGCAAGTCTATTTCAAGTGGCGCCCTGCCCATATATGAGGATGGTGCGTTTCCATTTCCACCAGCTTTCCACCATTTCCGTAATCAGCATAGCTGCATTTACAGTAGCTAATTAGCATTGTTAGCTTTGTAAGTAGCACGTTTTGAGAGGTGAATTTTTTTTTATGTCTCATACAACAATATTTCGCTGACATCATTATAAACCTACTGTATAACCCTTAGAAATATATATATATATTTTCGGGCGTAGGGTTATGCTATTAGCATGCTAACACTCATTGAGACAGACTGGTAGCATAGCTAGCATAGCTAACCACCGATAGCATTCACAGGTTGAAGTTGAAGTAACTTTTGAATGTAATGGAGTTGACTGGTGACTATGACATGAAATATATTCATCACAACATTTGGATGGGATCTATAATTAGCCAGAAAGCCAAGCCAGGAAAAGCCGAGCTATATTACAACCTATGTTGTGATTATTGCATTGTTTGCGGTATAACCCATTTGTTCATATGCCGTGATATACCATAAGGCAGATACAACAAAGAAACAACAGTCACACAGTGGCAGAATAAATTCTACCACACAGGATTGTTTTGTTAAATTCTACCACAGTTTGTTTCATGACAAAACTGGAGGGCGACATCTGTCTGGAAGTCCATAAAGCAAATATTCCATGTAACAAACAATTACTTGACATGGTCAAGCAAGTTAATATTTCCAGAAGTTTCCAGAAGTTTACTAAACAACTACTGATTTAGAACCACCGAGAAAACAGGAGTACTGCCTCCCGATCTTCCAGGACCATTTCAACTTAAACATTTAAACATCATCATATCAACTAGGCTATGATTAGTCTAATACAGTGAAAAAAAATAAGATACCAAAAACAATGAAGCCCAATCAATGTTCTAAAGATTATGTGGCTGTCCATTGTACTGATTTGTGTGTGTGTCTCGAAAAAACATGTTGTTGACTCACCCTACTTGTAGAGTAGATGAACGCCAATGATCCTCCTCTCTTTCATGTTGGCAAAACAGTCTATGACTATTATACAGAAGTACAGGCTTTTGGTTTTTGATGTCCTAGACTAGGCTACCTGGCTAAAATGCTTGCTAGCTTCCTCCCATGGGCAACAATGAACCATATAAGTTAGCTAGCTAGCTACCTAGCTAGTTAGTTTATGTGTGCCTACTACATCTAGGCTACATATTGAACTGCAAAAATTTTAGGCCAGTGGCACAATGTATGCTTTTATTTTTAAATCAGAATCACTGGCCTGTACAGATAATTAGGTAAAAACACCAAGTCCAAATCCCTATCTCCATACATGGCTTATGAAATTACCAATTTAGCTAGCTACTGCAGGAGAACAACACATTACAAGCAGACCAGAAACCAATGCCAGAAAAATAAAAACAATTCGTACAATGACGTTTTGCTTATGATGTGATTTGATTAGTGTGATGCCAAAACCAAACTGGCCTCCCTTGGGCGGCGTTTTTCTGCACCCGGACCACCCCACAGTTGAGCTCAGCTCCCCCATGATTGGAAAAACACTTTATCAATGGAGGCCAAATGCTCACTGGCATCAATCAATCAAATGCTACATGGCAACATGTCATACTCTTTTTGTCCAGACAGCATCCGATACATGGGCTACACATAATGAGACAGAGGGGCACTGTTTCACTCGCTCCAGTGAGATAGATAAAGCCAATTGAGAATTTAAGGAACATTTCGAAAACAGAGAGGAAAGAGAAATTGTTTTATAATTTGTATTTTTTTAATTGTAACATTTTGGAGGAAGCCCGGCTTCCCTTGGCATCCATGAATACACGCCACTGGCTATAATCTGGTTATAAGACAACAAAATGTTTCAACTACGTGTGTCGTTATTGCTTGAAGTTAAACTAGTTAACTACTAACTATTTTCAGTGGGGATAGATCAGCATGTACCCCAACCTTGCACTTTGTGATAAAAGCACCAACTTTGGCACTGACGTAGATTTATGTACCCTGAAAATACTTAGATATGTGGCCACTCAAGATTTGGCCCCTGGGAGCATGGCAAACATTTTACAAAATGGCTGCAGGCAGTAATGTTATTTTACAATTTCTGGTTCTGAGCCCTCTGGAGCAGGTTTTCATCAAGGGTCTCTCTGTACTGCTCCGTTCATCTTTCCCTCGATCCTGACTAGTCTCCCAGTCCCTGCCACTGAAAAACACCCCCACAGCATGATTCTGTCACCACCATGCTTCACTGTAGGGATGGTGCCAGGTTTCCCCGAGACATGACGCTTGGCATTCAAGCCAAAGAGTTCAATCTTGGTTTCATCAGACCAGAACATCTAATTTCTCATGGTCTGAGAGTCTTTTAGGTGCCTTTTGGCAAACTCCAAGCGGGCTGTCGTGCCTTTTACTGAGGAGTGGCTTCCGTCTAGCCACTCTACCATAAAGGCCTGATTAGTGGAGTGCTGCAGAGATGGTTGTCCTTCTGGAAGCTTCTCCCATCTCCACAGAGGAACTCTGGAGCTCTGTCAGAGTGACCGTCAGATTCTTGGTTTGATAGCCCTGACCAAGGCCCTTCTCTCCCGATTGCTCAGTTTGGTTGGGTGGCCAGCTCTAAGAAGAGTCTTGGTGGTTCCAAACTTCTGCCATTTAAGAATAATGGAAGCCGCTGTGTTCTTTGGGACCTTCAATGCTACAGAAACGTTTTGGTACCCGTCCCCACATCTGTGCCTTGACATAATCCTGTCTCGGAGCTCTATGGACAATTCCTTCAACATCATGGCTTATCTTTTGCTCTGTCATGCACTGTCAACTGTGTGACCTTATATAGACAGGTGTATGCCTTTCCAAATCATTTCCAACCAATTTACCACAGGTGGACTCCAATCAAGTTGTAGAAACATCTCAAGGATGTTCAATCGAAACAGGTTGCACCTGAGTTCAATTTTGAGTCTCATAGCAAAGGGTCTAAATACTGTTTTCGATTTGTCATTATGCGGTATTGTGTGTAGATTTTGGAGGAAAAAATTTAATCAATTTTAGAATAAGACTGTTACGTAACAAAATGTGGAAAAAGTTAAGGGGTCTAAATACTTTCTGAATGCACTGTATGTACCCTGAATAGATGTAGGTAACACAGATTTGGCCCCTTGGGGCTGTGGCTGCCATCTTACAAAATGTCCACAGTCAGTAATACAATGTTATAGTTCTGAAGGCCTTAACAGAAGAAACCGGACTTACACGTCAAGTCACAGCTGCCCCCCAGTGTTTGTTATGAAGTTGACATGTTAACACAGCAATACAGACTGAACTGGAAGTGATTTAATTTCTATTTAAGAGTACTAGAGTCTAATTTCTATTTAAGAGTACTAGAGTCTTGTAAAGATTGGCGGTAACTGGGACAGGCAATGTAACATCCATTACGTTTTCTAGGAAATTTTGTAAAACATGAACCTAGCATCGGATCAACTTAAAACTTTCTCTGTAAAGCTAACTTTAATCTACCCTGCCATTGTGATAAAGGGATTTACAAGTCCCTAGACACTAGAGAGAGGGAAAGAGATGAGTGGATGGTATAGTAAAGAAAATGCATAGCCATTGGAGAGAGAGTTGATATGAAGAGTTTATTGCTAAATTGCTTGAATCTAACCCGCAGAGCAAGCTCTCTTTTTCCCAGAGTGTAGCCTAGTCATTTTCTGCAGGGGTGCCATTCTAACACACAATCCCTTCCGAGAACCCTACGATGCCCATGTAATAGAATACCTAGTGATTTAATAGGATCTCTGTGGCGGCCATGCCTACAAAGGAAATAATGAGAGTCAGGATGGAAATGAATGTGTTCTAGAATAGCGGTCTGATTATAACCTATTGATCCTTTTCTGTTCCACTGGGCAGCAGTGTTCTATTCTGTTCTGTCAGGTAGGGGGCTGGTGGGTGGCACCACAGATATCTTATTAAATTAGTTAGTTCTAATATGCAATTCTACGGGTGGCACAGACACAGTATAAAGACCTGCTTCTTTCTTTCTTACGTGTTCTCTCTCTCTTTCTTTCTCTCTCTCTCCTCCTCCATATATGGTCTATAATTGTTTCTCACTTTTAAGCATTTTGATATACCGTCATATAGGCTACAAACCGGTTTTGAATGGATATGGATACGTCATATCTCCACGACAGAAGCAAATTTTGTGAATGTTGTTGGCGTATGTACAGCCTTCACCATGTGTAGGTCTACTTGGACAGTGAAGCTAACATTTTAAGTTTGGGTATACTCCAGCATTTTGGATTTGAAAAATTGGGTGACTTGCTGTTCAAAAGTATCTTTATGGTAGTCAAAGAAGTTTGCAATTTTCATTACTAAACAACAAAGTTGTCACTTGTTTTAGCAAGGTGTTGTAGCAAACGAGTCTCATGAAATACATGCACCAGAAACAGGGGACACTTTGTGACGTGTCAGAGAAAAATCTGCAAACTAGGCTGGCTAACTTTAGCAGAATAGCTAGCTAGGTGTATGCTTGACTAGCTAGCTGCCTGGCTAAACAAAGAGCTTTAGCGCACTGTTCTCTGATTGGCTAAAAGGATCCATCTCGTCACAAGTCTTCAGCTAAGATTTGACGTTGAATTTTGTACACTCTAGCAGCTGACATGAGATGTTCTAAAACTAAACAGTTTCGATCAAGCCAACTTCGTACTAAAACTGTATAAAACTGTCTCATCTAATCTTGAATGTTATATGTGAACCAGGCTTAAGTTCGGCTGTCACGTTATCTGACTAACTAACTCTGACTGGCTAACTGCGAGCATTGCAAAGCTATCATTATTCTGCTATTCAGTGGAATGCCAGACTTCGATGACAAAGTTTGATGACAAAATTTGCCCACAAAGGACCGCCGCACCACCTTCCTGTTCAAGTGAGCACAGCACAACAAGGTGAGCCCAAAAATGTCTAGTATGCGGCTGCATAAATTGTGTAATATGCCAGGGAGATATGTATACTGTTGCTAAGAAAGTAATACTAAGTGTATGTTGTGAAGTAAGATGTTAGTAGCCCATGTGTCTCACCCTAATCATTTGGTATATTTTCACCTCTTAATTTCGCCTACTGTTCTGACTTGGTGGTGCCCATGTAGCCTATAACCTGTTTTTGAGAAATGTAATCCTTGAAGATTGTAAGAGCTTTCATTGTCTGCTTATATGCCCCCTTTATTTATCCTACGGTTCTGAGTTGGTGTACAGGGAGAACACTGTAAGAACGGCACATGTTCTGAATTATTTCGCTGTATATTTCAAAAGTGCTGAACAAATAGATATATTGACTATGTCCGTCCTAGCTCGCTCATTAATGTCCTAATCAAAATTACGGATTGCCTCTTATGCGCATGTCGTCCCCTTATGCCATAGTTTGAACATTTCAATTGTCAATGGAAACCACATTTGTTTAAGCAATTCAGCCATATCAGCAATGTTTTTTTTAAGGCAGTAAATGAGGCTGAATGAACTGTTTCGCTTCCAGACAAGGCTCCTCTGATAGCCAGGTGTAGCAGTGGTAAGGTGTTAGGACTGCTGTTGGGACTGCTGTTGGGACAGCTTTATGTAGGCCCTAACAGTTTGTGGGCACCGTTTGTCACAGTTATAGTGCAATCAATGTATTGTTTAGTGTTGTGTTGTGTAGTGGCTTTGCTGTCATGCATCCCACATAATTTTTTTGCCCCACCAAGATTTACATGCTAAAATCGTCACTGACAAGCATACCCATAACATGATGTAGCCACCATCGTGCTTGAAAATATGAAGAGTGGTCCTCAATGGTGTGTTGTGTTGGATTTGTCCCAAACATAATGCTTTTTTAAAATTAATAATTTCTTTGTCACATTTTTTTGCAGTTTTACTTTAGTGCCTAATTGCAAACAGGATGCATGTTTTGGAATATTGTTCTTCTGTACATACTTTCTTTAATTTACTCTGTCAATTTGGTTAATATTGGTGCGTAAATACAATGTTGTTTATTCATCCTCAGTTTTCTCCTATCACAGCCAATAAACTCTGTAACTGTTTTAAAAAGTCACCATTGGGGCTCCCGAGTGGCACAGCGGTCTAAAGCACTGTATCGCAGTGGTTGAGGCGTCACTACAGACCCGGGTTTGATCCCAGGCTGTGCCACAGCCGACTGGGAGACCCATGAGGCGGCGCACAAGTGTCGTCAGGGTTAGGGGAGGGTTTGGCCAGCTGTGATTTCCTTGCCCCAAACTCCTTGTGGTGGGCATGGTGCCTGCAAACTGACTTTGGTTGCCAGCTGGACAGTGTTTCCTCTGACACATTGGTGTGGCTGTCTTCTGGGTTAAGTGTCAAGAATCAGTGCGGCTTGGCAGGGTTGTGTTTTGGGGGACGCATGATTCTTGACCTTCGCCTTTCCTGACTCCATAGGGGAGTTGCAGCGATGGGACAAGACTGTAACTACAATTGTAAAAAGTACAACAATAACAAAAGTCACCATTGGCCTCATGGTGAAATCCCTGAGTGGTTTGCTTCCTGTCTGGCAACTGAGTTAGACTGTATCTTTGTATTGACTGGGTGTGTTGATACACCCTCCAAAGTGTAATTAATAACTTCACCAGGCTCAAAGGGATATTCAATGTCTGTTTTTAATTTTTACCCATCTACCAATAGGTGCCCTTTGCCAGGCATTGGAAAACTTCCCTAGTCTTTATGGTTGAATCTGTGTTTGATATTCACTGCTCGACTGAGGGACCTTACGGACAATTGTATATGTGGGGTACAGAGATGAGGTAGTCATAAAAAAATCATGTTAAACACTATTATTGCACACAGAGTGAGTCCATGCAACTTATTATGTGACTTGTTATTAAGCATATTTTTACTCCTGAACATATATAGGCTTGCCATAACAAACGGGTTGATACTTATTGACTTAAGACATTTCTGCTTTTAATTTTTAATTAATTTGTAAAAACATAAATTCACTTTGACATTATGGGGTATTGCTTGTAGGCCATTGACAAATAAATCTCAGTTGTATCCATTTTAAATTCAGGCTGTAACAAAACCAAATGTGGAAAAAGTCAGTTTCTTTCTGAAGGCACATAGGTATGGCATTCATTTGATTTTATTTGATTACATTTTTTATTTCACCTTTATTTAACCAGGTAGGTAAGTTGAGAACAAGTTCTCATTTACAACTGCGACCTCCTAAACAAATGCTAAAATGTGGATTGCTGTCATAACTTTCCCATAGACTTCTTACAGGGTAAGGAACGCAATATGTAATTTTGTATCCCTTTAATGTATTATAGGAAACCGCAGGGCCGGGAAGGGAACAGGGTCACTGGCGTGAAAGGCAAACACTCTCCACATTGCTCCACTAGGTTTAACACACCTGATGAGAATTATAACGTGGTTAATATAGCAAAGATCGCTACACTGCCCCCTCCAAACGGGAAGGCACGTCTACATGCTTTCGACCTACCCCTCAAACATCGAGCCGTGCGTTCCGATGGCCTCACGGCTGCCATCCCACGTCTGACAACAGTGTAGCAAATGACGAGCATGGAAGTGAACCCTGGTCGCTGGCGTGAAAGGCAAACACCGTATGCATCGCGCCTATGGTGTTAACCCAATAATACGTTTAATTATAAACTACTTGAAAAAGTTATGTTTAGAGAGCATTTCAACAACATGTGAGTGCGTGAGTATGGTCCATTGATGAAACATCATTATTTCTACCTCTGTTCACTCTCCTTCCCCGTGCTGCGCAGTGCGGTGGCAGGCCTGCCTGTTGATCTGGGGGCTATGCATGAGGAGGCGGTCCTTTCCTCCAGCAACGACACAGAGCCGCGCGCGGGGCTTGCACCTGTCACAGCAATGCAGCTCGCTGCGTTTCCTGGCGTGCTCCAGACGTCCTCTATTGATCTCGCCCGCCAAACGGAGCCACTGAAATAAATCACATTTGACAGGTGCTGCTCACGCGTGAACAACGAGTTCCGTGGACGCTACATCCCTCGTTATTATCCCTTAAGCTAATATCGAGTATTACAATAGCTCTCTAAATTTCAAATTCTAGGCCTTCAGTGATGGATTATGACCCGTTCCCGCCAACTCAAAGGCAGCAGTTGACCACAGAAAGTGCTAGATATAGGCTAATGGCAACAGGAAACTAGGCTATGTCAATGGACAAACTTAGTAAATAAACTTTTAAATGAGAATAGCTTTAGAATTGTTTTTGCAAAATAAATTAGTTATATATTTCACTGTTCTATAATGACAACCAAAAGTTGAAAAAAAAAGATAGATAACCAACAAGCTCTCACATCTCACTGCTAAATTTGACATTCAACCACATTCTCCAAACATCACATTTCTAAGCTGTTCCATCAAATTGCTGCTCTGTATCATTCCATTTCTCAAAAAATGTTGAAGTAAAGGGTTTAGTTTAGGAACCCATTCTAAATGGTTAAGGTAAGGGTTAAGGTTTGGGATAGGGTTAAAATAAAAAAAACAGTGCCCACAACTGGGATGGAAAATGAAACCTTATGATTCAGTCATGGGAACCAGTGTCCAACCTTCTAATCCAGAGTCATGGGAACCAGTGTCCAACCTTCTGATGCAGAGGCTTGGGAACCAGTGGCCACAATTGGGATTGAACACACAATCTTCTAATCCAGAGTCATGGGAACCAGTGTCCAACCTTCTGATCCAGAGTCATGGGAACCAGTATCCACGACTGGTATCGAACACAAGCAACCATCCACAAATGCCCATCCACCACACCCATCCACAACAGAAGCCAGATTGATGGTAATAGCTCTCACTCATTGTTGTCCCTGGAGGCTGGTTTTGAAGGCAATTCCCGATGTAGACTTCCAATTTCGAGGTCAATCTTGAATGACTTGGCTGGCAACCTGGTCTCAGAGCATCTCATATTATTCTGTATGTCAATCTGAGACACTCATTTTAGATTGATAGGTTACGTTTCGTATGGTTACATAAGACAGGTGGTTACTTAAGGTAAAAACGTATAATGCGTACGTCTAGCAACCCAAAGGTTGCGAGTTTGAATCTTATCACGGACAACGTTAGCATTTTAACTAATTAGCAACTTTTCAACTACTTACTACTTTTCAGCTACTTTGCAACTACTTAGGATGATAACCATTCCCATAACCCTAACCTTAACCCTTTTAGCTAACCCTTCCCCTAACCCTAACCTTAACCCTTTAACCTAACTCCTAAACTTAACCCTAACCCCTAACCCTAAACCCTAGCTAACTTTAGCCACCTAGCTATAATTCGTAACATATCATACATTTTTGCAAATTAGCAACATATTGTACATTTAGTTAACTCATTACATCTCATAAAACTCATAAACTCATAAACTCATAACTCATAAAATCTCATGTGAAATGGGTGATGGACATCCACAAATTAATACATACTGTATCATATGAAACGTAACATATCATAAATGGGGGAATCGGATTTTACGTACAGAATAATATGAAATACTCTGAGACCAGGTTGTGGCTGGAGATAACTGTCACTACATGCTGGATACTATATATAGTTCACTGCTTCATGGTTACTTAAGCTTGACTTGGGGGGTAAACAGGCAATTGAGTGGAGCAATGTCAAAAGCTGGAGTCAAGAGGGAGTGAGACTAAACGCTGCAGCATTTAGACTTTTACTCGTTGCATGCCACAAACACTGAAACAAACAAATGTGTGCGACAGTGACAGAATCGCAGGTGACACAGTAGCCTAACCTTCAGGGCTCAAACTCATGCTGCCGTGTTATGGATCTGTAGGCCTATAGATCGCTCACGCCGGTCGATGACGATATAAAGCTTTAATGAAAGCATTTACCCGTGACGCGCAGAGATGGCCAGACAGTGCTCAAAGAGGTCAATTGAATGTGGCAAGCAGCTATAACATGAAATAGGCCTCGGCCTCCTGAGCAGCACCTACTATCAAAGAAGCCTATGAATCCACATCTGGCGCGCAGAGAAAATTACGAAGGGATATAAAGAGATATATATACATATTGAATTCATGAATTAATTAAATTAATGAATGAAGATGGGTAGCCTATACGCATACATTCTATACACAACGTGAACTTCCTATTGAGCCTGACGTTGCTCATGGGCTTCCATGTAAAATAAGATTGGACACGATTTGCCTTTCGACATGAACGTACTGATATGGCGTCCTCAGATTAAGGGGTTTTACTGCGATATTCCAGCGTCGACTCACTACCGGTCTTGGGTAATTATAGTAAACATTCCAGTATTCACATCAGCATCACGGGTTTAGCGTCCTGATCAAGTTTGACTCAGGAACATATACTGTAGCCTATATCATAGACATAAAACATTGAATAATTGTGAAATGGCAAATAGTATTACCGTTACAAAAATACATATTAATAGCACAAAATGTAGGCAATATTACTTATATTACATTAACTTAGGATATTAATAACAAGATGGGCCATATTATCAGCATCATTTGTCATTAGTCTACTACTACTAGGCTACTACTACTAGGCTACTACTACTAGGCTACTACTACCAGGCCTACAACGGTATTACTGGTAAATGATGTGGTCAAATGGTCTTGATCAACCGGATGGTGAGGAGGTCGGGTGTACAATCTCTAACATTGCATGTCATTGCGGAATGAATTTCAGAAGTACTTCTGAGATATCAGCTGCTGTGACAACCTTGACATTAAACTGTTTTTTCATTTGAAAAAATAATCTTCACCGTTTTCTAATGGCATGAAGAGCAAGGCCTAGGGAATATTGAGTGTTATTGGGGCATCATATGTTAAACCCAGGGGCGTGAGCGATGCATCCATTATATTATTTCTGCATTAAAGCGCTCTAACCAAATACCTGGAAGAGTGATCATCGACACCTCCAGCGTTGGTGTGTCGTATTGCTGCTCTTTGGCAAGGGCACAACGCGGCAGCATATGTTTCATACCTTGCATGTTGTCAAGATTATAGGTGTGTTATACTCATTTAAAATGAAAATCAGTGTGTGTTAATTAAAAATCATGAACCAGTGACCTATAGCCTGAAATGATCAAATAGAACACACAAAAATGTGAAATGTAGTTAGTAGGCAAGTGAGTCTATAATACCATGTGATTATGCTGTATATTTTCAATAGGGTACTTTTAATGAACATATTGTTTAGCAAGCAGTGTCACAACTGTAGGCCTGGCAAATTAGGAATTGTTTGTTGCCCCAAGACCCCTCTATAAAACTATACTTTCACATGAAGCTAGCATTGACAAACCTTTGATAAAGTGACTCGTGTTTATTTGATCTAATCCTATATCGCCATGTACTTGAAGCTCAACTGATGAATTATTTCATATGAATTAGCGTATTTTTTTAAAAAATCCAATAGACCTATATGATCCCATGTGACTCAGACTAACATGGCTACATTATTAATTTATTAATCTCTAAAATTGCAATTATTAACGTAATGAAAAGCTCTAATATTATTAGGTAATAATTTCTACATAATTTAAGATTCTTATTTATCTAACCAGCGAGTAACTTTGACTCTGAAGATGTGGATTGGCTTGTTTATTTATTTCACTGATAATGTTAGCTGTAGGCCTACCTATGTATAACAATAGGCTACATAATTAAGGTGTTAAGGAGGTGAAAACGATTGGTTTATATGGATAAATAAATGCATACTATGCTAAATAAATAAAGGGTTAAAATAAACAAATACATAATTTGAAAAATGTGTATTATCCTGCTTGGGGTCCCTACATTTGTTTCGAGTAATTCCCTCGAGGAAATGGAAGACTAATTGATTTTTAAGTGGTGCCCCAGTGAGCAGGAATAGTAAGGGAAAGCACACTCGGAAAGGCATTTGAGAAACTGCGCCGTTTTACCTGAATTGAGAGGCAATGACGTGTTGTTGATTCGACTTAAATCACACAGGGGCCCGGCCAAAAGCAAGCAGAGAGAGCGCCTGCATGCGTGGAGGTGATTAAGTGAACTTTTGGAGAGGCAAACTGACACGTCAAACCCGATTGACCAAGTAGGCTACACGACAGCAGCTTGCGATATTACACGGGGTGATTTCTTTCACACACACAGACACACACACAGGCACACACACACACACTTCCCTTTTCTCTTGTTCAATCCAAATGACTCAGTGCACCCCCACTATCTGATAAATGCATCATGGAGTTCAGTCCAACGAAAGCCCTCCTTAGAGGAACCGGAAGAATGAGGGCCTGCAGTTCCAGCCACCCGGCTCCATTCACTGAGAAGCTTCCAATGGCTTCATTAGAAGTAACGAGTTGACACAAGGTAAATCTAACATTGAGGCGCCATTCTCTCCGTGCACGGAGCGCCCTCATTAACTGTCGCTAACAAGCCGTGCAAATACACTGATTGGACAGCTCCCGTATAACCCCGCAGACTTAGCAGGATGCCCACTTAATGAGACCACACAAAAAATAAAAGGAGAAGTTGGGAAAAACTCTTTACAGTCGAATAATTTAGGAGTTGGTGAAAGAGTTAGTGTAGTAGGTCGATAGGACTGGATTGTTCGGATGGTTCTAAACAAAAATGTGTCTGCACTGGGTTTAAATTTAGGAACTTTTATTTTTTTTGAAAATAAGCAGATTTCTAGACTTTTTCAGAAAACAAATAATCAGAAAACCAGTCGTCCGTCCTGCATGCGTAGGCCTAATCATCTCGTATAATCTTCATCCCCATTTGCTATTCTGCCCCTCTGGATCTCATTCTTGCTATCTTTGACAAACACTTAATTCCTCCCAAGACCATGTGCCAAGTCAATACTACCCAGGCTGTATCAATAGACAATAAAGAACGTCGTATTGACAATAGCCGATTCATATTTTCCGTCTATAAAGGTAGGCTACGTCTGATTAAAGTTGTGTGTTTCATAATCATCATAAGAATCATCTATAAGAAGAAATGCTCCAGTCCGGCGCTATAAGCCCAGTTTGGACTCCCAGCAAAGCAAAGAGGGCTGAAAGCCGGTGCTAAGCAAACACAGAGAAATGGGTATTTGCGCCCCGTCCCGACAGCATCACACAGCTGCAGCAGCTCTTGCTGTGCAGGGCTTGAAGGACTGGGTGGTGCTCGTGGCTGCTTCATGAAGACAGATGCAAAAGCAGCAGACCAAATTTTATCAGATTTTTTCATATAATTTGACACTAAAATGACATGGCAATATACCTAATCAATCATTGTAAATTAAATGTTAATGTTTTTCATGCGTTTATCGACATTTTATAGCCTAAGACATTTGGGTGAGATCGTCACCATTATCCAAAGCGTGCGTCTGGAGCAAATCCTGGGCTATTCTAATATTCAACTTTAGATGCAGAGCTCAGTGTGTGTCTAACGAACTTACAGGATCCGGAAAGGATTTCCCCTCTGCACTTGGACAAACGGATTCCTTCAAGAAATAATGCATACACGATAGTCCCGTCCCTTTAGTTCATCGTTGACAATCCCCCGTTTAAAACCTGATTAAAACAAGAGAGAATGAAGAAGGGAAAAGGAGGACGAAAAGAAGAAGGGCAGGTGAAAGAATTTTAAAAAGGAGCAGATGAGGAAAAACAACAACAACTAGGCTGACTGATGGATAACGTAGTTTTGTGGTAAATATGACAAAATGTCACCCTAAAAGTTCTAATCCGTTCTATTGCGAGTTCAGTCAATAACATTTTAAGAAACTGTGTCGCTGTCCACATCAGCATGTGACCAAGACCCGTCATACAAATATCTCCATATTTCGACCATGCAGTGTCAAAATCGTCTATTGAAGTATGTATAGTCTATATGCATCAGAAGCTAAATGAATCAAAATATGAAAGTCAACGCACCCTCGCTGCATTATTTTCAGTCATTATCCTGAAAATACCCCCAACATTACGTACGCATGTTGATCGAGGGTGGGTGTAGCAGGCATTTTCTGGTCATCATTTGAGGAGCCGAGGTTAGGGAAGAAAATAAAAACGAATGCTTTCTTACCTTTTCAAAGAGTGCCTCTGTCTTTCCTCGGTTTCCCCTCTCACAATATGACGTAAGACCTTTGTTTATTTCCCCCCTTGGAACATTGAAAAAAACATGTAGCCCAACTTCAAAATTTTGAGTTCAGAGTCAATGGGCGAAAATAAATAAATCTCTGCTAACTAAACACGCCGAGTCAAGGTTAATTAATATTTGTTGCTGTCAGTTTAGTGTTATTTCTAGCTCCTGCTTGCATTGTCAAGTCGGGGTTGTGCGGCAAATAAACAAAGATCGAGCTAATGGTTAGTCGGCATTGAGTAACTTGTCTCCCGCTGGTTATCGTTAAGAGAGGAGCATTAGAAGCTGGAGGATAAACAGACAATTAGGCCAGGTGAATAAACTTGTTTGGGGGTGTTAATTACGTGCTTAACGTAGACAAAAGCTATGTAAAAAAAATGATTTACCACTGGCTTTGCAAACCCATTCAGGTCTTACATTTCACCTAAGTGATTTCCGAATTGCCTGCGAGGGCTGCTTACAACTAGGCTCCATCTCCTTAAAAACATAGTTCCACGTAATACCTGGAAACCATGCATATACCTGGATCCACAAGCAGCTTTGGATATTCCGAGTACTTCCAGTTAAGCCCCCTCTTAATATTGGCCGAGCGAGAAGGGGGAGGTTAGTTTTAACATGACTATAGCCAGCATGGAAATAACGCAGGTTACTTCCAGTCCAAGAAGCTTTCCAACTGGACCAATTCAAGTGCCACTTGGAATTACTTCTCCTGAGTTTCGTATGACAAGGGAGCAAACAGGTTTGATCCCTAAGACACAACCTGCCCAAACGCTTCCAACAAGATCATCACCCCACCCCTATAGTGCACACACTCTACACACACCACACACACACACGCACACACACACACACACACCACACACACGCGAAAACAAAGCAAAGCTACACATATGTCTAAATGTGCATCTGCAGCCACTGGAACAAAACTCACACTAATTGTAATAGGAGGTGAATATGATAAGATGAAAATGAATACGCAAATGTGGATGCTACTTAGCGTTATTCTGGAACCGGTCGTGTAGGAAGATGCGGGGAAATGCAAAAATCTGAGAAAGAGAAGGAAAAGTTTTGAATTTCTTAACGATTTAGAAAGGCGGCTTAAGATAATTATGTCAGCTTTATTGAGGGTGGATAATCCGACGTCTATATGCTGTGTTTCACTACGTTTTCTACATGCGCTTATACAATGTATGTTTACATCGCTGTTTGCGACTGTGAACACAAAACAGTTTTAACACCAACTAAGCCCTTTCTAAATATGAGGCAGTACAGTCGTTTTTGTAATAAACATGAAAACCACACCGCTACGGCTGCTGATGTGGGATCTAAGTCAAATCCCGTGACAAATGTGGATATTGATCATGCCTATCGTTTGTGAAAATGAAAACATGTTATAGGCCTACTTTTCTGTAGGCTATATTGTGGCGGACAAATCATTCTCACCATAATGATATAAATTCATACATGGTCGTGAAAACTACTAGGCCTATAGCGAAAGAGCTGCATCAAAGAAAATAACATTGGAAAAACGTTCTTAATTGAAATGGTCCAGTTGATCAGCATTTAATTATTACAACGCACCGCATCGATATTCATTTGACATGAAAACAATGTTTGGAAACACCCGCGCTGGGCAGTGGGCCAGGGTTGCACCGCTGTGTAATACCAGCCGAGGCCAAGCTCGACTAGAGGGTGAGCCACTGCTCATTACACCCACACCAGCCCCGGTCTGCTGGTCTCTGAGCAAAGCTAGTGCCCAGACCCTGTCACGAAAATATTGACATATAGCATTTCCAGATTAATCTCCGGAAGTAAAAGTCAGACAGACATATCAAACGGTAACAAATTGCCAATACTATGTTTCATTGGTTTAAGATACGTTTATTTTCTTTACATATGTTGCGCAATATAGCATATACCTTATTTTGAGAAAACTCTACCCGAAAATAACTGACTCTGTTATTAAAATAAATTGTTTTCAAAGGTGTATTCCGGTGTTCCTGCCCCCCCCCCCCAAGCATCTCTACCCTACATATCTTCTTTAGCTTTAACGAGCCTCGTTAAGATCGCAATAATATTCCACCCACTAATTGCTCATTCCATTCAACAAATAGGCGAGCGTTGGCTTCTACTTCACGAGAGCCGTGCAGTGGGAGGGTGGTGTTGAGATTGGAGTTTGTGATAACCCCCTGTGCTTGCAACAGAAGTGGTGAAAGCCCTAGTCTACGTAGTGGCTAATGATTGGCACGCTTGACAGTGATTGGCAGGGCTGCCATGACAACCTCACAACGACACCAAGAAGACCAATAGAAAAGCGAAACAAAATGTTTCAATGCTACACTCACGGTGGATTTAGGGGGAGATATTATGAGGCTGGTGTCATTATAGGCGATAGCTATTGAATCATACAATCTTTACTCGTCGTTCTTTTTCTTGATAATTTTCTTTCTCTCTCAGGTCATTCCATGGTTTTCAGATCCCCTTTAGAGCTTTATCCCTCCCATTTCTTCCTTCCAAACTTCGCTGAGCGCCCTGTGCTCTTGGCGAGCAGCACTCCCAGCACCAGGTCTCCAGAAGACTTGTCAATGTTTGCGCTACCGACCCTCAACTTCTCTCCGGAGCAAGTGGCGAGCGTCTGCGAGACGCTGGAGGAAACCGGAGACATTGAACGGCTGGGACGATTCCTGTGGTCCCTGCCGGTGGCACCCGGGGCATGCGAGCAGATCAACAAGCATGAGTCGATCCTACGAGCTCGTGCAGTGGTTGCTTTCCACACCGGGAATTTCCGAGACCTGTACCACATCTTGGAGAACCACAAGTTTACCAAGGACTCCCACGGCAAACTGCAGGCCATGTGGCTGGAGGCACACTACCAGGAGGCCGAGAAGCTGCGCGGTCGCCCCTTAGGACCGGTTGACAAGTATAGGGTACGGAAGAAGTTCCCCCTGCCCAGGACCATCTGGGATGGCGAGCAGAAGACGCACTGTTTCAAAGAGAGGACGCGCGGTCTGTTAAGGGAGTGGTATCTTCAGGACCCATATCCAAACCCCAGCAAGAAAAGGGAACTGGCTCAAGCCACTGGACTCACTCCTACACAGGTCGGAAATTGGTTTAAAAACCGGAGACAACGAGACAGAGCCGCCGCAGCAAAAAACAGGTCAGTACGCTGTTAATTTGTCATAGCATATGCTACGCAGCACCAAATAGGCTACAATAATTCCTATAATCGAAATGCAAATATACCATGTACATGTTCAACTTCATCGTAGTAATACACAGGGGTATAGAGGGTTTACAAATGGCAAGTTGGGTGTATAGTTAGGGGTGTGGAGGGAGCACGGCGACATTTTAGTTTTTGATCTCCTAGGCCTATGCAATCATTGCCTACCGAAAAATATAACTATTATTGTTTTCAAAAAGAATCCCCAAAATATTCTAATGCGTAAAACATTTTCGTGCCTAAAGCAAAGCTTGTAGGCTTTAAGCTACGCTGGTATGCTAGTATCCCTGATAAGCAAAATGAAAACATCAAGGTATGCGTTAGATAACAAAACAGGAAATACAAACGAAGAAAATCATCAACAATGTACATTAGAATTTGTCCTATATTCCAGACAATAAGGCAAGTAATTATTGATACGTCTGTTAAACTTGGATACAGCATATTATAATGATACTACAATAGTGCCGTTTTCGATTATCATCTTGAATCCCAAAGAGATTGTTGTTATCTTCTCTCAACAAGTGAACGTTTTTGTCTGTAAACATCCCATACACTGCAGGGGTGGTATAGATATGGATCCCAAACAGGAAACAAAACACCTACGATCAAATACTGTCGGTTATTGGTTACTTGTTTAATCAAAATAATATTATATGCCTATATATTCAAAGGTTGCACCTGTAAAAAAGACAGTGTAGACTAAGATAGGCCTACATCCAAATAATAATGTTAAAATACACAAAAATATGGGGTAGTTTTGCTAAATTAATATGAGTTCAGTTACCAATTTTACATTTTTATTCGTGGTTCTTTTTACACATAAGAAACGCATACATTAGGCTATAGATGTTTGGAAATGATTGATGCATAACACTACTGATATAAGCTGTCAACATAAATACAAAATAATTATTCTAAAATCATTGCCTGTTTTGCAGCAAAGTTATCGATTCACAGTGTGTAGCCTATTATTTATTTGCAATGCAATAATTTATTACAAATTGGTGAACTGAACAAGCCAACTGAATAAAAACCGACAAGTTGGTGAAAAACACAGCTATATTTCTTCATATGCATTTTCTCAGTGATAAAAGCGTACATCATGGATTATTTCATTTAGTAAATCAAAACAAATCAGAAAAATGTAATATTTTATTCATTTGGATAGGCCTGGGTATGACAAAATCTATGATAACAGACAGTTCTTAGACTACATTGGCCATGGTTTAAGTAGCTAACAACACGCTTGTTACTTTAACATAGACTGTTATATTTTTCCCACATTTAGTATTTGTATCTGCTTTGCTTTAGCCAATTCTTACCCTCATTATGTGTAGGCTACAGAGCTGCATTTGTTAAAGGCTTGTCAGGGAGTGAATGACAGGCAGAACGCTATTTTGCGGAGCAACACTGTATTTAATTGCAATGTTATTTTCCATTTCTTTATATTCTCCAGGCTTCAGCACCAGGGAATAGGACAGAACGGTATGCGGTCCCTTTCAGAATCCGGGTGCACTCCACGCAGCTCGGCGGAATCGCCGTCGACCGCGGCCAGTCCTACTACCAGCATCTCCAGTATGACAGAACGAGTTGATACTGGAACGTCCATTCTTTCAGTAACCTCCAGTGACTCCGAGTGCGACGTATGATATAAAAAAAGAGAAATATTTACAGGAAATATGGACCTGAAAAAAAAAACTATGAAATATCGGGATGAAAAAAGGACCAATTGATTTAAATATTTAAAAAAATATAAAAGCACGTCTTTTTTAAGCGCTTTCAATGGACCCACCAAGCCTTCCCCTACCCCCCACCACTACCTGCATGATGTTTTTTGGTATCTGGGGAAAATACCCTGTTCAATATTTCTACAAGGATAATCGAGAAGAGGGAATTACCAGAGGGTGTTTATCGCCTTTTCATCTCTGTTTTAGTCCAAGTGATGATGCCGCTCAGCCAAGATGCAATCCTGTTTTACTTTATGTTCATCAGACAATCATTTACGTCGTAAGCACCTTTTTACTATACACTTCTGTCACTGCCTGTGTGGGGTAGGCCTACATGGTCAAATGTGGAACCCAATCGTTATGACTGTATCAGATTTTTATTTTTATTTTAAGATTTTATATTGAATTATGTATATCTCAAATAATGCCATCATTCTCCCGCGGTCTGTAATATCCTATATGTGTAGATATGCTTGTACATAATATTGCTCTCCCATCTCCATCCTCTTTTCTATCCCTGTTCTTGACTTGGTGTTCCTATACATAAAATATTTGTCAAAACGTAAACAAAGTGCTCTAGGCGTTTCTTTTGTTTGTTTGTTTTGATAGACTACCTAACATGAGATAATGACGCTATATAAACGTGTTATCGGTCACATTTATGCAAAAGGTATTTAATATAAACATTGGAATATTCTTCAACAATTCAAGTCCTATACTTCCCGTGCATCACCTAAAGCGCATATTATTCAATGTTAATTTCTTGCGTGTTTATGTTAATGTACATTTCTAAATCAAATACAGTATTCAATTTTCTTATAAACTCTGCATTAAGTCTCTCTTTTAAGTGAGTGTTCATTATCCACCACCAAGCGTTTATGAGCATCTAGGTCTATGTTGAGAAGTGGTTATGTTATGCTCATGCTCAGACGAGCATAATGATTCTGATACACATGCTGTGGTCCTTTTACGAAACTACACATAGGTTATTAGCTACGATGTTTAAAAAAAGTATTTTGCCCCTAAATATATGCATGTGTTATGGTAAATGTCAACGTCATAGGCTCTTAAACGAGAGTCCAGTTTCCCCTTTTGTTTATGGTTGCCAGTGAATACAGAAATTAAGTAAACGCGCCATCAAATGGACTAATCATGGTGGACTCCTCCCCTGCCTCAATCTCTCATTGTGGGTCGGTGAAAGAGCCTTTCTTCACCCAGGGATGAGCATTCCCCACAGAAAAGCATTCCCCAGGCGTTTTATCCTAAAATCAAAACCAATGGTAATAACCCTTATACTTACAAGGGAACTGAAAATAATTATTATGGTAGATTACAGTTCCTCGACAGAGTTCCCGTTCTCTAAAGCCCTACCAACATGTTCTGTAGCTGTGAAAAATGAACGGTATAGTTTCAATGTAACTTTGAGGACAGGACGTCTCCTTTGAATGGAGAAAAAAGTAGGCCAGAGCATACCTCTGGGCTCAGGGAGGCTACAACTTTTTTACTCTATGTTGGTGGAATAATAACTAACTCCTCAATTCAACAGTTTAACATCATTAACTTTTAAGACACACAACAGAATGCGTGTATATGCATGCAGTGTATCAATTCTATTGGCATTGGAATTTACATATGTCGGGATAGCTGCATTCCAAAAAATAGTCCAGGAAACATATCTTGAACATATCTTGAACATATCTTGAACATATCTTGAACATGTTGATCATTATCCTTAGTCCAATCAAAGGAGCTAAAGGACATTGACCTAAAGTGAAACGCATAAACGAACATGCTGACAAAGGAATACATTCCGCGGCCAAGATCCTCATTGCTTTGACATCGGAATGTCCGTAGACAAAAATATGGGTCTTTTTCGACAATATTCCAACCCAGAATTTTCACATGGTAACAACTTTAAACTAACTACAAAGTTCACCAATAACCCACTTGTATAACAATGTTACTCGCTTACTTAACTCGGCAACTGTGTGTGTGTGTGTGTGTGTGTGTGTGTGTGTGTGTGTGTGTGTGTGTGTGTGTGTGTGTGTGTGTGTGTGTGTGTGTGTGTGTGTGTGTGTGTGTGTGTGTGTGTGTGTGTGTGTGTGTGTGTGTGTGTGTGTGTGTGTGTTTTTTCACCTTTATTTAACCAGGTAGGCCAGCTGAGAACAAGTTCTCATTTACAACTGCGAACTGGCAGTGCGACAAAAAGAACAACACAGAGTTACACATAAACAAACGTGCAGTCAATAACACAATAGAAAACAATAGAACAATCTATGTACAGTGTGTGCAAATCTGTGTGTGTGTGTGTGTGTGTGTGTGTTACTGAGAAGCTGTCTCCATCTGATGGAAACGAGCATAATTCAAATTTATATAGTTTTTCTCGTCGTGAGATGAATAGCAAAACAACTCTAAATCACTTAACATAGCCTAGTGCAATATCGACAAAAAACATTAGCTAGGCCCTAATGTAAACTAGGTGCAGAAAAACAAATATGAACTGTTTAGAGTGCGGTCATTGGGACTTGTGGTTGTGGTAAATCTGCATTTAAGCCCGCTTTAACTGGTAAATCCATCTGCAGGAGAAAGATAGGGCCTATCACCCGCACCGGGCAGTGGAAACCATAGCTGATCTGTATCATCGCTGCAGCCCCTTCAGACCACATTAGTTTATTGGCGATGACAAGTCCCAGCCATGATTAAGATTACATTAAACGGAAACTGAAGAGCATTTTTATCAATAACTATAACGCAGATGTCCGCTATAACAATCATAGTAGGCCTAGGATAGAGCCTCAATTAAAGTGATTTGCATATTTTCCGATACTTAAAGCCGGAGCCGGACCATACGATTTGTAAAGATAATTTAAACGGAAGTTAAATAAACTGTATGTATTCTTTCGAAACTTAATCAGCAAATACAACTTTGTAGTAGTAGCTTAACTAAGAATAACTTTAAACAAATAGCTTATGTATTAAAAAATATATATTTACATTTTGCAGGTGGTTGACATTTTGCAGATGGCATTATAGGCCTATATATAGGACATATATTACCTCTAACTATTAAGTAGATGATGTCTTTGTTTCATCAGGGATCATTACTGGTGTAGGGTTTTGTTAGTGATCTGTAAAGTCGAATATGTTTCATGAGACAAAATAACTTTGCCAGGAGTAGTGGCCGTCTCTGATACTCACATCTAAATACGTACAGAAAGTTAACGAGAATGTTAGACGAGCGCAGCAACAATGGACGGGCATAGGTTTTTTTTTTCACTCCGTATCTGTGTCTGGTCTATAGTGCGTGCGTCAAACAAACAGAATAATGGATTATTTGTCCTATTCCCATAACCTTGCGAGCGAGGCAGCCCAAAACTATTTGGCCATGGTCCGCAGTGAGAAAGGCTTGCACTGCTCCGTTTTTCTCTGATTTCATCCGTTAACTGAACACAACTTTTCTATTCGTGTGTATTCATGCAGCTCTCATAGAGCGGCAGTTCACTCTGACCCGGATTCAGCGCGTGCAGCAGCGGCGCAGGCTCAGTGCACAGTGCAGGCGTTCTTGTCAGGACCGGGTCTTTTGGTTTAAAAAAAGCAGGCTTTGAAAAAGGTAAGACGTCGGACAAACCAATTGTAGACTATACTCTTATTGGTGGAGAAAGCTACCGGCCTACTGCACCATGCTAACAGCATTTTAGAGAGGTAACTAATTGACAGGATTTTTTTTTTTTTTTACAATTTAGGGTGTAGGTCTATTCAATTGCAATTTGGAAACTACAGGTGGAGATATCATTACTTACAATTCCAAGAATTTGCATTGGTTGCTCAAAGCATTTGTTATTCGAGGAATTCGAGGCATATGTTGGATTTCAAAGGATCATATTAGAAAAGGTAGGAAGGCGGACTATAGGTTTGCACAAACATTTGTGTGTGCGTGTATTTCTGTGTGTTTAGTAATGGAGAGAGAGTAAGAAAGAGAGAGAGAGAGAGAGAGAGAGAGAGAGAGAGAGAGAGAGTGAGAGAAAAGGGGATTTCCATGCAGTTTAAAACTAAAAAGGGAGCAGTCTATGACTTGTTCTCAGAATGCCACAAAGCACCTGTCTGATGTAGTCTCCATGGCATGCAGGGCCCGTGATAAACATTCTTCCCTCTCTAAAACTACTGAGATTTAAACTGTAATTCTATTAAATAGTAATTGAGGGGTCACGAGAAGCTATGATACAGGATCAGTGGTGTATAAGCCAACCGTTTGAACTTTAATTTGGAACCATAGGCAGATGGGATCATAGCTCCTCTGATGCTTGCCGTTTTAAAACTGGTCAGCACAGGGGAAAATGGTTTAATGCCGATTAGTACCATTCCATAACCCCTTTTAAACTAGCACAACATGAAAGCAACCCAACTTTAGCTTGTTCATCCGAAACACACCTCTCTACTACTCAATGGAGGGTGTGGGGTGCTGGGCACCGCTCTGATCTCGCGCCTTCTGCACACTGGGCAGACAAACCCATGAGCAGCTTAAATACCGCTAGCACCTGTGTTTTCAACAGCTATTCTCATGCCATGGTAGATGGGATTAGAAATGAAACAGTTAATTATATTTATATGGTTCTATTTCTAAGGGCATTGCTGTATGCACTGATAATAGAAAACACAAACACGGAGAGAAATAGGACTATAAAATTAGTTTGTGAAAACCTGTGCGCAATATGATTTTCATAGTTTAGTATGATTCATTATTTGATATTTAAAGATTTTTTTTTTTCAAGATGACTAAACAAATAAATAAACTTTTACCAAAAGATAAAATATCTTACACACGTGTTTACACATCCGCATTTGCTATCGATTTGCTTATTAGCCTCTTGATTAGTACAAATGGTAAAATAGACACATTATTAGTTCATAGCAGTTTGCGTAATGTCCCTCAGATTCAGTCTTAGATAATCTGGCCTACGTTTAAGACATGTTTTACTTGAAACAAAATAACCGCATTCAATTGTGATATTTAGGAAATAATGCTACCCAAAACAACTCCATATTTCCAATTATTTTGACATAGTGGCGTAATCCTGTAAAATAAGTTCCGATGAAAATTAAGCATTAGCACGATCGTACCAGATGCATCGTTATTTACGAGCCACGTTTTTAAGAGTGTTTCCCAGACAAGCATGTAGAGAGAAAGTGCGTTGTTATTGTGTCGATATTGATAGATAGGATCGAATGAAAAGCAACTCCACTTAAATATTTAACATTAGAATTCTTCCACAATACTGACGACGTTTCAGCTCCTAGAGAGATATTACCACCTATGGCTGCAAATATTGAGTCCCGTTTATTATGATAACCCAATAATAATGCACTAAATCACAGATTTGGCACATCACTGCGCACATCTTGTCACATATCATGAAACATATTGAGGCACAAATTACAGACAGTAGCCTAGTGGCAAAATACAACTTAATATGATTTCAATATAATTTAAATATAGGCCTCTAGGGCCATGTAGCCTATTTATCTTTTAATGCAATCATCTCGGTTTTCATCCGAAGCATCGTTTTGTCTTTCACTTGTTTGTAACATATACAAACTTTGTACGTGTGCGTAGTTAGTTCTGAAGTTATCCGCGGTCAGACAGATACCTAGCATAACATCTTTATTCTATGTTTATTGGAGATCTTCAGTGAATAAAGTGACGCGGAAGGGCGAAAAACATCTAACGATGCACTTTGTCTGAATGTTTTTAAGAGCAACATTACTAACGAAGGCTACTAAAGATAGGCCTATATCATAAAATGGTTCTAACGATGATCTTAACGTTACGAATGATCTGGGAAACGAAGCCCTGTCTAGTTTCAGAAGCAAGAAATGTCCACTTCATTCATACAGATCAAGTCAGGAGGGTGTGAATTTGTAAGAATTATAGAAGTAAACTGAGCAGAGAAAGAGAGGAAGGAGAGAGAGAGAGAGATTGATGAAGTTTGGTCTCATATCTCCTGACAGGATGCTGAAGTCGTCCTCTGCCTCGGCGTGCTCAATTAGCGCCGCTGCTCACGGAGCCCTGTTGCGCCGGAGAGGTCAGCACGGAGCCACCAATAGTCCCCCGCGCCTCCTACGGCGACTCTGCCCAACAATCATGAAACCGTTTAGAAATTGACTCATTTTGTAAATAATCTTTGACTTCCCAACAAAGACATCATTCGAGAGGAGTTTATTAGCAAGAAACCATTTACACGAATGCCATGTTAGCTGGACTTTGGCGATTTGGTGACATCTCCCTTATGAATTGGCGATTGTTCCATGGTCTGTCAGTGAACGTTCGGCTCTATTGTTTGACCAGAGGGAGAGTTCTAGGCGAAACGAGTCCCTTCACTAGCAGTAGCATTGAAAGGACCGGATGCACTCGGCCACACACCCAAACCTGATCAGCCAAGGACGAATAACGAGCGCCAGATTGGCCGCCAGTTGAAGGCAGAAAACACCTTTTCATCCTCTCTTCGTCTATCCTCGGGATTTGACACCTACTGACCATTTCTGAACTGGCTTAGAAATTGTAATGAATGGAAGGAACAACGCAACAAGTCTGTAGGGTATGTCCACATAAAAAAACAGCTAAAAACACAGAATTACATTTGGCCTCTCAAAAATATGTTTAATTATTATAGATATGCCCGGGTCAATTAAAAAACTTTGTTTAAAAAACGAATGGACTGTTTCGTTAAATTTAGGCCAAATGGTTCAAAATGTATTTCATAAACGTTCACAAAACATTTATGAAACACCTTGTATTATTTTAAACAAGCAAATTTGGGAACTATTAGTCTACAACGATGACTATCATAGACATATTAGTGTACATTGTATTTGTTGTTATCACCTAACACATCCTATCATATTATATTTGTTGGCATTGATAACATACAACTACAGATAGGCTATATATATTTAGAAATATTTTGTGTTTTGGTTTAAATAGCCTAGGTCAAAAGGTAGGACACAACGAATCACCCCCAAGAACCACTGCCTATAAATTATCTGTTGGGAATTGGGATGAAGCTAAATAAAGACTGACAGCAAGATTTCATAATTTGAAATGAATCAGTACAGGTTTTTAGAGAGATTCATGTTACTAAAAATAACTTTCTTATCCAAGGAACCGTACATAAGCAAAATCCTGATCCTTACTCCAGCACCCTTTCCCAAATTACCTCTTCGCACCAACAAAAATATGACTGTCAGAGCACATTTGAGAATGTATTTAAATAAAGCAAAAACATTTTTAGTTTATGTAAACATTTGGAGCAGACCTATAGCGTCATAAGCAGCCTATAAACCCAGCCTGCATTTAACAAAAGGTTGGAGATTGACTCGAGCCTGGTTGCCCTTATCAATTTAACCTCCGTTTAGACCAGTAGAATGGATTACCCACGGATCTGAGCTCGTGCTCACAAACAACCCCTGCCAGTGTCGATTCCGAGCACAGCGTTTTTGCACAACGCCATGTGCATTGACACAAGTTCACCCTGCCACCATTACGCGTGCTGTTACTGCCATCTACCGGAATTTGCTTGAAGTAAAAATAACAGATATTTGACATAGGCCTATAAGATACTGACTCACTGTTGGTTGCAAGATGGATAACAGGCATCGAAATATTTATAACTGCGTGGGCTATCCAAATTTCGTCATCGTTGAAGAATAACCCGAGGTGAGGTCAGTACAAAACTAGTTGATTATGAGTTTTACATTTTATATTTTAGACTACAGTGAACAAGCAGGCTGTGGGCTTATGATAGCCTTTACTCCGGAGGGTCAGGGTCAATAGCACATAGACATCTAAATAAATGGAAAGGCATCGTGTCCTGTTTGGCCCCAAAGTTATTATAGTTTTGTGTTTTTATGTTTGTTTTTTATTCTATTAGTTTCAGCTAGTTTTCAGATCCACTTTACTAGTTTATATTTCGTTTAAGTTTTATTTAACACAAATCTATTTCGTTTTTACATTATCTCGTTTTAGTTTTAGGACTGGTTTCCTGGACACAGATTAGGCCTAGTGTTGGAATAAAAAGGATGCTCAATGGAGAATCTCAATTGAAAGAGCTTTTTAGTCCAGCACTACACTTAAGCTGTGTCCGGAAAACCATCCATTAGTGTCAGGGACAAAAAGTAGCCATTTATGTGTTGTATAGTTTTTGTGTATTTGGGGAGGATGTCACTTCTTGCCACTGTGGGGCAGTAATGCATAAGGTTATGGGTCAGGTCACATAGGTTGGGTTAGGTTAAAAGGTAGACTCAGCGAGATGATGTAGATGAAAAAAGCAAACAGTAGTAATGGGTCAATTGAGGTTAAACTTCTACTCAGTTTTAGTCCCATAGCTACCACGTTGTAGCAGCGTGAAGCTTACCTGTGCACATGCTCTGATACTCAGTGACTGTGAGAGCAAAGTCTTGCATCATGCTCATCTCAATGGGCGTGTTCAAGTGCATCACTTTTGTCAAGTTGGTGATAACGCATTTGAAAGTGTGTTGCATTCTGGGGGAAAAAATGGTCAGACTTCCGCTTACATGTCAACTGCATGAACTTTACAAAAATCATGTGATCGAAGGTCATTAAGTTTTTACTGCAAGTTTCTGCAGTTGCTCTTCACCAACTTCATCCTGTAGCCAACGCCTGCACTGTGGGAGGCTCTACTGTCAACCAATCATGAGGGTGTTTTTATTTGACCCACACAAACTTGAACAAAGACATGACTGAAAGAGGAACCAATTTGATTTATGTGTACAGTGGATATATACAAATACATTTGATATTTGAGGTTCTTTCTCACTAAGTGATTGTACAATGTACACACAGTATATTATATTATGATTTCAGTTTGTGAGTGTGTGATATTGGGGTTAGATACATGTTTAATAAACAATGGCAATACTGCCATGTTGATCTGAGCCTCTCTGTAGGAAAAACACATTAGTGTCCCACTTTCGACTGTTGCAGATGCACCTCCCCGACTTCACTCCTCCACTTTCATCTACAGTCGGTTGCTTTAGCCTTACCACTCAAACGCACCCGAATGCTGCAGTGCTGCTTCTGGCAACTTCATCTAGCTGAGTCCACCTTTCAATTATAAACTTCATCTCAATTCAACCTGCAATCTTGAAAACCCATTAGATTTTCGTTTTAGTTTCAGTTTTAGTTTACTATGACGCCCTTGCTTGGCCCACTGTGACCAAAACAATAACATTGAGATTAACAATATGCCAATATGCAGTGTAGTAAGGCTACTGAAATTGACATGGTTATTAGTTTGCCTGTACTGGTGCATCACACACTCCCACAGCACCCTTGGGGGGTTGGAGGCCCCCAGATAGGTCATAAGCCATGGCCAAAAAAAATGAATTACAGGAAGTTAGCTGTAAAACTTAGAAATGTTCTCTCAGCTTCATGGCAAAATGTGTAGAATAGCAGGAAATTATACTGAACATAAATATAAATGCAACATGCAACAATTTCAAAGATTTTACTAAGTTACAGTTCATATGAGGAAATCAGTCAATTGAAATGAATTCATTAGGCCCTAATCTATGGATTCCACATGACTGGGAATACAGATAAGCATCTGTTGGTCACAGAATGTAAAAAAAAAGATGCAGGCATAGATGCCGGGCATGAACAAGTCAGTATCTGTTGTGACCACCATTTGTTTCATGCAGCCCGATACATCTCCTTTGCATAGAGTTGATCAGGCTGTTGATTGTGGCCCGTGGAATGTTGTCCCACTCCTCTTCAATGGCTTTGCAAAGTTGCTGGATATTGTCGGGAACTGGAAACGCTGTCATACACATCGATCCGAGCATCCCAAACATGCTCAATTGGTGACATGCCTGGTGAGAATGCAGGTCATGGAAGAACTGGGACATTTTCAACTTCCAGGAATTGTGTACAGATCCTTGCGACATGGGGCTGCATATCATGCGGAAACATGAGGTGATGGCGGTGGACAAATGGCACGACAATGGGCCTCATGGGCCTCAATACTCTAAAATTAAGTTGGAGGCGGCTTTTGGTAAAGAAATTAACATTTAATTCTCTGGCAACAGCTCTGGTGGACATTCCTGCAGTCAGCAAGACATCTGTGGCATTGTGTTGTGTGACAAAACTGCACATTTTAGAGTGGCCTTTATTGTCCCCAGCAAATGTAATCAAAGTCACATGCTCCGAATACAATAGGTGTAGTAGACCTTACCGTGAAATGCTTACTTACAAACCCTTAACCAACAATTCCGTTTTAAGAAAATAAGATTTAAGAAAATATTTACTGAATAAACTAAAGTACAAGGTGCACCTGTATAGTGATCATGCTGTTGAATCAGCTTCTTGATATGCCACACCTGTTAGGTGGATGGATTATCTTGGGAAAGGAGAAATGCTCACTAACAGGGATGTAAACAAATTTGTGCACCAAATTTGAGAGAAATAAGCTTTTTGTGCGTATGGAAAATTTTGGGGATCTTTTATTTCAGCTCATATTTTTGTTCAGTGTAGCTTTAAAATACAACATTCTCTCGGCCTCATTGCAAAATGTGTATAGTAGAATGAGATTAGCTATAAAACTGCATATTTTCCTAGTTGCCCCATGGCAATGTGTGTGGAATTGCTGGAAATTAGCTTTAAAACTGTAACATTTTCTCTCTGCCCTATGGCAATATGTGTAGAATTGCTTAGGCCTACCGTCTGTCCCGTTTCGCTGCAGCTTCTCGTGCTTCAGTTAAGGCTCAGCACCATGGGGACAGCCGCCGAACAAGCTCGCACATGAATGTTTTATCATATGAAAGTCAAATGATGTTGGAACACTGAACTGGATTTCCATTTGTGATAGATCAAGGATTCAGTCGGCAGCAAGTGTAATGGAATCCTGGCTCCCTAGTTAATTTTTCACTACTGATACCCAGAGTTTCCGAGCTTCCGATGAGACAATCTAATGGGCTCCGTTGGAGCGCGGCCTTTCAGAGTTAAACTCCGGTAAGAGCATGAGACCGAGATGGGCCGCTGTAAATGGACAGTAAAACACGCTTATGGCTACAGGACAACCATTAATCGCAGTCCCGGAAGCAGCTTTGGAGGTACCGCGGTATCAACTTTTACATTTCCACTTGATGGCCACTATACTCAAACAGTTTTGACACTATTTTCTTACGTAAAGCATGCCGGAAATAGATAGGCTACATCTCCATCATGGGATGGATGTTGACAAATAGCCTATAAATAGGCCTACCATGTATGTATATAAGCTTATAGCCTACACATTTCTCCACAGTGTGTAAAACATAGGTCTATCATGGTATATTACTGTCTGATTAAAAGACTAGTCTTTAAACAAGTTAGGCCAACTACTTTAAAACAATATATATGCTAGCTAAACAAATAGGCCTGCATAAGTGTAGTGAACATGCACACTACATGTAAGCATACTATAGTTCCTCAGAATGGATAAATATCATTGCAGAACCCCAATAAAAAAAAAATCATCCTCATATTTTCTTGAGTGTTTTCTATTTTCCCTGAGCAGGCCAATCAAGCAGCATCACAGTGATTTATCTTTGACACACAACAAATCACACAATCTAAATCCAGACATGAGGACAAAATATCCACCAAGTGTCTGAAGCACCACCGACCCACTAATCCACACAAACACTTCAGGTGAGGCTCTTCAGGCCTCATTCAGAGGAGCCTGGGTGGAATTGAACGCTGGACTGCATCTACTATTTGATGTTTTTCACATGAGGTGACTCACTGGATTTTTAAACCAAACTATGTAAAAAGGCATCTGTCCCAAGGTTCCCCTCCTCATGTATTTTTAAAGGGTGCACTGTTCCATCCACTTTGCTCTCTCTGCAAGCGGAGTTCAGCAGCAGAGTTCCAACCAGAGAAGATGGGAAGTAGATTCAACTCTACTGTGGGGACTGCTCTGCTGTCCTGACCGACTGCAGTTGATGTGATGTGTTATCATTGCCTCGCCTCATACCACCTCGCCACTACAGGTCCAGATACAGATGATGTCAGTTAGACTAAATGCAGCAGCACTCCTGGGAATATATGCACACACACTGGATATGGTGTTATTATACAACTGTAGTGTGACGCATTGGATATGGTGTTATTATACAAATGTAATGTGACACACTGGATATGGTGTTATTATACAACTGTAATGTGACACACTGGATATGGTGTTATTATACAACTGTAGTGTGACGCATTGGATATGGTGTTATTATACAACTGTAATGTGACACACTGGATATGGTGTTATTATACAACTGTAGTGTGACGCATTGGATATGGTGTTATTATACAAATGTAATGTGACACACTGGATATGGTGTTATTATACAACTGTAATGTGACACACTGGATATGGTGTTATTATACAACTGTAATGTGACACACTGGATATGGTGTTATTATACAACTGTAATGTGACGCATTGGATATGGTGTTAATATACAACTGTAATGTGACGCACTGGATATGGTGTTATTATACAAATGTAATGTGACGCACTGGATATGGTGTTATTATACAACTGTAATGTGACGCACTGGATATGGTGTTATTATACAACTGTAATGTGACGCACTGGATATGGTGTTAATATACAACTGTAATGTGACACACTGGATATGGTGTTATTATACAACTGTAATGTGACGCACTGGATATGGTGTTATTATACAACTGTAATGTGACGCACTGGATATGGTGTTATTATACAACTGTAATGTGACACACTGGATATGGTGTTATTATACAACTGTAGTGTGACACACTGGATATGGTGTTATTATACAACTGTAATGTGACGCACTGGACATGGTGTTATTATACAACTGTAATGTGACGCACTGGATATGGCATTATTATACAACTGTAATGTGACGCACTGGATATGGTGTTATTATACAACTGTAATGTGACACACTGGATATGGTGTTATTATACAACTGTAATGTGACACACTGGATATGGTGTTATTATACAACTGTAATGTGACACACTGGATATGGTGTTATTATACAACTGTAGTGTGACACACTGGTGGGCGTGGGACTGGCTTTACGAGGCAGCAATTCAACGATTCTGAATTCAAGACCAATTTGAAACCGTTGACTAATTGAGATCATTATGGGATTGCATTGTGAATGTGGTGTAATTACACATTTATAATGGTTTAATAAAAAAATAGATTTAGTTTCATAAATCAGTACCACTCAGGATTTCAAAATCACAAAACAGTATAAAGTAAATGGTCATAGCCACTACAATGGTAACTGCATCAAGGTTGAAAGTTACAGGATGGTGAATATTTATATGAACTTTATGCAACATAGACTCACTATAGCTTAGGATGCTATGACAACATCCATGGTCAAGAACCATATACGGTCAGAATGTCAAACTCTGGCTAAAGACTGAACCATATAACAATTTTTATGTCTGTATCTATGTCTGTATCTATGCAGTGTAATGTACCATGCACTTTAAGAGACCACAATGGAAATACGTAATTTACTTTATTGTGTTGTCCCTGTCAAGTTTTGAAAATGTATGTACTGTGTGTGTGTATGTATTTTTTAAACTGTCAAATAAAATCAATCAACAAACATAGTCAACCATACAACTACCATGGACACACACAACAAAATGTCTCTCTATACGAAGGGCCCACAACTGCCACAGAGGGCACTGAAACAGTAATCTCAACCCCAGGCATAAACTAGTGCACCTGGGCAACGAGCCGAGAGGATGCCATGTCATTCCTACAAGTGCTTCATCACAACCCCCCCCTCTTTTCAAACGTTTCTGTATTCATCAGTCAGTTGACTGGATCCAATGAGCACACATTTCATTAATACAGTGTGAGAAATGTCTGAGGGAGGGCAAAGGGAAATCTGTGCTCTGAAATTGATATCATAAGCACAGTACAAACATACTCATTGTTTTTTTCTAGGGGTGACTGGTGCTGGGCATAACAGTTGGGAAAGCAAAAAAAGTTGCCCATTGCCTATTGACATTCTAAACCAAAGAGCAGGGATCTTCCAGTTAAGCCATTTGACAGTTTCTTTCTAGATGACATTTGAGGAAATGTCACACTCATGCAACTTCGTCCTCTGACATCTCCCAGTGAGGTCCACAGTGTTGATAGACCATTTTGTTAGAATAGACTATCATTCTGTGAGAAGTGTTTTGTAAAATGTGTTCACGTAACAGTGCACAACCATTGGACATCCTATGAAGTAGTCCAGAATTTGGTCAGACCTACTTATTGTTTAATGATGCCATCTACTGGACATGCCAGAGTTCCAGGTAACTTTTTTACAGATGGTTATAGTGATTGTCTTACAATACTCAAATAAAAGTAATTTCCCCATGACCCTTCTCTCTAGACAGACCATTTGAAATCTATAGTTTGTATTATGTCATCAAAAAAGGAAAGGGGGATACCTAGTCAGTTGTCTTCCGCATTTAACCCAATCCCTCTGAATCAGAGAGGTGCGGGGGGCTGCCAAAATCAACATCCACGTCTTCGGCGCCCAGTGAACAGTGGGTTAACTGCCTTGCTCAGGGGCAGAACCACAGATATTTACCTTGTCAGCTCGGGGATTCGATCCAGCAACCTTTCGTCAAGCATGATAGGAAGGAACCACTAATGACACATGAGCCTAAATTCATTAACCATCAGTGTGGCAATAATATGATGAAGTGTAAACACCAACCTTCACCTGATACTTGTTAGTGTTCTCTTCCTTTTCCTCATCCACATCTTCATTGTCTCCTGTTTAAATAAATATTACATCAAATAAAATACAGTATATAGGCCTGTGACTGTACCTATTTAATTTTGATCGGGTCGACCTTGGACATGATAACCATAGGACAGAGTTTAAGCAATAGTGGGTGAAATAAATGTGCAATTTGACTGGACTTTTATATTTGAAAGTACTGTACTACTGTATTATAACACAAGGTCTGAATATAAATTATAATGGGGAAAAAATAAGCAAGCATTCTGTTCCCATTCCATTTGATAATGATAGTTATGGTTAAAGGTGATCCTACATTTATGTAGTCTACTGTATCCTGAATTAAATCAGAACAAGCAGCTAAATTGTTCCTGAAAAACCTTCATAGGCCTATATCATTTTATCAACTCAACAATCCCACCCTCATTTTGAACACTCCACCTTCCAAATTTGACCTTGAGCCATTCTGTACAGGCCACACAAAAGGCAACGTTCCATGTGTCAACTGAACTATGCATTACCAGTGCAATGGCTTAAGGTCACTGACACATACTCTGACTGTCCCTCTCTCATTCTCTTTCCACCCTCAGTTCTGTGGAGGAAAATTATACCCATGGCATGTTTTCAGCATCTCTCAGTCACTACACAATTGTTCACCATTCTTGCGGGTGCCTAGAAGCTATTGAGGCTCAATGGAGAACTAAATCAAGCAGCAACTGAATGCCAACAAAACAAGAAAGACTTCAAACGGCTGCCACTGTAAAACTTGAGAAGACCTCAGCTTGGAAACCAGTCTGGTGTAAGTTATCGGGAGGGAAGGAGGGAGAGAAACAACAGAGCCTGTGAAATTGGGGGAGGGGAAGGATAGTGAGAGGGAAATAAAACAGAGGGACGGAGAGAAAGAGAGAGCAATGTGATTTGCCAGCAGCTACTGTGCAGAGCAGCTGAGCCATGAGTACTAGAGTGTGAATGAGATGTTCAGTTGTTCATTCAGAAAAGCATGTGTGTATGACACTAGAACCCGTTTCACACTATTACGTGACCCAAACTGTACTGTGCTGCTAGCCACCAATTTGTCTCTGTTCCCTTTCAGTCAGTCAACTTCAGTACCTGGCATTGGGCATTTTTATTGTTCAGAAATGTGGTGGGTACTCTCTTCGTTCGCTGGACTCTATCCTGCTAACTGTTCCAAATGTTCGAACTGAATTTCGTAAAAGGGCTTTTATGTACTCTGTGCCATCGTCTTGGAACATGGGCCTTGTCACTAACAGGGTCAATCTGAAGGCTAAAGGTTTACCTCCGAATGTTATTGCTACCATTCAATCTGCAAGGGCTGTATGCGTATAAGTGGCAAGCGTTTGAGCTCTGGTGAAACATAAAGGACTTGCTCCTTTCAGTGCTCTGTGAGGGACATTCTTATGTTCCTACAGAAGCTTTTCAAGTATTGTCCACTTTAAAAGTGTACATGGCCGCTGTCTCAGCGTGTCATGTGGGAATTGACGGAACCTCACCGGGGGCTCACCCGCTGGTGTTGCGGTTCCTGAAAGGTGTGTGTCATCTCAGACCAGTCTCTAAACCTATTACGCCCACATGGGACTTGCTGCTGGTTTTGGAGGCACTGTGTGTGGCCCCCTTTGAGCCTCTGGAGTCAGTAGATCTGAAGATCCTTTCATACAAATCCTCCCTGCTCATTGCTATGACCTTGGCTAAACGTGTTGGGGTCCTCCATGCGTTATCCGTACACCCTTCCTCTACTCAGTTCTCCCTTCGCAACTCTAAGGTGATGTTGCATCCAAATGCAGCCTTCGCTCTGAAAGTCATGGATATGTCCTACAGGTCCTTAGCTTTTGAGCTATTTCCCTTTTCGCCCCCTCCTTTTGGTACTGAAAAGCAAAAGAGGTTACATGGCCTGTATCAAGTGCAAGCTTTACGCATGTACATGAACGGCCCGGGATATCCGGTTATGTGACCAACTTTTTGTCTGTTTTGCTAATCCAGCTGGTGGCAGGGCGCTCTCTAAGCAGCGCCTCTACCACTGGATTGTGGAGGCTATCTCCCTGGCATATAGCAGCAAGGGGCAATGATTACCTAGCGGTGTACGAGCCCACTCCACCAGAGGTCTGGCAGCGTCTTGGCCATTGTTTAAAGGGTTGAGTATAGGAGATATTTGTGCTACAGCGAGTTGGGCATCACCACATACCGTTGTGAGGTTTTATCTTTTGGATGTCACTGCTCCCAGTATAGCACACAGTATGCTTACGGCTGGGACAGGGGAACATCACTAGGCAGCAAGCCGTATGTGCAACACCCAGACTGTCGGATCTGGCGGGGTCGGGTCTGGGTAGCCTCCGTTTTGTCTAGTATCCATTGGGGTCGGCTTGGGGCATGGTTATATTTCCCCAAAGTAGGTGTTACCAAAGTTGACTGACTGAAAGGGAACGTAACATTATGACTATAACTACTCTTCCCTGAAGGATGGAAACGAGGTACAACACCTGTACAACGAGGTACAACACCCTCTGTGAAGAGCGGTACTAAATTGAAGGAACGAATCTGAGCCTCATGCTTATCACCTGGGGAAGGCGGTGCTTCCAGCAAGGCACAGATTTAATTGGCCTTGTCAGGCGTGATTGTTAATCCTTCAACCTATGTTGTGAGAGTGTGACTCCCCATAGTTTGTTATACCTCGTTTCCCTCCTTCAGGGGACAGTAGTTATAGTAATAAAGTTATGTTCAGTAGTGTGAAAATGGTAAAAGACTGCTTTTAAATGTATTCTAACCACTTCAGAAGCAAGGGAAATGAGTGACCATGTGAGAACAAGAAAAGGGCAATTGTATCTATAGATATTTATATTGGAATTTGCACGATATAGATTCAGTAATTTATCCTGTAAAGTCTTGTGCATAACAAAACCTCCCTATCAACAGATACTGTATTGTGATGTAAAGTATTGTATTGGAATATGGGTGCTGGTTGTAAAGTAAAAGTCAAAAGTCACCATTATTAGTCAGTTGTACAACCGAATGCCTTCAACTGAAATGTGTCTTCCGCATTTAACCCAACCCCTCTGAATCAGAGAGGTGCGGGGGGCTGCCTTAATCGACATCCACGTCTTCGGCGCCCGGGGAACAGTGGGTTAACTGCCTTGTTCAGGGGCAGAACGACAGATTTTGACCTTGTCAGCTCAGGGATTCGAACTTGCAACCCTCCGGTTACAAGTCCAACGCTGTAAAGTAATGTATTGGAATATGGGAGATGGTTGTAAAGTAATGTATTGGAATATGGGTGCTGGTTGTAAAGTACTGTATTGGAATATGGGTGCTGGTTAAGCTTCTTTCCTCTAGAGGGTGCAAGTGTTCAATGCATCACTGCTAGGATTGCTCCAAGCGACTCACCTTGGAATAAAATATGGTATTTTGTCAACATTAGGATAGAGGGTGCTGTTACTCAACAAACTGTGTGTGTGTGTGTGTGTGTGTGTGTGTGTGTGTGTGTGTGTGTGTGTGTGTGTGTGTGTGTGTGTGTGTGTGTGTGTGTGTGTGTGTGTGTGTGTGTGTGTGTGTGTGTGTGTGAGAGAATGATAGAAAGAGCAAGAGAGAGTGTGTGCTCATTTAGGATTCCACACTTGTCTGCAGTGTGTGAGGTGTAATTGTTGTGGTTTCCATTGCAGCAGGAAGACAGACACACATGCATCCTCCTCCTCATCGTCTTAGGTTGACCCTGGTTCACTTACACAGTCACCCTGTTTAGGCTACCACACTCCTTAGCAATACTGTTAGAGTAGGGAGGGACTAGCTGTATCCTAGACCTAGACCATATTATTTACCAATGTTGAAGCATCTCATTAGGTTACCTTATAATTACCTAGCCCTCGTTTATGGAGCCAACTCAGACATTTCATAAATTCACTACAGGCCCTAAGTGACACGTATCCATACTCAATTATAGTTTTTATTTATGTTGTTAGCATTACAACGTTTTCTGCGCAAATGCACAGACCACTCTTTCAGGTGTTAAAGATGGTCATGCTCTCTTTATATCTTTGAAAACTTGCCTTTAAAGCACCTAAAGCCAAGTACACTGTATATCAATATAATACATTTATATATATTTTCTTTCCAAAACTGTATCGTCTTGATGCTGCCAACCAACGTTATTTTTGAGTGACAGTGCATTTGATGAGGAACACAGTTGTTCTGGGCATCGGTTTGACTTACTCAGTCTACCTAGTAATACCTGTTTGGCTGTTTAGCTGGAAACAAATAAGAGCCAACTGTACACAAAACCTAGGATGCTCATTGATCTGTGATGCAATAGTAGCTATTCTAGCTATTCTATGTTGTGATGTCATAATGAGGTGGCTTCTATGTTTATTTAGAATCCTATTGTCTATAATGCAGAACAACAGGAACACTATGGT